>OY744545.1:11615875-11665875 GCA_963556195.1 Sepiola atlantica
CCAAAATATAATGATACTTAACTATATGTTTCTACATTTTTGAGATGAGGATTATAATTTGTATGATTTGGATTATTCGGACTACTATTCTCATCAGAAGTGTTATTATCTCAACGTGTCGGCTGATGTAACCTCCGACCTTCTTCAGGTGTATTTAGTCGAACTCGGGAATCTTTCTGTCGAACTCGGGATGCTATACGTAATTTCGAACGGAACCCGTTTATTCAATCCACGGGGGTAGCATTCTCTGGTTCTGTCAGCCATAACCGGGTAAAAAGTCTTCAGTATTTCGCAATTCCTAGTATCGCCCGCTCTGAGGATTGAACCTTCAACCTTCCGAAGACTCAAACTAAGTCTGAATGTTACTTAGTACTTTATTCGTTACGACACGAAGAAGGTCGGAGGTTACATCGGCTGAAACGTTGGTAGAATAACACTCAAGATGGCAACAGTAGTCCGAATGATCCGAATTATACACACTTAACTTTATGTCTAGAATCCTTATTACAATTTCGATCAAAATCCATTATATGATTTTGATTCTAAAAAAAATCTGAAATGTAGAAGTTAAGTTTAAAGGCTTTTAAAAAAGAAGTTAAAATTCAAGGAATCTTGCTTAATTGGTGTCTAATGACTACGAATCAAATTCAATGCGAATCTGACATATTTTAATTTTTAAATGCGAGGTTTTTCCCATATTATGCCGCCTAAATCCCTTTAAAGTACTAAGAAAGACACTGAAATTTTGAGAATATTTATTTATTAGTGTATAATATATATCGTTAAAATTTATTAGTGTCTAATATATATATCGTTAAAATTTATTAGTGTCTAATATATATATATCGTTAAAATGTATTAGTGTCTAATATATCGTTAAAATTTATTAGTGTCTAATTGTTGTGACCCGTGCTAGGGGTCACAAAGATAACAACCACAAATTGTGACAGGTTAAAATATACAATGTATTTATTCATAGCAATACAGTAACGCCACTAAATGTGGTAGGAGATGACCGGATTCCTACTATGCGGTAAAACATGAATAGGAATGTCCTCTGTTTGAGTCTTTGCAACCATGGTATTTATTATAGATGGTTTCTTCCATTAGTTCTTCAATAGGGGTGATTTGTACCCCACAACACTAATATATATCGTTAAAACTTATTAGTGTCTAATATATATATCGTTAAAATTTATTAGTGTCTAATATATATGTTAAAATTTATTAGTGTCTAATATATATCCTTAAAATTTATTAATGTCTAATATATATCGTTAAAATTTATTAGTGTCTAATATATATATCGTTAAAATTTATTAGTGTCTAATATATACCCTTAAAATTTATTAGTGTCTAATATATATCGTTAAAATGTATTAGTGTCTAATATATACCGTTAAAATGTATTAGTGTCTAATATATATCGTTAAAATTATTAGTGTCTAATATATATCGTTAAAATTTATTAGTGTCAAATATATATCGTTAAAATGTATTAGTGTCTAATATATATCTTTAACATTTATTAGTGTCTAATATATATCGTTAAAAATTATTAGTGTCTAATATATAGCGTTACAATTTATTAGTGTCTAATATATATTGTTAAAATTTATTAGAGTCTAATATATATCGTTACAATTTATTAGTGTCTAATATATATCTTTAACATTTATTAGTGTCTAATATATACCGTTAAAATGTATTAATGTCTAATATATATATCGTTAAAATTTATTAGTGTCTAATATATATATCGTTAAAATTTATTAGTGTCTAATATATATCGTTAAAATGTATTAATGTCTAATATATCCTTACAATTTATTAGTGTCTAATATATATTGTTAAAATTTATTAGAGTCTAATATATATCGTTAAAATTTATTAGTGTCTAATATATATATCGTTAAAAATTATTAGTGTCTAATATATATCGTTAAAAATTATTAGTGTCTAATATATATCGTTAAAATGTATTAGTGTCTAATATATATCGTTAAAATGTATTAGTGTCTAATATATATCGTTAAAATGTATTAATGTCTAATATATATATCGTTAAAATTTATTAGTGTCTAATATATATATCGTTAAAATTTATTAGTGTCTAATATATATCGTTAAAATGTATTAATGTCTAATATATCCTTACAATTTATTAGTGTCTAATATATATTGTTAAAATTTATTAGAGTCTAATATATATCGTTAAAATTTATTAGTGTCTAATATATATATCGTTAAAAATTATTAGTGTCTAATATATATCGTTAAAAATTATTAGTGTCTAATATATATCGTTAAAATGTATTAGTGTCTAATATATATCGTTTAAATTTCTCCAAATCGGGAGTATATGAATTTTCATGAGTTTTATCAAAAGAAATGTCAACAAATCACCTGTTTCTATTTGTGTACGAACAGACAAACACTGGAAACGCAATAATTTCTTGATAATAATAGATTAGATTTTTTACCGATTAACGATGGCGATAAAACATTATGAAATTATATGAACGACACTGGCGAACCGCAGAAACACTAACGCTTGAATGACATGCGGCATGCGTGACTGAACCAGTTCGAGTTTGGTGATTGGCCGGGCGTTCGCAAAAGAATAAAAGAGGCAAATTTTGGTTCCAAAATGGCGGGTGTTGTAGTGCGTCGCAGAGGTCAAGTCGGTACATTGCAATGTTCATTAAAGCCGAATGTTGTTTCGTTGCTGACTAAAATAGATTTATTTGTGCGTTGATGAGAGTTTGCCGTTACAAACCTAACTATTAACCCCCCCCCCCATTAGATAGAAGAGTTTGTTTCGCGATAAAAACTACTTTTTTCTTTTGTTACTTAACTTGGGTTGGTGACTTCCACGTTTACCCCGAGTGCGTTCGGCACAGTGAAGTACAAATAAAGAAGATTTATCTCCCTTGGATCCAAAAAGAGAGAATGATGGGTGAGGTCGGCCATGACAGTTTGTGAGATAAACAAAATGCCTCGCAAACAATAATCATAATAATTTCGCATCTAGCGACTTCTCAGTTATTTTCCAATAAGCAAAATTGTTTTACTAGAATTACAGGCTCTACGCTCTATCGATAATGTTTACCCATTTATTATTTTTTCTTTTACTATCGCTTATGCTTGAATTCATGTTTTGAAACATGACGTAAATCACAAATCATATTTTTGCTAGGTTGAGAAGATGATATTATGGTGAACAAAAATATAATACACTGACCCCCGAAAGAGGGGCAATGACTGAGACGATGGTATCATAACAACAGAATAGATAGTGCACTACCCCCTAAAAGAATAGATAGTACGCTACTCCCCTCCTAAAAAATGGGAGGATCGTATCGTGAGGAACGAACATATACTACACGCCCCTCCAAAGATGACATAATGCTTGGGAGGAATGTATGATGTCGAATGAAAATATACTATTAAATATATTTATTAAAATAATTTCCAACGCTACTGATAATATTTACCCATTCATTTTTTAAAATTATCGCTTATGTTCGAAGTCATATTTTTAAACATGGCGTAAATCATAAATCTATGACGTCACGCAAAAGCTATGGTTATTTTGTTAAGGTAATGTTTTAAGCTCTATTTATAAGAAAGTCTAAATAGCTCAGTTGTTAGAACGTCAGACTGAAGATCTCAATGTTTTGGTTTCGATTTCCGGTCGTGGCACCCGCTTTATTTGTTGTACATTTATTATTTAGCTGCTTACATCAAGTGGATTCATGCATTTTCTGCAGCGATTTTTATTAAAATATTAAAATAAAATAAATTTACTATTAATGCAATATTTTCTATTTCTAAAAGCAGTTAAGATCTCTGATATTTCGAAATGAGACAAATTCCGCAATGTATTTATTATTACGACTGGCGAACAAAATCTCTATTTATATGAGCTAAATGTGTTGTTTCATATTTCGTCGGTCGATCGTTTTTGCTCTGTTATCAGACGTAATACTTTTAGATGCAGACTGACACCGCAAATTGTCAACGATTCAATCTTTAATACAATTACCAATCCTTTCTAATATCCAACCATATTTGGCATAAATAAACTTCAGTCTTTGCCTTATTTATCCACCAAGTTCCAGTCACGAATGTCCAACAGTCTTTGTTTTATCGATGTTCAAAGATAAAAAAACACCAGATACGATATATTTTCTTCTGAAAGGCAGAAACTGATAATTTGACAAACAGTAAATACGGAGTGACCCAAAATAAAATGCCACCCATGACATCGTGAATAAATTCATAACCTCTTCTGCAATCTAAACAATATTTGGCACAAATAAACTTCAGGCTATGTTTTACTTATCCACCAAGTTTCAGTCACGAATGCCCGACAGTCTTTGCTTTATCACCGTTCAATGATAAGCACACACACCTCTCTTGGCACTACGTAGATATGACGTGCAAAATGATCAATAACTCTGACATACTCAACTCTTGTAGCTGTCCTAATGTTGGCTGTGATAGCCTTCTTCAGTTCCAGAATAGTCTGGTTATTGTTTAGAAAAAGATTATCTTTGAGAAAACCCCACAGATAGTCTGTTTATGTTTTGAAAAAAAAAATTCTTTGAGATAATCCCACACATAGTCTGGTTATTGTTTTGAAGAAGATAATTTTTGAGATAATCCCATGGATAGTCTGGTTATTATTTGGTAAAAGATAATCTTTGAGATAACCCCACAGGTAGTCTGGTTATTGTTTTGAAAAAGACAATCTTTGAGATAATCCAACAGGTAGTCTGGTTATTGTTTAGAAAAAGATTATCTTTGAGATAATCCCACAGATAGTCTGGTTATTGTTTAGAAAAAGATTATCTTTGAGATAACCCCACAGATAGTCTGGTTATTGTTTGGTAAAAGATAATCTTTGAGATAACCCCACAGATAGTCTGGTTATTGTTTAGAAAAAGATTATCTTTGAGATAATCTCATAGATGGTCTGGTTATTGTTTTGAAAAAGATAATCTTTGAGATAATCCCACAGATAGTCTGGATATTGTTTAGAAAAAGATTATCTTTGAGATAATCCCACAGATAGTCTGGTTATTGTTTAGAAAAAGATTATCTTTGAGATAATCCCACAGATAGTCTGGTTATTGTTTTGAAAAAGATAATCTTTGAGATAATCCCACAGATAGTCTGGTTATTGTTTTGAAAAAGATTATCTTTGAGATAATCCCACAGATAGTCTGGTTATTGTTTGGTAAAAGATAATCTTTGAGATAACCCCACAGATAGCCTAGTTATTGTTTAGAAAAAAATTATCTTTGAGATAATCCCACAGATAGTCTGGATATTGTTTTGAAAAAGATTATCTTTGAGATAATCCCACATGCGCTACATGGAGTTGTTGTTTGACCTCGCACAAACGTACCTACACCTAGACTTATAACTTCATGGGAGTTAGGACGCGACGGCGCAGAATTGAAATGAAAACGCGCCAACGACGCTTCAAATCAGTTCCAGTTTTGATCGCACTTTGATAGGATGTGTTATCCTATTCTTACCGTTTCGCCACAAGCGGCTTGCTAGAATGAAACTCCAGGACACAACATTCGTTTATCGACAAAAGCCAGCTTACAAAACAATTCTAATGATGTTTTAGTTTTTCCATGAATAAAAGTTGATGCATATTTAATAATGGAGATATTTGTGCTTTTCTTCGAAGATCGTGACTCTTTTTTTGTTGTTGTTCAATATTCTTGTTCGGTCAGAAAAAAACTAACTCTACCAAGTTACGTTCTTCTTCCTGACCAATCATCTTCTTCCTAACCAATCATCTTCTTCCTGACCAATCACCTTCTTCCTAACCAATCATCTTCTTCCTAACCAATCACCTTCTTCCTAACCAATCACCTTCTTCCTAACCAATCATCTTCTTCCTAACCAATCATCTTCTTCCTAACCAATCATCTTCTTCCTAACCAATCACCTTCTTCCTAACCAATCACCTTCTTCCTAACCAATCACCTTCTTCCTAACCAATCATCTTCTTCCTAACCAATCACCTTCTTCCTAACCAATCATCTTCTTCCTAACCAATCACCTTCTTCCTAACCAATCATCTAGCCAACTACATATGAAAACTAAATTAAAAACTATCGCTGTATTGCAGAAATGATTGTGAATTTTATTAACGAATCCATGAGTGACATTTTTTTTTTTTACACAAAACAAAACATTTATTTTATTTTGATTCTTTTTAAAGAATAATTTTAATAAAATCGGTGTACATACCTGATGTATTCATACACACAGACTCTTGCAATAATGAGTACATACAATGTAGCAACAAATAATTTCCCATGGATTACACCTTTTAAAAATATACGAGGGCCATTTAATAAATAAGGTGAATATTGAAATAAAACAACTCATCTTTTGCTCAGAGTTCAAATATAACCTTTAAGCAACAGTCGATAGAGAAAAGAAAGCAATTCTTTAATATTTTGTCAGAAATATCGATACATTTAAAAACATGCTTATGTAGTTCTTCCGCAAAAAAAAAAGCTTTGGATCGAGCTTTCAGCCATTTACTCTAATAAACTGCTATTTGATATTTTTATAAAACAATAGAATGGCACTATTTTCGCTGTTTAATATAGTAATAGATCAAGGGAGATAACTCTAAGCAACTGTTGTTTGATATATTTTTAAACTATGAGATAGCTCTATTTTTCTGTTAATAAAGTAATAAAACAAAGGGAGATAATTCTAAGTAACTGCCGTTTTATTTACTTATTTAATAGGGGAATGACTATATTTTCGCTGTTTAATACAGTAATAAATCAAGGGATATAATCAAGTGTCGTTTGATAAAAATAAAAAAAACAATGGAACTACTTTACTTTATCTGTTTGATACAGATGAACCGCAAAAAAATCCCATAATCGTTAATAAAATTCACTATCCTTTTTGCAATCCAACCATATTTTGTACAAGTAAACTTCAATTTATACCTGACTTGTCCGCCAAGTCTCAGTCATGAATGGCCATCAGTCTTTGATTTATCGCCGTTCAATTATAAGTCACTTTCGTTATCGTTCCATCGGTAGGAGGTTTGATCCTGAATGGGCTTCACATTCACCGTACGTTAAGCTCCAGATTTTTAACTGTTGGGCTATCAAGAATGATATTTATTAAAAGAACTTCTAGACTATTCCCGAACTTAAGGGACCAATCACAGCCCAAAATCAGGGCAGCGCTAAGAGAGGAGTGTGTAGCGTCATTGACTGATTTATACGTTGTATCTGCGTGTGAGTATCAATTAACGGTGATGAAATAAAGACTGTTGAACATTCATGATAGTTGGATCATTCTATCGCTCCAGAAGGTATCCCACCCCCGACGCAATAAGGGTCAAATACGTCCTAAGATGGGGAGGTACTGCTATCACATATGGGGAGGTGCCGGTACGAGCATCCTTTCTTTCCTTGACAGAGTACAAAACCGACTTCGAAATCTCGTAGGAGATGTCCTCGTCTTTTCCCTACAGCCTCTTTCTCACAGAAGAAAGGTTACTAGTCTCTCTCTACTCTACCATTAGTTTCATGGTAGTTGCTTTACTGAGCTTCAATCTATGGTTCCTCCCTGTGAAACATTCACAGCAAGAACTCGTCCTGCTACAACCACTGGAAATAATTTTCCTTTCTTCCTCTGTATACCTAAATCTAAACGGACCTTCTATAAGCAAAGTTTCTTTACAAGAACTATCCGTCTGTAGAACACATTACCACATGGTTGTTTCCAAGCTGACTACAACAGGCCGTTTTCAAGTCCAATGTTGTCGAACCGTCCTCATTGATAGTCGGGTTCTGTCCAGTTTCGGCCATCGTTAACAATCCTCACGGTGTTGTCTCAACGTTCACCTGACATCCTCGTTAACCCTTGTCCTTGAGTCGCCTTTAAGCCTTCATAAGCGGTGACATGTTAGTAAATAAAAATCCAAAATACGTAGGGTGGGAGAGGACTCAAAACATGCGTCTAGTCACTTCAACATCTAATTCTCAGAGGAAGGATCTATCCAACTTTTCTGCCACTTATATCTTCCCATGACATCATATCCTAACACGTAATCCTAATTATGAATGAATTTTCCATTCACTCCTTAATTTTAGCCTTATGCAGAAAATACCGTTCTTAACATTATTTTCTAAATGTTTAAATATTGTTACATAATATCATCAGTTGGTTGTCAGCTTTTGTGACATGTGAATCGTGATTGGATGATTATATGCTGAAAACGTATATATGTTTGTATACGTTTGTAGATTAATTTATTTTATAGGTGAAACAAACAGCCTGTAGGTAATAGTTTCTATTTAACTCATAGATTTGGCTCTGACAGGTACTACCACATCTCCGAGTTACAAGACCATAGAGTAGATGTAATTAAGAGATGACTTAAAAGGGGTCATCCTATAGTCTTTACTTTGTTATCGTTTGAAAACTTTGTTCCACGCACATATTCGTTGAAGTGGACAAACAAACCAGTGAACATCAGAGATGACCTCATCTGGAATATTATATGCACGTGCCAGCTGTTGCCAACCTTATTGATTTTTTTTAACATCTTTCCACCTGCAGTGTAGGATTTTGCTTTGTTCTGGTGAAAGATGACTCCGAAACATTGAAATTGTTCTTCAAATTAGTCCATCTGTAAACCTTTCTTTAGCTCTGTATGTATCCTACATTCTTCTGTAAATTCCACTTCTGTAAATTTTACTTCTGTAAATTTCAATTTGGTAAATTTAACTTCTGTAAATTCCACTTCTGTAAATTTTACTTCTGTAAATTCAACTTCTGAAAATTTTACTTCTGTAAATTTAATTTCTGTAAATTTAACTTCTGTAAATTCCACTTTTGTAAATTTCCCTTCTGTAAATTTTACTCTGTAAATTCCACTTCTGTAAATTTCACTTCTGTAAATTTCACTTCTGTAAATTCCACATATATATATATATATATATATATATATATATATATATATATATATATGTGGAATTTACAGAAGTGAAATTTACAGAAGTGAAATTTACAGAAGTGGAATTTACAGATGGTTATCTATTCGATTTCGAATATTACCATTTTTGGCGTATCGATTTGATTTTAATATGAAGGTTTCCAGTGAAAGGCGTGGTTGTGTCTCTCTAAGCCTGTCATATATATATATATATATATATATATATATATATATATATATATATATATATATATATATATATATATATATATATATATATGGCGTGTGTAAATTACTATCGCCTGTAGATACTAGGCCTCTCTTTAAATCTGTATACCATGTTTGGTTTGCCGCGATTTTAAAAGTTCTCACATCTGAAATATTCTAGTATAATTTTATTTTGTTAATTCACTTTATTTAGTGAATGACCCTCGTATGTAACGTGAAAATTGGTAATAAAATAAAAAAAGCAGAGAATATGTTTTTCTTAAATGCTTTATATGCCTTGCAAGAATTTTGGTAGTCGAAATAATTGGCAAAGGAATTACGAAAAACCATCTTCTTCGTTGCTGGGTTCACAGGCCTCCAAAAGGCCTCATCAGACAAAACATAGTAACATAGTAATTGCTTTTAGAGTTCAAAGAAGATAGAAATTACATGGCGTTTTTTTCTAAAACCTTTATTAGCATTTATGCCAATGTATGACGTAGCAGACGCCGTTTAAAATGTTGTCTGGAGAGAAAATTCATAAAATGAGAAAGAAATGAAAGCAATGGAAAACTCATTCTTTTAGGGGTAGGTAATTGTTTTTGACTTCGGCGATTCAGGTAAAGTGATTGGAGTATATATATATATATTTAGATTTAGATTTTTCACTTAGAAGATATTTTATTCAGTGAAGACCGGGATTAGGCCAATAAAAATAAGCTCGATGATACTCGATTACAGGGTACAGAGCATTTATATGTGTTTTTTTGAAAGTTTACCAAAACATTTCGTTCACGAAATCATTCATCACCACGAAATACTTTTTTTCCTTTCAAAGTTTATTTATTTATTTATTAGTTTATCAAAATTAATTAAATTTAATTTTGGTAAATCTGATAAATGAATAAATAAACTTTGAAAGGAAAAAAGTCTTTTGTGGTGAAGAATGATTTCGTGAACGAAATGTTTTGGTAAACTTTCAAAAACACACACACACAGATATATATTATATATATATATATATATATATATATATATATATATATATATATATATGTATATAAATTTATATGTGAGAGAGAAGGAAGAAAGGGGAGGAGGTATGGACTGACAAATAAGAGTTAAATAGAAAAGAACGAGAGTAAGAGAAGAGGGTAAATAGACCGACACATTTTTGTCACCACTTATAAAGGCCCAAAGGCCACTCGAGGATAAGTGTGATTGATAGTCAGGTGGAAGGTTAGACAACACCGTGATGATTCGTAATGATAGTGGGAATTTGTCAGAGAAGAAAACCTACTGATAAAAAGGGAGTGTATAGAAATACTTAAGTAGAAAGGAAGAAGAGATGGAAAGCGAGAGAGGTGGAAGAGTATATATATATATATATATATATATATATATATATATATATATATATATATATATATATAGAAAGATATAATATATATATATATGTATATTTATATATATATATGTATATTTATATATATATATATATATATAGAATTTAGAGATATATAGAAAGATATAATATATATATATATATATATATATATATATATATATATATATATATATATATATATATATATATATATATATATATATATATATATACGCCGCAAACCAACATTTACTGGCTTATATTGCCACTGGGACTCTTTTTGTCCCAAACACGGAAAAATAAATCTGATAAAATGTTTGGTTCATCGCGCCTGAAAAATTTGCTCTGAATCACTGATTGATTCGGACATTCAATTTATCAAAGAGGTCCTGATCGAAAATGGTTACCCTTCGATATTGTTAATTCTAATATCGCTACCAAGATCGCCCACTTTCATAAGCTTAAACTTTTTGGTCCTCCAAAATGTCTGACGCGCCTCAATTTACCTTGGTTAGGTAATATAAGCATAACATTTGTTAACCAAATTTCTGTAGCTGTACGTCGTTGTTATCAGGCATTCATTCGCCATTAATCGAACGTGTGATCTTTTTATGTACGCAAAATTAATATATAAAAATTAAATTAATTAAAAAATATATATACATATAAAATTGATGACACGTCCGATTAAAGGCCAATAAATGCAGGTCTCTGTATATTCTTAAGCCGCTCAGGAAGCGAAAAATAATGAACGCACCGGTAAACACACCGGTGTGCTATCGCCAGTAAAAACAATAACAGATAACCTGCGTATATATATATATATATATATATATATATATATATATATATATATATATATATATATATATATATATATATATATATATATATATATATATATACTAGACTTGTTCTAATTCTTTCAACAATTGGAATGTTCTGATTCATTAAATCATCTAATATATATATATATATATATATATATATATATATATATATATATATATATATATATATATATATATGTATACTAATATATATATATACTAGAACAATACTCGTTACAGGAAGGGTAAAATTGCTTCGCTAGTTTTGCGCTCTCTTTTTATGACCGATAAAAATCAATATACTTATAACTTATGTGTCGAATATCTATAGAATCCTTATTCCAATTTAAATAAAAATCCCCTAAGAGGTTAAAATCAATGTACTGAACCTTATGTCTAAAATATATACTGAACCAGAATCCTTATTCTAAATTTGATCAAAACCCATTACATGATTTTGATTCAAGAAAATGTTTAAAATTTTAATATGAGAAGTTCCATAATAAACGCACCGGTAAACACACCGGTGTGCTATCGCCAGTAAAAACAATAACAGAAAACCTGCGTATATATATATATATATATATATATATATATATATATATATATATATATATATATATATATATATATATATATATTAGTACTTCATGTATCCACATACAATATTATAAGGAGATATAATTTTTTATGTATCAGTTTTCAGTATTTACTTCAACAGTGCTCGATACGTAAGTAGAGCTAGGTAGTAAGCAATGAAAAAAAATATATATATAGCAAGCAAGCAATATATATATATATATATATATATATATATATATATATATATATATATATATATATATATGTATACTAATATATATATATACTAGAACAATACTCGTTACAGGAAGGGTCAAATTGCTTCCCTAGTTTTGCGCTCATTTTATGACCGATCAAAATCAATATACTTATAACTTATGTGTAGAATATATATTAACCTTATCTATAGAATCCTCATTCCAATTTAGATAAAAATCCCCTCAGAGGTTAAAATCAATGTACTGAACCTTATGTCTAAAATATATAATAAGCCTTATGTCCAGAATCCTTATTCTAATTTTGATCAAAACCCATTACATGATTTTGATTCAAGAAAATGTTTAAAATTTCAATGTGAGAAGTTCCAGTGGCTACGTGAGGGTCTTAGAAAGAAATTGAAATTCATGGAATCATGTTTAATTCGTGTATAATAAATATGGATAAAATTTAACGCAAATCTGGAAACAAATGAATTTGTCAATGTAAGATTATGCTCATCTAATGCATCTAATAACCGTTTAAAATACTCAAAAGAACCTGAAATTTGGGGAATATTCATTAATTTTCATACTTATTATTAACATTTCACGCAAATCAGAGGTGTCTAAATTCTTACGAAGGGCTTTCAACCATTTTTAGCTCTTTTTGTATGAAAATAAATTAAAATAAATATAGCCCATATTATACACACTTACTCGTAGCAACTGTGTTCCAAAGTCTATAATGATTGGTTCATTTTATTTAAGAGAATTATTATTAGGCTGCCAAATTAAAAGGCGTAATGCTAAGTTCCGGCCTAACGTCTAGTTGAACACTGTTGATGACAGCCTTCTAAATATGTCCACTTGCATAGACATAAATAGATTTTAATTCTCTTCCTTCAACGTGATTAGTTTGTTGGCTGAATCTTTCTAAGCGTTCAGAAAAAAGGATATTTCGTCACAAAGAGGAAGTCGAACCTTTGCAGATAAGCTGATTAGATCTTTCTCTTCTTTTTGAGACCACGAAAGAGAAAGAGAGGAAGGGGGGTTTGTGACAGCGTTCCAATTCTCGCTATAGAACTGTGTTGGGGATGTATGTTATATTTATTTTATGTTAGCGTGTTTTTAATAACTTTTACGATTAATTTTATTAGGGAGAAGATAAGAACTACAAGAAAAAAATTGGAGAATCAATTGCTGCTACGTGTCATTTACACAACAGGATTCCATCAGCTTGCGTGAGAAACCGCCATCCGGATAATCTGCTGCGATAAAAGAATCGGTCGCCGTTGTCTTGGGTTTGGAATCGCATTTGCACCGGTTTCAACAAGATGGTATTGTTATCTTCGAGATTGTGGACTTAGAGCATCCAACTCGGACTTCAATATGTTTTTCAGTTTTTCTATTTTCACACAACGCATCGATGCAAGCGTTTTATCATTTGATATGTTCTCATCTGTTGTTATTTACGACACTGGCCGACAATATGCTGACTATCGAAGTGTTGATTCTTTTTATAGCAATAATTTGATGCTGTTAATCCTCATTTAGATTCTAGAAAATGTTTAAAAATTCAATGTGAGAAGTTCCACATGCCTACGTAAGGGGACTTATTAAGAAATTGAAATTCAGAGAATCTTGCTTAATTCGTTTTATAATGAATATGGATCAAATTTAATGCAAATCTGGACACAAATGAATTTTAAAATGTAAGCTTGTGTCCATGTTGTCATTTGCGACAATATGCTGAATACCGAGAGCTGATTCTTTGTATAGCAATAATTCGATACTCTTAACACCAATTAAATCACATCATATGTAAATCACTATATAAATTTCATTTATCAGGGATGAAATGCCATGTTATTTTCATATCTCGCATGTATACACTGTTAAGAGTAAACTGTACTATTTAACATTTAAACGAAATCGATCAAGAAATCGTAAAGATTCTCGATAAAAAAGGCGAATATCCTATTTCACTGTCGCATATTTTTCCTTCTAAATGTGATGATAACCTGAATGAATTCGTTGAATGGAAAAATAGATTTTTTTTACTAAAATGAAGAAAAAAAACTAGAATAGATTTAAAGGTATTTTTAAAAAAGATTATAACTAATTTTACGGTACTGGTTCAGGTTAGGACCCAAGCTAAAATTAACTTGGCGTCGGTAGCTTCCGTATGTTTACCTAGACGGCCGCGAAATACCGAGGCGCTTATCCAATTAAAATGCGAGAAAATAAGCAGACGACAGGTTAACATTGAAAATGGATTGGATCGTGAAATTCACTAATTGGCAATGAAAAATTGATCAAAGAGATAATAAATGTTAACGAACTCTAACCCTTACCCTAATCCTAACACAGTTTAACCACTTGTTCAGTGAAAAATCAAGCTTTTTCATACAGAAAATCGTTTTTATAATGATAACCCTAACATCTTTTTAACACTTGTTCAGTGATATTTTTTATTTTTAACCAAAAATTGACGTGCAAGAAAAAACATTTATTCCATTTGTACATCTAGCCTAGTTTTTGATTTTTTAGACGAAGACAACTGACTTTTCATTCGGCTTTTCCGGCCGTCTACGTAAACATTCAGAAACTACCGACACCAAGGCGATTTTAGCTTGGGGCCTAATCTGGACCAGTACTAATTTTACATAAGTACGCAATTAAAAATTGTTGGTAAAACTGTAACGGTGCGTTTTGAAAAAAAACTGCTCTTAAAACACTATCTGGTTTAGAAGTGGGTGATCATTAGCACCTTGTAAGTAAGTGGATGAACATTTGACGTAAAATTTATAAACAAAATATTCTATTTTAATTCTTTTTACCGCCTACATTTACAGACAATCAGATAAATCCATCACTTCATTGTGGAGATCCCAAGATGCCGGAGAGCCTTCTACTTAAATAGCTTCTTTCCTCGAGATACAGGCCCTTGGAATTCTCTCCCTGCTCCTTGTTTCCCCGACTGTACCGACATGCAGAAATTTAAAACTAATGTGAACAAGCATCTTGTTGCACAGCTCCCAATTTAGGATGACCCCCAAAAAAAACTGTCACCCTAATTCTCAGTAACCCCTTACGTCTATAGTGGCAACTGCCTTGTTTGGGGTGAACTAAGTTAAAAAAAAATAAAAAAATAAAAAATCTTATTTTGACTTTTAAGAGAATCACCACATGGTGCAGGGATCTAATAATACAAAAATGTATTTCAGCAAAAAAAACAAACAACGTTTTTTACGTAAGTTTAAACGGAAACTGATCTCACTGCTTCTGAGATTTCTCGATGATTACTTCACGTCTAATTAATTTTTTACTAAATATTATAAGCGGATGATATGCGTCGTAAACGCCATCTTTTGTCTAATCCCAGCTATGCGCATGCCATAGCTGCAACCAGTAACTCCAACTCTTATTTGCAGTTATATGTGTATAAGCTTGTCAAATACTCGAAAGAAGTTTGTCTTTTTATTAACACACCCACGACTAAATTTATGACCACTGATAAAACACCTCCGTTAAAAATCAACATGAACGACCAACAAATCGAATAAGTTGTTTTTTTTTTACTTTGGGCACAGACGGCTGTAAATGATAGAATCGGCTTAGGTTTGGCCGCCTTCACAAGAAACATGAACGACAAACAAATCGAACAAGTTACAAAGTTGTTGTTTTTTTATCTTGGGCACAAGCTGTCTTCATCTAACGAAAGGCAAACAGCTGTCAATCACAGAATTGGCTTAGGTTTGGCCGCCTTCACAAGAAACAAAACCGCCCTAACTTCTAAATGCATACCATACAAAATCAAAGTGAAAATCTATAACACATATGTCCTTCCGGTAGTCTCATATGGTTATATGGACTTGAATGTGTTCACTGGATCATAAAACTATGTCAGAAAGTAGAACATTTCGAAAACCATATCATGCGCCTTATTACTCATCATAAACTATCTGATCACATCAGTATTGTAGAGTTGCGAAATTCACTGGCATCCCGTCAATATCCTCTGTCATCAAATGTAAAGTCTTGATATTGTTTGGTCACATTAAACGTTCAAGTGTAGACTTATGCAAAATATGCGTTGAATGCATAATACAAGGAAGGCGGTCGAAAGGTAGACAAAAGAAAAGATGGATAAATAACGTCTGTGAATGGATGAACATGAACCAAGCGACCACTTTAGTCCAAGATCGTCAGGCTTGGAGGACACTCAGCCATGTTAGTGCGTATTCTGCAGCTAGCGGAGAAAAGTTTAATAATAATTATTTTTTTAATGCGTCGTAAACGCCTGTAAAGTATTGACGTGGGACAGACTCAAGTTTTCATGTACATTAATTGTAAAAATGAAAATCCAAAAAATATAATAATGAACTGAAGATTATATACCCACTTTTAAAAATTATTGGTAGTTAAAAATCCTCAAGAAATATTCACTCGATGATTCCTTTACAGGAACTTCGAAAACTGTGTAACGATACTCGGCTTGGTATGTAAAATAGTGTAACAACAGTATTTTCCACATTAATTAAAATTGAGCAGAGGAATGTAAACTTCCATTAGAAGTTAAAGTTTTGAATTCGGACTACGTGTGAGGATATCATGTTCTGAAAGGAAGTACGCAGCAAAGAATCGAAATTGTTCTTACCTGTTCGGTCACGAATTGAACGGACACTCTTGTCGAGGCTTTTGCCACCCTACAAGAGTTGGAAGAGGAAAGTTCAGCTCATCTGGATGTACTTCAGTGGAAAATTTAAACCAGATCCCAGAATTAATAACATAGTTTTCTTCCTCGCTCTCTCTCCTTCTCACTCAAGTATAAAAGGATGAAACTCATATGTATGTGGATAAAAATTTAATAACATTTACCATAATAGTGTTTATGGTCTCGTTAATGCTCAGACATTTAAGAAAATTATAATTAAGCTGTGAAATGTTAATGCGTAATGCTAAGTTCCGGCCTTACGTCTCGTTGAACACTGTTGATGACAGCCTTCTAGATGTGTTCGCTTGCATAGACATGACTAGATCTTAATTCTCTTCCTTCAACGTTGTCGGTTTATTAGACGCATGGTCCAAGCGTTAAGTTAAAATTTTGACTTTTGTCTGAGGGTTTCGAATCGTGTGACCTCAACACTGATGATTCTCGGAAAAAGGATGAAACACATGTGGATTAGAATTTAATAATATTTATCATATATATATATATATATATATATATATATATATATAGAACGGGTAAACTAAAATCATAGCACATAATACTAATACTCAAAAACTCCACATACTAGAAGCTTTACTCATTAAAACTAAAAAACCTGCTATTAACAAGATTAATTTTAACACTAGCACTAATATACTTAAATGCTTATAATACCTAATAAACATAGTTAAATTTTCCCGCCATAATTAATTATAAATCTCACTCCAGGTCTTTACCTGTTTGTCATTATTCCACTGACGATGGACCCAGACGGGTCAGAAAGTACTCTGGACCAACATGTACACTATGGCAGTTTCATCAGCCAATTTCCTTCCGAGATTAAGATTTTAATCCGGAAAATTGAAGGGATCAACACTAAAATAGCCAGACAAAAATTGTCGGTTATTTTTAATAATACGTGTCTTAAAGAAAAAATGCTGCCTCGATACACATATATATATATATATATATACATTTATATGTATATATATATTTAATAATATTTTTTGACTTATTATCCACATACGTATACGTTTCATCCTAATGGAAACATTAGTGCTGGAGATAACTATTATGTTCATCCGGTCGCGCGATTCGAACCCCCGGACACGTGCCACTTTTAACTCAAATCCGAGAGCTCTAACCAATTGGCTACCGTCAACAGTCATTACCAAATCTTACAAGCGATGGCCAAAAAGTGTGACCCCCCCCCCAAAAAAAAAACATTAGACATTTTCAAACGATGATCTTGAATTATATTAGGTATAAATGGAATTAAAGATTTTAACGCCTCTGTGCGAGAACATTTTGGCGTCATTTCTTTCATTTTGATCGTCCCTGTCTGGTTGTAAAACAAACATTCTAAATGAGGTGGCTTGCAATTGAGAGAGAAGGCAATGAAATCAAAGACTAGTAACCGTTTCGTAGTTTAGTTTTACATTTCTCTTCCACTGACAAGACACGTGAAAGACAGTGACAATTTTCCAACATTAAAATCTGAGTACATTTTTTAGACTATTTTAAAGACATTTAAAATGTGTTTCATGAAAAAAGAAATAGTAACAAATTTTTTTATTAAGTTTTTTATTAATTCATTTTTGTTTAATATTTAAACTTATATTTTCATGTATCTTTAGAGAAATTAAATAGATTCTTTTACTATATAAGAACTTATAATATTATTATTATTGTAGAGTGACATCTAAGCTTAATCACCCAGCCAAACTTATAATATTATTATTATTGTAGAGTGACATCTAAGCTTAATCACCCAGCCAAACTTATAATATTATTATTGTTGTAGAGTGACATCTAAGCTTAATCACCCAGACAAACTTATAATATTATTATTATTGTAGAGTGACAACTAAGCTTAATCACCCAGCCAAACTTATAATATTATTATTATTGTAGAGTGACATCTAAGCTTAATCACCCAGCCAAACTTATAATATTATTATTATTGTAGAGTGACATCTAAGCTTAATCACCCAGCCAAACTTATAATATTATTATTATTGTAGAGTGACATCTAAGCTTATTTATTAATGCTTGTATTATAAAAGATCATAATGACATCGGTACCGTCGGTTTCAGATCATTACAAATAGCGCTTATAGAGGCCTTCTTTTTTCTTTTTCGGAACTTACTTCAGTATCTGTTTATGTCTCCTAATATGTTTATAAGTATATATATATATATATATATATATATATATATATATATATATATATACAAAAATACTACCTGTCTGAGAACGGGTAAACTTAATTCTGGAAACAGAAAGGATTAATCACCCAGCCAAACTTATAATATTATTATTATTGTAGAGTGACATCTAAGCTTAATCACCCAGCCAAACTTATAATATTATTATTATTGTAGAGTGACATCTAAGCTTAATCACCCAGCCAAACTTATAATATTATTATTATTGTAGAGTGACATCTAAGCTTAATCACCCAGCCAAACTTATAATATTATTATTATTGTAGAGTGACATCTAAGCTTAATCACCCAGCCAAACTTATAATATTATTATTATTGTAGAGTGACATCTAAGCTTAATCACCCAGCCAAACTTATAATATTATTATTATTGTAGAGTGACATCTAAGCTTAATCACCCAGCCAAACTTATAATATTATTATTATTGTAGAGTGACATCTAAGCTTAATCACCCAGCCAAACTTATAATATTATTATTATTGTAGAGTGACATCTAAGCTTAATCACCCAGCCAAACTTATAATATTATTATTATTGTAGAGTGACATCTAAGCTTAATCACCCAGCCAAACTTATAATATTATTATTATTGTAGAGTGACATCTAAGCTTAATCACCCAGCCAAACTTATAATATTATTATTATTGTAGAGTGACATCTAAGCTTAATCACCCAGCCAAACTTATAATATTATTATTATTGTAGAGTGACATCTAAGCTTAATCACCCAGCCAAACTTATAATATTATTATTATTGTAGAGTGACATCTAAGCTTAATCACCCAGCCAAACTTATAATATTATTATTATTGTAGAGTGACATCTAAGCTTAATCACCCAGCCAAACTTATAATATTATTATTATTGTAGAGTGACATCTAAGCTTAATCACCCAGCCAAACTTATAATATTATTATTATTGTAGAGTGACATCTAAGCTTAATCACCCAGCCAAACTTATAATATTATTATTGTTGTAGAGTGACATCTAAGCTTAATCACCCAGCCAAACTTATAATATTATTATTATTGTAGAGTGACATCTAAGCTTAATCACCCAGCCAAACTTATAATATTATTATTGTTGTAGAGTGACATCTAAGCTTAATCACCCAGCCAAACTTATAATATTATTATTGTTGTAGAGTGACATCTAAGCTTAATCACCCAGACAAACTTATAATATTATTATTATTGTAGAGTGACATCTAAGCTTAATCACCCAGCCAAACTTATAATATTATTATTATTGTAGAGTGACATCTAAGCTTAATCACCCAGCCAAACTTATAATATTATTATTATTGTAGAGTGACATCTAAGCTTAATCACCCAGCCAAACTTATAATATTATTATTGTTGTAGAGTGACATCTAAGCTTAATCACCCAGCCAAACTTATAATATTATTATTATTGTAGAGTGACATCTAAGCTTAATCACCCAGCCAAACTTATAATATTATTATTATTGTAGAGTGACATCTAAGCTTAATCACCCAGCCAAACTTATAATATTATTATTATTGTAGAGTGACATCTAAGCTTAATCACCCAGCCAAACTTATAATATTATTATTATTGTAGAGTGACATCTAAGCTTAATCACCCAGCCAAACTTATAATATTATTATTGTTGTAGAGTGACATCTAAGCTTAATCACCCAGCCAAACTTATAATATTATTATTATTGTAGAGTGACATCTAAGCTTAATCACCCAGCCAAACTTATAATATTATTATTATTGTAGAGTGACATCTAAGCTTAATCACCCAGCCAAACTTATAATATTATTATTATTGTAGAGTGACATCTAAGCTTAATCACCCAGCCAAACTTATAATATTATTATTATTGTAGAGTGACATCTAAGCTTAATCACCCAGCCAAACTTATAATATTATTATTATTGTAGAGTGACATCTAAGCTTAATCACCCAGCCAAACTTATAATATTATTATTATTGTAGAGTGACATCTAAGCTTAATCACCCAGCCAAACTTATAATATTATTATTATTGTAGAGTGACATCTAAGCTTAATCACCCAGCCAAACTTATAATATTATTATTATTGTAGAGTGACATCTAAGCTTAATCACCCAGCCAAACTTATAATATTATTATTATTGTAGAGTGACATCTAAGCTTAATCACCCAGCCAAACTTATAATATTATTATTATTGTAGAGTGACATCTAAGCTTAATCACCCAGCCAAACTTATAATATTATTATTATTGTAGAGTGACATCTAAGCTTAATCACCCAGCCAAACTTATAATATTATTATTATTGTAGAGTGACATCTAAGCTTAATCACCCAGCCAAACTTATAATATTATTATTATTGTAGAGTGACATCTAAGCTTAATCACCCAGCCAAACTTATAATATTATTATTGTTGTAGAGTGACATCTAAGCTTAATCACCCAGCCAAACTTATAATATTATTATTGTTGTAGAGTGACATCTAAGCTTAATCACCCAGCCAAACTTATAATATTATTATTATTGTAGAGTGACATCTAAGCTTAATCACCCAGCCAAACTTATAATATTATTATTATTGTAGAGTGACATCTAAGCTTAATCACCCAGCCAAACTTATAATATTATTATTATTGTAGAGTGACATCTAAGCTTAATCACCCAGCCAAACTTATAATATTATTATTATTGTAGAGTGACATCTAAGCTTAATCACCCAGCCAAACTTATAATATTATTATTATTGTAGAGTGACATCTAAGCTTAATCACCCAGCCAAACTTATAATATTATTATTATTGTAGAGTGACATCTAAGCTTAATCACCCAGCCAAACTTATAATATTATTATTATTGTAGAGTGACATCTAAGCTTAATCACCCAGCCAAACTTATAATATTATTATTATTGTAGAGTGACATCTAAGCTTAATCACCCAGCCAAACTTATAATATTATTATTATTGTAGAGTGACATCTAAGCTTAATCACCCAGCCAAACTTATAATATTATTATTATTGTAGAGTGACATCTAAGCTTAATCACCCAGCCAAACTTATAATATTATTATTATTGTAGAGTGACATCTAAGCTTAATCACCCAGCCAAACTTATAATATTATTATTATTGTAGAGTGACATCTAAGCTTAATCACCCAGCCAATCTAATCTGAGATTCTACCTTTTAATGCGCTTATATGTGAACACCCTGAAAAACTTAAAAGGAACACAAAAAAACAACGACATTTTTTTCTAGAATTTAGAATGTGGGATCAGTTTCACATATAAATTTAACATAAAATGAGTTCTTATTTCCGAGACATTCTAGTGTTTTAGAGGAGTGAACCAAAATTACTATTTTGCCCTGGGAGATAAATTCTGTGCGTTTATCTTTTGAGGGTCGAGATCAACTTTTTTAAGCGATTACGCATAGTTTGACAACCTTGGCAGTCAAACTTAGAGTTAGTGGTAAAACTATTCAGTTAACTTAACTAAAAAAGTTAGAATGGCTCGGAAATGATGATCATTTTACGTTAAATTTATATACTGATCTCCCACTCTAAATTCAAAAATAATTGTTTCTTTTTATCGCCTAGTTTTTCTAGGTGTTCACACGTGATCATCTAAATAAGAAACACATCATTGGGAGGAATTAAGTGATGGTGTTAATCTACAAATTTGCAATTAGTATTAGTAGTAGTACTATTATTATTATATGTAGTAGTACTATTATTATTATTATTATTATTATTATTATTATTATTATTATTATTATTATTATTATATGTATCTTGTTTTTCTTTTTAGAGTAAAACAAATTAATCTACAACATATCTGTTATATTGACAGCAGCAATAACCGACCAAATGTTTATAATTAGGATAAAACATTACCTCGCTTTGGTAGAGGGAATAAAGCATCCCTGCTCAGTAAAGAATGATTTTCTAAATAGTAACATTACTATTAAGAAACCTTTAACATGTCAAAGGGGTTTTGTTAACTATTATGTTCATACACTGTCTTCTTATTTTTCATACCAATCATCGATTATTTTCAATTGTTTATGAAAAAATTCAAATAGCATTTTGTCAACTAACGACGAACTAATGCAAATTGGTTTTCTTTTAAAAGAGAAATAGATCTTTAGTTGCCTCACTATTTTCAATCAATTACAAGTAATCTATTTGAGGAAAATATTTAGAAAGAACTACTCCTGTAATATACACCACAAGTTAGTTTTTTACGGTTGCGAAAATATATACGGACATTACACGGGTGTTTTCGAGTAATTCCGAAAATAAATTTCAAAAACATTAAATCTCTAGTTTAATATTTAGAAATTTAAAAAGAATCTGAATCAGAATTGGTAATTGTATCGGAATCGGGAAATTAGAACGGAATCGGTAATTGTATTTATTAATGCTTGTATTATAAGAGATCATAATGACATTGGTACCGTCGGTTTCAGATCATTACAAATAGCGCTTATAGAGGCCTTCTTTTTTCTTTTTCGGAACTTACTTCAGTATCTGTTTATGTCTCCTAATATGTTATATATATATATATATATATATATATATATATATATATATATATATATATATATATATATATATATATATATATACAAAAATACTACCTGTCTGAGAACGGGTAAACTTAATTCTGGAAACAGAAAGGATTATAACCACTTTTATGTCCGTTTTCAAAGATTAAAATCAAGATACTAATCTTTATGTTTAGAACCCGTCTTCAAATTTTGATTAAAATCCATCACTTAAATTCTAATCTAGAGAAATGAAAAAGGAAAACCAAAAAGGATGTTTTTTTATATATTCATCAACGTTTCGTCTGTATTTGTAAGACTTCCTCAGGAGGACATTTTTCTTAAAATTATCACCCTGAGGAAGTCTTACAAATACAGACGAAACGTTGATGAATATATAAAAATACATCCTTTTAGATTTTCCTTTTTCATTTCTCATATATATATATATGTATACGCATGTATGTATGTATGTATAAAAAATTAAGATGAAAAATATATAAATGTTTATATATTTTTTTATTTATTTCTTTATTTGTTGACGTATACGAAATACAAAATGTCTTTTAAAAATCTTTTTTTAAAAAGAACAAAATTTTCAGCCGTTTCCTTCGGCCTTCTTCAGTATTATGAGGTGAGTGTTGGTTTCAGGGGAAAAAGTATAGCCAATAAGATGAATTTTTTTTTACATGTCACTCATATGTGTCCATCCCCATATCTCTGATCTGTTTTTGAATTTCACACCTAAAGAGGTCAGTAACGTTGGTAGCAAACACACACACACACATATATATATATACAGAGAGAGAGAGAGAGAGAGAGAGAGAGAGAGAGAGAGAGAGAGAGAGAGAGAGAGAGAGAGATAAAGAGAGAGAGAGAGATAAAGAGAGAGATAGAAAAAGAGAGAGGGGGAATATGAAGATAAGAGTATTGAAAAGGATATGTATGTGTGTGTAAGTTAGTGTTATCGGAGAAGACATCACGGTACTCAATTACTTTGCCAGAGCATATATGTTTTTAAAAATTTCAATTGACACTTTACACTCGGTATCTTTAGCGCTGCTGTCTAAGTTTGCAGTGTTTTCGTTAAACAGAAGGTATTGATTAAAGATCTACCTAATGTATAGTGTCAATTTACATAATTATATATATATATATATATATATATATATATATATATATATATATATATACAGAGAGAGAGAGAGAGAGTGAGAGAGAGAGAAGGGGGGAAGGGGGTTGATAATAGTATCGAAAAAGGTAGAAGTAAATGACGAACAGTTTGAAGCGAGCAGAATGGCGTAATAATAAACATAGATAAGAAAAAGTTGAGTTATTTGAAATGGGGATGAGAAAGAGAGACTAAAGGACAAAAGAAGAAGAAGAAGAAGAAGAAGAAGAAGAAAACACCCGGATCAATATTTCTTTTCATTTGATAAAAAGTAAAGTGTAAAAAATATAAGAATGAATTGAAGATTCACTGATAAATAACAATAAACGGAGAAATAGTTGAGATCCAATTTACTACGAATAAAATTAAAATCTCACTGAAACGACTTGATTAATTCTGGCAAAAAGATTTTATAAAAGAAAACATATTATATACAGGCTAGGCGAAAAGTGGGTTATACATACATGATAAGCCACCCGACTTTTGCCTCAAACAGTATATAGACTCCATTAGCATTCATACCGTATATACTCGTACATAAGTCGGGCACGTTTTGTTATCGACATAGGGGCGCATGAGTCAGATGAGGTTAGGAATCATGAATAAAACTAATAATGTATGAATAAACATCGCACTGAAACTTTTGTCCGGGCAACAGAAAGAAGAATAATGTCATCTGTATTTTTCGACTTATTTTATGTTGTTACCATGACTACAGCACAGCGAACACAATAATGGATATGGTCTCAACTGGAAAATAGAAAGAAGTATTTAATTTACGTCCTCTCTAGGAGGTAAGACACAAGGTCAGGTGTGGGTTTTGATGAAAGTGTTTCGGTGGAACGAACTGGATTCGAACCCAGCACACCCAGGTGCTCAGTCCGCGTCGTAAACCACTAAGCCACCGTGCCATAACAGAGAGAGACTAAAGAAAATAGAATAGAAATATACCCTCAGTTGTCTTTTTGGACTCGTCCTCAACTTCTACTATGTTTTTACCATACCTACAGCACTCTTAAGACAATACCATTTTCTCCTCTAGGGAATAGAACGAAGTATTCTCCCAGCTGTCTTTTTGACTCGTCCTAAACTACTCTTCTCGTGTTTCCATGCCGACAGCACAGACCCATATAATAACAAACATGTCTAAGGTTCTCACGTAAAAATAGGCTGGATCTGTTCTCAACTGGGGAATAGTAAAAAAAAAAGTATACTGTCAGCTGTCTGTTTCGACTAGTCCTGGACTGCTTCTATATCGTTATCATGTACTTAGATGGAGAACCATTCAGGGATATTATATGTTGTATGTAAAACCCAGCCCTAGTGGCCCTACAAGCTAAAGACCGCCACCATTCTGCAAATGCAACGACCGTAACAGCAAGTCCTGTGCAAATACGTTGTGATCTGCACCGAACAGACACTGGCAGGCGATGACACATTGAATTCAAAATTCAGAATATACGTTTAAGATTTCACTGTTGATATAAAACATTCAGTGTTTTATTCGTTTCTTCCTTTCCTCGCTTAATTTGCCTTTTTATAAGGATGCCCCATTTATCGCACCGACAGTGAGATTAAAACGCCAAATTCATAATCACAATAGAAGTACAATAGCTTTCAACAATACTGATTATGTTGATGCGACCGACCCCGAAAGATTTACTAATTGGCATATTGCTTTGCAAAACGACATCTCATTATTTAACTATTCGTTTTTATGTTTCCCTAATGAAATGATTGTTTTAATTTTACTATAATTCATATTTCTCTATTTATTTTTATTATATCGTCGATAGATGCTTAGCATTTTCAGTGAAACGAATCTTTTCACACTTTGCTAGTAAGTTTACTTCTGGCGGTTATAATTTTTGCTTTCCGCAATTTTCATAAACGAGAAATCTATGTGTCTTCTTTCTTCTTATGTCATCCATCCATTTATGGTGGAACAGCCATTGTGTTTTTTTAAAGCTTATTGTATGTACGCAAAACCTGCACATAGTCTACGGTACTCCACTAAATCGGACGGTTATGTCCCTTCATTGTCAAATTATATGACCATCTGCGAAGCCATGCTGTTCCCAGAACTCAGAACCAGATCATCAGTTTGTTAATGAGCGCAACTAGAACTACTGTTACCCGTGGAATCGCAGGATTTGTGGTCCTCTAGATCCGCCGTCTTCTGTTTATGTCAATGCATATTAACAGGTAACCTCGAGAACGATGTGGCTTCTCACCAGGCACGGGCGGTCATTCACTATTTAGAGGCGATATTTTGCACGTAACATAGTGCTGGGATGAATAGAAAACAATCGAGGACACCTCTTAAGGGAACCCCAAAAAGGTACTACCCATCTGCAAACCCTTTTCCCTAATAGTTAGATTAAGTAAAGAGGAATTTTCCATTAGAAGTTAAAGTTAGAAAATTAAGCTAACGCGTCATGAAGTTACGTCATGACAAGATATCGATGTATCAAAGAAGCTAGTAAAATCTTCCTCTCGGATCACCATCAATTGATGGCGAAACAGTCATTATATATTTTCCTAATGCTTGTTGTATGGCGTCACGTCAACCTTGAAAATAGTTCATTGTACTCCATTAATTAGAGAACAGAACGACACAATATTAATTATTATGTCTTCTTATTGTCAAATATATATGATCATCTGCGAAGTCACAATGTTCTCAGAACCAGATGATCAGTTTGTTGATGAGCGCAACTAAAACTACTGCTACTCGGTGATTAGCAGATCAAAATTTACTCTCTAGATCCGACGTGTTCTGTCTATGTTCAGGCATATTAAAATGTTAACCTCTAGAAGGATGTGGCTCTTTCCCGCATACTGACGATCATTCACATAGTGCTGGGGTACATGGAGACCAGTCGAGGACCTCTCTAGAGGTCAACTTGGAATCGCACTACCCCCTGCATACCCGTTATCTGATAATTTTATTTGACCTAAATACAAAAGACGAAATATGAATGTTCCTATCTACTAACCTCCCCACGAGGGGGAGCTGTTAGATACAAAGTCGTGGGTTGTGGGGAAAATCCAGCTTCCCAAAAAGGGGCACTCTGGATTTGAACAAAAGCTACAAAATTGGCTAAGTCTAGAAAGACTTTTCCTTCACTGACCGAGGACAGAATAGTGTAA
Source organism: Sepiola atlantica (assembly GCA_963556195.1). Lineage (NCBI taxonomy): Eukaryota > Metazoa > Mollusca > Cephalopoda > Sepiida > Sepiolidae > Sepiola > Sepiola atlantica. The sequence continues at coordinate 11,643,889 of OY744545.1, forward strand.
GTAAAGCATTAAAACAGATACTACACTTTGTTTATAGCCAAGCCTAGCCGAACTTGCGGCACTGGTGACCCTCGACGTAAATACCCTCGACGAACCTGAAAATCAGCAAAATCCCACTCCTTCACTGTGAAGGTCCCAAAATGGCCGAAGGCTTTCTACTCTAATAGCTTCTTTACTCGAACTGATAGCCTTTGGAATTCTTTCCCTTTTTCGCTGACTGTACCAACATGCAGAAATTTAAATGTGATGTGAACAAACATTTCGCTGAAGAACTCCTTATTTAAGATGTCCCTGTAGATATGGTCAATAATTCACAGTAGCCCCTTACTTCTCAGTGGCAATGTAAATTGTTTAGGGTGAATTTAAAGTAAAAAAAAACAACATTTTTAAAGGCTATTGTATCATTGATTTTCAAAATCGTGACCTCGAAATTCGACTTATTCCACAGAGTATATACGATATATCGTATATACGATATATTGTATGTACGATATATTGTATATACGATAATAAATAAAAGTACATAGAATAACAATCAGACATTGGCATATTTTATACAAACTCTCGCCGCTCATTTCTCTCTGAAAAACGCCTACAAACGAACCAAAACCACATGACGCGGGCAATTAAAACCAAAAGGAAACGTTGAAAATTGCACAAACAAAATGGCGTATGCTAGGAGGCATCCGCTGTTATTGGGATAACATTGAAGTGTCGACTTCCGGGGTAAGTAGCCAATTGGACCTCCCGGTACGTGTTCGAGCGGGACCGTCTATGATCAGTATCCATGTCCCCGTGCGTATAATGAGTCTTTATGCACACCCCGCAGAAAATGTGGAGAAAATTTTTCCAAAATATTGTGTTGAATATACAGTAGAGGATAAAATTCACGGCTGAGTTGATTAGCAGCAAAAAGTCGGTGATTTCGCGAATGCCGCGCGTCAAGTAGTCTTCTTCGATATAACCAGACTTAAAAAAGGTGGACATGACTGCGTCTGGTGTGATGCACAGCATGAAAACAAGCACCACGAACACTAACATTATGGTAATCCGATATCGCTTCATGTTCTTCGACCGGCTCAACCGACATCGTCGGAGTCCGTACATAATGCACACGTTGAGGACGATCAGCGTCAGTAACGGTATAACCGAACGGACCAGGTTCTGAAACCAGGTGTACACCTGGGCGAACACGACGTTCTGCCACAGTTTACTAACGCTCAAGTCCGAGACGGTCTGATCTGTTCCGTTGTCGTAAATCTCATAAGCTTGGTAGCGCAGCGCGTTGGGTATGGCCAACACGCTCATCAGTGCATAAACGGTCAACGTTATGAGCCGTGCTCGCTGAATCGTGCAGTACGATTTGACCATCATCGGCTTGCAGACGTAGATATAGCGCTCAACGGCCACGGATACGGTCAACCAGGCGGATATAGATAGTGACGAGTTGAAGATGTAGTGAGCGTAAGGGTAGAGGCCCCGCAGCAGGGCCTCGCCGGACGCTTTGTCAAGTTCCATCAGTAGAATCACGGCGAAGTACAAGAAGTCGCTAACCAATTTGACACTGTCTGAACAAGCGAGCGCGATCAGATAGACGTTGGTCGAAGATCGCATTTGTTTCTGCGTCATCACAATGATACTCATGGCGTTCCCAATGAGGCCGATCGAGCAGGCAATGGGGTAGCAGATTAATCCTGTAATGGAGCGGGCTTTCAGGTAGAATTCTTCGTAGGCATCGTAGGCTTGTGATGTGATTTCGTTGGTGAAGTTCTCTGATTGCATCGTAGCTGGTTTTTTGATTGGTGATTCATGGGAAAACTGAAAAATACAAAAGGTATATACGAGCGTAAGTCAAACATAAGAAAATAATTAAAAACCGGAAATTGTTACTGAAAGGACTGACACATTTTTCGAAACAGATCATACAAAATCAAAGTGAATAGAAAACAGAAAATTCTATTTCAAACGCGATAGATTTATGAAAGTCTTTTTTCAATAGCGTAAAAAAACTTTTTGTCAATTCAACGAATACTTTAGACATATATTTATGGCCATTGTTACAATCAACACATCAATTTAGATAATGTTTAAACTATATAAGAATTAGATACGCCCAAAGTTGTAGTACTGTGACCACATCTGGAGATATGCCTCTCAGGAAATTACCACTGAAAGAACTGACACATTTTTTGAAACAGACCATGAAAATAAACACAGACAGCTCAATTACTCGTGTAAGAGTAATATTTATTTTGAGATGATGTTATACAAAATCAAAGTGAATAGCAAATAGAACATTCTATTTACAGCAAAAGCGCGATATATATATACCTCTTAAAGTACTTTTTTACCTTAAACAAGTACAAAGTCGACTTCGAAATATAGTAGAGGTGATCTTTTATATTCTCTTAAGTCTCTTTCTGACAGAAGAAACGTTGCTAGTCTTTCTCTGCTCTGTAGTTATTTACATGGAATATGCTCAACTGAGCTTAAAACTCTAGTTCTCATTTGAGAAACTTGTCTTACTACCAGAATTACAAAGAACTTTTATTTTTCCGCCTTGTGCCTAACATAAAACGGAGCTTCCATGAACAGAGTTTCTTTCCAAGAATTTCTCATCCGTGAAACACGTTACCACAGGATTGCTTCCATGCAGGTTAAAACGAGGTCATCTTCAAATCTAATGTCCGTAAATACTTGTCATGAATACATTGTCAGTTGCATGATGAAGAATATTGTGGGAGTATTGAAAATAAAGAAATAACATTTTATTACTTATCAGGACATAAGTAATAAAATGTCATTTAAAACTTGTTTTTAAAATATTAAAATTCATTGAAATAAACTTAAGCGTTACATACCAACGGACAGATAGTTTTCAAAAGAAAACATTTTCGAATGAGTTTTGGTTCGTCTTTACAATAACCCCGCCATGAAAATAATTGTGTAATTATTTTTATAATTTAAATATTTTTATAATTTAATTATTTTTATAATTTAAATATTTTTATAATTTAATTATTTTTATATAGTTTCATATTTGGTCAGGTGTTTAATATTTGTTCACGTGGATCTCGTCTTATGTGTAAACAGGACACATTCAGAACAAAAGATCACAATGAGTTAATGGTATCGATCCCGTCAGGAAATAAAGTATTTCGTGAGAAAAAGAAAGTACATGTAACTGTACTTGCTACGACATTCACCCTAGGCGGGTTGAACCAACTTCCTCAGAATATCAAATCTACAAGCGGTCTCAAGTCTCAAGTCTATCCTGGTCAGGGGAAATGACGACGTTAGGGTTTTGCAGTTCTTGCATGGAGGTCTCGACGTCCTCCTACATACAACGTTTGGTATTTTCAAATTGGCCAGGCTCAACGTTGCTTAACCAGTGGGAACCAGTGTTTCAACGTGATTATGTCGTATGAAAGGAAGTCGCTGATACGTAGTCGGATTTTACGTCAGACGTGCACTTAAGAAGGCAGTGGTTGCAATAGGAACTTTGGGTGGAAGTTTCGAAAGTACAGCACGTGTTTCCAGATTGTCTCACGAAGCGTTACAATAATTAAGCGATGCGCTTAAAATAACTGATCGACTCTCTCTTTTCGTCATAGATGATCAAGAGCTGATGAATAAATCATTCTTATTCAAAAGATCTTGTGTTGTATTATTTCATTATATAAATTATGTTATAAGCATGAGATGACTTTTGATTATCCATATATTATGTCTACGGTCCGGCAAAATCACTTAAACACACATGCACGAATAGGACAATCGACAGTTAGTTTTAATACCTATTTAATAAGCAACTTGTTTTCTATGTAACTAAGGATTCTCCAATCGGTGTAAACTATCAGAACATCGGTAACAAAGAAGTAGCTTTTTATTTTATGTAACTTACTATATAATAGCATTGTAAGTAGCGCCATGTTTGCATCTCTTGTCGGAATTGGGGAAATATTACTAACCAGAATGGCGCTGGGTGGATTATGTGGTTTGGGAGAGAGCGTTGGCTTTGTGTAGCAATATTGACCGTTCTGATGCCAGAATAACGGAGGAGATTTCCATGTTGAAACTAGATTAGGAGTACGCGGACATTTGCACGAGAAATCAAAGAGTAAAAGTCAGGCTAACGTGTTCAGAAATAACGTAATCTACGGGAAATCTCGAGTGATACGTAGGGAAAACTAGTCACCTCTTTCTCTTGGGTGTACAGTCTGAAGAGATTCGAGCGTGTTTTTCGGAGATGTTCCTCCCTCAAAAACACGCTAATACCACACAGTCGTCGATATATATATATATATATATATATATTAGTAGTAAGTTTTTGAAAGGCTGTGGGCAATGCAATTCCGGGTAAGATGCAAGTTGAAAGGAAAGGAACAAAAACAATAACAATAAATCGAATACGATATAAGACTTACTATTTATTTTTCCTTTTTTTTCCCTTTTTTTTTTTCTTACATAACAGCAAGAGTGTTTTAGCTGTTCGTGTGATGTCCGGGTGATTAAAAATCACTATTTGATATTTCGGGAAAAGACATCCCTTTTTCAAAAATAATTAGACCAGAAGAAGAATAATATTTTATTCTTCTCCGACTGTGTAGAGAATAATACAAAACAAAATGGCTGCCAGATATAGACCGCAGCAAAAAAGCAGTTTCACAGGGAATATAAATTAAGTTAATATATATATATATATATATATATATAAATCAATGAAAGAAATTGTAAACCTCCCGTTTTTAATTTATTGAAACTTGAGTTGATGATTATTACAGTGTATCAAGATAAGAGCACGTGTGTAAAAAAAATGTTAAAAACGGTATTTTTACACATAAGGTTAGAGTAAGTATACGTTTAGAGTAGTGGAAAATTCCATTAAATGTCAAGTTAGAGTTTAGGCTACTTATCAGGATATTGTGTCATCGACATCGACGGGAAATCGCTAGAAACACGTATCGGATAAGCTGTGAAAATATTTCTATGTTTTACAGACCGCAAGAGAGAACGGTGATCTTTAGGACAGGCTATTTCCCTATGGGGATCGGTTAGGATGATATGTATGAACACATTGTTAAACCCAATGATTTTCTGTTTACAATATTTACAGCACACATAACGGTATATATATATATATATATATATATATATATATATATATATATATATATATATATATATATATGCAAACATTGTTAAAATTAACATAATTCGTCTGTTTAATTGTACATTTTTTATTTTTTCAATTTTTCTGAGTGTCTTTTCTGTATTAAAATAAAAAAAAAATGTTCCACAGGTTTCACGAACGTTTTCGATTCTTCGCCGAATCATCCTTAGGTGTCAAAACAAATGAACAAAAAATCTGGAGAAAGAAGAGAATTAAAAAAGAAACAGCTAAGAAACGCGCAGAGAACGTTTTTCGCATTCTTCCAGGAAGTCGTTGACGATTTAAATTCAGCAACGCTGGGTGGTCTCACAGAACAAAATCGCATTACGTTAAGCATTTTAAAATGTTACCAGTGATTTCATATGTAATGTTGTTAATTTTAAGTTTAAGAAAAGAATAGACACATTATTATAAACCATTGTTTCGCAAAGGTATAAACATTTTTTTAAAAAACAATAACAATGTAATTTGTTGAAATAAATAAATAACATTTATTTATTTTAAACTGAGCTTTCGAATATAAAATATTCCTCGTCAGAAAGTTTTTTTCTTCTTTTTTTTCATCGTCTGGTGGTATTGACTTGGTGAGAAAGAATTTCCGTGTCTTAGAGCGCGGTTAAGCCATTTTGAATATATAACCGCGCTCTAAGACACGGACATTCTTTCTCACTAAGTCAATACCACCAGACGATGAAAACAAGAAGAAAACAAAAACTCTCTGACAAGGAATATTTTATATTCGAAAGCTCAGTTTAAAATAAATTAATGTTATTTATTTATTTCTACAAATTACATTGTTATGGTTTTTCAAAAAAATGTTCATACCTTTACGAAACAATGGTTTATAATAATGTGTCTACTCCTTTCTATTCAAAATGGCTTAACCGCGCTCTAAGACACGGACATTCTTTCTCACCAAGTCAATACCACCAGACGATGAAAAAAAAGAAGAAAAAAAACTCTCTGACGAGGAATATTTTATATTCGAAAGCTCAGTTTAAAATAAATAAATGTTATTTATTTATCTCAACAAATTACATTGTTATGGTTTTTCAAAAAAATGTTTATATATATATATATATATATATATATATATATATATATATATATATCGCCTGTAGGTAAAACACCTTAATATTTAATAAAAATATTTATAGAATATATATATATATATATATATATATATATATATATATGTATATGTGTATATATGTATATATGTATATATATATATATATATATATATATATATATATATATATATATATATATATATATATATATAACAAATAAAAAATATAAACAAATATTTATAATTCTTTGTCGCCCCTAAATATTGGCTGGACTCTGTAGTGAGTAGTATTAACAACATATGTTATCGTGGCTTCAATGCATGTTCCTTTCAGAAGTAGAACACTTTGACGACAGCTCCCTTTATATAGGATTAATTCATCGCTGATTTACCGGGTTGTTGATGATGCCCGTGTTGACTAAGACGGTGTAAATTTGAGTTTGAAACATGTCTCGTGTTCTGCGGTTCCGGTATGAATAATCTTCTGTACACTGACGATTCCATAAAAGATGAAACGTATACGTATGTAGGTAAAAACAAATATTTATATATATATATATATATATATATATATATATATATATATATATATATATATATATATATATATATATATATATATATATAAAGAGAGAGAGAGAAAACTGCTGCTACGTGTCATCTATACAACGCGGTTACAACTGCCTTCATAATTAGACGCCGTCCGGATAATCTACTAGGATAAAAAAAAATTAGTCCCCGTAGTGCTACATAAGTAGCAAGGTCCAAAATTATAATATTTAAAAAATAATAAGGCGTTTTTTCTTTTCTTTTGGTGGCGGTGTTAATCGAAAGTTTAAATCGGATGCTGCGGTCACAAGGTCAATGTTTGATCAATTCGTCAAAATAAATTCCTACCAACGAAATCACCGTCGACTTCAACCCTCAAATCATAAAATGAACTATTTTAAAATTCTCTTTGTCTTCTTTCATATATCAATCGGCAAAATATTTTTATTCGATATTTTAATCTCCTATTTTGATATTTTATCAGCAGCTGTCAAGATTCTCGCAGGTTTGGGTGTCATCTTTGAGACATCTATCGAACGTCTAAATATAAAACATTTTTAATTTCTGTCACTACCAATTAATTAAGCGTTCGAATCGACTATTCAATAGGTTCTATTATTATTATTAGGGCTGTATCAAAAGTATCTTCGCTTGATTTTTCTTTTTTTAAGCCCTCAAAACCACTAGGAGTTTCATACGAGTTATTTTCAATAGTTGCTCAGTGAATAAAATATTTAGTACGCTTTGGAGTGACAGCAAGTCACCCCATATTTCCAGTAGACTTAGCTTCTTTCGATAGCCGTTACAAATGACTTTGCGTTCTCGTAACAATGGTTTAGCGTGTAATTTAAGTGGTAGTGGGCCTCCCCAGAATTCCAATACTCATCGTTTCCTCTCAGCGGAGGTCTGGATGGTGCTCTCTCACTTCCCTCTTTCCATCCGCCTTTATTTAATAAACAAATATTTATAATTCTTTGTCGCCCCCAAATATAGGATGGGCTCTGTAGTGAGTAGTATTAACACAGATATTATCGTGGCTTCAATGCATGTTCCTTTCAGCAGTAGAACACTAACGACCATCATTATCTGTGTGGTACTAACCTATGCCGATACCACCATTTAAGGGGAGGCGACCAGATTATGTGATTTCTATTAGTTTCAATTCCATTGCGTTCACTGTGCATACTATTGGTGGTATTTTGGTTAGCTAATCTTTTATATTAAGGGGCAAACGTCTGTATGTTTGTGTATGCCCAACTAAAGCTTAAAAACTACAGAACCAAAACTATCCAAGTTGATATTTTCATGTAAAACTAAACTAAAATAGTTATTCTTTATGGGTCAACCGACCAATGGCTTGGGTTTTCCGTAATTTTCTTCAGCCATTTTATTTACTAAAGGGAAGTAACTCTAATGTTTATCAAGGAGATAATTCCCCCTCATGCCGATTCATTGTTCGAGAAGTCTAATATGTAAAGGAGAGTTGTCTGTGTGCATGTCCAGTTATAAAAAATGAGCTGGGCAGAGGAGAAAGAGGGGATTGAGGAGAGAGAGAGGGGAAAACGGGGAATGGAGAAAGAGAGAAAGATAGAAGTTTTAATAGACAAAACACTGAGTAGTCCTGCTAGTATAAATATATATATATATATATATATATATATATATATATTATTCTAAATATTATGAAATAATATATATATAAAGAAAAAAAGTGGTATAATATAAGATTGACTATTCACAATAGATATAATTGAAATATACAATTGTTATTTTTTTTCTCAGATATCTAAATGAAGTGAAATTTATTTTTATTATCATTCCTTCATTGCAATCAAAACAGATTTATGTTATGTAAATCAATAAAACTCATTTTCTCGGAATACTGTATATAAAGTACAAAGAAAAGACCCATCGACAGTCATAAATTTCGATGTATTTGCATGACATTTTTCGTCAAATAATCATCCTGAGGAAGTCTTACAATAAAGAGGAAACGTTGATGAATATATAAAAAATATCCAGGTTGTATTATAAAATCCGAAAGTGTCGGTTTGGTGTTTAAAAACACCAAAGAGAATTTCAATAATTTTAACAAACAAATTTGGTAAATGCGTAGATTAACTCCCTCAGCTAAATTACCCACGACCCCTTAAAACATGAGATTCTTCTTTATATGGTAATTCTAAATTATTAGGGCAGTTAACTAATATATTTTAAACACTAACTCTAAGTTCAACTGGTAAGGTCGTAAAGCCACACGCAATCACCACAAAAAGTGCCCCCCCCCCCAAAAAAAATAACGCACAGAATCCATCTCCAATGGCAAAAATATAGTTAACTGCCATAAAACCCAAAAATGGAGGATTATTTTACGTTTAATTTATAGGCGAAACTGATCCGACGCTCTAAATTCTAAAACAGTTTTTGTTGTTTCTCTTTCCGCTAGGTTTTTCAGTGTATTCACGCGTATTCGCCTGAAAAAGTAGAATCTCATTTCATCGGATGAGAGCGGGGGTTGCTGTTAATCTACAACAATATGCAAACTTTCAATATTTTTTATTCATCCTACAAGAATAAGGTATTTGATAAGTTTGATCATTTTCAAGTTATTTAATTTTCACAAGAAAAGTAAACACAACTAAAATTAATTGCTTAAAATTCAAATAAAAAAGTGACGCATAGTTAAAAAAATATAAGATTTAAAAAAAATTAAAGATGGGCAAATGTGCAATTAACACCCTCAATTAATATCCACCTTCCTGCTTTTTTAGGCGATTACGTGTTAACACCGTATAAAACAAAGAAAAGAACACATACTTTAAAATTTAAAGTGGGGGCTCAGTTGTATATATATATATATAACATAAAATGTCCCCCAATTTCCAGGTCATTCTATACTTTTAACGAAGTTAACAATTTTTTTACTACTAACCCTAAGTCCGAGTGGCAAGGTCATAAAAACACACGTAATCTACTAAAAACGTAGCACTTCCCCCCCTCCCCCAAAATGCAACGGATTTAACTCCCATAACAAAAGAGAATTCAGTGAACTACCCAAAAACTGGCCCTAAAAATGGGGATAATTTTACATTGAATTTATATACGAAAATTTTCCCCCGCTTTAAATTCTAAAATATTTTTTTTCTTTTTTTCTTTCGGTCAAGCTTTGTAGGGTGTTTACATGTGATTTGTAAACATTAAATAATAAATTCGTTAAAATTTATGAATTAGGCATTAATTTATGAACTAAACATGTAAATATTTAGTATATGAAAAGTTATTTATTTTATTTTTCACGGAAAATATAAAATCTGTAAAAAGAGGGTGAGAGAAAAAGGACAGGAATGGAGAGAGATAGTGAGACAGCCACAGCCCCCCCCCTTACACTACTCGCTTCTGCCTCGACCTTCGATAAGGTTGTTAGCGAGCGCATGTAGTTTTAAACTTAAGGTGTTTTAGTTATTTTTCCGATTGATTTATTAAATAACTTAAATTAATTACTGTTAATATAGACGACACTATTGTATATAGATAGAAAACATAAGCTAATGCAATTCCAAATTAATAATACCACACATTTATTAACGGTTAAAATAGTTATGCTAATTAGACAGTCAAAGGTTTTTTCTTGATCGTCTATCCGCACTATATATACAGAATATCAATATTTTACATTGTATTATTGATTTAAATGACAGTAACCCGTTTTGATTATAATATAGGAGTGATAAATGAAAAAAAAATTCCCATTTATTCATTAGATGAAATGTTTCTTATTCAAAAGTTTTGATTCAAATATTTTACAAAGTGAGCTGGCGAAACAAAATGGGTTATTTAGTATATGAAACAGACTAGTAAAAATAACAACATTCCAAAGATTAAGGTTGTTCGAACTGACCGACATATCGGTTGCTTTAAGAGATGCGTCCGTGTTATTATTTTACTAATCTTTATATATGACATAGTGTTTCTCAAAGCTCTGCAATTTCTTTTCAAAATACTACATAATAACATTAAAATATCACTCTAAATGTCGACCTCCTCCCTGACCAGTACTCTTCCAGTGAAACTAGAAAATGGATATGTAAAAAACATGTATCCATATTTTGTCCTAAGCAACGCTGAATAAAGAATAAGTAAGCTCTGTGTATGTATCCGGTTTTGTTTTTAACTTTAGCTGGACAAACACGCAGACAACATTGCTTTATATAGTAGATTGGACCCTCCGGGCCTAAAGAGTTTGTATAGTATAGTATATATATATATATATATATATATATATATATATATATATATATATATATATATTGATTTTATTCCATTAGTTGCGACAAAACAAGTTTCGTTTCATTGGTGCAAATAGCTACCAACTCATCGGGCTAAGCGATGGAATTCAAATGGCAAAAGTTCACCTTAACGGGAGATTGAAAATTGAAAATACATTGGAGGGGGAGGGGGACAGAGTTGGGGCTGAGTCTATAACGGTGACATGGGACATGAGAGGGGAGGGGGAGGACCCCAACAAGTCGTGTTTCAAATTATTACGTGGGAGGTTTTTCACGTGTCTGTGCTGTGATGATCTCAATCTCGGCCGGGGTGGGAGGAAGGGAGATGGATCGACGGCCAGAGTGAGTTAAATTTAAAATGTATATATTTTGCTCTGAATTTTCATTGAGCACTCTCATAAACCCGGTTTCAACTTCCTTCGGATTCATACCCCCTGGATATTTGTAACAAGTTAATTATATATATATATATATATATATATATATATATATATATATATATATATATATATATATATATATATATATATATATGGGGCCAAATTTTAGTATACATATATTAAATAGATTTTACACCAATACGTAATGAAAGCAAAATAAATTGTTTTGGACTATTAAAATGATTTCCATCGCTAATGATAATGTTCAACTATTCATTTATTTATTTTATGATCACTTATGTTTGAATTTATGTTTTCAAACATGACGTAAATCATAAATCTATGACGAAGTGTTTTTATTTACATTTTTGATCGTTGCTTTCCTAGTCTTGCAAACACGACGAATTGAACATGGCGCCGTATTTTATTCTATGTGAAGTCTTGATAATCGACCCAAAATCGAGAATTAAACAGAAATAAAGCTAATAAAAATATAAAGATCTGTTGAAAATTAAATTTTTGACCGATCGGTTGCAGTTGTTAGATGTATTTTTGTTTCATTTTCAATTTTTGAATTGTTAAAACTACGACATCGAGACTTCACATCGAGTAAAATCCGACGCCATATTTAACAAGACTCCGAAAGCAACGATAAAATCACTTTAAAATACTTTAAAACAACAAAAATTGGCAGGTAAGTAGAAAAGTAACTTTTATAATTTTTGGTAACATTTATTTGTTGACTATTTGTTTCTTTCAGTTTTTTTTTCATTTTTTGCTAAATATTTTCGAAAATCGTGAGAAAAGCGAAACTAATTTGAAAGTAAAAAGACGCCCGGACAACGCCGGGTAGCCGGAGCCAGCAAATAAATATTGTATTCGTTTTTCTTTCGATTTTATTAAATGTAACTTTGAAACTAAATCTGTACGTTTCTTGTTGTTTTAATATCCCAAGGGGCCATGACATAATACAGACTGAAGCCGATTAATTGACAAATCGCCAATGTTATACTGTCAGTGTGAGAGAGAAGGTTTATTGGAGAGACAGGGGCCACAAAGGACCCTCAGTCTGAGGATGAGAACACTGTTACGCCCACCCCGGAATAAGAAACATATAATCAATACAAAGTTCTGAAACAAAAGACTGGCAACTTTACAACAGATTCGATTCTTTTTATAAAATATTGGAAACAGTAGTCAACAATGGTAGGCATACAAGAATAGGTAGTACGAATTCGACTTGAAGAACATTTAACATATTTAAATGTTACGTCATCCATTGATATTATTTTATTGAACTCGCTTCAGACAAGGCACGAAGCCACTTGATGTAAGGAGCTAAAAATACCACTTCAAGGTGAAAAAAAACTAGCCAACGATAAGTGTTATATGAATAGATTCCGACCCAGAAAACAGCAATTCGCTACCCTGTGCCAGCAACCTCGCTCATGGAATATGAGGACTAAAGGACAAAATAACAGAGACGAAAGTTACGAAGCTGCTGATATAAGACCGATAATGGTGAATTTATCGATTAATTAATTTTTTTAACTATTGCTTCTCATATTTCTTAATTTTCTCCCCCCCCCCAAAAAAAAATCTGTAATTGTTATTACAATTCTCTTTTCTCTATTTTATGTATTTTTATATAAACAGTCGTTACTTATTGTACCCCTTTGTAGGTTTGATATAATTGCTTTGTAACCGGTGTGAACTGAATTGTAATTATCACATCCTCTCAAATTGATATATAACTGATTATTGTCTGCACTCTAGTTTTAACTACAAACTTAGTGTATATTCTCTGTGCTGTTGATGTGACCGAATATAAATAAAAATGAAAAAATCTATATCGTCTCAGAAACGATTGTACACATAATTGTTTTTTTTTTGTTGAACTCTTGGAACATATATAGATGAATATGTCATAAAGGTATTTATGTTGTATATATATATATATATATATATATATATATATATATATATATAAGTATAAATGTTTATTTATAAAAACATTATTGGTTACATATGTGCATACATGTTTCGGTTGCACTTTTCCAAGAAAGTCAACCTCATCAGACCAAGAATTTTTCAGGAATGGATGGATTTAATGAATTTTCTATCCTAAATAACTCTTTTTGGGATCTAGCATTTTCTATTTCTTATGAATTAGCACTTTTTATAAACACTTGAGTTTCTACGGATTTACATTTACAGAAACTAATATAATACATGTACGATATATATATATATATATATATATATATATATATATATATATATATATATATATATATATATATATATATATATATATATAGTGTGTTAGAGTGAAATAAATTCCAGAAGGAAATCTGGGTATGAGAGTTCAATGTAATAAACAGAGCAAGAATAAAATAAAGTAAAGTAACACGGAATCACATAATCATCGGCGCAATAATTTATTTCGCCCCTACGGTCTTATTCAAGCATCCAAGCGAGGCGATTATATTTTTGAAAGTTTGAAAGTTTAAAAGTTTAAAGAAATGTAATCGCCTCGCTTGGCTGCTTGAATAAGACCGTAGGGTCGAAATAAATTATTGCATCGGTGATTATGTTATTATGTGATTCCGTGTTACTTTACTTTATATATATATATATATATATATATATATATATATATATATATATATATATTGTTTGTATTTAGCCATCGTTCTTTCATTTAAGCAAACATTGTTAAAAATAACAGAATTCTCTGCTTAATTATACATTTTTTTTCGAATGATCTTATTTGTGTTGACAGAAAAGAATACATTAATGTATGTTCTACATGTATCAGGGACGTTTTCAATTTTTCGTCGAATAATCTTTAAGTATAAAAAGGTAAAGGTCGCATAGCCTGGACGCGCACGAGTGTCGTTGCCGACATCGCACACTGCCCATGGCCGTAGCGGCGGTGATTTGTTAAGAATCACCGTGTCTAGGGCACAGCATATGGAAGGCGCAGCCCATCCCTCTCCTTCCGCTGCCTTGAACCTTCCCTGAGTTTTAGTCAGATACCCATTTACTGCTGGGTGACAAAAAGTGACAAAAAACAAATGAACAAAACAAAGCTGGAGAAACAAATTGAATTTCAAAAGGCAGAAAGAACGCTCACGTGAAGTCAGTTAGACGCCAAAAGAACGGATTCGCTATTTCCAGGAAAAGCGTTTATAATTGAAATTTCGGGACGCCAGAATTAGCGTCACAAGATAAAATGGTATAACGTTAAGCAGTTTTAAATGCGTTCACTGGTTTATTGCGCAATGTACTTAATTGTGAGTTGCTGGATTTAATAAACCTGGCTTCGAGTATTTTTAAAATGTTACCCTATCCTACCGCATCACTGTGCATCATGTAAACTCTAGCTTAATGTACCAACATCTACAAAACATAACTGCCCTCTTTCTGATTTAAAACAAATTTAAGTATGTAAAACTAAAATAATACATTCTGATACCACGTAAAAAAACAAAAAAAAACAAAACAACTCGCACATGGTACAAAATAGACAACCGTACGAACTCTTAGATACATATTAGAGATTAATATGATTGGAAATAATATGTGAAAAATATGATATGATCGTGCTTCAAAGATGTTGTCAATTTCCTTACTTTAAAAAAGCGCCAATCTGCGCATAACATCGCCAGGACTACACTTATCCTAACGTCTTTAAAAACGTGACGTCTCTTTCTGCTCATATCGTTATTCGACCCCTTGGGGTTAATACCATCAAAATGAGGAGGAAGAAAAGAAGAAATAAAAACTATAAGACAGTCTCGCCTGACAAAGTTGTTCTACAACTAAAGCTTGTAAAAAAATTAAATAAATGAACTTTTAATCTAAATTGTACGATTGTTGACTTTCAAAATATTTCACTTTAATATATATATATATATATATATATATATATATATATATATATATATATATATATATATATATATATAGCAAAAGTTATTGGGAGCATATTCAAGAAATTAAAAAAAATATTGCAAACAGACAAACAAATGCCTTTGGATACCACGTTTTAAGATTAAAGATTTTTATCAAAAATCATTTAAAACAATTTATTTCTTCACTTTATTTCTTATTAATTTCGGGTGATAAACATCTCTCTTTAGAGAAACTAGGGTTTGAATCAAATTTCTGTGATGGTAGTTTTCACTTTGATGTATTGAAGTAGCGGAAGATTTCGTTGCAGTGAAAATGAGAAACGACCCTTTTTAAAAATTATTTTGGAGCGCGTGGTCGCTTATGTGATAATAAAATTAGACAAATGTTCTTGGATATCTTAAAACGAATTAGAAACTTTGAAAACAAAAAAGTTCCTTTGAAGACCGCATTTCAGATGCAATGTTTTTATTAAAAATCATTTAGAAAAAAATCTTGACTTCTTTCTTATATATATATATATATATATATATATATATATATATATATATATACAAGGTCATATTATATTTCAATTCCAAATAACCATGTTTTTAATTTATTATTTTTATATTTTCACATTTTCACATTTATGAAGCAAAACAGATTATCAGAACGATAGAAAAGATTAAGAAATGTATAGTTAAATAAAATAATATCTGCCTAAACAAAAAAATGCTGCCTAAATTCACAAACACACACACACTATATATATATATATATATATATATATATATATATATAGAATGCATGTAGTATATGTATGTAGTATATATATATATATATATATATATATATATATATATATAGAATGTATGTAGTATATGTATGTAGTATATATATATATATATATATATATATATATATATATATATATATATATAATGCATGTAGTATATGTATGTAGTATTTATATATATGTTTTATGGAACTCATGGGGATGGCCACTAAATCGGTCAGTTTCAGTTTTAACAATATAATGTATCAGCAGATTGATGGCGTGGCAATGGGTAGTCCTTTGGGTGCTATCCTAGCGAATATTTTTCTAGGTTTTCAGGAATCCTAGCTGTTTTCTCGGGTTTCTAGACCCTTTCGTTATTGGTGTTACGTGGACGATACTTTTGCCATTTTTGAGTGCCGTAACGAAGCAAGTGATTTTTTTCCTGAAATTGAATACGCTCCACCCAGCACTATGGAAGAAGAGCAGAATAACTCTTTCCCATTTCTGAATGTTTTAGTTGAAAGGACGGGGAACAAATTCACTACAACTATATATAGGAAACCGACGTTTACGGGCCTGTATATCAGTTGAAATTATTTTGTCCTCATGAGTAGAAAGATCAGTTTGGTCAAAACACTTGTTCATCGCACACTGCTAGCAAACTTGCGGCTGAACTTAGAAAGATAACTGATATTCTTACCAACAATGGTTTCCAAATGTATTGATCGAAAACTTGCGAAATTTAATGCCAACATTTTCTTTGGTCCACCCGAATGTCCCGTTTATTTGAAACTTATTTTATTGGTTCTATCAGTAAAAGTTTTTCGGATAAAATTTCATCGGTTGTATCTCGTTGTTTTTATGCAGTATAGCCCCGTGTGGTATTTGACGCCAAAACTGCCTTCCCAGCCTTTCAGAAAGATATACTTCCTACACTACAGAACAGTTTGATAATATATAAATTTAAATGTCAGTGTGAAGCTGACTATGCTGGTCGTACGCTTCAACGCTTGGAAGTCAGAGTGGCCCTGCATGTTTTCGAAGATCACGTGACGTAAAGAGGAGTATATCGACGGATGCATCCGGGTCTCTACAAAGAACATCCGGCCGTTTACAGAGCACATCCGGGCGCTCACAAATCCACGAGTCATCCATTGGGCAGCACTTGTATGATAATAAAAAAAGTCCGGTGAGGCTTACTCCGGTGGATGTTTCCGCATTGTACACAAGGCCCATTCCAAACACCATCTCAAGGTTTTGGAGGGCGTGAGTGTAATAATGCGAAAGCCATCGCTCTGTAGGCAAAAAGAGTTATTTCACAAATTTGACTTATTTAGAGACTTCTAAAAATAAATCCTTTGCCTGTTACGTCCATATATTACTTTTTTCGGTTTATAATGGCGATATTCAATCTCCCTGTTATTTTCTCTCCACGTTACTCTTTTCCCCGTTTTTAAGCGATATTCACCGACGTTTCCCTTGAAAATGTGTCGGTTGAAAGGTACCTTGGGATTTAGTCTGTTAATTTTAGTCGATCTTTATTATTCTTTTTAAAAGTTTTAAATCGAATGTCTTCCGACGATTAAATATATTACTATAATTTTCCTCTCTTTTTTTCTTGTGATAATGTCCTCGACTCGCTATGACTCCCTTCATCCTATTTAAAAGTTTGAAAGAAATTCTGTACCACAAAAAAATCTGTTAATATATATATATATATATATATATATATATATATATATATATATATATATATATAGTATATGTATTTAGTATTTTGGATCGTGAAAGATGGGAGGTTTTGATAGGGGATATTGTGTACAGTAGCTCAATGAAATGCAGAGCAAAGATAAAGGTAACAAGAAAAAAAATCCACATACATTTTAAAGCCATCCCCCCCCCCCTGATATTCCAAAAACGGTGTAGATATAATTTTCTTTTTCAGTAAAACATCTGACGAGCTCAATCCATGGGCGAAATTAATTATAATGTAAATGGCTTTAAAATGTTTTTTAAGTTTTTTTTATTTTTAATTTTATATATATATATATATATATATATATATATATATATATATATATATACACGATTCGAACGCCGTTCGTAGATCACTCTAAAACTGTTTGGGTAAACCTAGCCGCCGACACGCTATTTACATTTAAATTCCTCGCTATTTACTAACTAATAGGCTATTGACGATGGGATAAGACCCTCGACTACGAATCAGTGGCGATTTGTGATCGGGGTTCCCGCCCACCGACCGTGAATTAGTTCCTACACTGAAGATTGCGTTAGCATGAAACATCGATGTCTGTAGGTATTAAAATATTTAATAAATATTTATTTATAAATATTATTATTTATCAGTCCCCTCCTTTAGTTTAACCCTAATATCCCTCGAGAATTCTTTAAAATTATAAGAAAATCTTGTAAGCATCCTTAACCAAAATTCTATATATGTGTGTGTGTGTGTGTATGTGTGTGTGTGTATCATGCTTTAAGTGATCTATCAATGGAGGAATAAACGGAAAAGATAAAAGATCAAAACTAGGCGCGAAATAGAGCGGAAAAATGGCGTTACATAAAGAGCGGAAACGTTTCCGTTGAGATGCTGCGAATGCGCGCGCGAGAGAGAGTGAGAGAGAGAGAGAGAGAGAGAGAGAGAGAGAGAGAACACAATCAATAAATGTAAACATTCGATGAGGTTAGTTATTCAGTCATGCGAATGATTCAAGCAGGATACGAAATAATATGGCGCCAATGTCCCGGAGAGGCAGGAGATGGATTTCGCATTCTTCTTTTCATTCAGGCTTCAGTATCAGTTGATGGCGACAGATACATCTTGTTTGGCCCAAATCCGTCAGACATTGTGTTTAAACAAAATCTAACTCACTATCAAATCAAGACATACACACTTACGTGTTTATGAGCAAAATATCAAGCAGATAAATAATCTATAGATACACACACACGCACATACACACATACACACATACACACATACTTATATATGTGTGCACATGAATTGTACAAGTTCAAATGTATTGATGAATATACGTACACACTCACACACATATATGTTCAAATGCATTGATAAAATAAATTTTAGACCAATATTTTATCAAAAGTGCTTAATATATTTTGTACTTTGTGTGTTATTTTCTTACGACTAATCATTCTGAGGAAGTTTTGAAATAAAGAAGAAACGTTGATGAATACATAATTCATATTTTTGGTTTTCCTTTTTACATTTTCAATTATGTTGGAATATTTATTCCATTTTTATCATATATATATATATATATATATATATATATATATATATATTTATATAAATACATATATATATATATTAAAGTGAAATATTTTGAAAATCAACAATCATTTAATTTAAATGAAAAATTCATTTATTTATTTTTTTTTGTTTTAATTAAATAAATGAATTTTTCATTTAAATTGCACGATTGTTGATTTTCAAAATATTTCACTTTAATACATTCTTATCCGTGCTTCAAAGATGTTGTCAATTTCCTTACTTAAATATATATATAGACAGTAAACAACTGATGATCCTTTAAAATAGTGTTAGAAACAAACTAATATAATAACTGTAAAAAATAAATTGACTTACATGAGTGATTTTCCACTGAAAGACTTGGGACTATAAGTTTTTAAAAAATTCTTTTTTTTAATATAGTTTTAATGGTTGAGAAACTTCCGAGACTATATATATATATATATATATATATATATATATATATATATATATATATATATATATATATATATATATATATAAGGAACATGAGATGAGAACAAAGATATGATGTATACCTTAAAAGAAGAATCTGTCATGAAAAATTGATGCTCGATATACAAGATAGAGCAATTATATAAACAAGTAGAAGATGAGAATAAAAATTGTACAAAGTACAATATCTATTAAGTCATCAGTTGTTCAAAAGAAGAGGTTTTTAATGAAATAGATTGTATTATTCCTTCCTAAAGCCATGGCTTGATGCAATATAACCATTAAGAAATTACATGATTCTTTAAAACCTTTGGTCTATCTGCCACTATAAAATCCGAGAAATGAACATCTAACTTCATTGACTTAACGTTAAACCTGAATCAGTTAGCCCTTACCATAAACCAAACCTAACACTATTTTACGTTCACCAGCTCCAGAATCCCATAAAATATATCATTAAATCAATAGCCCCTTTAGTTTCTAACAGAATATCAAAACTATATGCCAACAAATACATTTTCAACCAAAATTCGAATTTCTTCAATAACGCCCTACTTAACTCTGGTTACAATGAAAACTATTGCATATAAACACAACTCAATTACCCGGGAAAAAACCTTTGAGCACAATTCCCAATAATATGGTAGTAAAAATAGAAAATTTAAGAATATAACAGATACTAAAAATAATAACGCTTATAAAAACAGACCTTGAAACCCTACTATCAATGGCAAATAACTTGACTGTTAAAAACCTGGACCACATAAATGACCAAGGAGAAAAACACAACCTTTAGTTTAACCCACACTACAATAGCAATGTTAAAACTAATATCCCTCTAGAATTCATTTAAAATTATAGGAAAATCTTGTAAGCATCCGCTAAGATCTAGCACTATCCTTAACCAAAATTCTATAAAAATCTCCTATTCTACTATGCTTAACATAGCACACACTATAATAACTTCTAATAATAAGAAAAAATAAATCTGCGCAGACACATACACCCCTAGTAGCCCCTACTAATAATTGTAACTGACAAAAATCTAGAGAATGTCCGCTAAGTAATAATTGTATGCATAAAGACGTTATATACACCTGGACTGTGAAGCCATTTAACTCGTAACGCTAATCAATAAATGATCACTAGTATACGATAACCTTCCTTACCAGGTAACCCTATTCATTCTCAGCCCTTACTGCATCACAATACCCAAAATATTACTTCAAACATCAACCACTTCTTCTGTATCAGTTTATAACAATCTTGTTCAAACTTCTCTACCCCATTCAACTTCTCTATATAATAATTTTAACTTCACCCCTAATCAGAGCTTACGCATACAGACTCATGACGAATTTACTACAATAAATAACTCTACCACTAACGCAATAATATTTCTATATAAAATACACACATAGGAGCCAGTGCGTTCCAAATACAAAACCCGCATATCCAATCACATTTCCTCGTTTAAAAGTAATAACAACCAAATTGCAGGGACTTCCTTAACTAATCTAATAAACAATTTTAAACACATTCCTTACTCATTGTATTGGTTGATCTTGAAAAAATGTAGGTTCTATACTCCAGGATGTTGGATCTGCCAACAATGTACATTATAAGCTGTTATGATAATCACCGGTGCCAAGTGTAAAAACATTATAAATTCTAAGAATGGATTTCTTTCGGCATGCAGGCATAAACAAATTTAAATATATCACCACTCATTTTCTAATAACTAAGCCTAATAACTAGAACAACCTACTTCAATCACCTAAAACAATTTCTCAATCAGGTTTTCTTCAAATTTCTTTGTTACTACCTAGTGAAGACCACACGTATAATTTGCATCTCTAATTTTAAACATCTTTTAAAATTTGCATTGAGGAGTATTAACCCCCTCGAACTGTTACTATAAGTACATTCCCCTCTTTATCCTCCAATTTAATTCTTGAACATTTTAACTTCAACTTTTCAAATTTTTAATTTAACCTATGACTCTTTTAATAACCTAACTTCAGTTTATATATTTTGGAAGCTAATCCATTCAATTTAAATACTCATTTCTGATTTTCCTAACCCGACCCCTGTACAT
>OY744545.1:11670875-11803375 GCA_963556195.1 Sepiola atlantica
AGTGAGTATCAGCTTTTTAAACCTGGTTAATATCTATTATGATATTTAAAAAATATTTTTTTAAAAGTGTAGTTTCTTTCTATATTTTAATATCTGCGCTTCAAACACTTTATACAGAAAAGAGTGTCGTGTCGATCAGAGATATAATATGTAAAACAGACTGGATTAGTAACAATTTGTTTGTTTTCTCAAGCGATTTGATTTTCATCCATAAACTGTCGAAATAGTGGGTGAATGTCTAGCATCCGGCAGGATTCCCTATCCCCATCAAAAATAAAAAAATAAAATAAATAAATAAAGAAAGAGAAAACCACTATCCTCGAATGTCTTCGGTCTCTAGGTACATGGGTTTGTCAGGACAACCGTACATGAGGATGCTTCGGTAACAAGAAAACCTTGACGAAATATTCATAATAGTATTCAAAGAAGATCTCGGAATGGCTTCATACTGGCTCACACAAGGAATGGTTCACTTTCTCTTAGTTATGCTAACACATTCGAGGGTAAAGGCTATTTTAATCGAGAGATTGACACTTGAATCATAACGAATACTATGAGAGAATTTAAAAGGCTGACACATCACCGACTGAAACAAACAGCCGGCCCATAATATAGCAACTCTTCCCCCTTTGTCAGAAAAATCACTCATGGAATGTGAGGACTTCAGTACAAAATACGAACATCCTCGTAACTCTCGCTGGTAGAAATCAGTTGATGCGCTTACCAGGCTGCTGAGGACGCCGATGACGAATGTGAGCGCCCATATTAAATTCTAAATAAAACCGCATGCTATACACTTTTTTTTATATTTCTCTTTTGTAAGATTTTAATTTTAGTAATAAATTACGATCACTTATATATATATATATATATATATATATATACATATATATATATATATATATATATATATATATATATATATATATATATATATATATATATATATATAGTGCTATCTCATCACCATCTAACATAAATCTCAGACTCGGATTGTATTCCTTAAGTAAGCATCTGGCAAAACCGCACTAAAACAATGCAATATATTACGCCACTTAATTTCCTTCATCTTCTCTTTTACCTTTTTCCCCACCCCTATCCAATTTTAATGTTGTTATCGCATGCGTTTCATTATTGTTTCTTTTCTAAAATAGTTGAACAGGTGCCTTTAACATCCTGTTGTGCGTTTCACTTAAATACATTTTCATGCGTGTCTCAAAGATGTTGTCAATTTCCTTATTCAAATAGCGTCAATCTGCATATAATATCGACTGGACTACACTTATCCTAACGTCTTTTAGAATTTGACGTGCCTTTCTGCTTCTATCCGGATCCGACCCCTCGGGGTTAATACCATCAAAATGAGGAAGAAGAAAAGAAGAAAAAATATATAAGACAGTCTTGCCTGACAAAGTTGTTTTACAACGAAAGCTTGCAATAAATGATTAAATAAATTATTTTTTTATTTAAATTGCACCATGTGTTAATTTCAAAAATATTTCACTTAAATAAATTTTCATGCGTGCATAAAATAATTCCATTTTCTTTATATATATATATATATATATATATATATATATATATATATATATATATATATATAACTATTCAAGTATCCACATAACATTTTATAAGGAGATATGATTTTTTATGTATCAATTTTCATAGTGGATTTCTATCCGTTTATATAAGAAGAACTCTTCAACATCGCCCTAGAGTTGGCCGAGATGTATGCTGATATATCCAAGGATGAAATCCACATCATTAAAAAATGTAGGAGATGAGCTTTAATCAATAATGATGACCACTATTAAACTGGAAAAAAAACTATAAAAATGTCGTACATTTATTTTTAATGTTATTTTTACTCACTTTAAATTAAGGTGCAGAAACGTATCTGTAATTTGATTGGTCTTTACCTGTCTTCTTCTCTGCGCCCTCTCTCTCTCAAAGACGTGATGTTGCTAGTCTCAGTCTTTTCTATAAATCATTTTATGGCATATTGTCTTCAAAATTATGTCATATATTTCCCGCTTCTTTTGTTCCAGCTCGTTTGACTCGTTAGTCTAGTGGTCTTCATCAATTCGCTGTTTGGATACCTCATTGTAATACATCTTCCTATTCCAGTAGCTTCTTTCCAAGAACCGCAGGCTTGTGTAACTCTCTTCCTGCTGACTGTTTTTCTCCTACCTATAACCTTGGACTTTTCAAGACTCAGGCCAATAGGCATCTCCTGTCGTTGCGATAATCATATTTGTTCTTGTTAGCTCTTTACATCAAGTGGCTTCATGCCTTGTCTGGACCGATTTTCATTAAAAAAAAAACATAATGAGTTTCAGAAAAGGCTCAAGAACTTCTGACATCGATATCGACATCGGATTTAATGTTCTGATTTAAAATATGTAGTTAGTTTTGCTCTTAGATCAATTCTTAAACTGTGATGTCGCGACACACATACACACGTATAGAAAGCTTTGCTTTATATATATATATTTGTAATTTTCTTAAATATATATTTTACAACACCACGGTTTTGGTAATAGCTTTATAGTGTAGACTTTCATATCATATAACTTCAGCAAATGCAGGGAACAAATTTACGTAAATTGATTAAATTGTTCTTATTTGCATACAATTGTTTTTATTTGCATACAATTGTTTCGGCGTGCATACAATTGTTTCGGCGTGCATACAATTGTTTTTATTTGCATACAATTGTTTCGGCTTGCATACAATTGTTTTTATTTGCATACAATTGTTTCGGCTTGCATACAATTGTTTTTATTTGCATACAATTGTTTTTATTTGCATACAATTGTTTTTATTTGCATACAATTGTTTCTATTTGCATACAATTGTTTTTATTTGCATACAATTGTTTTTATTTGCATACAATTGTTTCTATTTGCATACAATTGTTTTTATTTGCATACAATTGTTTTTATTTGCATACAATTGTTTCTATTTGCATACAATTGTTTTTATTTGCATACAATTGTTTCGGCTTGCATACAATTGTTTTTATTTGCATACAATTGTTTCGGCTTGCTTCAAACATATACATTTTCATGATATACAAAATATTAAAATGTCCGAAATATCAGTGTCTATACAAAGTTTAGCCATACGGTTGGAAAAAAGTGCTTTCACGATTCATTTTTTTTTTGTTCGTATTTTTATATTTATAAGTTGTGTACATTTTTAGGCTGATTTTTTTTATTGGTGGTTCATGCTAAAGTATAATTGCACCGCATGAAAGCTGAACGCACATCGTACGAGCATTCAGATAGAAAAGGATAACAGATACTTTCCCTTGAGAAATATGAGCATAAATTGAAAAATATATGAAAAATGGAAACAAATATACTATTAATATGATGCTGGTAGTAATATTCTACGTTTCTTTTGCGCAATATTATTTTGGTTTAAAAATATTGATTTTTTTGTCGTTCAAGCCAACGTTATCATTTAGCCATACATAACAAATGAAGAAAACTATTAAGTAAGATACTACTATCTCTAATATTGTCGAACACTTTGTTCTAATGAACGTGTTGCTAAGGTCGCTGGAAAAATGGTTGGATAATTCTACCCTCGTCTCCGAAACGATCGCACCCCTGACGCAATCCTCTACCTGTATAAGAGTCAAATACGTCTTAAGATGGAGTATGTTGCCACATCTGGGGTGTTCTGTTCAGAGTTGCATTTCCTGCCTTGACACAGTACAAAACAGACTTCTAAATCTAGTGGGCGATTCCTATACTTTACAGCCTATTTTTACAGAAGGGAGATTGCTAGTTATTCTCTACTTTATCATTATATTGATGGTAACTCTAACCTGACTGAGCTTCAATCTATGGTTATCCTGTAAAACATACGCAACAAAAACCCGTTCAGCTACTACAACTGCAAATAATTTTCCTATAATATATATATATATATATATATATATATATATACATACAGGGTGGGCAAAAATAAGGGTCCTATTTTTAAAAATTCATAACTTTTTTATTTATTGATTTTTTTTTTTTTTTTAGAATAAGTAAAAGACCCCTTCCGAAGCAAGCATGAGCCGTATTAGCCCTAAGGAACGTACCCTCATTTAGAAAAAAATATTTTTGCTTAAAAAACTCAAAACAGTGTAAAAAACAATACTTTAGTTTTTGTAAGTTTTAAGAAGTGTTTTTCGGCTAAAATTTGTTTTGTTTATTTCAAAAAATCTCGGAAGGGTCAGTCTACACACACATAAAGTTTGGTGAGTTTAACTTTTATTTTGTGGAAGTTATTCAAATTCAAGTTATTCAAATTTAAAGATAGGACCCTTATTTTGGCCCACCCTGTATATAGAATAAATATGAAACTAAAAGTAAGCTTTTAGTAGATAGAACCTATAGTTCATCTATCTTTATATATACATATATGATGGACTCTCCCGTCGATTTCGACGTATGAGTGCCCCACCTGGGGCTGCCCGCGCGTGAATTTGTAATTGCAAGGGTTGCGCAATCACCAACAACCGCTCTCCTGAGTCGGCATTTCTTGATTCCAATGGCAAGTAGTAATACAAGACGACTGGAAACAATGCCGAGATAAGCAGAGAGCACATACAGCACCTGGTATTCCCAAAATGGTCACCCATTTAGTACTGGCCAGGCTCGACGCCGCTTAACTTCGGTGATCTAACGGGGACCGGTGTGTCAACGTGATTGTGCCGTATCACACACACACACACACACACACACATATATATATATATATAATATATATATATATATATAATATTTATAAATAAATATTAATTATTCATTACCTACATACATCGATGTTTCATGCTTACGCAATCTTCAGTGCAGAAAGTTCGTGAATTCTGATCACAAATCGCCACTGATTCGCAGTCAAGAGACTTACCCGTTGGCCACCAGAAATTAGCCTAGAAGTTACGAGGAATTTAACTTTGTAAATGCCAAGTCGGCGGGTATTTACAGAAAGCAGCGAAGAGTGATCAACAACAACAACAACAAACTGTGTTGGATCTCGCAATGAAGCTAGTAGTATTGCTTGTTATTAAACTCACTCAGAGTGCCCAGCCTTAGTAAAGGGGGCTTTTAATAATATTTATAAATAAATATTAATTATTTATTACATACGGACATCAATGTTTCATGCTAACGAAATCTTCAGTGCAGGAAGTTAATTTCCGACGGTCGGCAGGCGCGAACTCCGATCACAAATCGCCACTGATATACATATATATGTGTATATAGAGGAGTATTAGAAGGCTATCCCAATGCAAGACATTGAAATATGTCGGCGTTGAGAAGTAAGACAAAAACAAGTGATTTTAATTTTTCAAACATTTTTTAAAATAATTTGTTTTCCTATATAGCAAATCTTACTTGTTTAGGCAAGACATCAACACTGTGATGTAATGTGTGTGACCGTGTTCTATAACATATTTCGAGGAAGACCTCTTTGTCAAATGGTGGGTCTTTCAAATCTCAAAAAACGTGCGGAATGGTAATATTGCTTATAACGCAGTAACTATTAATATTCGCAGCAATTGGAATAAAACTATAACTGATTTTTTTTGTTTTTATTATTTTATATATTTTATATATATATATAAATAATAAAATTGTACTATAAAAAAATTAAACGGGAGAAATATAAATCGTTAATCATAAATATAAAATAGGGCGATCTGAGTTAGACTGAATTAAGTATAAAATTACAATTTAAAATATCTAATTATAACCGGAAATTGTGATTGAACAAATATTTAATTACATAGTTTTTACATAATAATAATTATTTGATGGCATAATATGATAGAGTGATAGTTTATTAAAATTAATGAAAATTGGCGATGTAAAATAAAAATGGAAATAATAATACTAATCATAATAAATCCATCATAAATCGATAATATTAATTAAGTAAAATGGTATAGGCATGAAACAACATTTTAAGCGTATCTGGGTGTTTTATAGATCACAGGATCGATCTTCATCATAACCCTCTAGTTGTGGTAGTGTCATGGCTCACACCATCTCCTCTATCCTCCATCACACCTGGTTGGTCTTCATAGGTGCATTGTGAGTCTTCTGTTAGTAGTTTGATAGAGGTTCTGTGCGATCTACCCACTGAGCCATATTCCTGTTTTTTGGCATCCACAGAAGAACATCACAACATGTGAACTAAGACGAATTTCAACTTGACTGCGATAAATATGTCTCAATCAAGAAGGATTCAACGAAAAAAGAAGAGAAAAAATATGCTTATACTTTTGACAAGGGTGTATATCACCGAAAGTGCGCAGGTTTTTAAGATAAATAAATAATTTATTTAAAAAAAAACATAAAGAAATACGTTGTCCAGGTTTTAAAAAATATTTTCTTCCAAAATCGTCTCTTCATTATTACCATCTCATCAACGCTTCCAAGTGTGGACTTTTTATTCTACCCTATCCACGTAACCGCGTGCTACACACTAGCATATCAACATTAATCGTCGATAACATCAAGACGAATTTCAACTTGACTGCGATAAATATATCTCAATCAAGAAGGATTCAACGAAAAAAGAAGAGAAAAAATATACTTATACTTCTGACAAGAGTGTATATCACCGAAAGTGCTCAAGTTTTTAAGATAAATAAATAATTTATTTTGAAAAACATAAAGAAATGCGTTGTCCAGGTTTTTCCAAATAGTCTCTTTATTATTGCCATTTCATCAGCACTTCCAAGTGTAGACTTTTCATTATATATATATATATATATATATATATATATATATATATATATATATATATATATATATATATATATATATATTGAGTTTGAAACATGACTCGCGTTTCAGAATTCGAGTCCGGCGACCGGTATGAATAATCTTCTCTACATTGACGATTCCCGTAAGGATAAAACGTATACGTATGTAAATAATATATATATATATATATATATATATATATATATATATATATATATAATGAAGGAGAATGGAAAGGAATGAGAGAAAGCAAAAGCCAAATCAAAATTCAATTCAAAAGTTCAAAGCAAGGTATATTCCGCAAGAAGGCAATTTATTCAAGTTAAATTTTCCTTAAGCCAGGCTTTTCAAAGATCAAAATCTTATCATCAGAGGAAGTCGCTGGGATAGATAAGTTGGTAATGGCCAAGATTTAAAATTTGAAAAAATAAAATAAAAGTTGTAGGGAAAGAAACGCAGGGCAAAACTGTGCCAGGGTGCAAGCAAATGTCCGATTGCCAAAAAGTCCGGTGTCGAAGAGTCCAGCGGAGAGAATAAGATGTAGATAGGTAGGTCGTTAGAGGCACGAGAAGTAATGAGAGAGGTTTCAAAGTTAAATTCCAAGAAGCCACAACTTCAGGTACGGCGAAAATAGAAAATCCAAAAAGGGTAAAAAGTCCAATAAGAGGTACATTCGATGATGCAGGCAGGCGTCAGAGGAGATTAAGATGGAAAATATTCGCCATTAAAGATAAAGATATATATATATATATATATATATATATATATATATATATATATAGATATAGATATAGATATAGATATATGTATATATCAGTCTATTCGTATACAACCACCTGTCTATCTATCTGTATGTCTATCGATACATCTATAAATTGTCATGATTGCCTTGGAGATTTCCGTTATGTACGTCTCGTTCAATTTCGTTTGCATGACTGTTTTCCCGCTCACACGAACCCCTTACACAAGTTTTATAAATCATTTTCTTTATACTTGTCAGTTTCATGTCTAGGTCGACATTAAGTAGACTCATATTTCGTGCTAGCAAATCTTAATTCTTTCCAGACTTTCTTAGAACCGAACTCATAAAACACTGACGTCACAATCCTCAAACGCACATTTTAATCAAATAGTTAAAAAATTCACACAACTTTCTTTAATCGGTCAAATATTTTTTTTATAATGACGGCCAATGTAAATGAAAGTAATTTTTCACGAAAAAAATAATTAAACAGCTTTGATTAAAAAAGTCCAACAAAAATCAGAGAATGATCAGATTTTAATGCCATTTTCTAGTATTAATAAATTAATAATTGAATGTTAATATAAACTATTTGATGGGGTAATGTAGTTTGCTTAAAGCATTGTTTAGTGTGTGTATAAAGGCAACACAATGCAGAGGATGAATACGAACTGAAACATGCAACGTAGAATGAGTTTTGCAGTTTTCACCTTTTGTATAATTTTTTTTTCATTAATATTTTGGTTGTTGTTTATATAGCAATCTTACTTAACGTCAGTGCGGCTCGATGGATGTTTCGTATAACATAATATTTCCGGAAAAATCCCTTCCTCAGATGTGTGTTTAACTTTATTTCAAATGCACGTAGTAAGACCGTTGCTGTTGTCGAAATATTATGTTGTACGGAACCTCCATCGAACCGCACTGGCGGCAAATGAGAGTGTAATAGAAACAAAAAGAAAAATCATAAAAGGTAGAAAACAAAAAAGTATTCCACCTTTATATTACTTTAATTTCAGTTCGCGTTTATCCGTTACACCTCTGCATTGTATTGCCTTCTATAAATTACTTTTATATAAAGTATTTATTTTTTATAAAGTTACCTATATATAAAATTACTTATATAAAGTTACTTATATAAAATTACCTATATATAAAGTTACTTATATAAAATTACCTATATATAAAGTTACTTATATAAAATTGTTGGATAATGCCCCTATTGGAATGGACGCATCTGTTATAAATCGTTGGTTTGACTTGCGCGAATTAGCGCGGGTGCAGTCGAGTGCAGAATAGGGCCTGTTCTCACAGTCAGAGCTAACAGACGTGACAAGGTCACCGTGTGACGAGATCCCAGATCAAGGGTCAGTGTGCACCTGCGAGAGGCTCTGTGACGTCACGGGCCCTTGCGTGGGAAACAGAGGGATCCGTGACGTCACTCGTTCTTCGTGAGAAGCGAGTTTCGTCAGTCTGGGGCTTGGAGGCAAACCGATGAGACGTGATTGTTACCATGTAATTTACAACAGATAATGGAAATATTTCCCTAAGAAAATACAAGCGAGACATATCCTTTCCCCTCTCTATGAATGATTAAGAAAATAATTAAGATAAATTATAATAATAAGTAATAGTAATAAGTAATAATAAAAAAGTCATAATAATAATGAGTAATAATATGTAATAATAATGACAAGTAATAATAAGTAATAATAATTATAGCAAGTAATAATAATGAGTCATAATAATAAGTAATAAGTAATAATAATAAGTAGTAATAATAATAAAGAATAATATATATATATATATATATATATATATATATATATATATATATATATATATACGTACATGTTTCTGTGAAACGCGCACGCAAAATATATAAAGATATAAAACCAACAAAAATTTTGTTAGACAAAGAATTATTACCGGCATTCGCCGATGTATTAAAAGAAAGAAATTAAAAGAACAGATGGAAGTTATAGTTATGGATTCATTTTCCCATGTAATTGATATGCACATATAATATATATATATATATATATATATATATATATATATATATATATATATATATATATATATATATATTGAAGCAATCCAACAAAAGATATAAGCGTCAACTAATATCTTATAATTATCTTTGAAAATTCATGAGCTAAGGACTTAAGGATGCTTTGCATGAACTTTGAATTCTAATAAAATTTGATTGACACCTTATTTTATTACTTCACTTTATATTATAATATATATATATATATATATATATATATATATATATATATATATATATATATATATATTAAGGCATGTGTTATTGAAGACGACAGAAATCTTCTGTTTAGTGATTCCTTTTTTTATTTTTTCCATTCGTCGATGGAATAAATTGATGAAGGATCCATGTGTTTGACTAACGTTTTCGATTCTCTCCGGTATCGTCTTCAGGTCTTTAATTGCAAAAATGAATACAAAGCGTGTGAAAGAATGGAATTTCTTAAAAAATACGCCGGCAAACGGTTCGCGTAAAATACGGACGTCTACATTTTAAAATGTGACAATTGAAACAGTTCTTCGTTTATTTATTAATTTTATTTATTATTGTTCTTATTATTTTTAATTTAAAATAGTGGCTGATTTAATTTAATTTGATATCACCCGGATGTAAATACATAAAAGTCGTCAGGAATTAAATGCTCATATGAAGATATAAGAAAGAGAGAAACCCGTACATACTAGAAAGTTTAACAAGAAGGAAAAAAACGAAAGAAAAAAACGTATACATCGGCAGAAGCAGAATGACAAAAAACCGCAAACGTTATAGAAATATGTTTGCGTTCTCTCTTGGTCGAGAAGTTTTTGACTGTTTGATAAAACGGATATATATTTACAAATTAGCATTTATTATAGAATGGGAGATAATAATTTTTTGGAAGAGAGAGTGAGAGAGACAAAAAAAGAGAGAAAAGCGAGAAAAGAAGAGAGGAAGAGAGGGAAAGAGACCAGAACGAAAAAGGGAGAGCAGAAGAGAAAGAAAAGAGAAAGAGAAAAGAGAAGAGGTGAGTAAGAGAGGAAAAGAGAAAGAAGAGAAGAGAGAAAAGAAGAAGAAGATGGAAAGAAGAGAGGGTGAGAGGAAAAGAGTAAGGCGGGGAGAGATTAAGATAGAAAGAGAGAAAGAAAAAAGAAGAGAGAGAGGTAAAGAGAGAGGGGACGATAAAAGCAAGAATAGAAGAGAGAGTGAGAGAGAAAATGCAAAGGAGAGAGTAAAAAAGGGAGAAGGGAAAAGAAGAAACGAAAAAAAGAGAAGAGAAGCGAGAGTAAAAGGGAAAAGAGAAAGAGAGAACAGAGAATAAAGAGAAACGAGAAAAGAGAGTGAGAGATGAAAAGAAAAAGAGAGAGAAAAAATAGAGAGAGTGAAGAAGAAAGGAGATAGCAATAAGAGAGAGGGGAAAAGCGAGAAAAAAGAGAGGACAATAGAGTGCCAGAATGCAAAAAAGAAAGGAGAGAGATAAAAAAAGAGAGAATGGAAAAAATAAATGAGATATAAAAGAGAGTGGAAGAGAAGAGAATAGAGAAAAAAGAGAAAGGAGAGTGAGAGAGGAAAAGAGAAAAAAGAGAGAGAAAAAGATAAAAAAGAGTGAGAGAGTAAAGAGAGAGGGGGATAGAACAGGGAAAAAGAGAAGAGAGTAGAGAGTGTGAAAGGAAAAGAGAAAAAGAGAGAGAAAAGGGAAAGAAGAGAGTGTGAGAGGAAAAGAGAAAAAGAGAGAGAAAAGGGTGAGAAAAGAGTGAGAGAGAAAAAGAGAAAAAGAGAGAGAGAAAAAAGAGAAAAGAGAGTGAGAGAGGAAAATAGAAAAAGAGAGAGAAAAGGGAGAGAAGAGAGTGAGAGAGGAAAAGAGAAAAAGAGAGAGAGAGAAAAATGAGAAAAGAGAGTGAGAGACTAAATAGAAAAAGAGAGAAAAAAAGAGAAAAGGTAGTGAGAAAGGAAAAGAGAAAGAGAGAGAGAGAGAGAAGAAAAAAGAGAGAGGGTGATAGAACAGAGAAAAAGAGAAGAGAGAAGAGAGTGTGATATAGAAAGTAAGAGAAGCATAGAAGAGAAGAGAAAACATTTGATGCAATGTTCACTTGGATTATTTGGATTATTTGGATTATTTGAATTATTTGGATTCTTCAGACTTCTGTTCTCATCTCGGGTGTTATTCTCAAGGGTCCATGGCGTAACGAATAAAGTGCTAAAGTAAAAATCAGTTCAAAGTGACAGTCTTTTGGGGGTTGAGGGTTCAATCCTCAATACGAACAATACTAAGAATACAATTAAGACTTCTACCCAGTTATGGCTGATGAAACGAGAGCAATCTACCCCCGTGCATTAAATATAGTGATTCGTTCGAGATTCCGTACAGATTACCTGGTTCGACAGAAACATTCCCGAGTTCGACAATATACATTTAAAGAAGGTCAGAAGTTACATCGGCCGAAAGCATCCAAGCAGTAGACCGAATAACCCAAATAATACTAATTTTCAATCCTCATCTCAAATATTCCGAAACATACAACGTTACACACCTTACATCACAAGTATCGCATATATGTAGGAGAGTTTGAATTACCTACTGCAGAGTTTGAATTACTTATTGGAGAGTTTGAATTACCTACTGGAGAGTTTGACTTATCTACTAGACACCATCCTCAAGTGTCTTCGGTATCTATGTACAAGTGTTTTTCAGGATACACCTGACATGAGGATACTTCACCCTCCGAGTTAACCCTGGCCAAACATTCAAAATAACATAGTATTCGAAGCCCAAATATGACTCTCGACACGGATATAAACTGGCTCATACGAGGAATGGTGCACCTTCTCCTAGTGATGTAACCTCTAGTAACAGCACTTAGTCTAATACTCTACCAGACTAGATGAATTATTGTCCTAGAATCCGGTAAGACCAATGGACTACAAGAAATATATACTCTAACATAGTTTATTGGTTAATTGGGAGGAGAAAAATTGATGTTCTTAACTTTTTTACTAACTCAGCGTTTGACAGTTAAGGAAAACTAGGAAAATAGAATATTCGAATATCTATGTATCTCATAGAAATATATAAAGTGTTAGCCCCAGTAAGGGGTCCATTGATTTCTGAGAACTTCGACTGAAGTAAAATGAAGCAAACAAAAGTAGCATAAAGTGTATTCACGTATTGACTCAATAATGATTAATTTAACTAATTATACAAAGTCATATTTACATTAATTAATACCGATGAACGTTAATTGGGCGTGAATTTTAATTTGCCGGTACAATTGCAGCGCGTACATGCAGAACATTTGTCGCTACCCCCGCCCGCGAATGCACACACACACACACACACACACACACACACACACACACACACACACACACACACACACACACACACACACACACACACACACGCACACACACACACACACACACACGCACACACACACACGCACACACACACACCCCACACACACACGCCCCCCCCCCACACACCCACCCCGAGACATGCGAGGTGATTCATGTCCTTTCCTTTTGAAGCTCTTAATTGCAACTGTTTTTCATTGATTCTCCCCTCACTCTCGCTCTGTATTACTTGGTCTGACGCCGAAATTCTGCTTTTCTCAGTACACTTGATGACCTTTTTTTCGTAATCAGATGATCAAACATGTGATCACGTACTCTGTGACCGTCAGCAATGACAACTAAAATATAATTATAACTTTTAGAACTTAAGACAATTTCAATTGCTGGTGAAAGTTCAAATTCCAGCAAGCCTTTTCGAGAAACCATCATGCCCTGTCATACACGGATCTGAATGACACGATCTCTTTGTGATTCGAAGCTGACATCACTGATAGAAGATCAAGTGCTACACCAACACCAGGAGGAACCACTCCGCAGTTTTGCCCCTATTCATCGACTGCTTTTCTGAAGTGGCTGGGCCCCTCTGCAAGGAGGTGGTTTTGTAGCACTAGTGTCATCTGCTCATAACTGCTATCAAGCCACATGCACCTTTCAGCCATCATTAACTTTAACAACTTCATGTGGTTGCATTGTGATTTATTTTGGTTGCATTGTAACTGGTATCATGACACAACCATGCATATAGCGGTACTACTCCAGATGAAGCACCTAATTTCCGTGACTTCTCGGCGGCAACGATCGGGCAGGTTGCGGAAGCGCCCGAGAGCTGCCGTGACGTAAACGAGGCTGAAGCAAAACTGAAAGTCGTAAAATAGAAGAGTGGCAAACAACAGTATAAGACGAAGAATACAAAAGAAAAAATACATATATTTGAAAAAAATGAAAAAAAAAATGAACAAACCATAGCTGAAGAACTATAAATATACTTAAAAAAAAAAAATTTTCGTGGGCCAAATGAACCATTTTATTTTATTTGTTTTGTCTTTTTTACATAAATCAAAGAAGTAAATGCTATTTCCTTTAACGATATTTAGGCAACTTTATTTATTTTATTTTTTTTACATAAAACAAAGAAGTATGTTATTTTTCTTAGGATGTTTAGGCAAGTTTTCTTTGTATATTTTTTTTTTTTTGGGGGGGGGGCAGGAATTTCATATATTTTCTCGTCGAGGGTCAGGGTTTACGGATATGTTTGTGGCCGGTTCGAAAGGTCTTCCTACCGCTTGTCTTGTTGTGCTGAGCGCAAAAGCTCTGCTTCAGCCTCGTTTTCGTCTCGGGCGCTTCCGCGACCTGCCCGATCGTTGCCGCTGAGCAGTCACGGAAATTAGTCGTTTCATCTGGAGTAGTACCCATATGGCGTCAGCACTATCTCTTTCAGTTCCCTGCTTTCAACATCAGAACTTTACTCCTTCTTCCAGTTCGTATCATCCTTCTTCAGCCATATCCAATGAGATGCTTTCGCTGCTGTTTCCTGAAGAACTTTATCAATTTCTCAATTCGATATTACATATGACACTCATGGAAATATTTGAAAATTCAAAATTTGAACTCTTCTCTTTAATTTAGAAAAAATATAGAGTACTCCCAAAATGTCACGAATAATGGTCAATAAAATATTTAAAACACATATACTTCAGTCTATGCCTGACTTGTCCACCAAGTTTCAGTCGTGAATGTCCAACAGTCTTTGGTTTTATTGCCGTTCAATGATATACACATGAACACAATGCACAACGTGACACCCTCCTCCTTTAACATTGTCCGGATTTGGGCTGTGATGCTCCTTTTCATTTCGGAAATCGTCTAGGGGTTATTTTGATAGACATTTTTTTTCAAATAACTCCATGGATAGAAATCTGGGGGTTAAAATAATGGATGTGTACAGCCCATTCAGGATCACACCTACTGATGAGACGCTCACCAAAGTATTCTCCATATATTGTTAAACGGCTATGAAACATAGTTGGTGGACAACATGTTTATTTGTAGCCAATATGGTTGGATTGCAGAAAGGATTGCGAATTTTGTTAACGATTCTCTGGGTGTACATTTTTTAATAGAAATTGCTCCAGACAAGGCATGACGCCACTTGATGTAAGGAACTAAAAAAATACTACTTCAAGGTTAAAAACTAGTCAACGATTAAAAGATATTAAAAAACAAACAAATGATATTCTAAAAGGATGCCTTCTTTTAACCATAAGCATATACATTAACATTACGATCGTCTTCTTGGGTGGTCAACCCACCAAAAACATTTATTTTTTAAATCATACATATGGAAATGAAGAATTAGGTCTGCGAGTATGCATATTAGCTAACAGAGAAATTATTCACTTTTTAGATGTCACTTTGAACTTAAATAAAAATACATACGACTCATATCTAAAAGATAACGCCAATTACGTTAGCCTAAAGTCCAATCCTCCCATAAATTATAGAACATATTACCAGTTTTATCGAATGTAGGCTTAAATATAACTCTAGCAACGATAATGTATGTAAGTAGTCAAGCAACATTTACAAATAGTAGATATAATAATACTAATATTAAATGTATGCAACAGGATGCAAATAACTATGACAACATAATGAAAGACAGAGAATATGATTTACACCTCCAATATGCTAAAAACTAAACTTTGTATAAATGTTTAAATCTCCTCGAAAAGCACTTTCTTTGCACAAAATATTCAATAAAATAACTGTTTTAAAGATGCGGCGAAAACTTAGAAATTAACGTAATTACATAATATTAAACTAAAGTATCATAAAAAAAGAAAACAACAAAATGCGCAAAAAAGGTGATGAATATAGCAACGATAAAAATAACACTAATAATATAACAACTGCAAATAATTATAGCAAAAACTTTAATAGCAACCGACCGAATAAAAATAGCAAAGTAAATAATAAAGAGAAAACTTTAACTGTCAAACTTGTGCACTTTGTCCACTACAAAATAACTGCCCAATGAAATGCTATGTTTACTAAGCCACAAATGCATAAAATAGTTTCAGTTTTTTTTGCTTGAAGATTTTTATGCGGAAGTGATCTGACGAACTTCTAATGGACTGCATGAACGAAATGGTAATTGTATGTTTATTCCTGGTTGTTCTTTTCTGAGCAAAACAATTGTCAATAGTTACGTTGATTTAAAAAGAAAATCCGGCAAGTAAAAATATAAATAAAGACTAGATTATTAGAATTTAAAATACCATTGTTTACTTTATATACATACATACATATATATATATATATATATATATATATATATATATATATATATATATATATATATATATATATATATATATATATGTGTGTGTGCGTGTGTGTGTGTGTGTGTGCGTGTGTGTGTGTGTGAAAAATGGCAAACGGAAAACAGGTTAAAGTGCAGGCGAAAAACTAAAACAAGAGATTCGACCGGTTTCGTTCGTGTTGGCGAACGTCTTCAGAAAGGGTGAAGATTTGGAAATAATTTATTTTGAAGGCATATACATGGGAAGAATGTGTCACCTACTTGTCATATTTCAATGTCACTTAAAGTCTTCTCATATGGTCCATTCGGATCATCCTTTCCTCCTCCCATGTGTGTGCCTTCAAAATAAAATTATTTCCAAGTCTTCACTTTTTCTGAAGACGTTCGCCAAGACGAACGAAACCAGTCAAATCTCTTGTTTTTGTTTTTCGCCTGCACTTTAACCTGTTTTCCGTTTGTCATTTTTTCACACATTTTGTCTACCACATCATTTTATTTTCATGACTTATCGTGTACCTTACCCCATATATATATATATATATATATATATATATATATATATATATATATATATATATATATTAATGTAGTTATATTAATATTTTTTTAAATATTAAAGTTTTTATACCTACAGACGACGTTGTTTAGGGATTTCTACTCTCATCAGTGCAGGAATAGCGGTTTAAGGCGTTCGATTGGACTCGACGTAGTTCGTAGATTCACCATATAATTAAGAGTTCAACGCCTATGCATGTGTATATATATATATATATATATATATATATATATATATATATATATTATTTCATGTATCCGCATAAAATTTCATAAGGAGATACAATCTTTTACGTATCAATTTTCTGTATTTACTTCGACAGTGCTCAATACGTGAGTAGAGCTATGTAGTATGTTATGAAAATATATTTATGGCAATTAAGCTAAACAGAGGCTTCCGCGTCTCATCCCCTTAGCGAATCGTCAGAGTTCTGGATTATGAAGAAAAATTTAAAAGAGCGTAATATTTATTTACATATGTATTACAGAAGATCAGAACAATATCGGTACCGTCGGTTTCAAATCCAAACAAAAGGGACCTATATAAAGTTTCCTTTACCAGAATTTCTTCAGTCAGAGTTTATGTGGGTCTCCCAGGAAAATAATGACTCACGCGGTGCGTGACTTTTTGATGAGATTAAGATCCTCTGTTCATTTTAATTTTCATTATTTTTACCGATTTTAAAATTCTGCCGATATTTGCATCGTGGTCTATTAAAAAGAGTTCTTACCATGATTTAATGTAGGCTATTGACACCCATTAAAAATAGTTTTTACCATGATTTAATGTAGGCTATTGACACCCATTAAAAATAGTTTTTACCATGATTTATCGTAGGCTATTGACACCCATTAAAAAGAGTTTTTACCATGATTTATCGTAGGCTATTGATACCTATTAAAAAGAGTTTTGACCATGATTTATTGTAGGCTATTGACACCCATTAAAAAGAGTTTTGACCATGATTTATTGTAGGCTATTGACACCCACTAAAAAGAGTTTTTACCATGATTTATCGTAGGCTATTGATACCCATTAAAAAGAGGTTTTACCATGATTTATCGTAGGCTATTGACACCCATTAAAAAGAGATTTGACCATGATTTATCGTAGGCTACTGACACCCATTGAACAGTGTTTTTACCATGATTTATCGTAGGCTATTGATACCCATTCAAAAGAGGTTTTACCATGATTTATTGTAGGCTATTGACACCCATTAAAAAGAGTTTTTACCATGATTTATTGTAGGCTATTGACACCCATTAAAAAGAGTTTTTATCATGGTTTATCGTAGGCTATTGATACCCATGAAAAAGTTTTTAACCATGATTAATCGTAGGCTATTGACACCCATTAAAAAGAGTTTTTATCATGGTTTATCGTAGGCTATTGATACCCATTAAAAAGATTTTACCATGATTCATTGTAGGCTATTGATACCCATTAAAAAGAGGTTTTACCATGATTTATTGTAGGCTATTGACACCGATTCATAATAGTTTTTACCATGATTTATCGTAGGCTATTGATACCCATTAAAAAGAGTTTTTTACCATGATTTATCGTAAGCTATTGACACCCATTATTAATTCCCAATTCTGATTTTACCTTTGTTTTCCGCGTTCGGCGGTTGTTTATTTTAATTTTTAAATTTTTTAGAACTTTTGAGTTTTTGCAATTTTAATTCTCCGACGCCAGAGGCGAGGAAGAGGAGATCGGGGATCAGCATAACTTCAAGTTTAATTCACAGACCAAAGAAAAAACTGTTGTTCTGATTTTCTGTAATATATATATATATATATATATATATATATATATATATATAGAGAGAGAGAGAGTGAGAGACAGAGACAGAGACAGAGACTGACAGACAGAGAGATAAATGAAAAGAGAGAAACAAAAAATGTAAGAATGACAACTCTATTTCATCTTCAGTTGTTCAATACAAGGCGTAGTCAATGAAATCATGTTTATTTTTTCTATCTTTAAACCAGGCTTTTCAAATATTGGAATCTTATCATCAGAGGAATTACACAGATAAATAAGTTGGCAGGGAAGTAGCCACAATGCAAAATTTGAAAAATTACAAAAAAAAATACTAAGATAAATAAAAAAAGGAAAAACAAACAAGATTAGAGCCTAATGTATTAACATCCAACCACCAATTCAAACCAGACGGGGATAGCCTCAACAGCATATCAACGCGTCTTGAAAATTCAGACATCAGCTGTGTTTTTTTTACTTCCTCTTCTCTTCCTCCTTTTTCTTTTTAATTTTCTACCTCCCCGGCTCTCCCTTTTTTCCCACCTACTACCCTCTCTCGTTCTATTTCGCAATCCTTAATGAATTCATAATTTATATTTCTATATTTTTATATTCTATCTTATATCTCATTTTAGTCAATTTCATTTCATTTTATTTCATTTTATATTTGATATTTAATGTGCCTTTCCAAATTTTGAAATTTTAAATGTCTTTTTTCTCCATTTCATCCTTTCCAAAAATGATCTAAGGTTAAGATCGGATTCTAACTCTGCCGGATGAGATCTCAGTTTATAATAGCTGTTGATCGATAACATCGACATGCCAGTGTCGCAGATTTTGTACATGTTTGTGTAAATAAAGATGATCATATATATATATATATATATATATATATATATATATATATATATATATATATATATATATATCATTTGAAAATTAATTGTTAAAAAAATAACAGGTAAACAATTTTCAGTGGAGGGGACCCTCTTAATATTATCAGAATTTGCTGAAATTTTGGGAATTTTTAGTCATTTACCTATAGGTTAAATTTTATTTGAATCTAAGGAAAACAGTTTTCAGTGAACGCGGGGGTGCCGTCCGCGGACTCTAGCGTTGAAGTAATATATTTCTTATATAGCCTATGACCTTCACTGAGAGGTCAGTAGTCCACATGCCAATTCTCAAGCAATTCTGTCCAGCGGTTGTGGTGAACATAAGACACAAATATCAGGCAGACACATACACACACAGAGTTACTATTATATATATATATATATATATATATATATATATATATATATATATATATATATATATATATATATATATATATATATACATCAGAGAGATAGCTAGGTAGAGAGAGGTATATAGAGAGATATATATA
This sequence comes from Sepiola atlantica, assembly GCA_963556195.1. Classification (NCBI taxonomy): domain Eukaryota; kingdom Metazoa; phylum Mollusca; class Cephalopoda; order Sepiida; family Sepiolidae; genus Sepiola; species Sepiola atlantica. The sequence goes on from OY744545.1 coordinate 11,690,812, forward strand.
GAGATAGGCAGAGAGAATGGGAAGAAAATTAATTGTTAAAAAACAACAGACATAGATGAATCGATTAATACCGGAAGTGGATAGGCAACAGCATGGAAGACGGCAATTATTAGACGTTAAAATTCATATTTCGTCAATTTTGAATGAATCTTTTATAATTTAAATCGTTTTTTTTTTACTTGGACGTTTTTAGATGCGATACGCATTTCTAGGAGAGTGAATGCGTCTTTCGATCTGAAACGCCTCACTTTCAATTAGTTTTTTCATGCTTAAACGCGCAATTTGAAGGTAGACATCAAGATGCGTCCAAAAATATCTATAAAAAGCTCTGTCGGTAAGTCTCTCACGCCTTAGTTCGAAATGACATTGGAGTTAGTCTGTTACGCAAAAGTTTGAAATTACATTTGCGTCAGTCTGTCACGCCTAAGTGGAAATGACATTCGAGTTAGTCTGTCAGGCAAAGGTTTGAAATGACATTTGCGTCAGTCTGTCACGCCTGAGTGGAAATGACATTTGAGTTAGTCTGTCACGCAAAGGTTTGAAATGAAATTTGCGTCAGTCTGTCACGCCTGAGTGGAAATGACATTTGAGTTAGTCTGTCACGCAAAGGTTTGAAATGACATTTGCGTCAGTCTGTCACGCCTGAGTGGAAATGACATTTGAGTTAGTCTGTCACGCAAAGGTTTGAAATGACATTTGCGTCAGTCTGTCACGCCTGAGTGGAAATGACATTTGAGTTAGTCTGTCACGCAAAGGTTTGAAATGACATTTGCGTCAGTCTGTCACGCAAAGGTTTGAAATGACATTTGCGTAAGTCTGTCACGCCTGAGTGGAAATGACATTTGAGTTAGTCTGTCACGCAAAGGTTTGAAATGACATTTGCGTCAGTCTGTCACGCCTGAGTGGAAATGACATTTGAGTTAGTCTGTCACGCAAAGGTTTGAAATGACATTTGCGTCAGTCTGTCACGCAAAGGTTTGAAATGACATATGCGTCAGTCTGTCACGCCTGAGTGGAAATCACATTAGAGTCAGTCTGTCACGCAAAGGTTTGAAATGACATTTGCGTCAGTCTGTCACGCCTGAGTGAAAATGATATTTGAGTTAGTCTGTCACGCAAAGGTTTGAAATGACATTTGCGTCAGTCTGTCACGCCTGAGTGGAAATGACATTTGAGTTAGTCTGTCACGCAAAGGTTTGAAATGACATTTGCGTCAGTCTGTCACGCCTGAGTGGAAATGACATTTGAGTTAGTCCGTCACGCAAAGGTTTGAAATGACATTTGCGTCAGTCTGTCACGCAAAGGTTTGAAATGACATTTGCGTCAGTCTGTCACGCCTGAGTGGAAATGACATTTGAGTTAGTCTGTCACGCTAAGGTTTGAAATGACATTTGCGTCAGTCTGTCACGCAAAGGTTTGAAATGATATTTGCGTCAGTCTGTCACGCCTGAGTGGAAATGACATTTGAGTTAGTCTGTCACGCAAAGGTTTGAAATGACATTTGCGTCAGTCTGTCACGCCTGAGTGGAAATGACATTTGAGTTAGTCTGTCACGCAAAGGTTTGAAATGACATTTGCGTCAGTCTGTCACGCAAAGGTTTGAAATGACATTTGCGTCAGTCTGTCACGCCTGAGTGGAAATGACATTTGAGTCAGTCTGTCACGCAAAGGTTTGAAATGAAATTTGCGTCAGTCTGTCACGCAAAGGTTTGAAATGACATTTGCGTCAGTCTATCACGCCTGAGTGGAAATGACATTTGAGTCAGTCTGTCACGCAAAGGTTAGAAATGACATTTGCGTCAGTCTGTCACGCCTGAGTGGAAATGATATTTGAGTTATGCTGTCACGCAAAGGTTTGAAATGACATTTGCGTCAGACTGTCACGCCTGAGTGGAAATGACATTTGAATTAGTCTGTCACGCAAAGGTTTGAAATGACATTTGCGTCAGTCTGTAACGCCTGAGTGGAAATGACATTTGAGTTAGTCCGTCACGCAAAGGTTTGAAATGACATTTGCGTCAGTCTGTCACGCAAAGGTTTGAAATGACATTTGCGTCAGTCTGTCACGCTTGAGTGGAAATGACATTTGAGTTAGTCTGTCACGCAAAGGTTTGAAATGACATTTGCGTCAGTCTGTCACGCAAAGGTTTGAAATGATATTTGCGTCAGTCTGTCACGCCTGAGTGGAAATGACATTTGAGTTAGTCTGTCACGCAAAGGTTTGAAATGACATTTGCGTCAGTCTGTCACGCCTGAGTGGAAATGACATTTGAGTTAGTCTGTCACGCAAAGGTTTGAAATGACATTTGCGTCAGTCTGTCACGCAAAGGTTTGAAATGACATTTGCGTCAGTCTGTCACGCCTGAGTGGAAATGACATTTGAGTCAGTCTGTCACGCAAAGGTTTGAAATGACATTTGCGTCAGTCTGTCACGCCTGAGTGGAAATGACATTTGAGTTAGTCTGTCACGCAAAGGTTTGAAATGACATTTGCGTCAGTCTGTCACGCCTGAGTGGAAATGACATTTGAGTTAGTCTGTCACGCAAAGGTTTGAAATGACATTTGCGTCAGTCTGTCACGCAAAGGTTTGAAATGACATCTGCGTCAGTCTGTTACGCCTGAGTGGAAATGACATTTGAGTCAGTCTGTCACGCAAAGGTTTGAAATGACATTTGCGTCAGTCTGTCACGCCTGAGTGGAAATTACATTTGAGTTAGTCTGTCATGCAAAGGTTTGAAATGACATTTGCGTCAGTCTGTCACGCAAAGGTTTGAAATGACATTTGCGTCAGTCTGTCACGCCTGAGTGGAAATGACATTTGAGTTAGTCTGTCACGCAAAGGTTTGAAATGACATTTGCGTCAGTCTGTCACGCAAAGGTTTGAAATGACATTTGCGTCAGTCTGTCACGCCTGAGTGGAAATGACATTTGAGTCAGTCTGTCACGCAAAGGTTTAAAATGACATTTGCGTCAGTTTGTCATGCCTGAGTGGAAATGACATTTGAGTTAGTCTGTCACGCAAAGGTTTGAAATGACATTTGCGTCAGTCTGTCATGCAAAGGTTTGAAATGACATTTGCGTCAGTCTCTCACGCCTGAGTAGAAATGACATTTGAGTCAGTCTGTCACGCAAAGGTTTGAAATGACATTTGCGTCAGTCTGTCACGCCTGAGTGGAAATGACATTTGAGTTATTCTGTCATGCAAAGGTTTGAAATGACATTTGCGTCAGTCTGTCACGCAAAGGTTTGAAATGACATTTGCGTAAGTCTGTCACGCCTGAGTGGAAATGACATTTGAGTTAGTCTGTCACGCAAAGGTTTGAAATGACATTTGCGTCAGTCTGTCACGCCTGAGTGGAAATGACATTTGAGTTAGTCTGTCACGCAAAGGTTTGAAATGACATTTGCGTCAGTCTGTCACGCAAAGGTTTGAAATGACATATGCGTCAGTCTGTCACGCCTGAGTGGAAATCACATTAGAGTCAGTCTGTCACGCAAAGGTTTGAAATGACATTTGCGTCAGTCTGTCACGCCTGAGTGAAAATGATATTTGAGTTAGTCTGTCACGCAAAGGTTTGAAATGACATTTGCGTCAGTCTGTCACGCCTGAGTGGAAATGACATTTGAGTTAGTCTGTCACGCAAAGGTTTGAAATGACATTTGCGTCAGTCTGTCACGCCTGAGTGGAAATGACATTTGAGTTAGTCCGTCACGCAAAGGTTTGAAATGACATTTGCGTCAGTCTGTCACGCAAAGGTTTGAAATGACATTTGCGTCAGTCTGTCACGCCTGAGTGGAAATGACATTTGAGTTAGTCTGTCACGCTAAGGTTTGAAATGACATTTGCGTCAGTCTGTCACGCAAAGGTTTGAAATGATATTTGCGTCAGTCTGTCACGCCTGAGTGGAAATGACATTTGAGTTAGTCTGTCACGCAAAGGTTTGAAATGACATTTGCGTCAGTCTGTCACGCCTGAGTGGAAATGACATTTGAGTTAGTCTGTCACGCAAAGGTTTGAAATGACATTTGCGTCAGTCTGTCACGCAAAGGTTTGAAATGACATTTGCGTCAGTCTGTCACGCCTGAGTGGAAATGACATTTGAGTCAGTCTGTCACGCAAAGGTTTGAAATGAAATTTGCGTCAGTCTGTCACGCAAAGGTTTGAAATGACATTTGCGTCAGTCTATCACGCCTGAGTGGAAATGACATTTGAGTCAGTCTGTCACGCAAAGGTTAGAAATGACATTTGCGTCAGTCTGTCACGCCTGAGTGGAAATGATATTTGAGTTATGCTGTCACGCAAAGGTTTGAAATGACATTTGCGTCAGACTGTCACGCCTGAGTGGAAATGACATTTGAATTAGTCTGTCACGCAAAGGTTTGAAATGACATTTGCGTCAGTCTGTAACGCCTGAGTGGAAATGACATTTGAGTTAGTCCGTCACGCAAAGGTTTGAAATGACATTTGCGTCAGTCTGTCACGCAAAGGTTTGAAATGACATTTGCGTCAGTCTGTCACGCTTGAGTGGAAATGACATTTGAGTTAGTCTGTCACGCAAAGGTTTGAAATGACATTTGCGTCAGTCTGTCACGCAAAGGTTTGAAATGATATTTGCGTCAGTCTGTCACGCCTGAGTGGAAATGACATTTGAGTTAGTCTGTCACGCAAAGGTTTGAAATGACATTTGCGTCAGTCTGTCACGCCTGAGTGGAAATGACATTTGAGTTAGTCTGTCACGCAAAGGTTTGAAATGACATTTGCGTCAGTCTGTCACGCAAAGGTTTGAAATGACATTTGCGTCAGTCTGTCACGCCTGAGTGGAAATGACATTTGAGTCAGTCTGTCACGCAAAGGTTTGAAATGACATTTGCGTCAGTCTGTCACGCCTGAGTGGAAATGACATTTGAGTTAGTCTGTCACGCAAAGGTTTGAAATGACATTTGCGTCAGTCTGTCACGCCTGAGTGGAAATGACATTTGAGTTAGTCTGTCACGCAAAGGTTTGAAATGACATTTGCGTCAGTCTGTCACGCAAAGGTTTGAAATGACATCTGCGTCAGTCTGTTACGCCTGAGTGGAAATGACATTTGAGTCAGTCTGTCACGCAAAGGTTTGAAATGACATTTGCGTCAGTCTGTCACGCCTGAGTGGAAATTACATTTGAGTTAGTCTGTCATGCAAAGGTTTGAAATGACATTTGCGTCAGTCTGTCACGCAAAGGTTTGAAATGACATTTGCGTCAGTCTGTCACGCCTGAGTGGAAATGACATTTGAGTTAGTCTGTCACGCAAAGGTTTGAAATGACATTTGCGTCAGTCTGTCACGCAAAGGTTTGAAATGACATTTGCGTCAGTCTGTCACGCCTGAGTGGAAATGACATTTGAGTCAGTCTGTCACGCAAAGGTTTAAAATGACATTTGCGTCAGTTTGTCATGCCTGAGTGGAAATGACATTTGAGTTAGTCTGTCACGCAAAGGTTTGAAATGACATTTGCGTCAGTCTGTCATGCAAAGGTTTGAAATGACATTTGCGTCAGTCTCTCACGCCTGAGTAGAAATGACATTTGAGTCAGTCTGTCACGCAAAGGTTTGAAATGACATTTGCGTCAGTCTGTCACGCCTGAGTGGAAATGACATTTGAGTTATTCTGTCATGCAAAGGTTTGAAATGACATTTGCGTCAGTCTGTCACGCAAAGGTTTGAAATGACATTTGCGTCAGTCTGTCACGCTTGAGTGGAAATGACATTTGCGTCAGTCTGTCACGCTTGAGTGGAAATGACATTTGAGTTAGTCTGTCACGCAAAGGTTTGAAATGACATTTGCGTCAGTCTGTCACGCAAAGGCTTGAAATGATATTTGCGTCAGTCTGTCACGCCTGAGTGGAAATGACATTTGAGTTAGTCTGTCACGCAAAGGTTTGAAATGACATTTGCGTCAGTCTGTCACGCCTGAGTGGAAATGACATTTGAGTAAGTCTGTCACGCAAAGGTTTGAAATGACATTTGCGTCAGTCTGTCACGCAAAGGTTTGAAATGACATTTGCGTCAGTCTGTCACGCCTGAGTGGAAATGACATTTGAGTCAGTCTGTCACGCAAAGGTTTGAAATGACATTTGCGTCAGTCTGTCACGCCTGAGTGGAAATGACATTTGAGTTAGTCTGTCACGCAAAGGTTTGAAATGACATTTGCGTCAGTCTGTCACGCCTGAGTGGAAATGACATTTGAGTTAGTCTGTCACGCAAAGGTTTGAAATGACATTTGCGTCAGTCTGTCACGCAAAGGTTTGAAATGACATCTGCGTCAGTCTGTCACGCCTGAGTGGAAATGACATTTGAGTCAGTCTGTCACGCAAAGGTTTGAAATGACATTTGCGTCAGTCTGTCACGCCTGAGTGGAAATTACATTTGAGTTAGTCTGTCATGCAAAGGTTTGAAATGACATTTGCGTCAGTCTGTCACGCAAAGGTTTGAAATGACATTTGCGTCAGTCTGTCACGCCTGAGTGGAAATGACATTTGAGTTAGTCTGTCACGCAAAGGTTTGAAATGACATTTGCGTCAGTCTGTCACGCAAAGGTTTGAAATGACATTTGCGTCAGTCTGTCACGCCTGAGTGGAAATGACATTTGAGTCAGTCTGTCACGCAAAGGTTTGAAATCACATTTGCGTCAGTTTGTCACGCCTGAGTGGAAATGACATTTGAGTTAGTCTGTCACGCAAAGGTTTGAAATGACATTTGCGTCAGTCTGTCATGCAAAGGTTTGAAATGACATTTGCGTCAGTCTCTCACGCCTGAGTAGAAATGACATTTGAGTCAGTCTGTCACGCAAAGGTTTGAAATGACATTTGCGTCAGTCTGTCACGCCTGAGTGGAAATGACATTTGAGTTATTCTGTCATGCAAAGGTTTGAAATGACATTTGCGTCAGTCTGTCACGCAAAGGTTTGAAATGACATTTGCGTCAGTCTGTCACGCTTGAGTGGAAATGACATTTGAGTCAGTCTGTCACGCAAAGGTTTTAAATGCCATTTGCGTCAGTTTGTCACGCCTGAGTGGAAATGACATTTGAGTTAGTCTGTCACGCAAAGGTTTGAAATGACATTTGCGTCAGTCTGTCACGCAAAGGTTGTAAATGACATTTGCGTCAGTCTGTCACGCTTGAGTGGAAATGACATTTGAGTCAGTCTGTCACGCAAAGGTTTGAAATGACATTTGCGTCAGTCTGCCACGCCTGAGTGGAAATGACATTTGAGTTAGTCTGTCACGCAAAGGTTTGAAATGACATTTGCGTCAGTCTGTCACGCAAAGGTTTGAAATGACATTTGCGTCAGTCTGTCACGCCTGAGTTTAAATGACATTTGAGTAAGTCTGTCACGCAAAGGTTTGAAATGACATTTGCGTCAGTCTGTCACGCCTGAGTGGAAATCACATTTGAGTCAGTCTGTCACGCAAAGGTTTGAAATGACATTTGCGTCAGTCTGTCACGCCTGAGTGGAAATCACATTTGAGTTAGTCTGTCACGCAAAGGTTTGAAATGACATTTGCGTCAGTCTGTCACGCAAAGGTTTGAAATGACATTTGCGTCAGTCTGTCACGCCTGAGTGGAAATGACATTTGAGTTAGTCTGTCACGCAAAGTTTTGAAATGACATTTGCGTCAGTCTGTCACGCCTGAGTGGAAATGACATTTGAGTTAGTCTGTCACGCAAAGGTTTGAAATGACATTTGCGTCAGTCTTCCACGCCTAAGTTGAAATGACATTTGAGTAAGTTTGTCACGTTTAATTTTGAAATGATATTTGACTCACTCTGTCACGCTTCAGTGTGAAATCATATTTGACCAAATCTGCCACCCGTAACTTTTAAATAACATTTGCAAAGTCTGTCACGCTTAAGTTTGAAATGACGTTCGCGTCAGTCTGTAACGCTTAAGTTTGTAAATGGCATTTGCAGCAGTCTGTCACGTTTAAGTTTAAAACGACATTTGTATGCCATGTTTCAGTTTAAAATGACATTTCAGTAAATCTGTCACATTAAGTTTGAAATAACGTTTGGATAAGTTTGTCACGCTTAAGTTGGAAACGACAATTACGTAAGTCTGGCATGCTTTAGTGTGAAATCAAATTTTCGTCAGTCTTTCAAACTTAATTTCAAACAACATTTGAGTCACTCTGTCACGCCTCAGTTTTGAATGACAGATCAAGTTTTACATGACATTTGCGTCAATCTGTTACGTTTAAGTTCTAAATGACATTTGCGTCAGAATATAACGCCTCAGTTGAAATGACATTTTCGTCAATTTGTTAAGCTTAAGTTTGCAATGACATTTCTGTCAGTCTGTCACGCTAAAGTTAGAAATATCATTTGAATAAGTTTGTCACGCTTAAGTTTGAAATGACATTTGCGTCAGTCTGTCACGCTAAAGTTTAAAATGACACTTTTCATTAATAGTTGTCTACATTATTTAAGTAGTAGCAGTGACAGGGGGAGACAATTCATGCCTTACTTATTCATGTAGTAGTTGTCGCAGGAGAAAATGACTCGTGCTTTATTTATTTAATTTAGTTTGAAGTTTAACCTTTTTTAATAAATTTGAGCGAATAAAGGTTTTGTAAAGTGCATGACCGCATTGTTTTTAAATTCCGTTGCATTAATAACGCTTTCAGTCATCAATTTAATTTTTTTTGATAAAATGCCTCTCGGCTTCCTGAGGATCAAAATAAATGAAATCTATTCAATCATTGACGCCTGCGAGAAACGTAAAATATACATTCGATAATTAAACAGAAAATTCGCAATCAATAAAACGAGGCTAAAAAAGAGGGAAACAATCGATAACCTTCAAACGAAGAATAACGTCCCCATTCTACAAACTGACAGATTTCGTATTGCCAATATATCTCAGTTGCTATTTCAGAAGGAACACATCGGACGAATAAATACATCACCGTGATCCTAAAAACATCGTACGAATAAAGATATCATTTTCAAACAATTGTTCGACCTAAAACTTTGTCAGTTTTTAAGACTCAGCACAATATTTCAGTCGTAGGCGTTTTATTTTATTTTTTTCTGAGATTTTCATGGATGGCTCTGCTCTAGAGGAAAAATCGACTCTGAAATTACTTGGTCTTTCTTTCTCATCAAATTTTTCTTTTGCTCTTTCTGCTTTTCGTAAGTCGGTTCCCTCTATCGCTCCAAACACTTTCTCACACCTGAAGCTATTCTCTATCTCTACAAATCTACTATCAGACCATGTATGCAATACTGTTGTCATAGTTGGGCTGGTGAATCTCTGTCCCATTTGAGGGTTCTTGATAAGGTGCAAAAACGTATCTGTAATTTGATTGGCCGCTACTCTTTCTCTGCAATCTCTCTCTACTACACACATACATTATGTTACTATTCTCAGTCTTTTCTATGAATAATATTATGGCATATGTTCTTCAGAATTGTCTGATTTATTCCCTGCTTCCTTTTTTTCAGCTCGTGTAGATCGTTGGTCTAGTGATCTTCATTAAGTCGCTGTTTTGATTCCTAATTGTAATGCAGTTTCCTATTCCAGTAGCTTCTTTTAAAGAACTGCAGGCTTGTGGAATTCTCTTCCTGACCATTTTCCTCGTACCTATAGCCTGGGTCTTTTCAAGACTAAGGCCAATAGGTATCTAATGTCTTTGCGCTAATCATCTTTCGTTTTTGTTAGCTCCTTAAATCAAGTGGCTTCATGCCTTGTCTGGAGCGATTTGCATAAAAATAAATATATTAAAGATGAAGTGACTTGGAAAACAAACAATAATAATACTTAAAGTTAACTGCTGTTGATTATAGCTATGATGTAACAAAGTAGACATATATATATATATATATATATATATATATATATATATATATACTAAACATCTTCCACAAAAACACTGAAGTATAACAATCTTAATAGTTGTTTGAATGGATGGCTGAGTCTATGAAACTAGCTCTAAACTGTTGAAGAGTTTCGTATCCAAATGACCTAAATAGACATCTGAAGGCTAATTAATGTAATTTTAGAAAGTAAAAAAAAAAATTACCCTCAAGTGAATTAGAATTTTTATAATAAATTATATAACTTATTAACTATTTTAAGAAATATTACTGAATTAAAATTTATAATTGTCCGCACAATCTTTTAGGATGTACTAGCTTTGAACGAAAAATTCAAAATGGCGTATTAGTGGGTTTCCCCACGTGTGAGGTTGCTCTTTTACTTTGTTTTGTTTGTTTTCACCCAAAAATGAACCACTGTATAGTGTAGGTATTTTCAAAACACTTTAATCCAAGAACTTTTTACTCTTTGTGAATTTTTCTGATGATTTTGTAGTGTTGCAGAGAAGATATTGACATAAAAAATGTTGTTTGGCACAAGACAAATGAAACGGACCGTAAAATATATATCTCACAGAAATGTCATGTTTTTTGGAAATGTGATAAAATAAAAATAATAAAATAAAACCATGGTTATTGGAATATAATATAAACTGACTTATATATATATATATATATATATATATATATATATATATATATATATATATATATATATATATATATACTACTGTAGCAAGATAAATTAACATATTTTTCTATCACAAATTACACATACATATTTAAATAGAGAATTCACTCTACTTCTTTGTAAGCGTTTGAAACAAAACAAAAGCCTCGTTTCTTCTAGAAGTGTTTGTTACTTACCAATAACTTATATAATTTATATCGGGAATCTTTTACAATAATCAGCAGAGTCATGAACGGGGTCCAAAAAAAGAACGAGAAAGGGTTTAAAAACATAAATTTGCAACAAGTAAAGTTGACCTACGTCGAGAATAGACAATTTTCTTACTTACCTATGTAATTTGTTTGTATTTTTACGTAGTATAAATGGGTTTTTATTAGATGTAAAAAAAGAATCCTTGTTTTTTTTTGCATCGAATTTGGCAAAAAGAAAATGCCCGCCCGTTCACTTTATCAATACGTAGCCCCCCCCCTTAAATCAGTCATCTTGTTTCGTGCGATGTTCGTGTGCCGAATACTTTAAATTCTAATAAATAGCAATTGAAACGGGTTAAAAATCTTTTTAATAGTTGGAAATGACACAGGTTAGTTTGAAAATAACTTTTACCGCCTACAGTTACTTTTATTTGTTGAATATTTGTTTTTTGAGCGTTTTTACTCTGCTGATTATTGTAAAAGATTCCCCTTTAAATCATTAGAAAACAAAGAGTTGCCGACTTGTTTACTTTAGTCACGTGTGCATTTTATTTATCCCCCTCCCACGGCGGAAGATTTGACACAAGGTCAGGAAAGTGGGGTTTGCAGAACCAGCGTCCTAGAGGAAGAACACTCTGGCAAAACAAAAATTGCTTGGGCAGCCCCGTCGGCATTCCCCAGAGTGGGCGCCTCATGCAATTAGCAATAAACTAATCCCTTCTCAAAGAGCAAGAAAGTAAAGCCTGGGAAGGTCAACCTTCTGATTTAAATATAAAGTAGTCATCCAGGACGTCGGCTGGGCGTTGCCGTTTTCATTCGCTTTACTAATAAGTTAATGACCTCAGTTTATGTTACAAGCATAATAATAGCTATTCATACATATAGATAATGAATCAATGACACAATGCATAATATATTCTCTTTCTCTGATATATATATATATATATATATATATATATATATATATATATATATATATATTTAGGCAAACATTATGTAATAAGGAGTGTTTTTGCTTGATAAGAAGTTTTTTAATTTTCCGAATTGTCCATTTAGCGTTTCGGTCAAATTGGTTCCAATAGTTTCTTGTTCCATTTCTTTCCTTTTTCGCGAATACTTTCGATTTGACTCCTCAAATCATCTTTAGACGGTGCTAGTCTTACTGTTTTTAAATTTATGTCTTTACTGTTGAGTTAAACATCCCACAATCAATAATGTGAATTACGAAACTAGTCACAACATTTTAAAGTGTCTAGCATAGTAATTAACGTTACCAAATTCTTAGCGCTTAAGCAATCACACTTTTGAATCTTGCACGCTCTTAGAACGTAATCACGCTCTCATGTAGCATCTAAATATAATAGACGCTCTTTTTAAAGTTGTAAATTACTGGCCGTTATAAAAATTACAAAATACTTTACAATAAAGACATATGCTCTACTCATCACTGTAGAACAGCCAATAAGTAGCACAGCCCGTATCTTGTCTCACCGCCTGTCCGCCTCCTCGGGTCCAGTGAACATCCTAGGCATTTACACTCCCACGTTATGCTCTCCAACTGAGACCAAAGATCAGTTCTCTAATGATCGTGACGCCATCATCAAAGACATCCCTATCACGGAAAAATTGTATCTGCTTGGTGGCTTCAATGCCCAAGTGGGTTCCGACAATGTTTTTAGGCCCGAGTGCATCGGTAATTTTGTGTCTCTAGGTTGAACTACAACGGGCAAGGGTTCCTTGAGTTGTGCTCCTACTATAACCAACACTTATTCGCTACCAAGCCGAATTATCGAGTATCATGGAGACACCTAAGATCTCACCACTGGCGCTAGCTGAACCTTGTCATCACACCGAAACATTCACTGAACTGCATTCTTACCGCACGTAGCTATTGCAGTGCTGACTGTGACACCGACCACTCTATAGTTGGCAGTAAATCCGGCTCAAGTCAAAGTGGATCCATCAAACCAAGCAGAAAGCCCCCCCCTCGCATTAACACCAACAGGACGGCAATACCAAAGCTACGCGAGTGCTTCGCCAACACCATTGAGGATGCCCTCAAATACTGCCCTGCTGGCAATGCTGAAGAAAGGTCGGTTCACATCCGTGATGCCATATGCAACTCTGCAGTGACCACTTTTGACAAGATTGAGAGAGAGAGAGAGAGAGAGAGAGAGAGAGAGAGAGAGAGAGAGAGAGAGAGAGAGAGAGAGAGAGGGAAACACATGAACTGGTTCGAAGTAGACCTTGCCGAATTAGAACCAGCAATCAATGTCAAAAGAGAAGGTCTGGTTAACTACAAGAGGAAGACTTCTAAGAAAACAGACGCTGCACTAAGGAAGGCAAGGAACGACGCTCAAGAGCTCGCTCAGCGCTATGCCTAGATTATTGACTAAACCGCCGTGAGAGTGGTAAACTCTTAGCTGACTGCGGCGACATTTATTGCATGTACGACGGATTGAAGAGGGTTTTTTGCCCAAGAAAACACGATCGTATCCCTGGGATTAACCTCTTGTGAGATAATATTAGACCACAGTAGGCAGGAACTTTACTCGGTAGAAAACGTAGTCACGGACTCAGTCGCGAAAATCGCAAGCAGCCTACCTATTAAAATAGAGCCAGACACCTCCATTCTGTAGCATAACTAAACAAACCATCGACGCCCTAACCCGCATCAGATCTCAAGGAAAAGATGGCCTACAAACATTAAATCATCAAGGTGGCAAAGAAAACACCCCTAATGCACCAGCTGCTGCAGCTGCTGCAGCAATGCGATAGAAGGAAACAGTTCCTCAGGAGATGAGTAACGCAAGCATCATCCCTCTGTACAACAATAAGGGTGAACGCAGCGACTGCAACAACTACCGTTAGATACCCCTCCTCAGTGGTTTTGGGAAGGATGAATGTGCTTGCAGAGCGTGTACACCCTGATGGAAAGTGTGGGGTTTAGAGCAGGTAGATCAACAATCTATATCACCTTCTCCCTACGACAGCTCGAGGGAAAATGGCACGAACAGAGAAAACCGCTGTGCATTACTTTCATCGACCTAACCAACGCCTTTGACCTTGTCAGCTGAAAGGGACATTTCACTCTTCTACAAAACATTGGATGTCTCCAAAGGCTCCTGGAAATTATCACATCTTTTCATGAAGACAGTACGATGGCTCTTCCTCGAACACTTTCTTAATCAAGAGCGGGGTGAAAGGCTGGTACGTACTTGCCCCGAGACTGACATTTCTTCACTCTACTGTTGTGCTACGCCCTCAACAAGTCAAAGAATGAGGTGTACCCCCATTACCAGAATCAGGGGAATCCTCTTCAACCTTTTCCGCTTTCGAGCTAAGACCAAAGTGCGGAAAGTACTTATACGTGAGATGCTATCCGCTGATGATGCATCACTGACGGCACACTCTGAAAAAGCATTGCAGAGGCTCTTTAACTGCTTTGCGCATGCATCTAGAGAGTTTGGCATGACCATCAGCCTAAAAAAGACTAACCCCCTCAGTCAAAATGTAAGCAGTACCACAAACATCGCCATTGGCGACTACACCCTTAAGATAGTCGAAGAGAGTCTGAAGCAATAAGATACTGACCACCAATACCAAGATTAAGGTGTACCAGACCTGTGTGCTCATTCGCTGCTTTACAGCTATGAATCATGGGGTATTTACTCTTGCCAAGAGAATAGACTGAACACCTTCCATCTGCGAAACACGAGGTGTATTGTAGGAGTCATCTGGCAGGACCATGTCTCAAAAAGAGCGTCCTTGACCAGGCGTACATCTCAAGCATATTCGCTCTGCTAACTCAACGGCGACTGCAATGGCTTGACTATGCCAGGTTAATGGACGATGGGAGGATCCCAAAGGATATTCTTTATGGCGAGCTCGCAACCGGCTCAATACCATCAGGAAGACATGTCCCACGCTATGTTTGTAAGTGAGATATAGAGGCAAGTGGCATCGACCGAACAGGCTAAGAATATATGGCTTAAGACCGCAGCCGCTTGAGACTATCTGCAAAGGCATGCTCCAAGAGCAGTGAGGAGACGAGCGACCAGTAGCAGGGGAGAGGAGGCGCCACAGACGGCATAGGGCTCCAAGAAAAGTAGAAAGTGGACCTTTACTTTCGGCAGTCTCATAACTCTCGCTTCGATTATTTTGTTCTTTAGTCCTCACATTCCATGAGCGATGTTTCCGACAAAGGGGGAAGAAATGCTGTTTTCCTGCGTCGGAATCTATCAATCTAACATTTATCGTTGGCTAGTTTTTGACCTTTAAGTAGTATTTTTAGCTCCTTACATCAAGTGGCTTGATGCCTTGTCTGGAGCGATTTCCATAAAAACAACAAAAAACAAAAACAAAAAAACAGAGCTCGCACAACCATATCCTACATACATCTGTGGCAATTGCAACAGTGTATGTCGACCCAGGATTGGCTTGCACAGTCACCGCAGACGCGGCGACGGACTAATCTGAGACGCAGACCTCCATTGTCTCCTGATACAGACGGATGCCAACAACAATATATAAAAAATGGGATACAAAATTCTAGTGACCATAAATTGATTCATTTTTCAAAAGATCCATATTACTTTACGGTCTGTTTTGTACAAACATTCACACAAAATAATACAGATTATTTTGAAAATGAATTTAAAAATGATTGTTGGAATTTAGCATTGTTTTATTGTTCATATAGACTCTGTTGTTAAAAAATAACATTCATTGAGCTTTTACACTAAAGGTTTGACTATTTATAAAAAATAAACATATATATATATATATATGTGTGGAGAGAGAGAGAGAGAGAGTGGGGGGGGGGGGGAGAGAAAGAAAAAAGAAAGAAAGAAAAGAAAGATAATAAAAAGAGGAGAACAGAGAGAAAAACTCACTGATCTTGAGTTAGATTGTTTGTATGAAGAAAATGTTTGCAAAGCCAGTTACATTTGAAAAACTGAAAAGACAAAGTTCGAAAGTTCACTATTTGTACGCGCTGTCTCCCCATTCTATCTCTTCCAATTTTTATTGTGTTCAATAGTTAACTACTTAAGTTATATCGGTCTAATTTTGACCGTTATTAAGAAGCGAGTACCATAGAGAGGGAGAAGAGGGGGAAAAGTTAGAGGGAAAGAAAGTGAGACGGAATTAAGATTGCTAGACAAAATATAAAATAAGAGGGAAGGGTCAAACAGCAGGCAAATGAGTAAGAGATAGCAACTTAGTAAGATAAAGGGTTCTTGATGAATACTTCAAATTATGACTGATTCGAAGAATTAAAAGCAATTACCTTTTTCAGTATATAGAGTAAATACGAAACTTTTTTTATAATTACATATTTCCTCCGTGTGTAATTTGGTTACATATAGGCTTCAAACTACCACACCAATTTGCAAAAAAAATATATCATGAAGCCACCTTGTCATGCCGGTTGATAAAACCTATAATACGTATATAATTATTACTTGTAAAATTACTCATAATAGAGGATGTGTGGATGACCTAATAGATATCATCTTCCGCTATTGAATCGGATTTGTCAATTTCAAAATTGATATCATCTACTGTGTTCAATTACGTACTCAAGTAAAGGCATGAAACTCTCACCCCAGTTATAAGTAAACTAGTAATTTGCGTTGAATTAATGTTGTATCATGATTAGTTGGGAGTAGGTATTATGCTTCGGCATTCAATAACTCCTTCTTAACGAAATGTTTCTCGGCTTATCTGATATCTTCTCCCAAACGCCAAAAACAATAATTACATTTTTTCAATAGATTAAATTAAGTGAAGACGAACCATCCGCCTTGTGTGGACTGCAACTGACTCGCCATTGACCATGCTCCGTTCAGACACTTAGTGCGATACACAACCGTCACGCGTATCCACCTGGGATATCAGTTGTTTATTGCTTCGTTTATTGGTTCCAAGTCGTAAGGCATCAAACTCGTTTGGTCGTAATTGACGAAGTATTTCAAAATTAAGATAACTGTGAACATCAGCGGTCGACGATGACAAAAAAATATTTATTAATGTCCCATGTGTTGTGTAAACTTTTGAACTGTCAATTATGAAGTGCGATTCTATAGGAATGCAACTGACAATTTCCTCCCCAGAGAAAGAGAGACAGAGACAGAGACAGAGACAGAGAGTATTGATTAACTCCTCTCCAGGAGTTAGGCACAAGGCCAGTTTTTATCTTACTTCCACAAGTAAGATGTGACCCGTACGGTCGGGAAAGTGGGGTTTAAAAATTGCCCGGGCAGCCCCGTCGGCATTCCCCGGTAGGAGCGCCTCAGACAGTAAGCAATAAACTTACTCCTCTCCCAAAAGGGGAGGCGAACCTGGGAGGACATACCCATAGACCGACGTAAATCAAGCCTCGAAGGCCAAGACAATACCAGTCTATGGGGTGCAGTTTCCATCGGAACAGATACTACACTTTGATCTTAGCCAAAAGGCCAAGTTTGCAGAGACAGAGAGTAGCTTTCATGTATTTATGCTTGTCTCTTTATATACACAATTCCAGGCGTATCTATCTGTGTCGTGTTATATCTGTCTGTCTGTCTGTCTGTCTCCCTCCTTCTCCCTCTCTTTCTCTCTCTCTCTCTCTCTCTCTCTATATATATATATATATATATATATACACACACACATATATATATATATTTATATATATATATATATTTATATATATATATATATATATATATATATATATATATATATATATATATATATATATAAATCAGTGGTGCTAATTTAACGCATCTTCAAGTGAGAATTAATATGGAATTAGATTGAAAACAACGTAACAAGATGCATATTCTTTTTCAATAAATGAAGCATTTATTTTGTGTATAATAATCCTATTATTTCGACATAAACATGTCATCTTCAGCGATTACAGACATTTTTTCTTATTTTTTTCTTTTTCACTGTTGAGAACTTCTGATTGGCGAAACCGCCGATAAATCAGGACACCCTACGGTGGTAATGAAGTCAGTGTTTAATAACTCCGATCTGGTGTAGTTATCACGCTAGCGCGTGTTGTTTGTAATAAATGGTGCTACTTTAAAACATCTTCAAGTGAGAATTAATAAGCATCAGATTGAAAACCAGGTTACGAGATGCAAGATTTTTTTCAATAAATGAAGCATTTATTTTTTTAATAATAATCATATATTTCGACATAAACATGTCATCTTCAGCGATTACAGACATTCTTTTCTTTTTTTTGTATCTCTTTCATTGTTGAGATCTCCCAATGATCTTTCAACATCCGACATTCTTCAGGTGCATATTTTCAATCTTGTGAATTTTTCTATCGAACTCGGTACATGGACTCGTGACGCCACGGATAAAGATGATGAATAGCAATAAGTTCTAAGTGATAGTTTTCTAGAGGTTGAAGGTTTTACTACAAAATAAAGGTCGGAGGTTACATCGACCGAAGCATATGTAATATAACAACTGAAATGAGAATAGTAGTCTGAATAATCCAAATATGACGCATTTCATAAACGTGTTAGCAAGTATTAGTTTACTAATCTCATCTACGGGGTTAACTTGTCAAAACAGTTTAGAATTATTTCACTCTCAGAGTTTTCGCGAGTAACAATTAAAACGATGTATTGCTGTACATAAAAGAAACATTTCTTCACATCTTGTAAGCGTCAACTTCAATTTCTGAAGCTGTGAAGCGCAAATTCATTTATTCTAAATAATTTTACAATACTTATAAATACTTTTGAACACATTTTTTTTAAATATATAACTAGCATGGCTTCCCGGGGCATAAGTGTCAAATATTTCTATTAAAACTTCTACCTTTTTCATTTCTTTCAATTTGCCTCCCTATCTTTCTATCTTTCTCCCGTTTTCCACACCCCGCTCTTCAACCCCCTCTTTCTCTATCTGGGAATACACGAACACGTACTTACAGAAAAACTCCCTATTTATATAATAGATTTCGAATACTGAGTCTGCATTTTATTTCAAAATTAGTACATAATAACACTAAAAATCCGCTCTCACTGACGAAATCTGGTCAAGTTGACTCCCAAAGAATGAATAATTTCTTTTAAATTTGAGATATTATTCAAGCGGGGAAACGCCGATCAAGGAGATACCAACTTTGTGGGTGTTTACTTTGTAGTTTTTTAAACTTTTAACTTGACATGCATACACACATATACATACATACATTTTGAGTTTGAATTACCTACTAGACACTATCCTCAAGTGTCTTCGGTCTCTCTGTAGAAGGGTTTGTCAGGACAACCTGCCATGAGGATACTTCACCCTATGTTGGTGGTAAAAACATGCTATCTTGCAAGTTAACGAATACCTACGACCAACGAGGAGGACTTCATGTAAACCAGGGGCGGGCAACCTCCGGCCCGCAGGCCACATCTGGCCCGTGAAGGCTTAGCGTCCGGTCCGCCACCCTGCTATGCTTTTTTATTGCAATCCGGCCCGCGGACCTCCCAGTAAAACTCATATCATTTTGTGACATAGACGTAAATGTAGGTTTCAATTAAGATTTACAGTGGGATAAAAATGTATAAATATCAACGAACGATGATGCATGTATATTTTCTTTTTCTTTAACTATTAATTTCAAATCCTTCGCCTGAGATAAAAATAGAAAAAGATAAAGAGAGAGACAAAGAGGAAACGAGAGACGATGAAAATGCATGAAACATAGAACCTTTGTGAGGTGTGTCAAAACGGATGCTGGATCAACTGGCTACTTTCCCCATCATTATTTTTTATGATTCCAAAATAAATCTTCGTCGGCGCCTTTTATAACATCACATACAGAAGTCTCCTGAGAAAAAATATCAGATTTGTAGAGTGTCTAATGTAATTTTAGTACAATTTATTAATGTAAACAAAATATAGTAATTCTGAGATTTCGTTTTTCACTCCGGCCCGCGATCTCCTTCCAAAAGTCTCGTCTGCCCCTCACTCTGAAAAGGTTGCCCGCCCCTGATGTAAACCAAAGAATCCTGAATTACGATGTCCGTGAGCTTTATGCAGAAATCAAACTCGCTAAACAACAAAAACAACGATGACACAATATGTTAAAATGGCGGCCGCGTGTGTGCATGAGTATATATGTCGAGAGAAATAAATTTATAAACAAAAAAAACACCAAATAAATAATAAAATTAATTCAAATACATATTTTGTTAATTAATGTTTCGTCTATTTTAGTCTAAGAAGTTGATAACAGTATCACAATTCTAGTATGAATAACATAAATACACATTTCAACACGATCATGGCTGATCGAATTAGAACAATCTACCCTCCTGGCTTAAATAAATAGTTCTTTGGAGACAGTTTCGTATGTTACATGGGACACATTCTATAAAACCCATGCGATCCTAATGCACTACTACCGCAGAGCAGTGTGGACCTGAGATTAATGACGACTATAGGATTACTCACACACTCTAAATCTCTTGCCACCGCAACCGGATGTAATCTCGCCACCGGATGTAGTTTACACTCATATGCAGAACCCACTTGATGGGAATAGATTCGTAGATTAACTATTGGTATTGCCGACATGTGTTTGTTCTCTTCGCCCTAAAAGTAATGCACTTAATTAAACAAATATGAGAATAATGTAATACAATTCTCTTATTTGGATTATTTGGTTTCTTTGGATTATTTGGATTATTTGTTTTTTTGGATTATTTGGATTATTTGGATTATTTGGTTTCTTTGGATTATTTGGATTATTTGGTTTCTTTGGATTATTTGGATTATTTGGATTATTTAGATTATTTGGATTATTTGAATAATTTAGATTATTCAGGTTATTTGGATTATTCGGATTGTTTGGATTATTCACATTATTCCTATTATCAGTATTATTCGTATTATTTTGATTATTCGGATTATTTAGCTTGGTTAAATTATTCGGATTATTTTAATAATTCGGATTTTTTAAATCATTTAATTTTTTTGAATTATTTGAATTTTTTTGACAAACATTTTTATGTATTAGTTGTTATTTTTTTACAACGTTTCGACCTTCTTTAGGTGAAGGTTTTCTAAACTTGAGACTATTTATGCCAGACTCGGTAACGTATGCATAGAGTCATGACACAACGGATAAGGCGATGTTTAACACTCAATTCTAAGTGACAGTCTTTTGGATATTAGAGGTTTAATCCTAACCCCATGCGATAGTGACAAATAATAAAATCATAATTAACGCTTCTACCCGACCATGATTGACGGAACGAGAACGATCTTATTCTCCATGAATTCGACTAAAAGTTCAGTTCGAAATGTCGTATATATTTTCCCAGTTCGGCATAAAGATTACAGACTTCGAAAAGATGACCCTGGAGAACGTCGGACGTTTCATTGACCGAAATGAGAAAATAAAAACTAAGATGAGCACAGTAGTCCGAATAATCCAAATAATCCAAATTATCAATCCTTATCTAATTTCGAAACACAATTGCTCTCATTGCCAATCACTTTTGGGTCTATTCATTCGACTTTGTCACGAGTCTAAGTCTCTTTTGTTATTATGAACCCCTTCACTGACGTGTACTGCTATTTGTGTTATTATGATATGAATTGTCTCATTATCTTGAATTCAGCTTGTGATGAATTTATTTTATTAACCTCTTCACGAGGTTAGACACAAGGTCAGTTGAAAAGTCAGAGCACTAGGATTTGCGCATTCTGGCGTAAAAATAAAACCTAAGCAGGCCTGTCGGTATTCCCTGATAAGGGCACATCAGGCGATTGGCGATAAACTAACTCTTTCTCAAAGAGAAGATTAAGCTTGGGAGAATAGTCCTCTTTAGACTAGACAGGGCCATGCATCACCGTGACAGCAAAAAGTCAGTTCTACTAATTGCCGAGGATGTATCCCCGATAGGTGCAAGCATAAATAAGTTGGTTTTTGACAGGCTTATATCCAAAAATAAGTTCATTAAATTTACTGCTATATAGACCTTTCTACCTATGTAATAATACCAACAATGACACACACACACACACACCCACACACACACACACACACACACACACACACACATATATATATATATATATATATATATATATAACAATAACAAATATTTATATTTAAACAATAACAAATATTTATATTTGAAGCTCCTCGTAAAAAAGTAGAGCACTGTAAATGGTAGTACTAACACAGCATGACGTCACTTGCTTTATATGTATCATTCCTTCCCTTATAGAAGTAGAATGCCTGTACGTCTCGCCGCTTTAATCGGTTAGCGACGTTGGATTTGGGTTGAAAAATACTTGTAATCCAGGGTTTCGAATCGTGTGACCGGTAGTGAATAGTCATATCTCTATGCTGAAGAGTCCCGATTGAAACGTACATAGATAATAAACAATAACAAATATTTATATATATATATATCCATCTAAAAAAAGATGTGCTCTAAATGGATTACATGTAAGAATAATGAGGAAATGTTTCCACTTTTTAAAAATAGCATCTCCGATGCTACCGGCTTGATGGAAGCTATACAATTCAAGTTTAGGGTATTATTGTTGGTGAATAGTTCGATTAGCAGAAGAAAATATGGACGCTTTTCAAATAGGAATATTATTTTTTTTTACTTTGCTGAAAAACTATTATTATATTTTTTAAAGTTTTATTGACCTTTTTGTAAAAATAAAAGAATTCTTCAATCTAAAATGTTTTTCTTTTAAGCTTATTGCTGGATGAACAATTTCGAGTTGAAATCTGTTTAGTATTACGCATGCCATCTGAAGATTAACACGTTTGAAATGTGTAAATATACCAGAATAATCGAGATTTAAACAAAATGAAGTCTTACTAAAACCGGAAGTATTAGTGCCATGCTGTTTTTTTTTCGTATCGATCAATACGAAAAAAAGTATAAAACGCTTTTTCCATTATTACGACGTAATACTAAATTGATTATTTACTAAAAAAAGTATATATATATGTATATTAGTTTTACACATACACAAAAGTAATCCATGGATATGTGTTTTTGGTTCTCAGCCGTTATCAGCATGGATAACTAAGACAATTATCGAACCTTCGATGTTTATGTCAATAGTCCGGCGTTTTACCTCCAGGCTATGACACCTTGCATGGAACTATGTACGATTTTTATCACCTAAATATTTAATGTATTGTAGGGTTCGTTATTTATTTGCTTACTACTATTTCGATTGATTCACTTCCAAGTAATTAAGATGAACAAAATTGCATTATTAGTCGCCCCAAACCTTATCAGATGCATTTTTCGTTAATATATACATTTTTATTAATTTTATATACATTTTTATTAATTTTATATACATTTTTATTAATTTTATTTACTATATTAATATAGTATAAAACTATACTATAATACTTTTTATTAATTTTATATACATTTTCATTAATTTTATACGTACATTAAATTAATCCATGTGCACGTGTTTCTGGCTCACACCCGCCATCAGCATGGCTAACTTAGACAAGGATCGAACGTTCGATGTTTATGTCAATAGTCTGGCCTTTTACCCCCATGCATGGAAATATGTAAGATTTTCACCACCTAAATATTTAATGTAATCATTTCAATTTTAATAATTTATATATATATATATATATATATATATATATATATATATATATATATATATATATATATATATATATTCGCCCAGACACTAATTCGATTCGAATATTTTAAGTAATTATGTTTATGTAATTATATTATTTTAATAATTATATATATATATATATATATATATATATATATATATATATATATATATATATATATATATATATATATATATATGATGAGTCAATGAAAAATAATTAGACCTGCAAATGGAAGCAAATCAATATCTTCAGTTGTTCAGAACAAGGAGCATTTAGTAAATAAAATTATTTCTTTTTCTCTTTCAATTTCATTCCTTAAGCCAGGCTTTTCAAAGATTAAAATCTTATCATCAGAGGAAGTAGTGATTGATAAGTTGACAGATAAGGACAGTCAATATTCAAAATTTGAAATTAAGTTTTTTTTAAAAAAGCTCAAACGGGTGTGTTTCAATGTAAATGAAAGTCACCAAAAACGGAAATCCAAGTGATATGGGGTTCAAATGTAATTGGTAAATCCAGAAGAATCTGTGTGAAAATCCAACGACGACGATTCCACCCAAGTCCGCAGTCCTTAGAGGGGTGGATCAGACAAAATTGGCCATATTAAGAAAACGCAATTCTTCCTGTTTTCAAATAAGCAAATCCAAAGCCAAAAGCAACGAACCAATTCTCAATAAAAAATAATAAGACGAATTGTTGTAAAGTATGAAACTTACTTGGAATTGTGGGATATGGGAAAGAAGGGGAGAGAAAAGAACACAGGATGAAATGGAAAGACCATAGGAGGTGGGTTAGGAACCCAAGAGAAAGAAGAAAAAAAGAAAAAAAGAAGTGAAAAAAGCAAAAGAGAACGAGAAGGGGGGGCAATCCTACGAGTAGGGGAGGGGGTAATGATATTTAGGCAAAGGAGGAAAGAGAAAAAATAAAATCCAGAATGGCCGAGTCAAGAAATGTTTTAGTTTTTGGTCAGCACTGTAAACATAGGTTCCCGTAGGGTTTAAAATTTAGATTGAATCAGATAGGCTACAAAGGAATATTTTGCTAAGATGATTAGACTGATAGCGGGGGGGGGGGAAGAGGAAACATGGCTGAAGAGATGATATGATTAGATAAAAAAAAACTCGAAAAACTTGCGTGGGAAGAAGGGGCCTGGGGGGGTTATGGGGGTGTAAGAAGTGATAGAAAAGTGGAAGATCTGGTGTCGCTATTTAAGTTAATCAAACATTTTAAAGTTAAAATGGCTAAATTAAATTTGAATTAAAAATTCAGCTTTTTTAATTTAAAGGTTAAAGGGTTAAATTAAATTTGAATTAAAAATTCAGCTTTTTTAATTTAAAGTTAAAAGGGTTAAATTAAATTTGAATTAAAAAATCAGCTGTTTTTAATTAAAAGTTAAAAGTGTTAAATTAAATTTGAATTAAAAATTCAGCTATTTTAATTTAAAGTTAAAGGGTTAAATTAAATTTGAATAAAAAATTCAGCTATTTTAATTTAAAGTTAAAAAGGTTAAATTAAATTTGAATTAAAAATTCAGCTATTTTAATTTAAAGTTAAAATGGTTAAATTAAATTTGAATAAAAAATTCAGCTATTTTAATTTAAAGTTAAAAGGGTTAAATTAAATTTGAATTAAAAATTCAGCTTTTGTCAATTTCTATTCGACATTTAAAATCCTTCCAAGTTCTTTTCAGATCTTGAAGGGCCAGCAAGTAATTTATACCTTTTTGTTAACTTTTTATGAACTATTAACAAAATATGAAAATTGCTGAGTTACTTTTTAAAGAAATCGAAATGCATTCTTATGGATTAATTTTATAATTACATTATTTGTTTAAATAGAATTACGCGTGATATCTCATGCTTATTTAAATACATTTTAAATCCAGAGTAAATGAATAATGAATAAAGTAAAAATTCAATGTGTAATTATCAAAGCGTGAGGTGGTTGTGGTGAAGTGGTTAACGCCACGGACTAACAACATGGGTGTGCCAGGTTCGAATCCAGGACCGTTCACGTGGTTCATTCAATAAGTAACCAAAGTCTTTCTAGAACGATATCAGGGACATCAATGTCAACAAAAATGTAGTATCTGTTCTGATGCTACATGTTGTCTATTCTGTCCTCGGCAGATGAAGGAGACATCCTTTTGGGGGGAGAGGGGCTTTCTCCACATCAAAACCGACCTTATGTCTAACTTTGCCCTCGTGGGAAAGCAAGTATTATCTACCTCCTCTTCAGGAGGTTAGGCAAAAGGCCATTTTTATCTTACGCCTACAAGGTAAGATGTGACCAGAGGTCGCGTCTGAAAGTGGGGCTTGAAAAGCCAGCGCCCGAGAAGGTGAGCACTCTGGCGAATTAAAAATTGCCTTCACAGCTCCATCGGCATTCCCCGGTAGGGGCGCCTAAGGCAGTAAGCAATAAACTTACTCCTCCCCAAAGAGGGAAGGCAAAGCCGGGGAGGGTGGACCCTCTAGAACTGCACAGGACATACCCATAGTAAATAAAGCCTCAGAATGGAATCATCTGATTCGTACGAAATTAGTTAATGAACAAGTTGTTGGCTGTCAAGGCACCGCTTCCTTCAAAACCCTCATGCTTCCCGAGATTTGTCCAAACAACACGTGATGTCTACCCTCCATACACATGTGCACGTCCCATATGACTCATACAATCGTTAATTTCCAACAATTGTACTTGATTCTATACATGCACTTTCGATGAGTGAATCTGCTGAGCAATGTACGCTATTTCGGTTTTAAAGAGCTTATAAAATGAAATACAAATTACTCATAAAAAACAATAAAGTTTATCATTAATTAGACGTGCCGTTGATCCGTTGGGTCACAACAACTACCACTATTTATTCTACTGAATTGCCGAAGCATAGAACAAACTGCCTACATCAGTTGTTGGCTGGGAAGTGACGACATTGGTGTGCAAAGTTCGAATCCAGTTCGTTCCACCGAAACACTTTCACTTAGGATGCTGGCAACCTTCACGTGGTCCCTCTTGTAAGTACCCGATTTCTTTTCTAGAAAACATTTTGACTAAAAAACTATCGCAGAAAACAATGCCAACAACAGAATCATGAAATGAATAAATGAATAGACAAAATTTACTACTAAACTAATGAATTATTCATTACAGAGTGTACGATAAAACTGTGAGGGGTTAGGGTACGGGTTAAGGTTAAGGTAAGGGTAAGGGTAAGGGTAAGGGTTAGGGTAAGGGTAAAGGTAAGGGTAAGGGTAAGGGTTACGGTAAGGGTGAGGGTAAGGTTTAGGTTAAGGGTTAAGGGTTAGGTTAAGGGTTAAGGGTTAGGGTTAGGGTAAGGGTAAGGGTAAGGGTTATGGTTAGGGTAAGGGTTAGGGTAAGGGTTACGGTAAGGGTACGGGTTAGGGTTAGGGTAAGGGTAAGGGTAAGGGTTAGGGTAAGGGTTAGGGTTAAGGTTAGGGTAAGGGTTACGGTAAGGGTTAGGGTTAGGGTTAGGGTAAGGGTTAGGGTAAGGGTTACGGTAAGGGTTAGGGTAAGGGTTAGGGTTAGGGTAAGAGTTAGGGTAAGGGTTACGGTAAGGGTAAGGGTAAGTGTAAGGGTGAGGGTTAGGGTTAGGGTTAAAGTGAGGGTAACGGTAAGGGTTAGGGTTAGGGTAAGGGTGAGGGTAAGGGTTAAGGTTAGGGTTAGGGTAAGGGTAAGGGTAAGGGTTACGGTTAGGGTTAGGGTAAGGGTTAGGTTTAGGGTTAGGGTTAGGGTTAGGGTAAGGGTGAGGGTTAGGGTTAGGGTAAGGGTAAGGGTAAGAGGTAGGGTTAAGGTAAGGGTTAGGGTAAGGGTTAAGGCTAGGGTTAGTGTAAGGGTTAAGGGTTAGGTTAAGGGTTAAGGGTTAGGGTTAGGGTAAGGGTAAGGGTAAGGGTTATGGTTAGGGTTAGGGTTAGGGTTAGGGTAAGGGTAAGGGTAAGGGTTAGGGTAAGGGTTAGGGTTAAGGTTAGGGTAAGGGTTACGGTAAGGGTTAGGGTTAGGGTTAGGGTTACGGTAAGGGTTAGGGTTAGGGTTAGGGTTAGGGTTAGGGTAAGGGTTAGGGTAAGGGTAAGGGTGAGGGTAAGGGTTAGGGTTAAAGTAAGGGTGAGGTGAGGGTAAGGGTTAGAGTTAGGGTAAGGGTAAGGGTTAGGGTTAGGGTTAAAGTGAGGGTAACGGTAAGGGTTAGGGTTAGGGTAAGGGTGAGGGTAAGGGTTAAGGTTAGGGTTAGGGTAAGGGTAAGGGTAAGGGTTACGGTTAGGGTTAGGGTAAGGGTTAGGTTTAGGGTTAGGGTTAGGGTTAGGGTAAGGGTGAGGGTTAGGGTTAGGGTAAGGGTAAGGGTAAGAGGTAGGGTTAAGGTAAGGGTTAGGGTAAGGGTTAAGGCTAGGGTTAGTGTAAGGGTTAGGGTTATGGTTAGTGTTAGGGTAAGGGTAAGGGTAAGGGTAAGGGTGAGGGTAAGGGTTACGGTAAGGGTTACGGTAAGGGTTAGGGTAAGGGTTAGGGTAAGGGTTAGGTTAAGGGTTAAGGGTTAGGGTTAGGGTTAGGGTTAGGGTAAGGGTGAGGGTAAGGGTTAGGTTAAGGGTTAAGGGTTAGGGTTAGGGTTAGGGTTAGGGTAAGGGTGAGGGTAAGGGTTAGGTTAAGGGTTAAGGGTTAGGGTTAGGGTTAGGGTTAGGGTTAGGGTAAGGGTAAGGGTTAGGGTTAGGGTAAGGGTTAGGGTAAGGGTTACGGTAAGGGTGAGGGTAAGGGTAAGGGTTAGGTTAAGGATTAAGGGTTAGGGTTATGGTTAGGGTAAGGGTAAGGGTAAGGGTTAGGGTTAGGGTAAGGGTTAGGGTTAAGGTTAGGGTAAGGGTTACGGTTAGGGTTAGGGTTAGGGTTAGGGTTAGGGTTAGGGTAAGGGTAGGGTAAGGGTTAGGGTTAGGGTCAGGGTTAGGGTTAGGGTAAGAGTTAGGGTAAGGGTTACGGTAAGGGTAAGGGTAAGGGTAAGGGTTACAGTAAGGGTTAGGGTTAGGTTAAGGATTAAGGGTTAGGGTTAGGGTTAGGGTAAGGGTAAGGGTAAATGTTAGGGTAAGGGATAGGGTTAAGGTTAGGGTAAGGGTTACGGTAAGGGTTAGGGTTAGGGTTAGGGTTAGGGTAAGGGTAGGGTAAGGGTTAGGGTTAGGGTTAGGGTAAGAGTTAGGGTAAGGGTTACGGTAAGGGTAAGGGTAAGGGTTACAGTAAGGGTTAGGGTTAGGGTAAGTGTAAGGGTAACGGTTAGGGTTAGGGTAAAAGTGAAGGTTAGGGTTAGGGTAAGGGTAAGGGTAAAAGTAAGGGTAAGGGTTAGGGTTAGGGTTAGGGTGAGGGTGAGGGTAAGGGTTAGAGTTAGGGTAAGGGTAAGGATGAGGGTAAGGGTTAGGGTAAGGGTTACAGTAAGGGTTACGGTAAGGGTGAGGGTTACGGTAAGGGTTAGGGTTAGGGTTAGGGTTAGGGTAAGGGTAAGGGTTAGGGTAAGGGTTACGGTAAGGGTGAGGGTAAGGGTAAAGGTTAGGTTAAGGATTAAGGGTTAGGGTTAGGGTTAGGGTTAGGGTAAGGGTAAGGGTAAGGGTAAGGGTTAGGGTAAGGGTTAGGGTTAAGGTTAGGGTAAAGGTTACGGTAAGGGTTAGGGTTAGGGTTAGGGTTACGGTAAGGGTTAGGGTTAGGGTTAGGGTTAGGGTTAGGGTAAGGGTTAGGGTAAGGGTAAGGGTGAGGGTAAGAGTTAGGGTTAAAGTAAGGGTAAGGGTAAGGGTTAGGGTTAGGGTTAGGGTAAGGGTGAGGGTTAGGGTTAGGGTTAGGGTAAGGGTTACGGTTAGGGTAAGGGTTAGGTTTAGGGTTAGGGTAAGGGTGAGGGTTAGGGTGAGGGTAAGGGGTAGGGTTAGGGTAAGGGTTAGGGTTAGGGTAATGGTTAGGGCTAGGGTTAGGGTAAGGGTTAGGGTTAGTGTTAGGGTTCGGGTAAGGGTAAGGGTGATTGTAAGGTGTAGGGTTAGGGTTAGGGTTAGGGTTAGGGTTAGGGTTACGGTAACAGTTAGGGTTAGGGTAAGGGTTAGGGTAAGGGTTAGGGTTAGGGTTAGGGTTAGGGTAAGGGTTAGGGTAAGGGTTAGGATAAGGGGGAGGGTTAGGGTTGGGGTTAGGGTTAGGGTAAGGGTTAGGGTTAGGGTAAGGGGGGGGTAAGGGTTAGGGGTTAGGGTTAGGGTTAGGGTTAGGGTAAGGGTAAGGGTAAGGGTTAGGGTAAGGGTTAGGGTTAAGGTTAGGGTAAGGGTTACGGTAAGGGTTAGGGTTAGGGTTAGGGTTACGGTAAGGGTTAGGGTTAGGGTTAGGGTTAGGGTTAGGGTAAGGGTTAGGGTAAGGGTAAGGGTGAGGGTAAGGGTTAGGGTTAAAGTAAGGGTGAGGTGAGGGTAAGGGTTAGAGTTAGGGTAAGGGTAAGGGTTAGGGTTAGGGTTAAAGTGAGGGTAACGGTAAGGGTTAGGGTTAGGGTAAGGGTGAGGGTAAGGGTTAAGGTTAGGGTTAGGGTAAGGGTAAGGGTAAGGGTTACGGTTAGGGTTAGGGTAAGGGTTAGGTTTAGGGTTAGGGTTAGGGTTAGGGTAAGGGTGAGGGTTAGGGTTAGGGTAAGGGTAAGGGTAAGAGGTAGGGTTAAGGTAAGGGTTAGGGTAAGGGTTAAGGCTAGGGTTAGTGTAAGGGTTAGGGTTATGGTTAGTGTTAGGGTAAGGGTAAGGGTAAGGGTAAGGGTGAGGGTAAGGGTTACGGTAAGGGTTACGGTAAGGGTTAGGGTAAGGGTTAGGGTAAGGGTTAGGTTAAGGGTTAAGGGTTAGGGTTAGGGTTAGGGTTAGGGTAAGGGTGAGGGTAAGGGTTAGGTTAAGGGTTAAGGGTTAGGGTTAGGGTTAGGGTTAGGGTAAGGGTGAGGGTAAGGGTTAGGTTAAGGGTTAAGGGTTAGGGTTAGGGTTAGGGTTAGGGTTAGGGTAAGGGTAAGGGTTAGGGTTAGGGTAAGGGTTAGGGTAAGGGTTACGGTAAGGGTGAGGGTAAGGGTAAGGGTTAGGTTAAGGATTAAGGGTTAGGGTTATGGTTAGGGTAAGGGTAAGGGTAAGGGTTAGGGTTAGGGTAAGGGTTAGGGTTAAGGTTAGGGTAAGGGTTACGGTTAGGGTTAGGGTTAGGGTTAGGGTTAGGGTTAGGGTAAGGGTAGGGTAAGGGTTAGGGTTAGGGTCAGGGTTAGGGTTAGGGTAAGAGTTAGGGTAAGGGTTACGGTAAGGGTAAGGGTAAGGGTAAGGGTTACAGTAAGGGTTAGGGTTAGGTTAAGGATTAAGGGTTAGGGTTAGGGTTAGGGTAAGGGTAAGGGTAAATGTTAGGGTAAGGGATAGGGTTAAGGTTAGGGTAAGGGTTACGGTAAGGGTTAGGGTTAGGGTTAGGGTTAGGGTAAGGGTAGGGTAAGGGTTAGGGTTAGGGTTAGGGTAAGAGTTAGGGTAAGGGTTACGGTAAGGGTAAGGGTAAGGGTTACAGTAAGGGTTAGGGTTAGGGTAAGTGTAAGGGTAACGGTTAGGGTTAGGGTAAAAGTGAAGGTTAGGGTTAGGGTAAGGGTAAGGGTAAAAGTAAGGGTAAGGGTTAGGGTTAGGGTTAGGGTGAGGGTGAGGGTAAGGGTTAGAGTTAGGGTAAGGGTAAGGATGAGGGTAAGGGTTAGGGTAAGGGTTACAGTAAGGGTTACGGTAAGGGTGAGGGTTACGGTAAGGGTTAGGGTTAGGGTTAGGGTTAGGGTAAGGGTAAGGGTTAGGGTAAGGGTTACGGTAAGGGTGAGGGTAAGGGTAAAGGTTAGGTTAAGGATTAAGGGTTAGGGTTAGGGTTAGGGTTAGGGTAAGGGTAAGGGTAAGGGTAAGGGTTAGGGTAAGGGTTAGGGTTAAGGTTAGGGTAAAGGTTACGGTAAGGGTTAGGGTTAGGGTTAGGGTTACGGTAAGGGTTAGGGTTAGGGTTAGGGTTAGGGTTAGGGTAAGGGTTAGGGTAAGGGTAAGGGTGAGGGTAAGAGTTAGGGTTAAAGTAAGGGTAAGGGTAAGGGTTAGGGTTAGGGTTAGGGTAAGGGTGAGGGTTAGGGTTAGGGTTAGGGTAAGGGTTACGGTTAGGGTAAGGGTTAGGTTTAGGGTTAGGGTAAGGGTGAGGGTTAGGGTGAGGGTAAGGGGTAGGGTTAGGGTAAGGGTTAGGGTTAGGGTAATGGTTAGGGCTAGGGTTAGGGTAAGGGTTAGGGTTAGTGTTAGGGTTCGGGTAAGGGTAAGGGTGATTGTAAGGTGTAGAGTTAGGGTTAGGGTTAGGGTTAGGGTTAGGGTTACGGTAACAGTTAGGGTTAGGGTAAGGGTTAGGGTAAGGGTTAGGGTTAGGGTTAGGGTTAGGGTAAGGGTTAGGGTAAGGGTTAGGATAAGGGGGAGGGTTAGGGTTGGGGTTAGGGTTAGGGTAAGGGTTAGGGTTAGGGTAAGGGTAAGGGTTAGGGTTAGGGTAAAGGTTAGGATAAGGGGGAGGGTTAGGGTTGGGGTTAGGGTAAGGGTAAGGGTTAGGGTTAGGGTTAGGGTTAGGGTTAGGGTTAAGGTAAGGGTAAGGGTTAGGGTTAGGGTTAGGGTAAGGGTTATGGTTAGGGTTAGGGTCTTAATGTTTTTATATGTAGTTTAATCACAACAACTACCACTATTTATTCTACTGAATTGCCGAAGCATAGAACAAACTGCCTACATCAGTTGTTGGCTGGGAAGTGACGACATTGGTGTGCAAAGTTCGAATCCAGTTCGTTCCACCGAAACACTTTCACTTAGGATGCTGGCAACCTTCACGTGGTCCCTCTTGTAAGTACCCGATTTCTTTTCTAGAAAACATTTTGACTAGAAAACTATTGCAGAAAACAATGCCAACAACAGAATCATGAAATGAATAAATGAATAGACAAAATTTACTACTAAACTAATGAATTATTCATTACAGAGTGTACGATAAAACTGTGAGGGGTTAGGGTACGGGTTAAGGTTAAGGTAAGGGTAAGAGTAAGGGTAAGGGTTAGGGTAAGGGTAAAGGTAAGGGTAAGGGTAAGGGTTACGGTAAGGGTGAGGGTAAGGTTTAGGTTAAGGGTTAAGGGTTAGGTTAAGGGTTAAGGGTTAGGTTAAGGGTTAAGGGTTAGGGTTAGGGTAAGGGTAAGGGTAAGGATTATGGTTAGGGTAAGGGTTAGGGTAAGGGTTACGGTAAGGGTACGGGTTAGGGTTAGGGTAAGGGTAAGGGTAAAGGTTAGGGTAAGGGTTAGGGTTAAGGTTAGGGTAAGGGTTACGGTAAGGGTTAGGGTTAGGGTTAGGGTAAGGGTTAGGGTAAGGGTTACGGTAAGGGTTAGGGTAAGGGTTAGGGTTAGGGTAAGAGTTAGGGTAAGGGTTACGGTAAGGGTAAGGGTAAGTGTAAGGGTTACAGTAAGGGTTAGGGTTAGGGTTAGGGTAAGTGTAAGGGTAACGGTTAGGGTTAGGGTAAAAGTGAGGGTTAGGGTTAGGGTTAGGGTAAGGGTAAGGGTTAGGTGTAGGGTTAGGGTAAAAGTGAGGGTAAGGGTTAGGGTTAGGGTTAGGGTTAGGGTGAGGTGAGGGTAAGGGTTAGAGTTAGGGTAAGGGTAAGGGTTAGGGTTAGGGTTAAAGTGAGGGTAACGGTAAGGGTTAGGGTTAGGGTAAGGGTGAGGGTAAGGGTTAAGGTTAGGGTTAGGGTAAGGGTAAGGGTAAGGGTTACGGTTAGGGTTAGGGTAAGGGTTAGGTTTAGGGTTAGGGTTAGGGTAAGGGTGAGGGTTAGGGTTAGGGTAAGGGTAAGGGTAAGAGGTAGGGTTAAGGTAAGGGTTAGGGTAAGGGTTAAGGCGAGGTTAGTGTAAGGGTTAGGGTTATGGTTAGTGTTAGGGTAAGGGTAAGGGTAAGGGTAAGGGTGAGGGTAAGGGTTACGGTAAGGGTTACGGTAAGGGTTAGGGTAAGGGTTAGGGTAAGGGTTAGGTTAAGGGTTAAGGGTTAGGGTTAGGGTTAGGGTTAGGGTAAGGGTGAGGGTAAGGGTTAGGTTAAGGGTTAAGGGTTAGGGTTAGGGTTAGGGTAAGGGTGAGGGTAAGGGTTAGGTTAAGGGTTAAGGGTTAGGGTTAGGGTTAGGGTTAGGGTTAGGGTAAGGGTAAGGGTTAGGGTTAGGGTAAGGGTTAGGGTAAGGGTTACGGTAAGGGTGAGGGTAAGGGTAAGGGTTAGGTTAAGGATTAAGGGTTAGGGTTATGGTTAGGGTAAGGGTAAGGGTAAGGGTTAGGGTTAGGGTAAGGGTTAGGGTTAAGGTTAGGGTAAGGGTTACGGTAAGGGTTAGGGTTAGGGTTAGGGTTAGGGTTAGGGTTAGGGTAAGGGTAGGGTAAGGGTTAGGGTCAGGGTTAGGGTTAGGGTAAGAGTTAGGGTAAGGGTTACGGTAAGGGTAAGGGTAAGGGTAAGGGTTACAGTAAGGGTTAGGGTTAGGTTAAGGATTAAGGGTTAGGGTTAGGGTTAGGGTAAGGGTAAGGGTAAATGTTAGGGTAAGGGATAGGGTTAAGGTTAGGGTAAGGGTTACGGTAAGGGTTAGGGTTAGGGTTAGGGTAAGGGTAGGGTAAGGGTTAGGGTTAGGGTTAGGGTAAGAGTTAGGGTAAGGGTTACAGTAAGGGTAAGGGTAAGGGTAAGGGTTACAGTAAGGGTTAGGGTTAGGGTTAGGGTAAGTGTAAGGGTAACGGTTAGGGTTAGGGTAAAAATGAAGGTTAGGGTTAGGGTAAGGGTAAGGGTAAAAGTAAGGGTAAGGGTTAGGGTTAGGGTTAGGGTGAGGGTGAGGGTAAGGGTTAGAGTTAGGGTAAGGGTAAGGATGAGGGTAAGGGTTAGGGTAAGGGTTACAGTAAGGGTTACGGTAAGGGTGAGGGTTACGGTAAGGGTTAGGGTTAGGGTTAGGGTTAGGGTAAGGGTAAGGGTTAGGGTAAGGGTTACGGTAAGGGTGAGGGTAAGGGTAAAGGTTAGGTTAAGGATTAAGGGTTAGGGTTAGGGTTAGGGTTAGGGTAAGGGTAAGGGTAAGGGTAAGGGTTAGGGTAAGGGTTAGGGTTAAGGTTAGGGTAAGGGTTACGGTAAGGGTTAGGGTTAGGGTTAGGGTTACGGTAAGGGTTAGGGTTAGGGTTAGGGTTAGGGTTAGGGTAAGGGTTAGGGTAAGGGTAAGGGTGAGGGTAAGGGTTAGGGTTAAAGTAAGGGTAAGGGTAAGGGTTAGGGTTAGGGTTAGGGTAAGGGTGAGGGTTAGGGTTAGGGTTAGGGTAAGGGTAAGGGTTACGGTTAGGGTAAGGGTTAGGTTTAGGGTTAGGGTAAGGGTGAGGGTTAGGGTGAGGGTAAGGGGTAGGGTTAGGGTAAGGGTTAGGGTTAGGGTAATGGTTAGGGCTAGGGTTAGGGTAAGGGTTAGGGTTAGTGTTAGGGTTAGGGTAAGGGTAAGGGTGATTGTAAGGTGTAGGGTTAGGGTTAGGGTTAGGGTTAGGGTTACGGTAACAGTTAGGGTTAGGGTAAGGGTTAGGGTAAGGGTTAGGGTTAGGGTTAGGGTTAGGGTAAGGGTTAGGGTAAGGGTTAGGATAAGGGGGAGGGTTAGGGTTGGGGTTAGGGTTAGGGTAAGGGTTAGGGTTAGGGTAAGGGTAAGGGTTAGGGTTAGGGTAAGGGTTAGGATAAGGGGGAGGGTTAGGGTTGGGGTTAGGGTAAGGGTAAGGGTTAGGGTTAGGGTTAGGGTTAGGGTTAGGGTTAGGGTTAGGGTTAGGGTTAAGGTAAGGGTAAGGGTTAGGGTTAGGGTTAGGGTAAGGGTTATGGTTAGGGTTAGGGTCTTAATGTTTTTATATGTAGTTTAATTTAATTTTATGAAGATGTTAAAATACATTTTGCGTCTGTCGAATTGAGTGTCGAAGAGAACTTTGACAGTTGTGTAGTCATGGCGCGGCGCTTTGAAAGCTGATATTATCAACACATATGGCAGTTGACTGTAGTTAAGTGGTTAACAACACGGACTGACAACCTGAGTGTTCCAAGTCTGAATCAAGTTCGTCTCACAGAAACACTCTATCTTAGGATGTTGGCAACCTTCACGCGTAACCTTTCCGTAAGTAACCAATGTCTTTCTTGAAAGAATTCAACCTGGAAAAATATCGGGGAAACCCATGCCAACAATAGAATCATCTGATTCATAAGAAAGGAATGAATGAACCATCAAAGTTTCGCTGACGCGAGAAATACACATACACACACGCGAAGTTGTCTCGTTTATATAGATATTGTGCAGTGTCACAATTTGTGGGCTGAAAGGAAGAATATTTTTTGTAAGAATCTGTGTTGAATATCCAGTTCCGAGTCATACTCTTATCGTTCGAATAAGAAAATCGCATTCTATAACATTCGCATAAAAAAACAGAACTTCATCCAAGTGAACTAATTAAAGATATTTTCAGCGTAGAAATCATTTCATTTTTTTAAGAACTATGAAAAGTGTAACTTTACATTTATACAGGAAAAGCATGGAATTAAATATGTTCTTTAAACTAACATAGTTATTCCTAAGTCAGTATGTAAAAGGTGGTGGCCAAGAGCATCTAAAAACATCGATAATCTAAGTGAAACCTTTTCCCCTGATATTCTTTGGATACACATTGCTTTTAATTACAGAACCATTTGAAACATTTATTACAGAATTTTAAAATGTAACACGACCTCGCATTCGCGGAGGAAGAGCAAGAGAAGAAAAAGGAGGAGGCATTTTTCTTTTGTGAAATGCTTGGGTTTCTGGTGGACCAGGTCTGGTGAATTAAAACCCTAATGTTACTCCATGTTATTATCGCTATATGGCGCAACAAATAAAGGTGCTGATTAACAATTAGTTCTCAGTGACAGTCTTCTGGAGGTTGAAGTTTTATTCATTACTACAGGCGATCATAACTAAAATAGAAATAATTAATGAACACGTCTACCCGCTCATGACTGACGGTACGAGAACAATCTACTCCGTGGATTAGAATAAAAAGTTGAATTAATTAATTAATTTTTAATTCAACTTTTTATTCTAAATAAAAAGTTGAATTAATTAATTAATTTTTAATTTAACTTTTTATTCTAATCCACGGAGTAGATTGTTCTCGTCCCGTCAGCCATGAGCGGGTAGACGTGTTAATTAATTCTATATTGGTTCCCGAGTTCGAAATAAAGATTCACAAGTTTAAACAAATCTATCTGATGAAATTAGGTCGCATCGGCCGAAACTTAGTGAAAATGAACATGAGAACAGTAGTCAAAATAATCGAAATAATACAAATTATCAATATTCAGTTTAAAAAAATTCATCAACAAAGCAGAGAAGTTGTTCAAAAACAAAAATACGAAAAGAAACGCTCAAAACTAAATTAACATTTTTTGTTTTATCTATTACCTGAAGCATTCTTACGGTCTGATTGGAAATGTACCATTTCTGTTCAGGGAATTTGAATTGACGAAGTGGACGATTAAAACACAGCAGAAATACGCATGCATTCTCACATTGGAAAGTTGGCAATTTTCTTTTTTTTGTCTCAACTGATAGAAACCTGATTTCATCACAAATTAACGTCAACAGCAATACATGACTCAAATTGCAACACACTGTTGTCCAGGAAGGAATGAATATGAAAGCTTCAATCTATTACAGTTTCTTTTCCGGCATAGCAACACTTTTATGGTAATTTAATCTATTATGTATAAAGGGAATCGTCTGTGTGTTTGTGCGTGTGTATGTCCGGCTAAGAGTAAACAAAAACAAACTATAAATAAACATCCACGAAGTCTGTATTTTCTTGATCGGCATTGCCCCGCGGAATAATATCTAGAATTTAGAAAAATATATTTTTGAATATAAATATTGGTGATCATTTCTAGGGGCATTCAAAGACAAGCCGAAAAATATACGACCATGGTAGGTTGGAAGTTACGGGAGGTTCGACAAGAAAGAAAATGACGAATATACGTCTGCAGGATGAGATATTAACAAGCAAGTTTAGATTGGGGTTCATTTCAGCTTGAAAATTGAAGAAAAAGCACTGACGAGGCCGGGGACAGACGTGTTATAATAGTTTTCCATTGAAACCAATCAACCTTCTAGTCAGGAAAATAAACAGCCATGGTAGATTGAAAGTTACGAGAGGTCCGACAATAGGTAAATGATGAATATACGTCTGCAAGATGAGATAATAACGAGCATGGAAAAATGCAGTTGTAAGTGGGATTCGTTGAAGCTAGAGAATTGGAGCGACAATACTGATATGGCCAGAGATAGAGGTGTGATAATAGTTTTCCATTAAAGTCAATCAGACTTCCAGTAGCCAAATTTCGCTACTCTGTTTGATAATCCTTTCCAGCCAAGTTAAATCCCAAGATGTGCGTCGATTTGACGCTGACTTAGTTCACCTCCAGATTGATCTGTAATATGAAACTGACAATTCTGATGCTTGTATGGCCTGTGACATACTTAAATGGTGATATGTGATAGATATATTTATGGCTGAAACACAAAATGTCAATTAGTATGACATATCGATGGCTAATGTGTATATTAGAGTATGGATAAGATTTTGCGAGTGTATAGGCGATAAAAATTGTATTAAAAAAAAGATTATGACATGCTGAACATTTTGGAGTTAGTACAGGGTGGGCCAAAATAAGGGTCCTATCTTTAAATTTGAATAACTTGAATTTGAATAACTTCCACAAAATAAAAGTTAAACTCACCAAACTTTATGTGTGTGTAGACTGACCCTTCCGAGATTTTTTGAAATAAACAAAACAAATTTTAGCCGAAAAACACTTCTTAAAACTTACAAAAACTAAAGTATTGTTTTTTACACTGTTTTGAGTTTTTTAAGCAAAAATAATGTTTTCTAAATGAGGGTACGTTCCTTAGGGCTAATACGGCTCATGCTTGCTTCGGAAGGGGTCCTTTACTTATTCTAAAAAAAAAAAAAAATCAATAAATAAAAAAGTTATGAATTTTTAAAAATAGGACCCTTATTTTTGCCCACCCTATATTACGAAAGAAACACACACTTTTGAACACATTTTAAATTAGTACATCGGCTTACTGTCAATATAGCGTTCTATCAAATATTCTGTCATCAAGGAAATAAGCCGATAATACAAGCATGTTTACTTATTAAAAAAGTCTTTTTCTTGAGATTTCATGCGTAATACTAAATTTGTTATTTACTCCAAATCATTCAGTATGTCATAATCTTAAAAATGTATACCTTTATTATAATTTATAATGAAGGGTCCTGATTGACCTAGACGAGATGCTACTGATGGTTTTCCTTTTCTGATGAATTGGGCAATCACTCAGTCAGAAGGGAAAAGTGGAATCCCAAGGTTTGCGGCGATTGTACACTAATTAGGTTCACTTTAATATTAATTAATAATTTTACCCCCCCCCCCAGCTCATTTGATCGGTGTTATACTTTAAATTTGATGTCTGGTAGAAGTAGTGATAGCTGAAACATAAAACAAAATAAATTTGTATGAAATGTCGATGTTTCAAACCTTTACTGCTGCTTTGCACGGCTACGAGTGCTGGCACTTGACAAAAGAACATACATTTTGAACATGTATGAGTTATTTTCATGGGCCGTCTGTTTATTAGGTTGGCCAAAAGGTTCGTCTTTTTTATGAATAAGGAACCT
Source organism: Sepiola atlantica (assembly GCA_963556195.1). Classification (NCBI taxonomy): domain Eukaryota; kingdom Metazoa; phylum Mollusca; class Cephalopoda; order Sepiida; family Sepiolidae; genus Sepiola; species Sepiola atlantica. Next base: position 11,729,891 of record OY744545.1, read on the forward strand.
TAACATCACGTTTAGAAACATAACCGAGTTTATGCAATTTATTTTCCACATTATATTTGGACATCTTGAGAATGTCTGGTTGTCAAACGGCAATCAACTGTGGCTTTCACTTGGTCACTGTCGATCATCTTTGACCGGCCAGATCGAGGAGCATCTCTCACTGAAAAAAATCCTTTTCAATATCGAGCAAACCATTTCTTTTTTTATTAACGTAGTTCACCCCAAACAAGGCCGGCCGCCACTGTAGACGTAAGGGGCTACTGAAAAGAAAGAAAAGGGGAGAAGGTTGGGGGGGGGTCAACCTTAATTGGGATCTGTGCAGCGAGATGTCTGTTTACATTAGTTTTACATTTTTGCATGTCAGTACTGTTGGGGAAACAGGGGGCAGGGAGCGAGTTCCAGAGGCCAGCAGTACGAGGAAAGAAGCTATTTGAGTAGAAAGCTATCCGGCATCTGAGGACCTCCACAGTGAATGGATGGGATTTAGTCGATTGTCGAGTTGGTCTATGAATTTACGTCGAGGGGTGGGGGGCACCAGAGTAGCCAATTCATCGGAGCATAATCCATTGAAGTATTTGTAAAACAAGCATAAGGATGCTACATTGTGGCGATGGGACAGGGACTGGAGCTTGGTTGACAATTAGGGACCTATTAGGTTGGCGACTCTTTTCTGGACTTTGTCAAGGAGGGAGAGACTAGTAGATGATGCACCAGCCCAGATGTGACAACAATACTCTATGCATGGGTGGTGACTTTGTAGAGATACAGGATAATGTCAGGTGTGAGGAGTTTACTAGCACGGTGGAGGGAGCCAACCTTCTTTACAGCAGCCTTGGCAATGTCTTCAATATATTTGTTCCAATTCATGTTACCTGTGAAGGTTAGGCCGATGAGCTTTAATGATGAACTCTCAGGTAGGGTGTTATTTGCCATGACAATCGGTCACGCCCGTTCTGTAAAGGCATTCTCCTTATACACATGGCATATCTTTATGCAGATTTTTGTAGTTTTTTTTTTCCTTTTCTGTAGTAAAAAAGCATCAGATGTCGTAATGCTCTGTTTGATCTTCCATTTCAAAACCTGAAATACGTTCTAAAAAGTTCGGAGGCTTATTACACACTGAGGTCAATATACTCGCTACACCAAATACAGGATTTGAAGAATAGGAATATAAAATTATATTTAGTAGGCCGGAAAGATGACATTAAAAACGACCGAAATTTTATTCAACCCAATATTTATGTCACATGTGTGTATATATATGTGTACGGGGGTGTATTTATAGATATGTCATCCGAAATTAATGTCAATGTCTAAAGAATTCCCTAAAGTTGTGTTGAGAATTTGAAATATCAAAAATGTTATCTTCGCCTGCATTTGAAAATACTTTTTTTTTCTAAATTTGCTTTACAATTTTTCATTCCTCAAATGTTGATTAGCCGGTTTTCAAATCAATTTGCATCGCTTGTTGAATAGATTTCTGTTGACAGCAACCATAAAATTTTTCATAGTTTCGGCATTGTAGTTTATCGTTTTATCATATTTTAGATATTAGTGTTTTACATTCAGTATTTGTAGTCCCTCGCCAGAGCATGGAATCCCATTTTTAGTGTCATTTTTGCGATATGCTCGTGATCTATTGGCGTGGTTGAAAACCACAAAATTCGCATCCATAATTTTTTATCTCTGATAGCACGGAAGAAAATATTTATGGCTTTCGTAATCTTCTTCTATTATTAATAGGCCAGTTGTTTTCTCGCTTTTTTAAATTTTTATTTTCATTCATTTGCTGGGGACGGGGCATTCTTCCAAATGCCATACGATCACCCGCTATTTATAGACTCCAACCGAGAGCTCTTTTCAGGATTCTGGCTGTTCCCTTGAGTACAGTTGTTTGTATTTCTCTTGCACTTGGTTCACCAGGTATACTTGCCAAATACTTTTTCAAGTTCTTCTTCATGAGTCCAATGGCTCCTATGATAACTGGAATGATGGAGATCTCTTTGAGGTTCCAGTTTCTTTTCATATCATACATTAGACCCTGATATTTTGTTAATTTCTACCTTTTCAGCTCTGTTTAGGCCCCCATCATTCGGGATACTGACCTCAACCAAAGTTGCCACTCTCTCTCTCTCTTTTGTTCCATATGACAATGTCAGGTTTGACAGCTGCGTTCGCCAGATAGGTAGCTGTGGGGATTTCATGGTCATAATGGATGGTGTATGTCTCATTCCCTACAGTTCTCTCAGGTAGATGTTCCCAGCGCCTGCTGCTACACCTGATATTCAGTTTCTTACAGATGGTCCAGTGGAGGTACTTACACATTCCATCTGTTGTCTGTGTGTATGTGTGTATGTCCAGCTAAAACTCCAAAACAAAGATCCGCAAAGTTTGTATATTTTTGATCAGCGTTACACGGAATAAATAATATCTTAATTTAGAAAAAAACATTCTTTAACCCTTCACTGGCGCAGGTTTTTTTCAGGCGGATCTGTTTTTCATTAATTATATGTACACACTAAAGGGAAGTAACTCTGATGTTTTAATCAAAGAGTTACTTCCTTTATGTCTCGAGAAATCTATAAAAACGAGTTGTCAGCGTGTGTGTGTGTGTGTGTGGTTGTCCAAAGAGGGGAATGGACTGGACGAAGGAAAAGGAGGGGGTGGGGAGAGAGAGGAGGAAAACGGTGACAGGGAGAGAGAGAGAGAAAAATAATTGAGAGAGGTAAAGGGATAGAAATTTTAATAGAAATATGTTACATTTTTCCCGGGCAATTTTGGGAAGCCCTGCTAGTCTATCTACAAATAAAGAACATTCACCCATTCGATTGGTGCGTGTTTGGCGAATATTCGCAAACACGAACATTTAAAACCAGCAGACACATAAATATTAATTCAGTATCTTTATAGGAAAGTTTTCTCGGAAAATATATCTGTCAATTTTATATGAGCGAAGAGCTTTGCAATTTCAAGAATATGTACTAACAGCATTAGAAATACACAATGTGTTGAGAGTATGTCAGTATTTAAAATGTATTCTAGACAAAAAACAAAATAGATTTTCTATCTGTACATACTTGACGTTGCTCGGGAGTTGTTTTCTTTTCGCTTAATATCCATGTCTTAAACATAAACAAATAATCAAGTAAAAAAGGTTTTTAAACTTTAATTTCACCATCCGCAGCTCATTTGGTAAACACATTCAATAAAGAATCTGACGATGCTGCATATGGTTTGTTATAAGGCAATCCTACTCAAAATGAAAGAAAAAAAAATCGTTAATTAACCAAGCCGAAACACATTTCATTCAAAATAATTTACGTGACTGAAATAGTCATCGTTTCAAAAATAGCTATAAAAAAACCCTCACCTATTTTTTTTTTTTTTTTTTTTTTTTTGTCTGGTGCTTCGAACAGGCGTGTTCAGGCTTGCTGGTTGTTCAACTCGCCCTGGCTGATGTGAGGATCCTGTGAGACAAAGGAACCGCACCAGCATGTGCTTGCATGTGCACGATAGAATTGGTGTCGGCTTGCCTGCACGCCGTGTATCCGACAATTTGGGGTTGGTCCGGGATATTAGCGAGGTAGGCATCAAGAGAGCGCTTAAATTGTTCCACAGCAGCATTTTTTATATCCCGAATACACCTAGGCATGGCATTGAAGAGTTGTGACCCCTGTACAGGTAAGCTCGTTTCAAAAATGGTTCGTATTTTCCCACCAGTTTTTAGCGAGGGAACAATACAGTGCCTCCCGCGGCGTTCATTGTCTCGGGCTTGAATGTGGCCATTAATGTTCGGTACCTTTCCTTCCAATATCTTCCAGATGTAAATTATCCGGTACCTTTAACGTCGTCTTTGCAGCGAGAACATTTTTGTCTTCTTCAGACATGACCAGTAGTTCCGATCAGCTTGAATTTTCCGTAGAAAGGACCACTGAATGGCTTCAAGCTTTTGGATGAGCCTAGGGCTACTTGGGTTCCACAAGACAGAACAGTATTCCAAAACTGGAATGACCAAGGATTTATACAGCGTGACCATTGCACGATATTCTCTGGTTTTAAATGTCCTCAGGATCCAGGCAATGAGGTTCTTGGCTTTTTCCACAACTTTGTTTATTTGATTGCTAAAAAGACAATCACTAGACATAGATACACCGAGGTCCTTTACTTCTTGCTTTATGTTTATCATTTTTCCTGACGGAGTGTGGTATGATATCTCGCTATTAAATGATTTAAAGTTTTGACATTTATTTACATCCAATAATTTTATGAATAGAGATTTAAACTATATTATTTTAATAATGAGGCCTTATTACCTTTCTTCCTCGGATTTCTATTAATTTGCGAGTTCAGCATTTAGTGGGTGTCGAAATTCTTTATTCTTATATTTCTGCATTTTTTAGATGAGAATTGATAATTTGTATAATTTTGGTTATTTGGACTACATTTCTCATCTTAAGTGTTATCATCACAACGTTTTAGCCGCTGTAACCTCCGGCCTTCTTCAGGTGTATCTCTTCGCGAATATTTTTGTCAAATTCGGGAATCTGGACGGAATTTCGAACGTCACCTTTTATTTAATCTACGGGTGTAGCATGCTCTTGTTCCGTCAACCATGACTGAGAGAAGTCTTCAGTAATTCGCAATTCTTCGTATCGCCCACACCGCGGATTGAAACTTCAACTATCATTTTAGAACTGAATTTAACTTAGTACTATATCCACTGAATTTTGGAAGCCTATTAAAACCTATTCTTGTTTTTTCTATGTGTAGTCTTACTACTCATCACTATATATCACTGTATATATATATATATATATATATATATATATATATATATATATATATATATATATATGTATGTATATATATATAAATACATATATATATATATGTATATATATATAAATATATATATATATATATATATATATATGTATATATATATAAATACATATATATATATATATATGTATATATATATAAATAATATATATATATATATATATATATATATATATATATATATATATATATATATATATATATATATATATTAGTAGTAGTATGTTTATAAAGGCTGAAGGCAATGCAAAGTGCCGGGTAAGTTGTAAGCTGGAAGGAATAAAGATAATAAATCGAAATGGGATTACTATTTAAAATTTTTTTTTTACATAACAGCAAATGTAGTGTTGACTGTTTGTGTGTTGTCCGGATGATTATTAAAATCATATATTTAATGTTTCGGGAAAAAAGAATCTTCCCTTTGTCAAAAATAATAAACACCAAAGGAAAAATCCGTCTGTGTAGAGAATTCACCAAACTTTAAATTGGATACTTTTACTCTCGCCTCTTCGCATTTCCCACGGACTTCTACGCACACACGATGTACGAACTTAGCTGGTCACTATCTATAGGATGTACACACTTAGCTGGTCACTATCTATAGGATGTACACACTTAGCTGGTCACTATCTATAGGATGTACAAACTTAGCTGGTCACTATCTATAGGATGTACAAACTTAGCAGGTCACTATCTATAGGATGCACAAACTTAGCTGGTCACTATCTTTAGGATGTACACACTTAGCTGGTCACTATGCATAGGATGTACAAACTTAGCTGGTCACTATCTATAGGATGTACAAACTTAGCTGGTCACTATCTATAGGATGTACAAACTTAGCTGGTCACTATCTATAGGAACAATCATAGAATATAATGAAACCATTATTTAAAAAAAATCTTATTGAAAATGTATTCTTTTTTAAAAAGAAAATACACCTTTACGAAAGTTATATTTTTATATATTAATAAAAAAAAAGCATGATTTTTTAACTGTTGCTTATGTAAATAAAGGATCGTAGATGTTAACAATTAAATTTTTTTTTCAAAATATTTCGTATATATTACGAAAAAGGCCAGTAAATACCGTGTTAATAAAATCACTATAACTCGAAAAAAAATTTATTTTTTGTATTAGCGATATTATTATTGAATAAAGCATTGTTTAATCAATATTTTCACCAAAAAAATAATATAATTGCAAAAAATATTTCATGTGATTTTAATGATTAGAGTTTTTGGAAAAATAAAAAATGCGACATAATTATATTTCTCTTTCATAGAGGAACGTGGTATCATCAGCGCAAGAAATTTTTTTATAATCTTGAAAATAAACCAAAAATTGACAGGAACTTAACGAAAAAAGAATTTTAAAAATTGAATAATTTCTACTAACGATGAACTTTCATTAGTATGGTAGCCCCGTTCTGTAATAACCAGGTGGGATTAGCCTTCCAACAATCACTCACTTTTACAGCGCAAAATTTTTTTTTTTTAAGATTCAACAATTTCGTTCATTTCACAATTCATCGTCAATTATTTGGAAAGATTTGTATTTGTTTTGTCTTTTTTTTCATTAATAAATATTTAAGTTAAAAACAATTATTTATTAATAAATAAAGAGAATTCAAACATGACATTTTCTTTCAAAATTGAATTCTGTTATCAATAAATAACTGTTTTAACTTTTTTTCAATAAATAAATTGTCAGTGTAGTCATTGACTTTAATTTACTTTTTCGTTACGACACGTTAAGAATAAATCGAGTAACTAAAGTTTTAAATCATGTAAAAAAAATTGATAAAATTGACGCAGTTCGTAACGTAAAAATATTTTTAACATTTAAAAAATAGTTTTATTTCAAATTCTAAGGAAAAACATTGGTAAACGGACGTCATCAATAATTTCAGAGTATTACGAAATTAAAAACTGAACCTTTTCAGTTAAAAATAATTGCGTACACTCACAAATAATTAAATAAGCATTTTCTTTTTTATTATAACAAAATAAGGGTACTTAAATTTGTTTATAACCTTAAAAAGAATAAAGAAATTAATGGATAATAATTCTTCAACTTCTATAAACTATTATTACATTTGTATATATAAAGTTAAAAATAATAACTTATGACATTTTTTGTCTTCCATATATTTTGCATAGCAATAGTCAATTTGTAAACAACGTCCTTTTGCGATGAAGTTATGGCGGAGTTTACTCATTTATCACATTTGAAAGGATAATTTTGCTAATTTTTAGTCAAACGTGGAATTTATTTCTTTTTAATTCAGTGTCTTATGACTTTAATTTAATAATTATCTTTGAAATAGTTCCCAAAAACTTATATTTATCTTTTAAGGGATTTTTACAAGTAATTTGTACAAAGTTCAAAATTCATTGAATTTTTGGGGTTTTTGACCGTCGTAATTACATATTTTATTATAATTTATTTTTCACACGTAAATATGCAGTTTTTTTCGTTTAGAGATTAAGTTTAGGCTTTTATTTTTCAAACACAATCAAAGTTTACACGGAAACTAATTAAATAATTAATGATAAGCGCTTTTTAATAAGCATAGTCCGTACAAGAAGGCGCCATTTTTGCACGTACCTAAAGATAAGGTATACAAGAAAACCAAAAAACGCATTCATTCACAGAAAGTAGGCACTCGCGATTTCTGAAAAATCAAAAATAGTGTGGTAAACAATGGTCAATCAACGATTCCACCACTATCTAACTACAACGATATCGTTTGCAAGGAAACTGATAAGGCTGAACTACTTTCCCAGCGTTTTGCCTCAAACTCCACTTTGGACTCAGCAAACCACGCTGCCCTGAATTCCCATTGCGGACCGAAGCCGCACGTAATAACCTGGTTATCACCCCATCTCAGGTCAGGGACATCATAAAAAAACTTGACACCTCCAAAGCTTGTGAGCCTGATCTTATACTTGTAATAGTAATAAAAAATGCTCTACTGAACTGGCCCCTGTCTTCTCCAAACTCTACAACAAATACCTTGCATAATCTTGTTTCATTGACAGCTGGAAAATTGCCTCTGGGGTACCAGTCTTCAAGAATTCTAGAGATCGAACTGATCCTCAAAACTACTGCCCAATCAGTCTACTCCCGATCTTTGTTAAAATCTTTGAATCCTTAATCAATCTAGCGATAGTCCGGCACTTAGTTCCTGCTAAACGTTTTTCTGACCGCCAGTATGGATTTAGACAAGAAGATCAACTATGGACATCCTAAAGAGCATCTCTGAACGTATATATCATACACTGGAAAAGGGCGGTAGCACGTGATATATCAAAAGACGTTGACCATGCCTGGCATAAAAGGGTTCTCCTGAAAATTTACTCATATGGTATTACTGGACAAATACTTAATATAATTAGATCCTTCCTAACAAAAAGAAAGATCCAGGTTGTCCTCGATGGTCGTTCATCTAAGAAACATGACATAAATGCTGGTGTACCCCAGGGATCTATCCTTGGACCTCTACTGTTCCTGAATTTCAGAAACGATCTCCCTTATGACATTGAGTTTCAGATTGGTATATTTGCTGTGGGCAAAACGGACGGGATCATATGACCTCCAGGCTGTAGTGGATTGGGGTCATAAATAGTTGGTAACTTTTAATGCTGCAAAGACAAAGCTCCTTTCCTTAAATAACTACAAGAAACCTCTTCAACCACAGATTGCCATGGTAAATAACACCCTACCTGAGAGTTCTAGATTCAAACTCCTCGACTAATCATTCACAGGTAACATGAATTGGAATAAATTCATTGAAGACATTGCCACAGCTGCTGCAAAAAAGGTGGGATACCTCTACCGTGCTAGTAAACTTATCGCACCTGACATTATCCTGTATCTCTACAAAGCCACCATCTGCCCATGCACGGAGTATTGTTTCCACATTTGGGGTTGTGTATCATCTACTAGTCTCTCCAACTTAATAGGTCCTTCACTATCAACTAAGCTCCAGCCCCTGTCCCGTCACCGCAATGTTGCATCCTTGTGCCTGTTTTACAAAGACTTTAATGGATTGTACTCTGATGAACTTGCTGAACTAGTGCCTCCTCGACGTAGATTCACTCAACCAACCCGACAATCAGTCAAATCCCATCCATTCAATTTGAAGGCCACCAAATGCCGAAACGCCGTCTACTCTAATAACTCCTTTCCTTGTTCTGCCGACCTCTGGAACTCCCTCCCTGCTCCTCTTTTCCCCGACTGTACTGACATGCAGAAATTTAAATCTAATGTAAACAGACATCTCGCTGCACAGCTCCAAACTAAGGATGACCCCCCAAACTTAGATGCTCTTTCTCAGTACCCCCTTACGTCTACAGTGTCGGCCTGCCTTGTTTGGTGTGAACTATGATAAAGAAAAAACAAAGTGATACATTCATTTTAATTTATAAACTATGCGTGGTGTGTTTTAATTCTGTTTTCTGTTGGTGGCGGTCATAAAAGATGTGTATGAGAGGGTTAAATCTTCGCCAACTGTCTCTTAATAAGTGGAAGAAAACTAAAATATCGACCCGGATCAAATAGTTAAAGCGATTACTGTGATCGGACCATGTCGCCTTTGTGTGTCAATATTATTTTCTTTCTCATTCTACCTCTTATATATATATATATGTATATATATATATATAATACATATTTGTTATTGTTTATTATCTATGTACGTATACGTTTCATCCTTAAAGTGGGACTCATCAGCATAGAGATATGACTATTCACTACCTGTCATGCGATTCGAAATCCCGGATTACGAGTATTTTACAACTCAAATCCGACGCCTAAATCACACGGCCAATTTTAAATAGCGAATATACTGTGATAATTTTAACACGTTATCGGCGGCTATTACGTCCAGAGCGTTCTACTTTTTTGAGGAAGGAACGATGCATTTAAAGTTAGTGACGTCATGCTGTGTTAATACTACACATGCAGTGCTTTACTTTTTCGAGGAGCGACAAATAATAATAAATATTTGTTATTGTTTATTATCTATGTACGTATACGTCTCGTCCTTAAACCGGGACTCATACGCATAGAGATATGACTATTCACTACCGGTCATGCGATGCATTAAAGCTAGTGACGTCATGCTGTGTTAATACTATATATATATATATATATATATATATATATAATAAGATGGCGGATTGAGAATCGACTTACGTTTTTAGTATTAAATGATTGTTTGTCACGACCAGCCTTGGTAAATCAAAAATACATTTTTTACCGAGTTGTGAAACGCGCGTAAAACGGAAATGAAAAAAAAAATATATAGGCATTCGCCGAAATTAAGGAAAAAATAATTAAAGATGAAAAGATTGTTTTTAAAGATAGATGTAAATTGGTGTAATAAATAGCATACGAAGTGGTGAAATATATATAAGATATATATAAAATAAATAATAAAAAATAATAAAATTAAAGGAACTTATGAAAACTATGAATTTGGTTTAGTTTTTGCATAATTTTTTGGATTGTTTTTAAAGATAGATGTAAATTGGTATGATTAATAACATACGAAGTGGTGAAATATATATGAAATAAATAATAAAAAATAAAAAATTATAGGAACTTATTAAAACTATAAATTTAGTTTGATTTTTGCACAATCTTTTCGGATACTGGAAGGAGTATTAAATTGAAAATGTACATTTCTAATATAAAACTACAATATATATATATATATATATATATATATATATATATATATATATATATATATATATATATATATATAAATATATATGTATATACATATATATATGTATATATATATATATATGTATAAATATATGTATATATATATATATATATATATATATTTATATATATATATTATGTAAATTGCTGAAATCTCTGATTTGATCATTCTTGATTATGAACTCCAGAAGTGCTTTCTTTATAAGGTTTTATTTCTTGAGTATTTCTACAAGGTTTGTCAGGGCAGAAGCTGCACGCACTTGAAATAAAAAAAATTGTGTAAAAAATGCACAAGTTATGAAGAAACACTTGTCCTTGCCCGGAAAACTACGTGCACGAACGCATTCAAACACATGTAAAAACATACATATGTACACATATATAAATACACAAATTCACATATGCACGTACATGTTTAGCTACCCACATATCAGCACACATGTACTTACATAATGAAACACTTTCCTAATATATATATATATATACAGGGTGTTTCAAAAGTCTTGGGAACATAACGATTTTTAATAACTTAAAAACTATTAGGAGTTGAAAAATGAAATTGATACCGTTGGAAAGGTTAAAGTTTCAAGTTTTGTGGGGAATCTTCAAAGTTGCTCAATATGAGCACCATTCGTCACACGGCAGACATCTAGTCGATAGTCCATTTCCTGCCAAACGCGTTCCAGCATCTTGACGTCAATGGTTCCCACAACTGCCGTTACTCGAGCCTTTAGTTCGTCAATATCTCTTGGAAGGGGCGGCACATAGACTTGTTGCTTGACAAAGCCCCAAAGGAAAAAGTCACACGGGGTAAGATCTGGAGACCTAGGAGGCCAGGGCATGAGAACGTCATCACCTCGCCCAGATCTCCCAATCCATCTACCAGGCAGCCTTGTGTTAAGAAACTGCCTTATTCTAAGACTCCAGTGTGGTGGTGCACCATCTTGTTGAAAAATGAAGTCATCAGATTCTGCTTGTTCCAACTGAGCCATTAACCAGTCTTCCAGCATGTTGAGATAGGATTCACCAGTGATAGTTGCCTCTTCAAAGAAAAACGGTCCATAGACACCTTTCTTGGAAATTGCACAAAACACGTTCACTTTTGGTGAATCTCGCTCGTGCTCAAGAAGTTCATGAGGATTCTCAGTACCCCATATGCGAGTGTTATGCTTGTTAACTTTGCCATTCAGATGGAAGGTCGCCTCATCGCTAAAAACAAGCCGGTCATCAAAGCCGTTATCTTCCAACTTCTCTTGCATTGCAATGCAAAAGTCACGGCGAAGTGGCTTATCAGTGTCCTTCAACTTTTGGACCAACTTGAGCTTGTAAGGTACCATTTGCAGTCGTTTCCTTTAGACACGCCAGACAGTTGCTGGAGCAAGCTGAAGTTCCCTGCTGGCTCTTCTCACTGATTTACGGGGGGTCCGCTGAAAGGCTGTCTGAACTTGCTCAACTGCATCTTCTGAAATTGAAGGGCGACCTGTTCGCTTACTTGGGCACAAACACCCATCTTTCACAAATTTAGCATGCCATCTGACAATGGATTTCCTTTCAGGGGCTTCTTTTTTAAATTTCCTGCGAAATGCACGCTGAACACATGTCCACGATTCAGTCTTTGCAAATTGGAGGACGCAAAATGCCTTGTCTTGTTTAGAGAACGCCATTACTGCACCTGGAAAGATAACACGAAAATCATTAGTATGACCAAAAACTTGATTAAGCAAGCTTTAAAATGGCACCAGTTTCATTTTTCTACCTGGAATAGTTCATGAGATATACGCATTTGTAATGTTCCCAAGACTTTTGAAACACCCCGTATATATATATATATATATATATATATATATATATATATATATATATATATATATATATATATATATATATATATATATATATATATATATATATATATATACATTTAAGGAGAATGTTTGAATATAAATTCACCTAATATAGTTAAAGTGAAAAAAAAACACGTTTAAAAATTGCAATCAAATCAATTGGTATCGTGCGATTTTATATTTCGCCATTATTATCAAAAATGATTGTTTTTTTTTGTTTTGCGACTGTCTTTCTTTCGTGCTCCCTCCCCCTTCGTTGTTCCGTCACTTGTAATGTTAGTATTAATATTAAAATGTTTCACTTATTTCTCATGAAGTCTATTTGTAATAAAGTTTAAAAATAAAATTGCACTAATAAATTGAATTGGTATATCTCTTTATTCTTAACACACACACACACACATATATATCCACACTGATCATTCCCTAAAAAGATTAAGCAATATGTATGTGAATAATAATCAAAAATATTTATCAGTATATATATATATATATATATATATATATATATCTATATCTATATATCTATATCTATATATATCTATATATATATATATATATATATATATATCTATATATCTATAACTATATATATATATATATATATATATATATATATATATATATATATATATATATATATATATATATATATATATATATACACACTAGCAAAAACTACCCGCAATCCGGGCGGCAATTACTGACGCTGTAGTCTTCTTTACAGAAAATAAAGAAGTAATTTTAATTTGACAGTTTAGTAATTTAGAGGAAATCCAAAAAAATGATGATCATAGGTACGAACATGTTAACTACTTGGTCTTTTGGCTAGGAGCAAAATGTAGCATCTGTACTGAATTTGCACTTAGTGTTTATGTTTTCTGTCAGTGACTGAGTTAACCAAAAAACGCATTCAGTCACAGAAACTAGGTACTCGCGATTTCTGGAAAATCAACAATAGTGTGGTGAACAATGGTCTATCAACGATTCCCCCACCATCAAACCACAATAATTTCGTTTGCAAGGAAACTGATGAGACTGAACTACTAGCCTAGCGTTTCGCCTAAAACTCCACTTTGGATTCAACTAACCACTCCTCCCTAAATTCCTATTGCGGGCCGAAGACGCACGTGATAACCTGATCATAACTCCATCTCAGGTCAGAAACATCATAAAAAAACTTGACACATCCAAATATTGTTGGCCTGATCTTATACCTTGAAATAGTAATAAAATAATGCTCTGCTGAACTGGCCCCTGTCCTCTCCAAACTCTACAACAAATGCCTAGCTGAATCTTGCTTCATCGATCGAGATTTGTTTCGGTTAGTAGAAGAGTATCATTTAAATTACATTATCCTAACCGGTTTTGATGGAAAAAAATTTCGCATTTATTCATATATATATATATATGCATGTATATATATATATGTATATATATAAAAATTCGCATTTATTCATTTATATATATATATATATATATATATATATATATATATATATATATATATATATATATATATATATATATATATATAAGGTTAATACAACAAAAGATATAAGAGGCAACTAATGGCAGCAATGTCATTGCGGTAATGGTCCTCTGAGGAGAAGATTTTCTTTGAAAACTCGTGAGTTAAGGACTTTCAATTACTTTGTTTGAACTTTGAATTGTAATAAAATTTGATCTGCACCTTATTTTATTCTTTCACTTTATCTAATGCTATATATATATATATACTGTTGTGCCACTTCTCGCATTAATAGTTACATTAAAACGCCTGTTTTAACTTCAGCTAACAGAAATCTTCCTGCTAAACTGACTGACTCAACGAGTCACACCTTTTCCCTAGTATATATGTTAAATATGTTAAATATTTAAAGATTTTTTTATGTAAAAATAAAATAGTTAAACGTATAACTACGACATGTTCTTTGAATAATTTCAACCTCTTTCGGGCCGGTACGAAGAAAATTTAATGAGCGCGCATCCTTCTGAACCTTCTCGAAGTGGTGAACAAGTGCGCACGTCTTCATTATCTTCGGGCGCACTTTGCTTTTCTTTCTTTCTTATTCGTTTCTCCCCATTTGCAATATCATGTAAGTACATGTCAAGGCAGATCTGGCTATTAAGTCGCACCGTAGCTAGGTGCCACTTCTAATAGTGCTCGTTATCCCATAATCGTCATCGCCGCCTTCTCACAATCACAATGAAATGAGGCAAGACATAACTCCAGAAACTGACATAAAAACTACAAAAACGCTTTCATTTAGTGTGGCCTATCATCTGATATCATTTGATATCATTTGATATCATCTGATACTCACGTTTTTTTTCTCGATTCAAAATATGCCTGTAATTATAGTAATGGCAGAAAAAGACCCGTCCCAGAACAGGTAAAAATAATTTAGCTGACAGGACAGTTTTGCACCACTTGTATGACTCTCTTACGAACTTTAAATAGAATATATAATGATACTAAACTTTATGTCTAGAATCCTTATTCCTATCATCATCAAAATCCATTACATGATTTCGATTCTAGAAACTATCTAAGCTTAAGGAGTCTTCAGAAGAAAATGAAAATCTAGGAATCTTGCTTAATTCGTGCCGAATAACAATAGATCAACTTTAATGCAAATCAGAAATATTTGAATTTTCACATGGGAGGTTGTGCCCATGTTATGCCTCCTAAACTCCAAAGAAACGGAAATTCGGAAAATATTTTTAATTGATATACATGCATAACTTTATATAAATAGAGATATTGAATGTCCTTGAAGGCATTAAAGGACAATCCAAAGAATACATGCCCATGGGAGGTTGGAAGTTACGGGGGTTCAATGAGCGAAGAGAGAAGATGAATACATATTCACAAAGTGAAAAAAAAATCCCGTGAGCAGATGGCAATGTATTTATCAGAGGTTCACGACTGCTGATAGGAGTGAAAATATGATATTCAGAGATAGCGCTGCTGTGGCCAGAGACAGATATACGAAATAATATTTCATAGCGTGAATGCGTTTGTCCTTAGCCGTATCTTTAAGAGTCAGGGAGTCGTCTTTTAATTCTCAATTTTCACATTGTTGATGTTATTTTAACAATTGGTTCGCCATTTATCAAGGCCAAGAGCCATTCCAGGATAAGGGTTAATGAGACGGAAATAATTGCCAACCAAAAGATGACTAACACGATGGGAGAAAGTTCTTCTGAAATCAATCAACGGGGTAATCTCTACTGAAGATAGCAAATTCTCTAAATTGTCATTAGACACAAGTATTTATTTACTCATCTCCAGGAGTTAGGCACAAGGCCAGTTTTTATCTTACTCCCACAAGTAAGATGTGACCCAAGGTCGGGTCGGGAAAGTGGGGTTTGAAAAGCCAGCGCCCGAGAGGTGAGCACTCTGGCCATTAAAAATTGCCTGGGCAGCCCTATCGGCATTCCCCGGTAGGGGCGCCTCAGGCAGTAAGCAATAAACTTACTCCTCCCCAAAGAGGGGAGGCGAAGCCTGGGAGGGTGGACCTCCTAGAACTGCACAGGATAGACCCATAGACCGGCGTAAATCAAGCCCCGAAGGCCAAGACAATACAAGTCTATGGGGTGCAGTATTGTGGTGTTTGGTAATAAACAACAGTCAATTGTGGTGGTTGTAAACATATCTTTATTTAACAAGGGTTATAACAACATGTGTGTATCAACGGTCGTAATCTCTCTATCTATGTCCCTAGCTATGTCGCTGCTGCTGCTGCTTCCTGCTCTCGTACCGATCACGTTGGTACGTGATCTTCGACACTACATCTTCCCTCTTTTTTTAATAAATTTTTCGTAGAAAAGTTCGTTGTTTGCACTTTTTTTTTGTAGATGTCTTTCTTTGCTTTTTTTTGTGTAGAATTTCATCTCATCGTCGTCGCCAGTTTGTGGTGTTTGGTAATAAACAACAGTCAATTGTGGTGGTTGTAAACATATCTTTATTTAGCAAGGGTTATAACAACATGTGTGTATCAACGGTCGTAATATCTCTATCTATGTCCCTAGCTATGTCGCTGCTGCTGCTGCTTCCTGCTCTCGTACCGATCACGTTGGTACGTGATCTTCGACACTACAAGTATCCATCGGAACAGATAATACACTTTGATCTTAGCCAAAAGGCCAAGAGCCGAAACAACATTTTACTTCGGACTCGAACACACATACACCACAAAAGAACCGTCCCTCGAACTGCGATCTTAACAACACTAAGTCCAGGAACGTAATGCCGAATGGTGAATTATTCTTTTTTCTGTAACTTAAAAACGACTTATTCAAGTAACTCGGTTTACTGTCCGAGATATTTGCATATCTCTGATCGTGCAAAACAAATTATTTCTATGACTGACACGTCTCCCCTCGCCGTTCGAGATGTTTGGAATAGCGACATCACCAGCCGGTGTTGGTGTCCGTTTTCTCGCACCGGGTTGCAGGAAATACTTCCCCGTTTTTCCAAATTAATGGCACAAAACACGCGTTCTTTCGTAAGGCAGTTCACCCTCTGGTTCATAACAAGTAAGTTAAAAGGGACAAGTTGAAAGTAATTTTACAGAAGACTTGTATATGAATAAACAACTGAAATAGAATTTCACCGACGTTCGAAATAAATTATCACATCATTAAATAAACTATTAAATAATTAAAAATATATCTACTAAGCAATTAGAAACCTTAGCCAACTGCTGAAAATATGTTTATGAAAGAAATAAAATCTTTAATCATTTTCTTATTGTATGATGTCAACATATAGCCTCTCCGAAGAATGGACTTATTTGTTTTTATTCACAAGATCTACCCGGCGAACGAAGTCTAGAAAAATGATTGTAAATTAAATATAGCTGAAACCGAAATGTACAATAATGAAAAAAAATGAATAACTTGTACTTACCTAGCGATGAGATACGGAAGCCATTTTTATTTATCAATTTTAACAAACAGAGCGATTTCATTGGATAATTGTCTCTGGTGATTATCCACTGAAAGTAAACGGTGAATACTTGGAAAAATATGTTACCGAAAAAAGTTCTGGTCGGATATAATACGTCATCGATTAAATAGATTGGAATTTTATTCATGAAAAGCTAACACTCAAAATTACAGTTATCCACTGGCTAGGCAATAGCAACTATCGATTTAGCAGATACAATCCTATTTAGGCATAAAATCTAAAATTCGACTGACTTTTTAAAATTATTTTTACTGGTGAGTTACCACTTATCAAAGAACAGGGACCAATCGAGGATACATATTAGAAGATACGTATGAAAATATAGAGCAGATCACGTGTCACTCTTGTAGCTGGCAGCATGTTTTCTATTATTATCATTATTGTTATTATTATTATTATTATTAGTAGTAGTAGTAGTATTACTAGTAGTATTATTACTATCTTTTTAATTATAACTTTTATTATGTCTATAATTATTATTACTATTACTATCCCTACTATTATTTATTATTATTATTACTATTATTGTAATAGTTACCACAACAGTTTTTATTGTAAATACTTTTATTATTTTTACTATTCTTATGATTACTGTTTTCATTATTTTTTATTTGTATTACCTCTGTTATTACTATTTCCACTACAGCCACCATCACTATTATCATTATTATTATTATTATTATTATTATTATTATTATTATTATTATTATTATTATTATTATTATTATTATTATTATTATCATTATTATTATTATTATTATTATTATTATTATTATTATTATTATTATTATTATTATTATTATTATCATTATTATTATTATTATTATTATTATCATTATTATTATTATTATTATTATTATTATTATTATTATTATTGTTATTATTATTATTATTATTATTATTATTGTTATTGTTATTATTATTATTATTATTATTATTATTATTATTATTGTTATTATTATTATTATTATTATTGTTATTATTATTATTATTGTTATTATTATTTACTCACTAGGAGTTATCACACTGGTCATCGTCAGTGGTCACCCACTGCCGACAACCTGTGGTATTCCCTGGAGTCTGAGTGACAACAAGTCTCCTCAGGCCTCCAGTATGCTCCACCTCTTTTCGTTCATCACCGCTGATGACCTTGCGGTAATCGCAACAGCCACCTACCAACGATTTCCCGCTGATAAGGGCCATTGGTCCCCTCTGGGGCCCGAGTGGCAACAAGCCTCCCCAAGGTCCCAGAGCTGTCCGCGCTCTTCCAGTGGAGGTCTGGTTTGCGCTTTCCCTCCTCGACCCTCTGTCCATAATTTTCGTGGCGTCAGCCTATGCTTGCGCCTCTCTCGTGCGGTTGTATTTACCCCGGTTCTGTTGTCTTGTGCTTCCATGTGTTTGTTCCAATTCGTTGCTTATGTGGGTTGGTTTCCGCATTCGAGGACATTTCTCAGGATTGTAGCTGTTTTGATCATTACTGTCCTTTGTATGGTCTCAGTTATCCCTTTGATTCCTATTTCTCCTAGTCTTTTCTCCATGTTTTTGGGGACTGTTCCTAGTGCTCCTATGATTATTGGTGTTATACTGACTTTCTTCATGTTCCATATTCCTTTCAATTCTCTGGCAAGTTCAGTATATTTGCTTCTTTTTTCCGTCTCTTTGGTCTTCACTCTGTGGTCTGCTGGAACGGCAAAGTCTATGATTTTGCAGGTTTTTTCTTTCTTGTTGATTATTATCATATCCGGTCTCCTTGCTGTTATGGGTTTGTCTGTTTGTACATTCATATCCCATATGATTTTGTGTTTTTCGTTTTCTAGTACAGTTTCTGGTTTGTGTTTGTACCGTTTTTTTGCATATTCGAAATTCAGTTGTTTGCACATTTCCCGGTGTACTTCTTTCCCCATGCTATCATGTCTGTTCTTGTATTCCCTTTGTGCCAGCTTGCTGCATTCACTTATTATATGATTTATCGTTTCGTCTCTTTGTCCACACAGTCGGCATTTGCTGTTTTCCTGGGTTTTATCTATCTTTGCTTTAATAAAGTTTGTCCTAATCGCGTTGTTCTGTGCGGCTGTCAGCAGAGATTCCGTTTCTCTGTTCAGGTGTCCTTTTCTTAGCCATGCCCAGCTGTTTTCATTGGCTTCATCGCTTGTGAGTCTTATGAAGCGTCCATGTAGTTGTTTTTCTTCCCACTTTTCCTTTCTTGTCTTTTTGTTTCTGGGTTCAGTACTTCCGGGGTTGTTTGTTCGGCTGGTGTCTCTTGCTGTGGTGATCAGTCTTTCCGTGTTCTGGGTTACATATTTCTCCAGCTCTTTTTTGGTGTCTTCCACACAGTCTTCTATACTTACCAGTCCTTTACCTCCTTCATTTCTTTTCACGTAGAGTCTGTCCGTGTCGTCTTTTGGGTGCAAAGCATTGTGCATAGTCATTAGTTTTCTTGTTCTTTGGTCAAGGTGCCTGAGTTCTTCTTTGGTCCAGCCTATGAATGGTCCAGAGTATCTTATTAGTGATACAGCCCATGTGTTTATCCCTTTTACTAGGTTTCTGCTATATAGTTTAGTTTCTAAGAGTTTCCTTGTTCTTCGTAGATATTCTTTTCCAATCTTCTCTTTCATTTCTGTATATTTGATTGTGTCTGCTTCCAGAACTCCCAGGTATTTGTAGCTATCATGTTCTCCTAGCGCCCTCATCTCCTCTTGGTTGGGGAGTTCTATACCTTCTGTCGTCTCCAGTTTTCCTTTTTTGATCTCTAGCAGTGCACATTTTTCTATTCCAAACTCCATTTGGATATCCTGGCTGAATATCCTGGTTGTGTTTATCAGCTTTTCCAGTTCTTTTTTGTTTTTTGCAAACAGTTTAAGGTCATCCATGTACATCAGGTGGTTTATTCTTTGTTCTGTATCCGTAAACCTGTATCCGGCATCACACTTTCTGAGTATGTAGTTGAGTGGCATCATGGCTATTATAAACAGTAGTGGTGATAGGGAGTCTCCTTGAAAAATGCCTCTCTGTATTTTTATCTCTGACAGGTATTGTCCTCCGGCTGTCAGTTTTAGTCTCCATGTTTCCATTGCTTTCTGGATGAGATTAATAATCCTTTCTGGTATCTTGTATATCTTTAAGCATTCAATTATCCATGTTTGAGGGATTCTGTCGTAGGCTTTCTTGTAGTCAATCCATGCCATGGTTATGTTCTTTTGTCTTCTCTTCACCTCCTTCAGGGTCTTTTGATCAATGTATAGTAGATCATGTGCCCCTCTTTGTCCTTTCCGGCATCCTTTTTGTTCCTCGGGGAGCAGTCCACGATTGTCCAGGGATTGGTAGATTTGTTCTCTCAGTTGTGCTGTGAGAATTTTCCACATTATTGGTAGACATGTTATCGGTCTGTAGTTGCCGGGGGTCGTTCCCTTTTTGGGGTCTTTTTGTATTAGTGTTGTTCTTCCTTCCGTCATCCATTCTGGTACGTCTGTTTTATGGATACATCCGCTCAGTTTCTGCGCTATTCTTTCATGCAGGGTCGTGAATTTTTTAAACCAGTATGCATGTATTCCATCGTGGCCTGGTGCTCTCCAGTTTGCCATTTTTTTTTGGGTTTTTTTGATCGTTTCTTTGTTGATTTCTGTTTCGGTTCCTTCTTCGATTTCCTGCAGTTCATCTCTCATGTTTTTCAACCATTGGGCATTCTTGTTGTGTTTTTTTGGTTCTTCCCATATCTTGCTCCAGAATTGTTTTGTTTCTGTTGGGTTCGGTAACTCTGTTGTTGTTTTTTCTCCATTTACGTTTTTGTAGAACTGGCTTTCATTGTTTTCAAAGGTCCTGTTCTGTTTGCTCTGTTCTGATTTGTACCTGTATCGTCTCAGTCTTCCTTCTATTGCTGCTATCCTTTGTTTTATTTCTTCATGTTTCTCATTTAGTTTTTCCTTGCGTTTCTGATTTTTGCTTCTTAATCGTTTCATGTCCTCCTTCCTTCTGTTCACGGTTTTAGCTTCTTTCCGAAGTTTGGTGATCTGGGTTTCCAGTCTGATTTCCCATCCAGGTTTTGTCGGTCCTCTCTTTTGTCCATTCTCTTCGTTTCTTAGTTTCATACTTACCGATTTTGCCCCAGCATATATCAGGTTATTTAGGTCTGTAATAGTTTCTGTTGGGATGTGTGTCAGGAGTCTGTTTACTCTTTCTGTTTCTGCTTGTAACTTCTTCGCTACTTCATTCCTGAGAGATGGGAGTTTTGTTTTGTTTTCTAACATGTATCGTCTAATGTTCTCCACTTCATTTGCTTCTTTTTCGTTGAGTTCTATCTCAGCAGGTTCTGTGGTTCTGCAGTCTTCTATCTCCACTGGTTCTGTGATTCCGTAGTCTTCAATCTCTTCAGTTTCAGTGTGTATGTTTTGCTCGTCCTCTTCCTGTGGTCTCTCCTTTGGTGGTGTTTCTTGCTCCGTTTCGCCATTAGCCTTCTGTCTGATTTCCGTCAGTTCCATCTCCGAGAACCATCCTCGCTTGAGGATCTGTCTTGCTTGATCAGCTATCCTTTGTTCCGTTGTATGGTAGTCACTAGTAATGTCCCATAGATGTTTCATTCGTTTTCGGTAGCCTCTTTCTGTAGGGTAGCGGCTTTTATAATAGCACTCCATCACCAGTCTGTTCTCTTTCGTGGTCCATTTCTTTCTATATCCTTTCAGTTTGTTGTTTTCGCTCTGGTTTTCCTGTCTTTGGTCTGTGTCCTTGTCGTACCTGGAATCAGAGAGGTTACTTACCTGGTTCTTGTCTGCTGTCTTGTTTCTGAAATGAGAAGGGCCAACATTCGCAGGATGCGGACCGGGTCCCCCATGTTGGCTAACGAGGGAGCACCTGCCCATCATGACACTCAGGTCTTTCTCCTGAGTCCCACGGCTTGTATTTATTATTATTATTATTGTTATTATTATTATTATTATTATTATTATTGTTATTGTTATTGTTATTGTTATTGTTATTATTATTATTATTATTATTATTGTTATTATTATTATTATTATCATTATTATTATTATTATTATCATCATTATTATTATTATTATTATTATTATTATTATTATTATTGTAGAAGCAATAAGAACAGCAACTCTAGTTCTATAATGTAATATTATAACCTATGTTTCTTAAAGTTTGCCCTTTATTAAAAGAAAACTTTTAATAATAATAATAGATAACTCGTCTAAGCACAATTTTGAATAACACCTCTATTAAAATCTCCTACTCTACAATGCCCAATATAGAGCAAAGTATCATCACCTCTAATAACAAAAAAATAAATCTGCCCAGTAACTAGCACTTATTATAACACCTACTAATAATTGTAACTGCCAGAAATCCAGAGAATGCCCGTTAAATAGCAAATGCATACAAAGTGACGTCATATATAAAATATTGTTAACTTTAAAATGAACTTATCTCAAACTGCAGGCACAAGCGAAAATTTAAATACATCAATTTCATTACTCCTTCTGACACCGCTCTTCCCAGCTAACAATCCCCCGCTAAAATTAGACTAATTCTTTTATTTTATAATTTGTTAACTTTCTAACTCTTCACCTTTCCAACCTTACAACTAATCATCCCAATAACATAGCGTATTTTCCCCTGTGCACCTAATAACCCTAACTCCTTAATGTAAATTGAGAACTAACATTATTCTTCTCCACTAATCCTTAATCTCATCTACTATAACGCTCTTATTCCTATACACTTTTTCAATTATTAGTTACCTCCCCTTACATACTTATCCATTTCTTCTCTTATATCTCTTTGCATACAATCCATCGACTCTGTGGACGCAGCGCTCTACCGAAAATCCTTTTCTCATAGATCCCATAGCTTTCACCTTTAAATTACGCTCCCCGGTTACTTTTATAACGGCTTATTCCCTCCCCCTTAAATCTATATGTAATTTCAATACTCCATGTTATAACTTCTGTTGCATAATCAACTAAATCCCACCCCATAATTCTCATACTAAGTCTCTCTTGATGCAAACATATTAACGACGCTCCCAATCCTAACTTCTGTAATATATTAAAGTATCTTAATTAGTCACGCCTCTAATATTTAACTAACTGGGAAATCTATACACTGATTTTTTATTTTGATTTTAATAAAACATATCTGCATCTAACACATGGTTTTTATGAAGGCATTTTGCCTCTTTCTTTATGTTTAAAATTCTAAAGATGCTTAAAAAATGAACTTTCCCAAATTTATGTATATATATATATATATATATATATATATATATATATATATATATATATATATGTGTGTGTGTTTCACCCCTTTCTTGTTACCGCTCTATCAACTTCCCTATCTTGCATCTTCATCACTACCCACCCCTAACTTTTCCTTTGCCTAACTCCTCAACCTTCTCATCTCCTCACTTACTCAACCTATTAAACACAGCATCTATTGCCTCCATCCTCTTTAACTACCGTTTTTCCTCCCTTCTGTTTTTCTTACTTCACTGTATGAAATGTCGAGATCTTTGCAATAAAGCTCATTTTACGAAACGAATATGGTCGACCCAATATAATATATTGGTCCAGCTATAATTATGTTTTTGAGTCCTTAATTCTATTAGAACGTTGCCTTGCTTATCCACACGCTGCTTTAATGAGATTAAAGTTGAGCGCTTGCTTACGGAGACTAGGTTGACAGTGTGGCAGGAGTTCGAACCGTACGACTGTCCAAGATTATCATTCTTGCACTGATGAGAGCGAAAGCTCGAAACGCTAGCGTATGTAGGTAAAAATATTTTTATATTATTTAATTAAAATTAATATTATAAGCTCCTTTAATCAGATTAAAATTGAGTCCTAACTAAAATAAATATCACACACATATATATATATATATATATAATAAATATATATATATATATATATATATATATATAAAAACTTAAATGATACATTCTGAAACGAATTAAAAAGTAAAACATACGCGAAGCTATGTTTATTAAACCCAGTGACTTACAATAAACATCATTACGTATGAAAACAGTATGAAAACTAAAAAAATATTTAACGTAATACAATTCATTCGTGACGCTAATTCTGGCGTCCCGAAATTTAAATTGCTAACGTTTTTTCTAGAACTGCACCTGTTTGTTCTTTTGACTTTTAACTGATTTCACGTGCGCGTTCTCGGCTGTTTTTGAAATCATCTCGTTTTTGTTCATTTGTATTTGTCACCTGAAGATGATTTGACGAAGAATCGAAAGTGCTAGTGATACACATGCTACATACATATTGCCTTTAATTTTTACACTCCGCTGTCATTTGTTGCTTTGGAAAATCGCGACTAGCGCGCTCAGTGAGGTTGTAACGATATTCTAATCCTCTATACTATTTTTATTGTTTCGAGTTTATATCAGTATATTTTACGGATATTTGCAGCATAGGTAAGTTGAAAATAATAGTCTGACTGGATTGTTAAATTTAAGTCGAGATTACGAGTAACTCCGACCACCGGGGAAAATGAAAAGCACGAAAACAAGAAGGTCAATGGAGAAAAGAAAACAACATTAGTCTCGGAAATCAGAAATGGTTACAATTGCTTCAGCCTACGATAAACCGTTGAAAGCAATTCTATCTTCGCCGTTGCATGTAATTAAACACCTTATTGATTTGAATATATTTCCAAGTGGAATGGAGACAACTCGTTCCCTTTATTCTTATTACTCTTACATTTTTTTTATTGTGTTTTAAAATAAATCATAATATGAAAATTATATTTACAAAGTGAAAGAAAAACCAATGTATAAGTGTATCAAATTTAAAATATATAAATGTATGTATAAGAAACACATAAACATATACATTGAAAAAACTATTTAAGATCAATATCTAACCGTTGGATTGTCAAAATATAAGAATTCTTTAAACTCACTGCAAAAGTAAAATGTAAAATTGCCCATCAAAAATTACAAACAAAACTTTTAATAATTTTTATAATAAAATATATGATAACACCATATCATAAGAAACTCATAATAAAATATTATAATATAAGATCCCTTAAAAAAACTTGCAAAAAAACCTTTCAAAAGAACTCTTTTCGCAAAACCTCCTTCAAAAAACTTTAAAAAAAAAACTATAAAAAATAATAAAAGCTTAAAAAAACTTTCAAAAAACACGTTTACAAATTTCTTATATACTTTAAATAATATCGCTAAAATCAGATTTGAAAAATATCATGAAAAATATTGTAAAAAATCTCAAAGAAATACAAATCAAAATATTCCCCAAAAGAAATACAAATCAAAATATTCCCCAAAAGAAATACAAATCAAAATATTCCCCAGAAGAATACTTCCCAGAAAGTATCTATCTTCTCAAACAAACCATTAAAATAAAACTTTCTGAAAAAAACCCACTCTAAAACGTTTTAAAAACGACCAAAAACATTCTAAATGAAACTTTCTATAAAACCTTTCGACCAAAACTCTCTGAAGAAGCATGTAAAAGACCCGAAAAATCTCGGAGCTACCTCCATTTGCTCAAATAAGTTAAGGAATCCGACAAAACCTAAAACATCAGAGCTCCTTAAATAACCCGGATGATAAGTGAGTATACAAAGCTACTGGCACATATTTACATACATATATATATATATATATATATATATATATATATATATATACAGTGTAAAATAATTATATAATGAAAGAAATCTAATGATACACGCATGTAAGTTATGGATGGGCGAATAAGTTAGAGCAGATTGGAAGCTAAATTGTATGGTCTATCTGGCAAAACAAGTATCTCGCAAAAATTATAAAAAATATTTTTTTCAATATCTTTGAAAATGAGAAAAAAAAACCTATGGGGTCATTGATATATGCTTGTGTTTCTTCCTAATTCTATTTTACAAATGTACAGATTAGTACCTTCATTTCTGCATGCATTCATTTTATTTCCTGCTTGTGTGGCACTAGTGTTCTCTTAGTCCCATTGAGGAATTTTCTTCTATGTTAGTCAGTCCGTCCATTTCATTAAGAGTGTCTGCTTCATGTGAATACATCCTTTGAAAATTCCCCTCTCTCTTATGCAAGCAATTCTTGTCGGGGTCATTAATGGCCCGTATTATGTTGTATTTATCCACGTTGCACATAGAGCAAAAGTTCAAGACTAGTGAGTATGACTTCCATCTCTCCACCGCCTTCCATTTGATGGTGAAGAATGTCCCCTCATCTTTTATTCGCCATATTGTTTTATCGGTGTATCGTAGGCTGAAGCTATTCTCAACCATTATTGATTTTTCATACTAGGATTGTTTTGTTTTTGCTGTTGACTTTCTGGTTTTCGTACTTTTCTATGTTTGTTTTTGGGTGTATTTTTCCGGCGTTAGAGTTCATCGTAACCTCGACTTAAATTTATGAATCCAGAAAGAAGCGTTTTTTCAACTTACCCATGCTGCAAATATTCGTAAAATATACTATTATAAACCTCAAACTAGAAACATAGGATAGAGATTTTTAACATCGTTACGACCTCACAAAACACGCGAATTGCCATTTTTCAGAGCAACAAACCACAACGGAGGACGGTCACGTGTTGTACCCCTTTGTTAGATTTGAAACCGACGGTACCAACGTTTCTCTGACTTTCTTTAATATATATATATATATATATATATATATATATATATATATATATATCAATGGATTTTCCTCTGTACAACGGTTTAAATAAAAATATGAAAATGAACTCGTACATAGGGACTCATTTCCGTTCAATCCAAGTTAAACATTGATTCATTGTGTACTTTTTCTCCATTCCCAATCAAATCGAATAAGTATATGAAGAAAGATAGGATAATTTGAACGATGAATGAATACCTCGTTTGAAGAAAATGGCGGACAACTTTGTAATATGTCTTCTCTTCCTATACCAATGCTGGTTTTATAACACGGCTTCCGGAGCTTCTGACAGACAAAATAATTCATATCTGGTGAATAAAAAGAGAATTGAGCGATCTGAAAGCCGAATCGCCCGATATTTCTGAAGGGTTTATTTTAGAATAGCATTATTTTTTCCTTTTAATTTTCCATCTGATATTATGAAAATAAACACCTTTATGATATCAATGAGATATTAAGTTACAAAAGATAACATCTCTCAAACGTTAGTTCTGTCATAATCATGAGATCAATAATATATTATGTCATTCCGAATGCTTCATGGTAGCGTTAAATTGGATACCATCTATATAATAAAACTAAACGTACCTGCGTCCGGCTGCCTTCAATTATCACGTATGCAAATTTATTTTTATGAGCAAAGGAAGGAAAGGGTTAATTTTAATCTTAATAACTGATAATAAAGAAAAGAAAAGAATAATTATGTATGCAAATAGAAGTTGAGGCTTTATCTTAACTGATAATAAAATAATAAAGGAAATTATTTCTTTCAGTTTTAATCGACACAAAGAATAATCTATTCGTTTTGATATGTTTGTGACTAACATGGGAATTATCTACGGGCACACATATGCTTTATTTACTAAGTCAGGAGAGAGAGAGAGAGAGAGAGAGAGATAGTGAGATAGAGAGAGAGATAGTGAGAAAAAGAGAGTTATAATGAGAAAGAGAGAGAGATAGTGAGAAAGAGAGAGAGAGAAAGGGAGAGGGAAAGAGAGAAAGAGAGAGAAAGAGAGAGAGAGAAAGAGAGAGAGAGAAAGAGAGAGAGAGAAAGAGAGAGAAAGAGAGAGAGAGAGAGAGAAAAAAAGAGAGAGAGAGATAAAGAGAGAGAGAGAGAAAGAGAGAGATAGTGAGAAATATAGTTATAATGAGAAAGAGAGTGATAGTGAGAGAGAGAGAGAAAGAGAGAGAAAGAGAGAAAGAGAGAGAGAGAGAGAGAAAGAGAAAGAGAGAAAGAGAGAAAGAGAGAAAGGGGAAGTGAGAGGGAGGGATTAATCTATGTTTTAAGTAAAATTTGATTTTGTAAAAAGTTTACTTCGATTGATTGTTTCGGTTTTTGCAATAAGATTTACCGAGCGTGTGACAACAGTAGGAAATCGATTGTTATTGATAAAAACAAATTACATACTACTTTCCCGGGCAACGCCGAGTATCCCTGCTAGTTCAAAACAATTTAGAAGTTCACCAAAGCAAACATTCTAATAATAATCAAACATAATTCCGCGTAAGGGAACTTCTATTTCGTTATTAGTAAGGACCAGCAGAATCCCCCAACGTTTCTCGAAAATGAAGAAGCCCTTCCACACTGGCCGCTTTATATTAACGTGTTTATTCTTATTTTTCACATTTCTATTATTTTCAATTTTCAAAGCATAAGTCAAATAAAATAATGTAATGAAAGAAAGGAAAGTGGCGGACACTTTTGTAATGTGTTTTCCTAACACCGCACCAAATAACTCCTGGGCCTGACACAACTGACACATAGATGGCGCTAGTAATTAAAATTTCAATATACTTTTTATAAAGTACTAAACTTCAAATAGCACGTGCCAACATCCGATTATTACTTTACAAATTACAATTATTCAATCAAATTTTCGAAACAATAGAAAACACTGAATTCAGTGTGTTGATAAACTATTGCTTCCTGATGGGGAAATACTGTTGAAGCACAGCAATGGCTAGATAAGTGTTATTCGGACTCTGCTACGTCGAAAAACAAACTGCCAAGAGTTTCCATGCTGACTTTAAACATGGTCGTACAGACACTAATGATGCTGAACGATCATGTCACTCAAATTCGGCAGTTGTCCCGAAAAACACAAAAATCTCTACAAATTCGTCTGAGCTGAGTGCATGAGATAACAGAAAATTTGAAAATATCAGAAGGCAGTGTACTACCCTTTTTTCAGGAACATTTGTGAACGAGAACACTGTGTTGAAAGTGAGTGCCGCGTTTATTCACAGTCAATCAAAAGCACTAACGCGTAGCTGATTCAGAGCGTTGTTTGCAACTGTTTCAATGCAACAAAAAAAATTCGTCAATATGTGACAATGAATACAACATGCATACATCACTCAACCTGGAGTCAACTCAGCAATCTGTTGAGTGGTAAGCAGCATGTAAAAGCCGTCCAAGACGACCGATGACGCGAACATCAGCAAGCAAGGTTTTGGCTCCCGTATTTTTGGATGCGTATTTTTGGATCTATTACCTTGAGAAAGGAAGAGCCATCAGTAGCAAATATTATAGTATTGATGCGTTTGAAGAAAGACGCCCCACAAACGGCCAGAAATAAAGAAGCAAAGAGTGCTTTTTCACCAACAATCTGCAGCATATAATACGTTGCTCGCAACGATCGGAAACTATATAAACTGCACTTCAAATTGCACTTCAAACTGCACTTCAAACTGCACTTCAAATTGCACTTCAAATTGCTTCCGCATCCACCATATTCCCAGCGACTAATAGCTGTTTTCAGACGTCAAAAGAATACTCGAGGGACAGAGATTTGGCTTCTATAAAGGAAGTGATATCGGAAACTGTGGCGTGTTTTAAAACGAGAAACAAATCCTTCTACAAAAAGGCATCGAATAATTTTTTTTTTTTTACTGTCATAGAGGGTCATACCTACATGGGTATCATAAGTGGGGAGTTGTGCAGAGAGATGTTTGTTCACATTACATTTAAACTTCTGCATGTGTGTACAGTCAGGTTTACAAGTGCAGGGAAAGAAATGTCAGAGACTAGTAGTCTGAGGAAATAAGTTATTAGAGTAGAAAGCTCCTCGGCATCTGGGTACCTCTACAGTGAAGAGGGGGATTTTGCTGACTGACAAATCAGTCGGGAGTATTTACGCTTAGAGGGGCACCAGTGCAGCAAGTTCCTCGGAGCACATTCCATTGAAGTACTTGTAAAACAAGCACAGGTTGCAATATGGCGACGATATGACAGGGGATTGAGTTTGGTAGATAGTGTGGGATCTATTAGATTAGAGGCTTATTTTTGGACCCTGTCCAAGAGGGAGAGACTAGTGGTTGGTGTACCAGCCCAGATGTGGCAAAAATATTCTATGCCTGGGAGAATGGTGCTTTTGTAGAATTGTTGCAAAAGCGTTAACATAACCCTAGAAAGAGACCATGTTGATGAATAAAGTCGAATAAAGTTATTTTATTAGTTAAACCAGGGACTTATTAAGTACTGTGATATGCCAATAGTAGTTTTGTAACAATGCTAATAAATATAATAAGATAAAGTGAAACATCGTTTTTTTTCTCTTCATAGTTCTCCGGCACTAACGCTGCCCCACGATATTACTGTAAAAATAAACACTAATACAAAATCCATACTACCATTTTATTCTTCGTAAACTTCTACACGTGAACATTTGTGCTTGATCTTATTATAGAGCTCAGTTTTTAATTTAATCCCCGGACAGGTCGAGAGAAAGAAGGAGAAACCACATTTATGGTATAAACTGGTGAGCGCAGTGCCCCGGCGTTGACCAGGAAAATTGCGGAAACGAAGAAGCTTCTGTTCTAAGTTATATGTTTAAAGGACATAATCACTGACTTGTTTGCTTGGCCGCACCGTGTTTGTGTTATTTGGAAGAAGGCTTTGTTTTTAATTTACAATTTATGTCTGGATAACACCCAGTCATTTGCTAGGAAAAAAGTGTAGTATATGTTCTGGTACTAATATTTCTGTCCCCGGGTTGTGAAGAGTGAATCCTTCAAGACTGAGGCAATTAAAAAAAATGTTCCAATCCAAATGACCTTTTATGGGGAGCTGGATTTTACCCACATTAAAAACTGAGCTTGTGTCTAACCTTGCCCTCGTGGGGAGGCATATAAATAGAACCAGACAGGAGCAAACTAACCAGACATTTTATTTTTACAAAATTTAATGCCCAGCCTTTATCCAGTATATTAAAATGCTTAGCGTTTATCCACCATATAAAAATACCTAACTTTTATCAACCATATTAAAATACCTAACTTTTATATACAATATAAAAATACCTAACTTTTATCCACCATATAAAAATACCTAACTTTTATCCACCATATAAAAATGCCTAACTGTTATATACAATATAAAAATGCCTTACTTTTATATACCATATAAAATGCCTAACTTTTATATACCATATAAAAATGCCTAACTTTTATATACCATATAAAAATGCCTAACTTTTATATACCATATAAAAATACCTAACTTTTATCCACCATATAAAGATGCCTAACTTTTATCCACCATATAAAAATGTCCAACCTTTATTCACTATATAGAATTTTCTTTTCACAAAAGCATGTTTTATTAAAATGAAAACACTCATTTAAGTTGAACAGAATAGAAACGAATATTTAATTAATGAGTTTTTCTTTTGCAAAGAATTATGCAAATTAGTTAACCTCACGACTATGATCGCATACACATGATCAGTACATGAGCAACTGTTGTTTTTTATTACGTGATGTTGAAATCAGCGTTTTAATCTCACCGCGAAATGACACTACTTTACATGTATAGGGAGAATATATACGAGGTTTGAATTCTGACGTGCGTCGATACAGACTGAGTTAACGTCTATAAACTATTTTTATTTTTTTAAATGTGAAGAAATTCATAATTTTTATCACAAAAGTACACGTAGATTAATCATATCATCATTAATATACGCTCAGACATTTCATGTTCGTACGTACGTTATCACCTTTCACACACTTTTAATAAATTGAGATCGCTGATATGCGATATATCTGATGTCACTAGGGTAATTAATTCCGACTTTGCTCATTTTAAAATGAATTGTTCCAAAATCAACGTATGTCGTCCCGTATACTAAAACCGTACAGTTTTAAATAAATACATTTTGAAAATTGCCATTTGTTTTACTAATTTAGGGAATATTTAGCTCACAATAATTTTTACAGTAAGAAGCAGAGAATATTGATTGTTTTAAAAGTAATTAAGTATCAACAATTTTAAATGAATAAAGAAGGAACGTTTTATTTATTAAAAAATATTTAACTGATGATGATAATTATTTTTACGTAGGAAAAAAGTCGTTTTTTCTTAATAATATTGACACCGAAAGACATTATTTCAAAAGAAATATTATTTCAAACGGTAAATTATACAGATTGATGTAGAAAAAACTGTGAAATTTCAACGGGGCCCGGCTAGGTATCATAAATAGACGAGAGATATTCAATACATGAGTTGAAGTTAAATTTAAAAAAAAGCGAAATAAACTTGTTTCCAGAAAGCGTTTCCATATATTTGCATTGTTTATAGCACAAACAAATTTTAATCTCACAGAACCATCATTATACTGCGAAGGGATTAATCGATTATTACAACGGTATGAGAAAATAGTCCCGGTTTCGGAAATAAAGGATCAAAAAGATAAAAATGAACAAAAAGAGTAAAAAAAATAGAGAGAAAAAAACAAATATCGATGGATGTTAATTATTCCTTGATTTTATACATTATTTTTCATTGATAATAAACATTTTGAAACAAATCAGAGAAAGGATCTTTAATAGTCATAATGTACCTGGTTTGAGTTTTTACCTGAAAATATATAACCTTCACTTTAAATTAGAAGTCTAAGGTGAGTATTCTTCTTTAGTTCATCAGAAATGCTAATAATAATGTATATATGAAAAATACAATTGCTGACGTAATTTTACGATCTTATGTAAATATTAGTGCGAACACTGGCAAAGCTAAAAACTTTCCGTCGTTTTTGACGGAGGGTGTACTATATATATATATATATATATATATATATATATATATTTATATATATTATATAAATATATATATATATTTATATATATATTATATAAATATATATATATATATGTATATATATATATATGCCAAAAAGAAAATCGAAAATAGGTTACATGTTCAAGGACATTTCGTTTTTCTTTCATGAATTTTTCAAGTTGACTGTTAGTGTGTAGCTGTGCGATGCACTTTGAAGATTATATTGCTGTTAGACTTCATTATCAGTATTTCCAGAAATGGTATCGAGTTATTTTTCTGTTTTGTATGTAAACTTTATTGAGGGTTTTACTATGTTTTATTTGTTTTTACGATTTACTATTCGTGTGTTTTCAGGAAAAATTAAAATGTCGTAAATATAAAGTATTCAGTATTTGGAGGTAATCTAAATTTGAATGGCCAGATTCTAGCAGAGTACTGGCTTGCATGTTCCTAGAAGATTAACAATAAGGAGTCCGATTTTTTTTCTAAAGAAGCTGATTAATTTGCAAATAATATAACTTATCGGCAATTGATTTGATAATTTTTTTAGGGTGTTGCGAGGAAATGGTAAGTTTATATTGATGTTTTCTTGATTTTTATGGAGTAAATTTAAACATTTCTTTACAGGGACATTACAATTTATACAAACTATCGATATTATACAAACAAAACAAAACATTATTCTCCACGTCTTAAACGCACCACGCTTTTTAAAGATTTTAACTTCTATGCTTTTCTCACATCAGCCATCTTGAGAAAGTCTTTGAATAAAGACGAATAGTCGATAACCTAGTAATACTACACATCTATACAAGAGTTGTTTAAAACGCTTAAACTTTATACTAGAATTGTCCATGTGGACCAATGACGCAATGGATAAGAGGATTTATTAAAAAACGGTTCTTAGTGGCATTCTTCTGGTAGTTGAAATGTGGTATTATCAGTTATTCGAGTACTTTTCCAGATTCCCCTTAAGAGGTGTTATTGACCGGGTTCCATACATCTTTGCATCATGGGATTCGAAAAATATAGCCTCTCTATTGTGAATGACTCCTCGTGCGTAGTTTGGAGCCACATCGTTCTCCAGGTTATTCTATTAATATGAACGGATATAGACCGAGTATTACATTATGAGGGGCCCAATTTTAGAAAAGTTTCACTTCAGTTTGTATCGATTGTGACTGAGGTGGAAATTCATGGTTCGATGCAGGTTAGACTGACACAAAGTTTGAGGAAATGAATCTATTTTCCCACGAGTAAGTAACTGTAATATCAGGGGACAGGGAATTAGGGTCAATAAGGGTAAAACAAAATTCAGTCTGTCTGTGGAATTCAAGCGAGCCAGGCGTAAGAAATAAGCTCTACCAAATCTAAGTTAAGTCTCGGATGAGATGAAGATAAGAAATCCACCCCGTCGCCCGGCCCCTGAAATAGTCATATAACAAGATAATTCAAGAAATAACTTAGTAAGAAGCTATGATATCACAGAGACAATTAAGATATTACATACCCCTTCTCTCTACCTCTCACCCGATGAAGATAAAAATAAAATGTCATTTGAAACTCTCAAAACATATCTTCGGACTCCTTTTTATCAATTTAAAGAAAGTTTGTTCACTAAACGCACTGACGATATACACACAATGACTACTAAGACGGAAAAGGAAGCATAAATGAACGTAGTCACACGAAGAAAGAAAGAAAGAAAGAAAGAAGGAAGGAATCTACGCAGCGATCATAAAATGAAAGAAAAAAACGAAGAAAAGTAAGAGGTAACTTTCGCTTTAAATTGTAACGAACACTTTTATGAGAAAACAGAAAAAAAGCGACAAAAAACACGGCACACACACGTTAAAGATACGTTAAAAGTTAAAAGAATTAACTGGAGCGCTTGTATAACCATTTACTCGTTAAAAGATATACGTTAAAAGCAACCAGTGCCTGAACGCCACAACCGCATGCATAAGTTAATGGCGATTAATGATTGAACACTGCTCCCGCATACATGATAACGAACACACTCACACACTCACACACTCACACACTCACACACCCCTACTTTAAGTGTAAAATACGCAAACATTATGAAGCACACACTCCCCCACCTGAAAACTTTATAGGTAAAATACGCGAAAAGGCGTATAAGTTAAAAGATGACGTTAAAGATAGTTAAAAGATTTTTTAGTAACGATTTCAATCATTTCATATCGTTACAAGAATACGGCTGATGTAGAGAGGTTAAAATTTACCACTGATTCTACTATTCCACGGGTAGCAGTACTTCGCGTTGCACTCATCGACAAAAGTGATATTACCAGTTATTCGACGTTACTTTATTGCAAATAATATAGGCGACAATAACAAAAAGAAATTGGCTAGTAAGAAGCAGAGTCTAATTTGTCATGTTAGGTTTTTTCTTTTAAAATCTCTATCTATCTAATGTTAGAGTGTGTATATGTTTATATATGTCTATGCATAGCATTCACTCCTAGACTAATTAACCGATCATTATGAATTTTGAAACACAGATGCTAGGCGTAAAGTTGGGTAATGTTGGCTATATTTAATTTTAGTCTCATTCAAAGGGGAAAAAGAGAGCTAGAACTCAGTTTTGAAAATCTAGATGACTCCGATGTTTGTGTAAAATTTAACAGTATGTATTAAACATCAAGTAGTAAATATTCTCAAAGTTTCAGTTTCTTTGGAGTATTATTTTAAAGGGCCTTTAGGGGGCATGATACTGGTACGACCTCAAATATGAAAAATTCAAATATACTAGATTTGCATTAAATTTGATCCAAAGTCATTAGCAACCAATTAAGCCAGATACCATGAATTTCAATTTATTATTAAGATCCCTTAAGCTTAAGCATTCTATTTTTCAAAAATTTTCTAGAATCAAAATTATGCAATCAAAATTGGAATAAGTATTCTAGACATAAAATTTAGTAATATCATTATATCCTGATTTTAATCTTCATAAGGCGACATAAAAGTGGTGCAAAACTGTTCTGTTCGGAATACATATAGTAGTAAGTACTAATACTACACATAAAAACAAGATAGGTTAAAACTTCCTAAATTGTCTACTATAAGTTTTATTACAGTTTTTGTTTTTGTTCTGAGATATCTTCCAATACATTACTAATGGTGTTGTTATTTATAACTTACTGCACCGACCCAGCGTTTCCCGGGATGCACTTTGTTTTGTAAATATTTATGTCTTTTTTAATCACGCTTTTATAGGTTCAATACCTAACTTAAAAAAAGCAAATAAGAAACACTAACTTTTACTAAGAGAATAAAAGTTATTTCCCTTTTAAGGTGTTTATTTAAGAATGTCTCCATATTAGCAAATTGCCGAACCAGATTGCATACTTTTTAAATGTAAACTGTGGCGAAATACGTTAGTTTATTGCCAACAACATGGTACAAAAATAACAAATGAAAATTGGCTAGTCAGAAGTGAAGTTTTATTTGTCATCATAAATGCTATCAAGATTCATCTTTTAAATTCCAGCCGACATAATCTCTATCTATATACTTTTAAGTATGTGTATATGTTTATGTATTTGTATATATAGGATTAATCCATAAACTAATTGACCGATCATTTTGAAT
Organism: Sepiola atlantica; assembly: GCA_963556195.1. Taxonomy (NCBI): domain Eukaryota; kingdom Metazoa; phylum Mollusca; class Cephalopoda; order Sepiida; family Sepiolidae; genus Sepiola; species Sepiola atlantica. Next base: position 11,766,649 of record OY744545.1, read on the forward strand.
TTTTTAACACGTCTTCTCGGGTTAAGGGTGGGTCATATAGACTATATTTATTTTAATTTAATTTTATGCAAAGGAGGAAACGGGGCGAACACTGTTTGTTAAAATTCAGATTGTCGTTTTAATTGATAGGTTCATCGTGTAAAATTTCCATCCATATAATTCTATATGTTTATATAATTGTATTACAGTATTCACTTTCTAAACTAATCAACCGATCATTGAAATTTTTGAACACGTCTGCTAGGCGTACATTTGATTATGTTGTTTATATTAAGTTTTATTTTTTATGTAAATCGAGCAAAGAGGGTCTGGAAACTTTTTGTAAAAAATTCCAATCACTCCACTGTTTGTGAAAATGGAACAATATGTACTGAATTAATTAATAATAATAATAATTTATAATTAATTAATAATAATAATTTATAATTAATTAATAATAATAATTTATAATTAATTAATAATTGTCATAATTAATAGTTAATTAATTCGGTTCGAACCCAAGGCACGGATCACTTTTTAACTCAAGTCTGAATCCCTTAGACCATGCGGCCAACCTAAACCCTATGGAAAAAGAGGAGAAATAAAGTCTATTAATTATTATACAAGCGAACATATTGTCAGCTGTCACACAGTGTTCAACTAATCCAATGGATGGAACTTAGCATTTGAGCTTTAATTTGCCAGCTTATTTTGATTTCTCTTAAAGGCCCAGCCGTAAAGGGAGCTATTAAATAATATTAGAATAACTATTTTTTTTATCATTATCCATTATTATTCTAGTTTTTTCATGCAATCGATTTTTATCAAAATTAGTATAAGGATTATAGACATAAGGTATAGTAGTATTATATCTTGATTTAAATCTTTGTAAGGGGACATAAAAGTGGTGCAAGCGGTTCTGTTCGCGGAATTAATTTTACCCGTCCTGGGACAGGTATGTTTTTTTAGTTTTACTTATATTAGAAGATTGTATTTTTCTTGGTAACATTGACAATATTCCATTATGAGGCATGAAATATAAAGAGATAAACAATACTTTAAACGTTTAGAGTAATTTCAAATTTCACATGAGCTCAAGAGAAAAAGAAGACTGAACGTGTTTTCTTTGTTTATTTTTACTTTGAATTCAGTTAGTTTTCTATTTGTTAAATAATGCACAAACCCATTTCATTCCGCACAACTGTTTGTACATTTTTTCACTCTATCGTACGTTAATTTTTTTTTTATTCATTAAGTTTCAGAGGAAGGTTCGTCTTTAGGCAGCACAACGTGATGAGTTACGAGAAGAGCAGCCAACCATAATCCGGTAACATTGCGCGCCCTTTTCCCCCCAAAATGAATAAGGCCTCGAGATTCTTGCGGGCATTTTCATTCCAACATGTTGCAAGGTTGGGTAGTTTAGTTTTTCTTGCTTAAAAAAGAAATAAATATTAATATATTTTATTGTGAGGCGTCGCATCTTGAATGCAGCTCTTCATATAAGTATATTATTCTATTATGCACGTACAGAAGGGAGTGTTATAGATTGCTGGAAGCATTGTGTGTATTATAGACATTAATATAGTTCGAAAGTTGTTACAAGAGGAAATGAAAATAAAATCTACCTACTTCCTCAAAATAATATATACTCGATTTCAAAACCATCACCTTTCTCGTATATTACATTATCATAACGCCTTGTCGGCGGGGTCACACATTCACTGACTGCAACCCCACGCAGAGGGGTACCCCCCTTCGAAAACAGGCGACCGTTGGCGACCAATGATCCCTCAGGTCGGGATCTGGTTGCTGAGTAGTCAGTGGCCTGGTTGCATAAATGGTCACGTTACTTTCAACCCTCCACTTCGACCCTTACTTGGGAGGTGACGGTGGTTAAGTGAATATCGACACGGACTGAAGACCTGGTTGTTCCAAGTTCGAATCCAGTCAGTTCCACAGTACCACTGTCACTTAGGGATGTTGGCAACCTTCTCGTGGTCCTTCCCGTAAGTACCCGATGTCTTTCCAGAAAGATTTCTAACTAGAAAAACATTGGGGAAACTAATGCCAACACCAGAATCATCTGATTCACACGAAAGAAGAAGAAGACCCTTACTTCGGCTAGACGAGAGGTCAGAGAGGTCCGATCTGATCAATCGGCTGCTAACGTCATGCCCTAGTATCTATCAGTTTATCACCAACCGTATCATTCAATCTGATTCTTTCTAAAAATAAAAACCTTACTTCTCCTTTTTATCCCCCCTAAAAAATAGGTACTAGAAGACAGTCAATCGAGTTGAGTACAAAGAAGATTTCCACTGCCGAAGATTAATGGTTTCAAAGATTAATGGTTTCAAAGAGTAATGTTCACACTCTCACTGTAAAGTTTCCTTCTAAGAGTAATGTTTTCCAAGAGTAATGTTTTCCAAGAGCAGTAATTTCTCAGAGTAAAGCCCGTCTTCTCTCTGTAAACTTAATGTTTTCTGAGAGTAATGTTTTCTAAGAGTAATATTCCCACCATCACTGCAAAATTTCCTACTCAGAGTAATGTTGTCTAAGAGCAATGTTTTCTAAGAGCAATGCTCTCTACGAATATGAAATAATTATCCTACTTATAGGATTTCAATTCGACAACTTTATTCAGCATTAAATGATCCATAAATGTAAACCAAACCAAACATTATTATATGTATGACGCCATTTTAACAACAATTCAAATAATTGACATAATGGTTTGACTGTTCGCTAATGGGCCGAACGCCTGTGATTCATTCCTCGATCGAGTCAACCAAAGACCCAAAAATTAGTACTTGATGACCCTTTGCTAAACACCAATAAAGGTTAAGTGGGGAAATCCACTAAAGAAATATCGCTCTACATTTCGGTGTTATAGTCAATCAAAAATAAATAATGATAGCCAACAAATAAAATGGCAAATATAAAATATACAAATAAAATTAAGTAATATTAATAGAAACTATAAGGAATTTTTTTTTTAAGTAAGAAATAAATTATGAATATAAAATTTACAAAAAATAACATAAAAATCTAATATAATCTAATAAATATATAGTAATTCAATATAATCTAATATATAATCTAATATTAATAAGAAATATAATATATAATCTAATATAAATTTTTAAAAAATAACGAAAAATAATTAAAAAAAATATAAAAAAATATAAAAATAAATAATTATAGCCAGCAAATATAATGGCAAACATAAAATATACAAATAAAATAAAAGATACAAATAAAAATAGCCAAAGAATAAAATAAATACAAATAGACAATGAATAGAGAACCTTTGAGTTTGCCTCAACTACGCTATATATATATATATATATATATATATATATATATATATATATATATATATATATATATATATATAGTAATCCAGGTAGGGTAAAAATCCACAGGGTAGAAATCCAAAGGGAATTAAACCGGGTTTATAAAAGAGTGCTCAATAAAAATATAGAGCTGTATTGTGAATGCTTTTATTCAAACATGTACAAGGTCTGCTACACTGGCATGTCGATGTTATCGATCTACAGCTCTCAAGAGCTGAGGTCTCATCAGGCAGAAAATTGTTTTTTTGATTCAACTGGTTGCTGAATTCCAGGGAGAATGAAGTCAAGCAAAAAAGAAGAGGAGAAAGAAATAAAAGTCATGTGACCGATTTTAAAATATGATTGCCGTTAGAAATTACTATTTTCTTATTTTTATCTTTTATATATTTTATTTTATATATATATATCCAACGCTGAGCTGGGGTAGAAAGGGGGGGGGGCTAGGAAAAGAAAAAGAAAAGAGAAGGGAAAGAGATACAATTGCTGTCAAAAAAGTTTAATTTACAGCTGTTAATATTTTTATTTTGTATTTTTATCCAACGCTTAGTTAAGGTGGGGGGGGGGTTGGAAGAAAAAGAAAGAGAAAGGGGTTGAGGGGTGTTAGGGGTGGATGTCTATAGCCATTTAGGATTTGTTGCGGGGAATGGTTCTGAGTTAAATTCATATTTATTTTTATTCAGCGCTGGGCTGGATAAAGGGGGGGTCGGGGGGAGATTAAACAAGAGCGAAAGAGAAGATGAAGGAAGAGGGGAGGGGGGGTTTCAAGTTTGTTGTGTCTGCTTCCTGTCAATGCAGACATATAACAATTACATGACACCCAGCTTACGGGGATATTTTAGTTTAAGCTCATTGGTGGATTTATTGTTGATAAATTATGTTCTTATATTTTGATCAATTGGCATTTAATTTTGATTATTTTGATGGATAGTTAAATGTATTTTAAATAATATTTATCAGTTAATTAATAAAACATAATGGTAATTGTCTTTATTTTTAGTAAGATTCATATATGGATTATTGGCAGTAATATTAGTAGGTTAGTTCTAGGTACTAATGAGTTAAAATATATTGGGAATTATTCTTGGTAAGGATCGTATATAAGTTTATGACATTGATATAGATGGATTATACTATTATATTTAGTTTTAATTATTTTGGAATATGAATAAATGTATTTCGATTATAAATAATAGTTATTGATGGATTAATAAAACATACTGGTAATTGCTTTTATTTTTAATGGAATTTATATATCGATTAATTTCAGTGGTATAAATAAATAAATTTTATTATTCGTTGTGGTCCTATTATTAATGGTGGGGTTAACACTTGTTATAGTATTAGTGGTAAGGTGTTCTAGTTAAAATTGTTAACGCAAGTTATGGTCTATGAAGGGGGGGGATTAGGAATGGTGGGGGCTAGTAATTTTAATTAAAGTGATCAGTATATAATTATTTAAATATTTAAAAATTGGTTTTGGTAATAAGTAGTTTTGTAAGCTGGATGTTGAGTGCACATACGCACTCGTGCACACATATAAATACATATATGCACATGTATACACAAACATTTATATATGCACCCAAACCCATGCACATACGCGTGAACACACAGATACACATGTATGTGTACATATGTATACGTACATATACGCGCATACAGGCGCACACATACACACATAAATAGTTATAAAATTTTATATCTTCATACATATGCCCACTCATATGTCCACAAAGATCACCTATATATATATATATATATAAAATTTTACTTTTACATGTTATAGTATTTATTCAAAGATTGGGGTGGTTGTACTGTGTTTGTAGTTGAGGGTTAAAGTTACTTGATTTGGAAGTGTTAATAAGTCTTAATTTTAGCGGGCTTTTTGGGTATTGGGTTTTTTTTTTGTTTTAATGGTATTATTTAGGGGGGGTTGTACAAATTACTGAGGAGGTGTGATCTGTTATGCCTACAGTTGATCGATGTTTCCTGTTTTTAGTTTAAAAGTTTTCCTCTGTCAGTAAATTTAATTATTTCAAGTTTTTCGCCGAGGCATAAATAGCATGGTGAGTTTAATGAGCTACAGGTGCTAGTTTTTCTGATAATGTTCCAGATTACAATTGGTGATTTATTTTTATTAGTGAGTTCCCAGTGGTAATTTGAGAGTGATGTTCTGTTTTGGTAGCTTGGGTTGTTGAATGAACATTTATGGCCGGTGTATCTTTCTTTGAAAGTATTACCTGCCATACCTATGTAGTATTTTTTTATATTAGGAGTTTCCTTAGTTGAGATTGTTGCTTGGTAAATCGTTTTTGTTATTAAACAATTTTGTTGCAAGGGGCATTCATTTTTATTTATGCAGTTACAGGACTTTACTTTAGTTGTTTTATTGTTATTTGATTCAGGGTTTAGGTTGCTGTTTAGGATTTTGTTATTGTGTTTTTTAATTATCATTTCTAAATTTTCGCTGCAACTGTAACTTAGTTTAAGTGTATTTTTGTTGAATATTTTATGTAAGATATTGTTTGGGGGGAAATATGTGTTTATGAGGTTTAGAAATTTTTTACCAATTTTGGTTTTAACTGCTTGATTGAAGGGAGGTGTAAACCATATTATCTTCCTATTTCTTGCTTTATTGTTTTTATTATTAGTCGTTGCAGGTTTATTAAATTTAATTTGTGTATTCTTGTATCCGCTGTTTTTTAGTGCTTTATTATAGAATTCTTTATGTTTGTTAAAGATTGTTTCATTTGATGAGTTATTGCTTATCCTATGTTGGATAGATTTAGGGATGTGTTTAATGATAGTTTTGGGGTGGTTGGAGAGGGGGTGTACATAGATTGGGTTAAAGTTTTCTTTATTATATGGTTCGTATGTTTCTTTGGTTAAGTTGAGAGTTACATCTAGGAAATTTACTATTTTAATGTTGGAAGTTATTTCAACTTTAAGGCATATCCTCCTCATCTCCCTAATAATAATCTTTTTAATATTTTCACACCTTTGCCCATTAGAGTTTCTGACTACTAAGAGTCCATCATCCCTATATAGGCCAATGTCTTCAATATCTATATCATTAGTTAGGTTGTAGAGGATGTATAAACCAACTAGGTCGGTGATTTCTGCAGAGTCAAAAGAGCCCATCGAAACATCAAAAGAGTCAGATTGGTTGCTCTTTGTCCATTGATCTTTTTTACTAATTAGCACTGTTTTCCTACATTTTCTTACAATGTTAATCTCTTCTTCAGAAATATCCGAGAGAAGAGTAGCAAACTCCATGACGCTTTCGAAGAGTTCATTTGAAATTGAGGGGTAGTAATTAATTATGTCAAATTGGATGAAGGAACAATTTATTTTGTTTTTTATTTTGCGGAACCAATTAATTGTATCGGTCGTGTTGATCCATTGGTTGAGTTTATATGTTGATCTAATGTTTTTGTTAATTTTTTGTAGAATGATTTTGCTAATTTTTCCGGTTTCTTGTTTTGTAGGATTAATTAGTCTAGTTGTTGGCTTTGTCTGAAAGTCAGGTTTGTGGTCTTTAAGGAGTATATATGCTTCTCTTACTTTTAGTTTACTAACCCTATCACTAATTTTGAGTTTGTCAGTAATTTCCTTGCTACTAATATTTATGTTTTGGACTAAGTCAGTGTTTGATTTTCTGTAATTCTTAGTTATATTATTGTCGAGTAGTTTAAAATATTCTGATTTGGTGAGTTTATAAAAGTTTTGAGTTTTGTCTGCCTTAACTAGAATGTGCTTGGAGTTGTTAATTTCGTTGACTATTCTATCTAGTTTTTTCTGGAATGGGTTTTTTTGGCGTTGAATTTAACGTCCTTAACAATTTTGAGTAAGTCATTTTCAAAGTTATCGAGTAATTCGATACGCGGTGCCGTACCTTGGTTTTTGAAGCCGTATTTTTCTTTGTTGTTGTTACTGGTAGATCCGTTTAGGAAGAAGTATGCTTTCCACTTCATTCTCCTCAAGAGTTCCTCCATCTTCATTGTTAGAATTAGAAGATAATTCCGGGTGTTTGTTATTGGAATGTTCTTGAGGGAGGTGTTAAAGTTGGTTTTTTCCATGTTAGCTGAATAATCTCGGTTAAAAGAGTGCTCGACAGTAAATGGAGCAAATAGTAATCCAGGTAGGGTAAAAATCCACAGGGTAGAAATCCAAAGGGAATTAAACCGGGTTTATAAAAGAGTGCTCAATAAAAATATAGAGCTGTATTGTGAATGCTTTTATTCAAACATGTACAAGGTCTGCTACACTGGCATGTCGATGTTATCGATCTACAGCTCTCAAGAGCTGAGGTCTCATCAGGCAGAAAATTGTTTTTTTGATTCAACTGGTTGCTGAATTCCAGGGAGAATGAAGTCAAGCAAAAAAGAAGAGGAGAAAGAAATAAAAGTCATGTGACCGATTTTAAAATATGATTGCCGTTAGAAATTACTATTTTCTTATTTTTATCTTTTATATATTTTATTTTATATATATATATCCAACGCTGAGCTGGGGTAGAAAGGGGGGGGGGGGCTAGGAAAAGAAAAAGAAAAGAGAAGGGAAAGAGATACAATTGCTGTCAAAAAAGTTTAATTTACAGCTGTTAATATTTTTATTTTGTATTTTTATCCAACGCTTAGTTAAGGTGGGGGGGGGGGTTGGAAGAAAAAGAAAGAGAAAGGGGTTGAGGGGTGTTAGGGGTGGATGTCTATAGCCATTTAGGATTTGTTGCGGGGAATGGTTCTGAGTTAAATTCATATTTATTTTTATTCAGCGCTGGGCTGGATAAAGGGGGGGTCGGGGGGAGATTAAACAAGAGCTTACAAAACTACTTATTACCAAAACCAATTTTTAAATATTTAAATAATTATATACTGATCACTTTAATTAAAATTACTAGCCCCCACCATTCCTAATCCCCCCCTTCATAGACCATAACTTGCGTTAACAATTTTAACTAGAACACCTTACCACTAATACTATAACAAGTGTTAACCCCACCATTAATAATAGGACCACAACGAATAATAAAATTTATTTATTTATACCACTGAAATTAATCGATATATAAATTCCATTAAAAATAAAAGCAATTACCAGTATGTTTTATTAATCCATCAATAACTATTATTTATAATCGAAATACATTTATTCATATTCCAAAATAATTAAAACTAAATATAATAGTATAATCCATCTATATCAATGTCATAAACTTATATACGATCCTTACCAAGAATAATTCCCAATATATTTTAACTCATTAGTACCTAGAACTAACCTACTAATATTACTGCCAATAATCCATATATGAATCTTACTAAAAATAAAGACAATTACCATTATGTTTTATTAATTAACTGATAAATATTATTTAAAATACATTTAACTATCCATCAAAATAATCAAAATTAAATGCCAATTGATCAAAATATAAGAACATAATTTATCAACAATAAATCCACCAATGAGCTTAAACTAAAATATCCCCGTAAGCTGGGTGTCATGTAATTGTTATATGTCTGCATTGACAGGAAGCAGACACAACAAACTTGAAACCCCCCCTCCCCTCTTCCTTCATCTTCTCTTTCGCTCTTGTTTAATCTCCCCCCGACCCCCCCTTTATCCAGCCCAGCGCTGAATAAAAATAAATATGAATTTAACTCAGAACCATTCCCCGCAACAAATCCTAAATGGCTATAGACATCCACCCCTAACACCCCTCAACCCCTTTCTCTTTCTTTTTCTTCCAACCCCCCCCCCACCTTAACTAAGCGTTGGATAAAAATACAAAATAAAAATATTAACAGCTGTAAATTAAACTTTTTTGACAGCAATTGTATCTCTTTCCCTTCTCTTTTCTTTTTCTTTTCCTAGCCCCCCCCCCTTTCTACCCCAGCTCAGCGTTGGATATATATATATAAAATAAAATATATAAAAGATAAAAATAAGAAAATAGTAATTTCTAACGGCAATCATATTTTAAAATCGGTCACATGACTTTTATTTCTTTCTCCTCTTCTTTTTTGCTTGACTTCATTCTCCCTGGAATTCAGCAACCAGTTGAATCAAAAAAACAATTTTCTGCCTGATGAGACCTCAGCTCTTGAGAGCTGTAGATCGATAACATCGACATGCCAGTGTAGCAGACCTTGTACATGTTTGAATAAAAGCATTCACTATATATATATATATATATATATATATATATATATATATAGTCTAAAGAAGCTTTGAGTCATTAATTTAAAAAAAAAAAAAAAAAAAAAATGTAAAATGCAGTTTAAATTCCCAGACAAACTAACTAAATCCAAGATATTGCAGACTTAACATTCGTTGGAAAATTAATAAATGAATAAATATAAGTAAAATAAAAAAATAAAAAATAAAAATAAAAAAGGGGGGTTAATTATCTAAGAGTGAAACAAAAACAGGAGACCTTAAGCGTCTAACATTAACACGGGGATCATCAGCTGTTTACCATGTAAACTGTTTCGGAGATTTAAAAACAGGACAGTTTTAATATTCATGGCTCTCCAATGGTACTGATTATACGACCATTTCCCCAATAATCAAGTGTCGAAATAATTCAGCTTAAAATATCACTAATATATACATAAAATAATAATAATGATAAAATAATAATAATAATAATATATTACACTTAAGACTACCGTATGATATAGTAATTTGCATATCAAATAACATTAATTATAACAATAATAAAAATATATATATATATATATATATATATATATATATATATATATATATATATAAGTCTGCGCCTATGCTGTGATTCAAGATCAGCAAAACTGTGAAATTGGCACCACTGGTCTGAAATCGTTATAAACGTCTGGTCGGCATTTTTTCACTGCTCGTAATTGTGCTATGTCCGACAAAGTGTGTGGGTCTGCTAGCTGAAAGAAATCGCTATATATAAAATTGAAATAGATATGTTTGCCTTAAAAACTATTTCTTTTGTTATTATGTTATTTAATCAAATAACGTTGTTATCGCATTGTAGTGTTGCTACGAGTGACTTCCTCCTCGTATGATGTTAGCTAACCAACTGAATTGTCTAACTCGGAGAATCTGTCACTCAAAAACATCCCTCCACTCAATTTAGCACTCAACTACCGACTCACATACGCAAGTCGAGTATTCTGACCTTGAACGCGATTAACTGCAAACTCAATCCAACGCAGGGTTGATTTCTTAACCTCTGTACACCAGTCGCCTACGAAGCCTAATGCAAAATATGAGTCGATGGTTTTTAACATAATCTTTCAAATTACCTAAATATTTGGCGATATTTCCTGAACTAAGTTACAGAGATTGGCTCAAATCAATTATCATATTCATTAATGTGATATTAATTACTCATTATGTCATATGAGAACGTTCAAATATTACCGTTGGAATGGATCAGTTCTTAAGTGTATCGGCATCACGGGCAGATAACCTGCGTGTGCCAATTTAGAATCTTGCTGATTACATCAATTTTGACAACCTTCATGTGGTCCCTATTAAACATGATTCTAGAAAGAATTGAGGAAATCAATGTCTACAACAGAATCAAGGTGGTCAAAAAGTCAAAATTCAAAATGATTGGATAATTAATATAATGGATTTTGATCAAAATTAGAATAAGGATTCTAAACATAAGGCTTAGTATAATCATATCTAGAATTAAATTTTCGTAAAGCGACATTAAATTGGTGAAAAATTGTTCTGTTTAGGGAAATCAATTTTACCTTTAACGTGTTTCGAATTCGCTCCCCCGTTAATTGGGTTCCATTGTTTCGTAGAAACCAAATCGAGCGAAAAGTTTATGTCGAAAACTTATTGTAACTATAGAAGCCGGTCGTCTTCACTTGAATACTTTTGCTCGCCATTTTTATTACTACTAGATAACATTATCCGTTGAAGCGTCCTATCAAATCGATGTGTAATATTGATCGTGGAATTTCAGTTTTGGGTAGCCATGTTTGAAATTTCAATGTGAAGCATTCTGTAACCAGGGCACCGCTTCTGCAAGACTATACTAATTTTTCAATCCCATGGTCCATCCGTGGTCACTACGTATAGCTTTCTATACGTGATTTCATGCGAGATATTTGTTGGTGACCTAAAGGAAATTCCTTTAAAATACTGATTCATACCAATTTGCTTTATTTTGCGGGACCAACAGATAATTTTGATGAATAGACAATCATTTTATATGCTTATATATTTTATATATTTTATATATTTCATGAAGTGATGATAGATTTCTTTTCTATCGGCTGAGGTGCCCTTGTCTGTGAGGTACTTCTATTGGCACGATACATGTATTTGTTCCCATCCAGTGCTTTTTTGTGAGTTGAATTTTACCACGCTAAAAAGCGACATTGTGCCTAACTTTGTTCTTATGAGGAAGGATTTAAATAAAGAGAATAATTAGCATTATCGCTTCTTCTCTGAGAGAGAGGCTGGATTTTATGATCTGTCACCTGACTTAAGACAGTACATATCCTAGCCTGGACAGATGGTTCCGATAATTCTTTTGAATTCTATTGACGTTTTGAAGCAATTCGTTTTAACATGGTTGAATTTTAGATTTTTGATACCTTGCAACACCAGATATTTCTCAATTACTTTTCTGCATTTCATCATTTGCGATATTTTTATGGATTACGAAGGTAATCTGTCATCCGTTCCAGTGGCAGAAATTTGATCGATCTCCATACTACTATGAACGTGTAGTTGTGCCGGTCTAAAGTTGTTATTCGATTCTGACGTCGGTCGCAATGTCAATTAGGTGGTCTCATTCATTATTTCCACAGAAGAATTTTTCCTCCAAATAACACCACAACTCCAGTTTAAAACAAGTAACAGGTTTATTTGTTGGAGGTGACAATGGTACACGCTTCTTCCTTTGAACAACATACTTGCAAAATGAGAAATATCAGTCCAACCAAATCCAAACACAACTACTATAGTTTAGAGTCTCAGAGACAATCTGTCTGTCTGAGAGGTACAACAATCCAGACCCCAGAAAACCAAGGTCTCTATCCGCCCTCTGACGCCCAAAGAACCAGATTTCTCACCACCCCTACCAATCTAGAATATATGTACCTTTGACCGGAAATCTTAGATTCTGGTCTTTTTACTCAGTAATCTACATTCGACTACACAGAAGGACTACCCAGATATTCACTTGAGATAACGAATAGCCAGTGTGCACTTAAAAGCGCATATCTGCAGACAATCTATAAACAGGAGATAACTTGAATGCCTACTTGACACTGTTCTCAAGTGTCTAAGGTCTCTTTGTACAGGGGTTTGTCAGAACAACCTGGCATGAGGATACTTCCTCCTACAAGTACGTGTTTTATTTTTTTGTTTTGTGAGAACTGTCAACCACACAAAAAGTTAGATAGCAAGTCAGCAGCAGCAGCACCAGCAGCATCCATAACAACGCAAGCAAACTAACCGATAAATTGCAGACGCCCTTCCGAACTCAGAGTACAAACTGAAATGTATTTGAATCTCTCAGACATATTGGACTAATTTGTAGGCAAATCCTAATAATTTTCCTAGTAGTTTAGTAATTCAAGATGAAACATGAGTTCAGCAATTCGAAACTGAATCAAAGATTCAAACACTGTAAGTATTCAAGCTAGAAAGTCTGCTAGCTGTTTTCTGAATGAACAGCCATAAAAATGCAGAGACTATTAATAGATAGCGTTATACATCAGAATTAAAAGAACCGAAAAACGGATTGTTTTCATTCATAATTATATAATTATTTCTTTTGATAATCATTTGTAAGTTTTAAGTACAGCTGTAGTTTAGTATTTGTATTAGTATTAATGTTTTCTTATGGGTATAGTTGCGTGAAAATGTTTAATAAAGAGGTTTGCTTAGTGCTCATAATCCACGTACTTCATGCGTTACTGAAATACTAGATATTTTAAATCGAAGATCTACCGGACTCTTGTAAGACCTCTCGATTTATACAATTCCGAGTGCTTACCGACAACAAGGAAGGCCGGCGAAAATACGTCGTTATGGAAATCAAAATGCTCCGCTGAATGTCAAAAATTACACTGCTCGACCAATGAGGACATCCGAAAGCGCTACGACATCGCACCGATTAAGGGCCAGATGGACGAATGGCAGCTCAGATTGCTTTGGACATGTGCTAAGTGCTGAGGGCCAACGACGACACTGTCGCGAAACTCGCCTTTCCATTAGAAGTCACCTGGAATCGACCAAGACGAAAACCGATGATGACATGGACAGACAACCTGCAAAATGATCTCTGTAAAACTGGTCTTCAACCTGACCAAGCCTGTGATCGTGTCAACACATTTCTAGGCAGCGCGTTGTATTCCATTGGTAAGACGCTGGACTATAGACATCAATATCGAAGGTTCGATCCTTGTCTAAGTTAGCTATGCTGATGACGACTGGGAGCCAGAAACACGTGTCCATGGTATACTTTTATGTAGTATAAAATCAATGATACATATATATATATATATATATATATATATATATATATATATATATTCTCATCAAAAGCGAACTCATTTTTGCTTATTACGAATCTCTTGGATATAAATTACTTAGTTTGATTTCGTAGTGACACTTTGATGGCTGCCCGTCAAGATTCTGGCCAAAATGTCACATCATCAGGAAAATAGATGCGAAGAAATATGAATGATTGGCTTGAGTTTAGGATTTATTTACACATTAAACATGATGTTTCTGCCGACTTTCGATCACTTTCTGAAAGATGGCGACAACACCGTTTATGTTCATCGCAATTCTAACCACTTAATTTCATATTTAAATAAACCCACATTCTATTAAATATAGTCTAATCAATGATTCATTCTTAGTATTTATTGGATCAACCATCGGTAAGTGTCTGGTCGGTGTAGATCACAACGAATGGCCTAGGACTAGTGCCACATCTACTATTCGCATTCTCTTTGACAAGGTTACCCCAAAAAGTCGCTAATCTAATAAGTCCCTCTCTATCCACTAAGCTTCAGCCCCTGTCCCATTAACGTAATCTTGCATCCTTGTCATTGCTTTACAAGTACTTAAGTTGGTTGTGCTCCGATGAACTTGCTCCATTTGTGCCCCCTTTAATACACTCAACCAACCCGAAAATCAGCTAAATCCCATCGATTCACTGTGGAGACCTCCACAGTGAATGGATGGGATTTAGCTTATTGTCGGGTTTGTTGAGTATATGTAAGGGGGCACCAATGACTTCTTTTGTTCAAGCTGCCGGCCTTTAGAACTCCCTCCCTGCTCTCTGTTTCCCCGACTGTACCGACATGCATCAATTTAAAACTAATGTGAACAAGCATCTCGCTGCACAACTCCCAATCTAGGATGACCCCCTAAACTTTCACCCTAATTCTCAGTAGCCTTTACGTCTACAGTGGCAACTTGGCTTGTTTGGGGTGAACTAAGTAAAAAAAAAAACACGATCGAATTACGTCCCAGATCTCGTCGAAACAAATAATGCTTGATGTCGATCGGCAGCTGCTCAGTCACCCTCCTTTCTTGGCCTTTTGGCTAAGATCAAAGTGTAGTATCTGTTCCGATGAATACTGCACTCCATAGACTGGTATTGTCTTGGCCTTCGGAGCTTTATTTACGCCGGTGGGTCTGTCCTGTGCAGTTCTAGGAAGCCCACCCTCCCAGGCTTCGCCTCCCTTCATTGGGGAGGAGTAAGTTTATTGCTTACTGCCTGAGGCGCTCCTACCGGGGAATGTTGACGGGGCTGCCCAGGCAATTTTTAAACCCCACTTTCCCGACCCGACCTTGGGTCACATCTTACTCGTGGGAGTAAGATAATACTGGCATTGTGCCTAACTCCTTGAGAGGAGTAAATAAATATTCAGTCACCCTCCTGAAACCCTGTCGTCCATCTTCAAGGCAAGGTAGCCACCCGATCTATTCTGTGACTTGTCGGCCGAAAACAGGTGTCCGCCATCAACGCAAGCCAGGTTTCAGTCTTTTTTTGCTAATTAACAAATTTTAAAGAAAATTAATAATGCATGACACCACTTCTATTTCTCTCCGATCCACATGTAGACGGTTGGTTTTTACTAATGTTCTTTTTATATGCCCGCATTATTTGGCTGGAACAAGGTGCGTTATAGGCTACCACCTTCGACCCCGATCTCGTCTAAACACTCTACATTATACAGGTAGAGATACTTTTGTTAAAGCAGGTGAAAGAAGGCTTAACTGAAAAGATTGATGGTAACTATGATAAATATAGCACTATTTTGTCGTGGATGTGTTAAAATACAGCATTTTCCACGTAAAGTTACATAAAGTAAAAGTGGAACATCCGATTAGAAATATGAAATTAGAATTAAAGTTAACGTGTCAGAATATGACGTATATATACATGAAGTCCGAAGTGACACGTAACGCTAGAAGATATTAAAATCTTCGATTTTGGCTGGCTTACTGATATGATTCAGACCGCGTTTTCGAAGTTTCATCCATGTTTACATTTATTTATTTACCTTTTTTTTCTTTTCTCCTTCCCTGTTTTCCCATTTTAACGTCTTTGTAGCATACGCTGCATCATTTTTAAAATAGTTACGCACGTGACAAAATCATCCTGTTGTGTGTTTTTTTCTTATTCCTATGTTTTGCCATTGTTCAATAAATTAAAAAAAAATCCTTTTGTCTTCATATATATATATATATATATATATATATATATATATATATATATATATATATATATATATATATATATGTGTGTAAAAATAAAAATGGAATAACGGATAAGCAAATCAACAACTAGCAAAAATAAACTCAAAAACACATATTGAATAGTTCTACCAAAATATTTCAATTGTTAATACAATCAGTATCAGTTGGTGGCAGAACTTTAATTTAAAACAGAAAAGTTTTCATATTTATACAAAGAACGCAATTTGGAAAAATATAGTCACGTGTAATAAACAGTAGAAAGGGAGAAAGAAAGAAAGAAATGTTAAAAAAGAAAAAGAAAAAGAAAGAAAAAATAAGCCGTTAGCATGTAAAAGCCGTCGTAAACGCTGTAAGTTAATAAAGTTGTGAAAGAAGATTAGTAGTAATTTTAAATGAATGGCAGCTAATAATTAAACAAAGGAGGGGGAGGAGGAGGAGGAGGAGGAGGAGGAAGACGGACTCAAAGTCGTAGAAGTTATCCGTTATCATATTGATTCAGGTTCATTTCGATTAGAATCGATCTGGCAGAAGATGTAGAAATATTATAGAATACGGGTCTTTAAATAATTGTGTTATTATGACGTAGGATTAAACATGATTCTATGAGACGACGGAGTTTAGTGTCGTGTATATGTTTTATTGAAATCACCCTCTGTGTACTAAAGTGTTGACCAAAAGAAATCATGAGGGTACATAACGCGTTTGAGGTGTCAGTTTTTTATAGCATGATTGTGTTCATAGATTCGTTTATTTAACGGACATGGTGTCTCGCCAAAATATATTTTTCCGCAATCGGCTCATGGTATAGTATAAATTTCAGCTGAAGTGGGAGATATAAGGACTTTATATTTGTTTTTATGTTATTTTAAGATGTTTTTAATAGTAAGTGAGGTAGCTTGGATAATTCTGAAACCATGTTGGGAAAGAGAAGAGAAGAGATGTTGTTGCAAGAATTAGTAGGGAGGAAAACATTTCTTAGTATGGGTTGTGTAGTATTAGTTGTTTTCGTATTTTTGATATTTTTGAGATGTATTAGGATAGCTTTCCTTTTAGCGGAGAGAATGACATGTTTGGGGTACTTTAAAGTTGTGATGATTGTATTAACAATTGAAATATTTTGGTAAAACTATTCAATATGTGTTTTTGAGTTTATTTTTGCTAGTTGTTGATTTGCTTATCCTTTATTCCATTTTTATTTTTACATTTTGCCTGAAACATTGTTTCTTTTATTCCTCAAATATATATATATATATATATATATATATATATATATATATATATATATATATATATATGTATATATATATATAATTATTTTTCTTAAAAACAATTACTAATATTTTTTCGATAAAAACAATATGTAAATACATTAGTCGTAGTCATCTCACGCAAATATGAAGTAAATATTTTTTTCCATTAAATTTCACAAAGAATTTTCTTCGTCATCTTCTTTGTGTGTCTTTGAAATGTCATGTAGTCATACGACAGTTTTCCACTTTTTACGTAGTCTTATGCCTTATTGCTGTACTCTGCAAGATCTTTCAAGCGACACTGGTTGGGCAGTAGAGGGCAGACAAGGCAATGCTGCATAGTATTGTCCAATTCTCCATATTCGCAGATAGTTGGGTCGGTTTTGTAGCCCCATCGGAGCTTTTGATCGTCCTATTCTCGTTTACACGTGCTATTTCTACTGGACCCTGAGTGCTTATGAACTAGGAAGAAGTGCTTAAAGGTAAGGGGGTCATTCTCTAGCCCTCTGGTCCACAGTCGTAGTCCAGTCTTTTGTTGAGATTTTGTTAAAGGCTCAACATGGTCGAGGAAGTTTTACCTTGACTTTAGTCTTTGGGCTGTTTGTTTACGTCCATGAAGGAGATAGCGTTCATCACTGCTAGCCGTTGTGATCTCTACTCGGCTGATAACTCCCCGTCTCACATCTGCAGGGACACTGTAAGTGAGGAGATGCAGGTTGTGAAGTTTGGAAGGCTCTAGGAACCAGTGAAAGTGTCAAGTGTTGTTCAACGCTGAGTCTAATTTACAGGCATAGGTTTATCTCTCTAAAACAGGACGCATGTACTCCACAAACAAATAGTGCAGGGCCAAGGCAGTATATGTTAGTGTGTGTGGGCTCTGGGTCCCCACTTGGTATCATTCAGCTCCCGTAGAATGTACTTCCGGGAGCTGGCTTTCAATTTTAGATTTTGAAATGTTCCTTGAATGAGTGGGCGCGGTCTAGAGTTATGCCAAAGTAGACAGGGTTGATGTATACCAGACCACGGTTCCTGAAATGGGACGAGCAGACTTGCATTTTTATAGAGTTTGCATGCAGGTGCTTGCTCTCGTAGTCGATGAGTAGCTAATCGAGTGCTGATTTGAGGTGCGTTTCTACTGCTTAAAACGTACTCTCTTTGGATGTTACACAGAGGTTGTCAGCATGAATTAACCGCTCAGTGTTCTGTTCAATGGAGAGTCATTGGTGGAGACGTTATGTACTAATGCAACCAGCACACAACCTTAAGGTAAGTCATTCCTTTATTGTCGTCAACAACCTTGTTTGTTGTTAATAGTAATGTAGAAGTGCTTGTCTTTGATAGAGGGTTTCGATGGTCTGTAAGTTCCAGGCCTTTTGTCAGACCCAAGGTCTATTTCAGAAGGAGCCGATTGTTTCCAGTGTCATACGCGCCAGACAGCTCATCAAAGACAGCTCCCGTGACAAATCCTTTCTGAAACTCATCTTCAATGTGCTGAGTGAAATTCAGGAATTTCTTTGTACTCGCTATAAAGCGGTAGAATCTAGGTAAAGATAGATATTGACATACCCAGGTACTGTACTGCAACTACTCAAGTAGCAAGTATAAACTAGTTTATAAAAATCGATGATAAATATTATTGGAACTACATTTGTGCAAAATGGTAAAAGTCTGAGTTCCCACTGCAATGATTAAAGCACATTATTGCAACAAAAAGTTGTACTGAATTCGTGTTGAGAATATCCAAGAAAAACAACCCTTTTCCCGATAAAATCGATATCTGTTAAAATTCCGTGACAGAAACATTAACTCCTATGTCCGTTCGTGCGGTTATCTAATTTGAAACTAATCCACGAATAATTTGGTAATCTTTTCTGGAATTGAATCAAAGATGCGTGGAATTGGCTAAAGTTTTAATTATTTCCAGACACGAAAAGATAATAATACTATTATTAGATAGATATCATTCATTGGTATGAAGATAGATAGATATATTGATGATGGGCAGACTATCAAAAGTATGAGCCCTAGGCGCGTATATGCGTATATGCAATCAATTATTTGAAAGAAACGATCATAAATTATATCTCACATGTTGATAAAATTGCGTTGAAAATGTCCTTATAAAGACGATGACACGTGCATTAGTATGTGTTGTCTTGTGCGTGGCTTAATAAAATGACAACACGGTTATCTTCGGAAAATATAATATGTATTATTTATTTGTCGTGACGATGAGGTGGTGACGACGGGGGGTGGTGGTTGGAGAGGATTTTTGCACACGGAATTAGGCGGTTGATTCTCTCCGAAGTTCGATCGTCAACTAACTCTTTCGATTTTCGGTTCGAATTATATAAGATTTTCGTGGCCACCTCGACGACCTCCGAGATTGCACCCGGTGACAGCCTGTACTCATTTGACAACTCAACAAATCTGTCCATCCTTCCTGGCATGACACAACCGCACCTGGCAATATGATCTTTTAACCTTTCCGGCATCTCTGTTTTCTTCTGACATCACTGTTTAAGTGATTCTTGCAGGTGCATCCTTTTATTTGGTCGGAAGAAACTTATGTTTTGACAATCGATCATATTGTTTTCTTCTGTGCAGGTGTCTGTCTGGCTGTGAGTTTTTTTATTTTATTTTCAACTCACTTTTTGGTCATCCGACAATTATCTCATCAACTGATAATTGCCAGGTGCATGTTGCACCTCGACTTCAGATATGTAACATGTTGCACCTCGACTTCAGATATGTAACATGTTGCACCTCGACTTCAGATATGTAACAGATGTATTGATGTAGATGGTTACGATTGCCAGCATCTGCTTTAAAGTTCGCCAACTAACATTTAACGATATGCTAGTTATGCTTAATCTGCACAATTCATAAAGTAACATGCAAGATGTAACGATATGCTATTTTTGCTTAATCTTATATGTAACGTGATTATTTCATTGACTATTCTAGCTCTGTAGACAATAGGTGCTTGTTCAGATGATTCGTCAGCCGTTTCAGCCATTTCGTTAAACATGTTTTCAGAAAATATGCGTTTAATTCTTTAGCGTTCAATAATTTCTAAATTGGTAAGTTACAGTTTATCCTAACATAATCATCAAACAATAAAGGAGATCTATCTTAGTATAGCAAAGGAGCTGTAAGAAAATAGACATGGAAAATGTATTTAAAATATTGTTAATGTATAGTGGGATGTTTCTAGTCTTACGATGGTAGGGAGATCGATTACAATTGTTATTCTCATGATTTAATTGGTTGTATAATTGTTCTGTCCCATATATCGAACATCGATTTCTTCATGATAGGTTATACATTAAAGATATACATTATATATTTATTTTACTTTCATTTCTCTGTCTCTCATATATATACATATATATATACATATATATATATATCATAAATATTTGTTATTGTTTATTATCTATGTACGTATACGTTTTGTCCTTTTTAATAATCGAGACTCATCAGCATCGAGATATGCCTATTCACTACCGGTCATGCGATTCGAAACCCCGGATTACAAGTATTTTGCAACTCAAATCCGACGCCTTAACCACACGGCCAATTTTAAATATCAAATAAACGGTTATAATTTTAACACTTTATCGGCGGCTTAACGTCTAGAGCGTTCTACTTTCTTAATGAAAAGGACGATGCATTTAAAGCTAGTGACGTCATGTTGTGTTAATACTACACTTACAGTGCTCTACTTATATATATATGAAAAACTGTATCAGCTCTATTATAAGTATTTTTTTTAATTCATAAAATCGAGCCGCATAAAAATACTGTTTAAATAAATAGCAATTCATTAGTGGGCATATAGATATGTTATACACAAAAGAAAATAAAAGAAAAACTGAAAAGTTTGTGGAATAAGTTTTCTTTCGGATTGATCGTTCAAAATTCTTCGGAATGATCGTGTCAAATTCTTCAGATAGATTGTACTTAATTCTTAGAAAGAAATCGGAATTCTTGAAATGTGGTTCTATTTAAGTGTGCTATTCTTCCTTTATGTCGAATGAAGACTCAGCAAGATATGTCTTTTTAAAGTAAAGTAATTCCTCATCTACGCATCATTTATTCGTTATTATTACTCCTAACATAATCAATCACATAAGAAATCGGAGGTATTTTCACTCGCACGATCAGATCTACTCTCACAGAAACATGATGACACACACAAGATGAGGCAGATGGGCGTCACTCTCAACCTCTGCTGTAACGTTGACACCATAACATGCAGCATGTAACACCATGCTAATTTACTTAATATTGTAGATAATTTGATTGGTGATGGTCCGGAGGGGGAGGAGCAATGTACTTGCCTTGTGCGGATAGATTCATAACTGACCAAATTTGTTATTATTTTTACTAACTAATAATGGTTTCTGGAGTCATGTGACATTGTACCAAATGATCACAGAAGTAGTTATAAATAAGAGGAAATGTATGCTTCCTGTGTGCTCGCTTTAGTAGGTCCAGTACAAGTTAACATAAAGTAGTCCAATAGGCCATCTTAGTTATCAGTTCATGTCGGATTATTCGTTCAGTATCGAAGTGACTTACGAGTTACATTAGTTAGTAAACCTGTAGCTCTCAGAATCCGAATGATGGTACATAAATATCAATAAAACAGAGCAAGTAGAACAATTTGCATCACAAAACCGGCTAAACATTTTGAACAAGACTGGCTTACAAATGAGACAGAAACACAAAACAAGTCTGCCACGGAAATAGCTCAAACGAGCCACAAGGAATACACCAAAACTTTCCATTGCAGAACACGGGAAGAATAGGCCAACCAACAACATGTAACATATTTTCTTTATAAACTATCCCAGGAATATATTGATAAGGAAGGCTCTGTAGACTGGCTCAAAAGACGATCGCTCCACTATGATCAGGAGATGATGATAAAGGCTGTCCCTAAAAAAGAGTGGTCGCAGCAACAAGTGCAGATTCTGTCACAGAGAGTGTGAGCCACATGACATCCAGTTTTTAGTTTATGCTGGGGACGGCTGCTATATAATGCGAGAAAACAGAGTTATGTGTACAACCATAATAAATGTAATATGGAAGAAATATGCTACTGCAATATATAAACTAAAATGGTGTATGTAGGTCTCCCTTTTAAGGGTTTTTTTTCAGCATAAAACATGGTGTTTATTAACACATTTATTAAAGTTCTGCGTGCCCGTCATAGATTTCAATGAACTTGGCTAATTATACAGGGGACTGAGCGTCATACTTCGGCGCACAGATCCAACGGCACTTGAGCAATGATAGCTCGGATTTGTTCCTTAAGTTCAACAATGCTAAAAAAAAAATACAATTCCTGCTTTCTAGTTGCACATGAAATAGAAGAAATGCTTAAGTATTTTTTTTTCTTTTTAATTAAAAATATTTATAGGTATGGGGGAGGATAAAAAAGAAATTGGGGGGGAACATTTTTTCTGTTTTTTTCTTAACTAAAAATATTTCCTTTTTTGAGGGGAGGTCGAAATTTTTTAAAATTTATTTTTAACTAAAAATATTCTTGGACGGAAACAAAGAAAATCAATGTCTAACCACCCAAGAAATATGACTGGAGCTCCATCGGTTTACGGATGAGCGTTCATTTCTGACGCGGCAACCTAGCAAAAATATGCGATATTTCCTAGTATATATAATGTATTGTGCATAAAGCTCTTCCAATGTTGGACTGGCTTCTGTGGGACTTGTAGTGGTGAAAGAGAGGCGGAGTAAATATCAATCTGCAGGCTCAGTTCTATTATGTTTATCTTTTCATCAATTAATGTAACAATTTTTCTATCATGTAATTTTTTTTATCAATCATCATAAAGTGTTGAGGGGAATGTTGCCCTTGCGTTTGATCTGTTCAAGAGGAAACTTGGGAGTGGTCACCAAGCCTATCACATTTAAAGCTCTTGTAACTTTTTTTTTCCTCTGTCGATACTGGAAAGGAAAGGTCTGTTCAAAATCATCCTCGAAATTTTGAGAATTGTCATGAAAAGATCAGAGAATAAAATGAACAACGCACTCCAACTTCAGATGATAGGAAGAGTCCTTAGGAACTTCCGGTGATCACTCCATCCATGAATTTCCAACAACGTTGACCAGTTTTTTAGATCTAACTTTCAAAACTTTCAAAACCTATTGAAGCAAAACAATTTGACATGTGCTTTAAAATAAACGTGATCACTATTTTTTATATAGTTAGTTGCCTTTTTTATAACCATAGAAAATATGTGATGGTTTTAAGCCGACCATGCATACTCTAACATATAAAGTTATCTTGTCGGATTTTAAAAGTCAGACTCGAATAACATTTAAATTGACAAATAAAACTTTGTTTTTTGTATCTATTGAATACTAGCAGTATTAGCCTATCAGAGCCTCTATCTCACTACCCCTCTTTATTTGTCTCTCTACCTTGTTCTTTTATCTTCCCCTATTCCCCACTCCATCACATGACTGAAAAACCTACCTCCCACACTGAGGACACCTGGCCGAGTTGACCCCCAAATAATTAATTATCGTCTATTTTTGCTAGGCTGCCGCGTTCTTGGGGGGTTAGACATTGATTTTTTTTGTTTCGGACCAAAAATATTTTTACTTAAAAAAAGAAAATGTGTCTCCCAATATTTTTTGTTTAAATAGGAAAAAAAATTAGAGGGGGAGATCACCCCCCGCCCGCTTAAAAAAAATCGAGCGCGAACGCAGACCCACACTATATCGAAGAACCAGTTTTGATACGTAGCCTCGTTTTAAGATGATTTATTGCTAAGTAAAAAAAATGAAAAAATCATTTCTCTTGCGTAAGTAGTTAAATCAAAATCGTTATTTTAACTTGTCACGTTTGCTCAGATGGTAGGGCAGCGGACAAATTACCCCACCCCCTTAAAAAAAGAACCACTTTTAATATGTACCCTCGTTTTAAGATGATTCATTGCTAAGTAAAAAGTCGGTAGCGTATCGGACAAATTCGTCCTAATTACCATATAACGTTAAGGTTACGAGTTCAAATCACGACATCGGCGTCGAAATTGTTTATTGTTTATTTAGTTATTAAGATTTCTTATGTTTCTGGCTTGGAAATTAATTAAATAGTAATATGTGTGTGTATATATATATATTAATAAATGCCAGTATACTGAAATCATATGCCCTTAATAGGGTTAAGATGAAAATTCATATACACTAAATGTACAAAAGTAAGGAAATTCCCAAATTTTTACACTTTTATTGTCATTAAGGGTATGACTACATATCAACCAAACCATTTCATTATCACATCACTACAGTATAAATCTCTATGCATGAGTGGATGAAGTGTGTGAGGTGCGCTGAAGAAAAATTCCTACCAGTAAAATACATAGTCCTGTTGTGCTCGCATACCCTTAATGACAATAAAAGTGTAAACATTTTGGAATTTCCTTACTTTTGTACATTTAGTGAATATGAATTTATCTTAACCCTATTAAGGGCATATGATTTCAGTATACTGGCATTTACCATGGAATGTCACTACTTTTGTAAAGGCTATGCCTCAATACAATGGTCATTTTAAAGGTTTTTAAACATTTTCTGGAAAACTAAGGTATATTGTAAACTGAAATTAAAATGCCATCAACTAGACCCTAGAACCTCTATCTTTGTCAAAAATCAGCTGAATCCATCAAATAGTTGATGAGATACAGGGTGGCACATACGTACTACGTACGTACACACGGATAACACAAAATCATGCCTGACCTTTCTGGATATCTGGGTTGCCTTGACTAATGATGCTGAAATTCTACACACTTATAGGACCTATCAAATAAAAATGTTGTGCAAATTTTTAACTAATTTGGTTTATTGGTTTTTGAGTTATGATTGATCAAAGAAATGAGATTTCTAGCATAGGCCGTTTTTGAAGTCTCTTAAGAGATAGAGCGCTCTCGCGCCTCCCTTGATATGTGTATGGGCGTGCGTGTGTATGCGTGTATATATATACTTTTCTACAAAACGGTAAGGAAATGAGGCGATAACCGAAAATGACGGTTTCAAAACAAAGAAATGCCCCCCTTCATAATATTAAAAATATATTGTGAAAAGACCAGGGAAATATTTTAAACCTCAAATATATATTCTTCAAAGCAGACAAATCGAGCAGTGACTAAAATATATAAAACACAACTATAAATATAATGATTGACAAAGAAGTCACAAAATAGAGGAAACACACAAACGAAAACAGGATTAATAACTACAATTCGGAAGCCACAAATATAGCAGAAAGCTTAAATTCGACAACCGTACCAACAATATACAAATGAGCCAACGTTTATCAGTTCGAAAGATCATAATAACGGACTCAAAACTAAACCTGAATGCAGACAGAGAATGAAAGTCGGCCATATTGCAAGAGTGAAACTCGGACAAATATAAAAAATAAGAAATAAAATCAAAATCAAATTGATTTGTACTAGCAAAAATATATGCTCCCTCTTGTTGCATACTTTCGTAGGGCTGAGAGTATTATAGAATTGTGACAGAACTACAGGGTGGGCCAAAATAAGGGTCCTATCTTTAAATTTGAATAACTTGAATTTGAATAACTTCCACAAAATAAAAGTTAAACTCACCAAACTTTATGTGTGTGTAGACTGACCCTTCCGAGATTTTTTGAAATAAACAAAACAAATTTTAGCCGAAAAACACTTCTTAAAACTTACAAAAACTAAAGTATTGTTTTTTACACTGTTTTGAGTTTTTTAAGCAAAAATAATGTTTTCTAAATGAGGGTACGTTCCTTAGGGCTAATACGGCTCATGCTTGCTTCGGAAGGGGTCCTTTACTTATTCTAAAAAAAAAAAAAAAATCAATAAATAAAAAAGTTATGAATTTAAAAAAATAGGACCCTTATTTTTGCCCACCCTGTACATGAAATACGTAGTTAAAGCAATATAAATTGGGAAATAAAATAATAGAACATTACGACATGGCCGCCAGCGATTAAGGTATTGCCTTAAAGTTCGATTTTCAAGTCTTTAAAAAAATGAATTAGAATTTTATTTCGGGATAAAAAATATAATTTTAGAAATTTCATCAAAAATGTGTGTAAAAAATCAAAGGAAATAAGCGAGATATTAAAATAATCCATATAGTACAATTGAACGCCGAACGGAAATGTTTATTTCGTCCCTTAAGTTTTTAATTTCAATATTTTAGTAAATTTAAAAGTTTTTTTTAGTTTTAAATATAAAAGAGGATGTAATACATGGAGGGATTCCCCCATATCTCCTTAAAAACGGAGGAGGTTATTCCTGTGAGGACTGTCTTATGATAACCGATACTACACTTATAAATTCCGTTTAAATCGAGCTTTTTTTTCATTCGTTAAAAATGTCTAGTCACAAAAGAATAGTTGTTATTGCTTCTTGGCCTTTTTGCTAAGATCAAAGTGTAGTATCTGTTATCTTAACATCAGCGCCGGAAGTTTGCATCTAATTATCTCTGTTGAAACTGAAAGTTTTAAAATGTTTTTAAAACGTTATCGTTTTGTTATAAATTATCTTTAATGAATTGTTCTAATGATTATAATAATATTACTATCGAGGAACATATTATAAATATAAAATAAAATTGGACAACACAAATTATGAATGTATATTACAAACTATTAATTTATTAGAAACTTAAAAAGAAAATAAATATTCAAATGTACAAAAGCGGGTTTCGTTTGAAATATTTTAGAGATTTCTATATATACTGTATCATTATATTTAAGTAAGGCGTAATCAAATATAAAACTAAAAAATCAAATAAAAAGCAAATTGATTTGTACTAGCAAATATATGCTCCCTCTTGTTGCGTATTTTTGCTAGGCTGGGAGTATCATGTAATCGAGACAGAAAAACAACAAATGCATGCCCTTAATAGCGCTAGATCACCTAGATCACATAATAGTATTTAAACCGGTGTAAAAGGAATAAAATAAAAGTAAAATACTTTATTCATGGATGTAAAGAGCGAACGCAGACCGCACACTATTATTATAAATAAAATAGAGTAAAACCTGTTTCCTTTTTATAGATGTAAAAATAAACGCAGACACCACAATTTTTTTAATAAATACAATTAAGCCAAACGCATTTCTATTTTATAGATGTTAAGCTTGAAAGAAAATAATAAGAAATTGAAACATGGCCGCCAGCGATTCAGGCATTGAAATAAAGTTCGATTTTTAAGTATTTAAAAAATAAAGTAGAATTTTATTTCGGGATAAAAATGCATTTGAAGACTAATTAATACATTTCATCGAAACTGTGCTCGAAAAATCAAACGAAATAAGCGATATATTCAAATAATCCCTATAGTACAATTGAACGACTAATGGAAAGGTCTATTTCGTCCGTTCCGTTTTTAATTTTAACTATTTGATAATTTGAAAAGTTTTTATTTTTATTTTTAATATAAAGGAGGCCGTAATACATGAGAGGATTCCCCTACACCTCTTTAAAATGGAGGAGGTCATTCCCGGGAGCACGGTATTATGACAACAGAACTGAAACTACACTTATAAATTCCGATTAAATCGAGTTTTTTTATTCATTTAAAAATGTCTAGTCACAAATTAATATTTTTTAAATTGTTACTTGGCCTTTTGGCTGAGATCAAAGTGTAGTATCTGTCCTCTTAATATCAACGCCATCATTTTTCATGTAATTATCTCCCTTGAAACTGAAAATTGAAAAATGTTTTTAAAAAGCTGTCGTAATTTTAATAAAATCTCTTTAATTAATTGTATTAATAACTAATAATATTACTATCGAAGAAAATATAAATATATAATAAAATCTGACAATACCAATTATAAATGTATATTACAGAATATTAATTCATTAGAAACATAAAAAGAAAATAAATATGCAAATGTATAAAATCGGGGTTTGTTTGACGGAGTTTAGAGATTGCTATATATATATATATATATATACAGGGTGGGCAAAAATAAGGGTCCTATTTTTAAAAATTCATAACTTTTTTATTTATTGATTTTTTTTTTTCTAGAATAAGTAAAGGACCCCTTCCAAAGCAAGCATGAGCCGTATTAGCCCTAAGGAACGTACCCTACTTTTGGAAAACATTATTTTTGCTTAAAAAACTCAAAACAGTGTAAAAAACAATACTTTAGTTTTTGTAAGTTTTAAGAAGTGTTTTTCGGCTAAAATTTGTTTTGTTTATTTCAAAAAATCTCGGAAGGGTCAGTCTACACACACATAAAGTTTGGTGAGTTTAACTTTTATTTTGTGGAAGTTATTCAAATTCAAGTTATTCAAATTTAAAGATAGGACCCTTATTTTGGCCCACCCTGTATATATATATATATATATATATATATATATATATATATATATTGTGTCATTATATTTAAGTTTAAAGGTTTTGATGTTAATATACGTAGGAAACAATCGCATTTATTCATATTTTATAATTAAATTAGATTGGAATATTAGATTAGCTAAATGCAGTATTCTCCATTATTTCGCAATGTATTAATTACGTTTAAAAATTGTGACTGATTTACTGACAGACAGACGGACGCACAACATCACTATTTAAATAAGATTTATATATCCGGCAGAATATTTTCACTGCGAACCTTACTTCACAACAGCCAATTTTACGATATAAGATCCGAGTTGAACAAACATCGTAAGACGAGATTTCCCCGAAATATTATGATATATGGACCCTATTATCGCATCTACGGTGACGAAGTAACACTAAAGGCGAGTAATATTTGTAATAAAAGAAGAAAACATAAAAGAAATGATTAAAATAGTAAATCAAAAATTAGTTTAAACCAGACTAAAACACTACCATTATTTTCACTTTTGCTTTCGTTTCGTATTATTTTCAGTCTCACTTTGTGAATAGACTTCTGTAAATGAAGTAAATATTTTTGATAACTCTTACTTTTACTCATTCTCACTCTCTTTCTCACGCTTATTTTTACTCACTCTCACTCTCTTTCTCACGCTTATTTTTACTCACTCTCACTCTTTCTCACGCTTATTTTTAGTCACTCTCACTCTTTCTCACGCTTATCTTTACTCACTCTCACTCTTTCTCACGCTTATCTTTACTCACTCTCACTCTTTCTCACGCTTATTTTTACTCACTCTCACTCTTTCTCACGCTTATTTTTAGTCACTCTCACTCTTTCTCACGCTTATTTTTAGTCACTCTCACTCTTTCTCACGCTTATTTTTACTCACTCTCACTCTTTCTCACGCTTATTTTAACTCACTCTCTCTCTTTCTCACGCTTATTTTTTTATTTACTCATGCTCACTTTTTTTCACGCTTATTTTTACTCACTCTCACTCTCACTCTTTCTCACTCATTTTTTCTCTTTCTCACCCACCCTTCCTCTTTATCACTCTCTCTCTCTCTCTTTCACCTTTCCTCCTTCTCACTCTTATTCCCTATCACTCTTATTCTTACTCACTCTTTCTCTTACTCACTTTTTCTCACTCTTCCTCTTTCTTACTCTTACTCATCCATAATCACTATCACTCTTATTCTTACTCACTCTTTCTCACTCTTATTCTTACTCACTCTTTTTCACTCTTATTCTTACTCACTCTTTCTCACTCTTATTCTTACTCACTCTTATTCTTACTCACTCTTTCTCACTCTTATTCTTACTCACTCTTTCTCACTCTTATTGTTACTCACTCTTATTCTTAATCACTCTTTCTCACTCTTATTCTTAATCACTCTTTCTCACTCTTATTCTTACTCACTCTTACTCACTCTTATTCTTACTCACTCTTATTCTTACTCACTCTTTCTTACTCTTATTCTTAATCACTCTTTCTCACTCTTATTCTTAATCACTCTTTCTCACGCTTACTCTAAATCACTCTTTCTTTTACTCACTCTTCCTCTCACTCTTCCTCTTTCTCACACTTACTCACTTTAACTCTTACCCTTATCTTTCTCACCCTGACTCACTATCACTCTTACTCTTAATCACTCTTTATCACGCTTACTCTTAATCACTCTTATTCTTACTCACTCTTTCTCTTACTCACTATCACTCTTACTCACTTTCACTAAATAAACTCAAATTTATAGAAATATGTATTCAGCAGAACATATTCAATGCGAACCTGGCCTGATATTCACCATTTCTATGATGTCTGATCTGAATAGAATGAACATCATAAGAAGACATTTTATCGAAATATGATGATACAAGAACTCTCTTATCGCATATACAATGAGAAAAGTGACACCGAAGGCAATACAGATTCATAATAAAAACGAAATAATAAAATAAATTATTAAAAAGGTAAATAACTAATAGGTTTAAACAAAGCTAAACACATATTTTAACTGTTGTCTTCGTCTTGTTTTCAGTCCGCTTCTATCCGACAGCCATCTATAAATTACCTATCCGAATTACCGATACAGATATGTAATACATTCAAGAACAAGGTGAATGTTAAGCAGTGAAGAAATAGGAAAGCATCAAGCCAGCTGCTTAAGAAAACCAAAGACAAAATTAACCAGTTCTTTCGAAATTTCGATATAAAAGACTTTTAGATGTCAATAAGAGAAACGCTTCTAAATGATACTTGAGAAGTAAAGACGAAAACGAGCATTTACCAGCTGCAAAGCGTATTAGATGCTTCGCGTGTAGGACAAATATTATATTTAAAAAACAACCCGTGTTCATAATGGTAGATTTTTTATATAATATTCCGCTGTTATTCGACACATTTCAACCACATAAATGATGACTGTATTATTCTCTCTTCTTTTCTACGGATCCCTGTTACGCTTTTCGATACTAATATGTCTTCAACTGTCGATTCGACTCATTTCTGATGAACCTATGCCTTTTAATGTAGCAATTCTTTTTGTTTTCAATTATAAGAAATGACTTTACATTCAAAACCTTGTTATTATCGACAATTTTAAATGATATATTCCGACCTGGAGCACGTCGCGCAGTGGTTACAAAAAGTGGCTGGTGACATCAAATACACCTAAAACCAAGCTTCTCTCATTTAACCACCAACGATCAGATCCTCACATTGCCCTAGTTGAAATGGATCGAGCTCCCCTTGAGGAGCCCCCCCCCACTGTTTTGATAAGCTTCTAAGCCTGACGTTGACCCACTATCTTAAATGAAAGACTTATATCAGATCTGTTGCTAGGGTCTCTGAAAAAATGGTTAGATCACTTTACCGTTCCTAAAAGTATTCCACTCTTGATGCAATCCCCTACCCGTAAAAGAGCCAGATACGACCTAAGATTGAATACTATTGCCACATCCGAGGAGGTGTCGCCCAGAGCAGTCTCTCCTGTCGTGAGAGAGTACAAAATATCTTCAGAATTTAATGGAGAATATCCTCTGCAGCCTTTTTTTTCGCAGAATAGACGTTGCTAGTCTTTCTCTACTCTATCGTTATCTTCATGGTAGGTGCTCGACTGTGCTCAAATATCTGGTTCCCCTCCTACTTAAACATTCACACCAAAAACACGCCTAGCAACAACCGCTGTATATAATTTTCGTTTTTTCCTCTGTGTACCTAAATCTAAATGGAACTTCCGTGAGCAGGGGTTTCTTTCCCAGATTGTGGAACACAATATCACGGGGCTACTTCCCAGTTGACGACAGCATGGTCGTTTTTAAGCTCAATGTTAGCCAATTCTTGTTGTGCCGTTCAATCAAGTAATCTATTTCAGCCTAGATCCAACGATGGTCTGCAATCCTCACGGCGTTTGTCTTATCATTCACCTAGCAAAAACCATTAACTCTTGTCTTCAAGTTGCCTTTGGGCCTTGATGAGCGGTGACTCGTTAGTAAACAAAAATAAAAAAAAATCCTTTGAATTTAATATCAGGTCTTCGAGAATCTAAAAGTAATAACAAAATAGATGAAAAAGCGCCACCCCCTTCGCATTCATCTAAGTTTACCACGCATTTTCATTTTAAATTCAGGATCATTCTACGCACGCCGTCAGTCGAGGCAAGCCAACCACTTAAATGATAATTACAATTTTTTACTCTTCTTTTATGTGGATCCCTGTTACGCTTTTTCATGCTAATATTTTTACCCCATTTCTACTTATTATATAAAAGAGGAACCTATCTTCAATTTTCTTTTGTAAGAGACATGAACACTTATTTTTAAAAAGAACCAATTTGCATATGTAAGGACTAGTGATGGAACGATTTCAATATTTTTCCCGATTCCGATACAATGACCGATTCTGTTCGAAATTCCCAATTCCGATACAATTACCGATTCCGATTCTAAAATCGCCTCATGAAATTCTACCTTTTTATGGTAGAATTTCATTGGGGGGGGGATAGCAGAAAGTCCTCACCTACTTTAAAATGTAGATATAATTTTCTTTTTAATTTGACAAACTTCTTAATGTTTTCCGTTTAATTGTGAGAGTTTCATCTATTTTTTTCACTTGTGGCATTTTTTCTTATTTTGTGTCATTTTAACATGTGCTATTTTTACCGGGTGATTTTTTCCCGTGCCATTTTTACCTAAGTTCGTCATTATTCGTACATGTTAGTTTTACTTGTAGTTTAAAATGAATAAATATTTATCACTTTATCATTAGCACCAGCAATAGAAAATAAAGTTTAAAACAACAACAACAAAAGTGTAAAAGAATCGTTGTTGGAATCAGAAATTAGGCTAAAATTTTTCTGATTCCGATACACAACACATTCCGATGTTTTCGATTATCGATTCCGATTGTGATTAATCGCTCCCAAACTAGTAGAGACCAGCTGACTGATTCGAATTTTGGAGCAAAGATGAAGCGTTAGTGTTGGAACTTTGTCAGTATTTATTAGAGTTTTATTTGAAGAGGAATTCCTTCTGCAGTCTGGACCGTCATTATAACTTTATTTGGACTACACAGGATCTACATACATCCCTGTTTTTCCTACAGATGCGTCGCAGTTGGCCGAGTGATTTGTGAAAATTGACGATTCAATAATTAATCTATTTTCAAAATCAGTTCGTTTCACACAAAAAGACCAACTTTTGATTTTGATGGGACAATAGGATCGTTTCCAGAAGTTAAGTCGCTGATAAATTAGGAATTCTTACTCCCTTGAATTAAAAAAAAATTGTTCGCTCAAAACAAGGAAGATTGCAACTAAAGCCCAAAGGGTTACTGTGACCAGTTTTTCCACCTTACATTTAAATGTCTGCATGTTGGTACGGCCGGATAAACAAAGAACATGGAGGGAATTCCAAATGCAAGCGGTCTGAGGAAAACGGCTATTAGAATAGGAAACTTCTAGCGTCTACAGCTCCTCTCTATCTCTCTTTCTATCAGAAGAGATCTTGCTAGCCTTACTCAACTTCATCATATATTTCCATTGTAGGTGCTACAGTGAAGAGGTGGGATTTTGCTGCTAATCCGGTTGATCAAGAGTATTTACATCGAGGGTGTAAAAGTGCAGTAAGTTAATCGAAACTCATTTCGTAGAAGACCTTGTAAAGCAAGTACAGGGATGCGGCGATGCGACATGGGTTTAGAGTTGGTAGACAGTGCGGGACCTATTAGGGTAGAGACTCTTTTTTACATCCTGTCCAAAATGGATAGGTTAGTGGCTGGTGCACCAACCCAGATTCTGCAACGTAATTCCGAAATATATCCGATTAAATAATGTACGATGGTTTAAAAGACGATTCATGATTGATAATGAACGCCATCAACAGAAGAGAAAATAGATCAATATGTAGAAGACATAATCAAAATATTTATATATTCCTCGATGCCAAAACCAATAAACTTACCAATCATAGAAACAATAATAATCTATTTTGATATTTTCTAACCAATCTGTTGCTCAGGGAACTGGAATAATGATTCGATTGTTCTAATACTTCAGAAAATTTGTGCCTTCTTAATGACATTCTTTTCCTAAAAGGAGTCACGTACGTCCAGAGATTGAGTACCGTTGCCATAACTGGAGAGGTGTCAGTCCCAACACTCTTTCTGACCTTGACAGAGTTCAACATCGACTTCTTAATCCTGTGGGGTGAGCGCTTCTATTTTCTACAGCCCTTTTTCACAGAAGAGACCTTAATATTCTTTCTCTACTCTATCGTTATCTCCATGGAAAACTTGGTTGACCTTTTCCTCTTATTCCTCATCGTAAGATATTTCCAGCAAAATCTCGTCCTTCTACAACGTTTGCAAAAGTCCTTTCTTTCTTCCTTTGTGTACCAGACATCAAACGGAATTTCGGTAGTGGTACAGCGTTTGAACCGGAGAAACCCGACTTTATTTTTTTCTTCCGGCCGTTTACGTGAATATCGGGAAGATGCCGAAGCGCTTAGCTACTGCGAAGGTTCTAAAAGCAGACGACAACTTTACCTGTACTAAACAAAATATCGCAAAAGGAACAAGCTTGTACAACTTTTGAACCGTAAACAGCCGAAACATGCCGAAACATGCCGAATGACAAAAAACCAGCGTCAAAATCAAAATGATGCGACGCTATCAAACAAGAAAAAATAATGGAACTGTATTTAAAGCAAAAAAACAAAACAGTCACCGTATGTTAAATTTTATTTTAAAAAAATTGTTTAGGTAGAAAATATAATGAAACAACTGTTATAATCTTTTTTTTTACAAGGTAGTTTTTTTTTCTCGAGAAAGTTAAGATTGATTTTATTATTATTTTGGGGTTTCAATAAATTGTTTTTGTTTTGTACTGGTACAGATTTTGAACTATAACAGGGTTGGTTTAGGGTTAGGGTGAGAAAAAAAATAACGACAGTTTAAAAAAAATATATAGGTTAAGGTTTGGGTTAGGGTGGAAAATAAGCAGTTTTTTCACATTTTTTAGGGTTAGGGTTTCCAGATTGTTTTTTTTTTTAAATTTTGCTGATTTTCTGTTGGGAGTTAACGCAGACGAACTTTACGAACTTTACGATTTACTTAATTGAGACTTAAAAATTGTCGTCTGCTGTCTCTCAAATTTATTGGCCCAGCGCTTCGTAATCTTCCGGCTGTTTATGTAAACAGCCGGAAGATGCCGTTGAAAAGTTTGGTGCCCCATCCCCCCGAAAATGGGATCACCTGTTGGCCGTGGGTGGCGACCCGTCATGTCTTAGGAATGGATATTGATGGCTGAGCGGTCCATAGCTTAGTCACTTCGGGTACTTACTTTGGCTAAACGTGAGGTCGGAGAGGCCCGATCCGATAAATCGGCTGGTCACGGCATGCCCTAGTATCTATAACTTTATCCCCAACCGCATTATTCAATTTTATTCTTCAAAAATCAAATCACTATTTCTCCTTTTTATTTTTATTTTTTTCCCAAAATAGACACGAGAAAGCAGTCAATGACGTTGAGAACAAAGACAATGTATTCGGAAAGCAATGTATTCTCGTTATCTAAGAGCAATTTATTCTGGTTATCTAAGAGCAATTTATTCTGGTTATCTAAAAGCAATGTATTCTCAGCATGTAAATAATTATCCTACTTATGGAATTATATTTGACAACTATATTTCAAGCAACACAAAACTAGTTTGCTGTTGTACCAATGTCTGTCGCTTGTAGTATGGTCGGAGTCTTTTTCGGCTTGTGTGTCGTTATTCTAAAAGAATAATGTTTTCAAAGTTTAATTTATTGAAATAGTAATGTTTTCAAAAAGTAATGTCTATAAAAAGTAATGTCTTTAAAGAGCAATGTTTTAGAAAAGAAATGTCTTTAAAGAGTAATGTCTTCAAAAAGCTATGTTTTTAAAAAGAAATGTCTTTAAAGAGTAATGTCTTCAAAAAGTAATGTTTTCAAAGAGTAATATCTTTAAAGAGTAATGTCTTCAAAGAGTAATGTCTTCAAAGAGTAATATCTTTAAAGAGTAATGTCTTCAGAGAGTAATGTCTTCAAAGAGTACTGTCTTCAAAGAGTAATGTTTTCAAAGAGTAATATCTTTAAAGAGTAATGTTTTCAAAGAGTAGTATCTTTAAACAGTAATTTATTCAAACAGTAATTTATTCAAAGAGTAATGTCTTTAAATAGTAATGTCTTTAAATAGTAATGTCTTTAAAAAGTAATTTCTTTTAAGAGTAGTTTTTTCGAAGAGTAATGTTTTCAAAAAGTAATGTTTTCAAAGAGTAATGTTTTCAAAAGGTAATATCTTTAATGAGAAATATTTTTAAAGAGTAATGTCTTCAAAGAGAAATGTCTTTAAAGAGTAATGTAATTAAAGAGTGATGTTTTCAAAGAGTGATAGCTTTAAAGAGTAATGTCTTTAAAAAGTAATGTTTTCAAAAAGTAATGTTTTTAAAGAGTAAGATTTTTAAGAGTAATATCTTTAA
>OY744545.1:11813375-11868375 GCA_963556195.1 Sepiola atlantica
CTGTGCATTATAGGTAGTACGTAGAGATTTGATGTTATTGGTAGTTTAGAGGGGTGGTTATATATTTATAGATTCATCATGACTTGTTAGGGTGGGATTGGGTGGTAAATTTGGGTGGGTGGGTAGGGGGTTATAGTGTGTTTTGGGGTAGTGTATAGTGGGGGTTTAATGTTATCATCCATTTTTGTGAAAAAAAATTTTTTTTAAATTTATTTTTTAATTTTATTTTTAAGTTATGTGGGGTTGGTGTGGGGTTAAGGTGGGGTATGTGGGTTGCCAAGGAGGTAGAGTCTACTATGTTTACAGTTGATAGATGTCTCTTGTTTTCTATTTAGGAGTTTGTTTTTGTCCTTAAAGCGGATAATTTCCAGTTTTTCATTTAAGCATAATCTACATGGAGAGTTTATTGATTTGCAGGTGCTGGATTTTTTCAAGATTTTCCACTTTATTATGGGAGTTTCTTTTTTGGTTTTTATTTTGTGGTAGTGTAGTGAAAGTCCATGTTAATGCTAAAACTGGTAACACCATGAAACTTCTCTTATAAAATGATTCCACTAGTATTGATCTCGGTATAATATAATCACAATTTAAAAAAAAAATATATATAATCACAACAAAATTCACTACAAATAATAAACAAAACATTAAAATAAAATAAATAAAATGCAGAAGTAGCAATTAATACCCTAAATTAAAAATCAAAAAATGACGGTTATAATCATTTTATTCTCATTTCAAATTTAACTCACTCTGGCCGTCGTCCCATCTCCCTTCCTCCCACCCCGGCCGAAATTGAGATCATCACAGCACAAACACGTGAAAACCTCCCGCGCAATAATTTGAAACACGACTTGTTGGGGTCCTCCCCCCTCCCCTCTCATGTCACCGTTATAGACAAAGCCCCAACTATGTCCCCCTCCCCCTCCAATGTATTTTCAATTTTCAATCTCCCGTTAAAGTGAAGTTAAAACTTATGCCATTTGAATTCCATCGCCAGCCCGATGAGTTGGTCGCTATTTGCACCAATGAAACAAAACTTGTTTTGTCGCAACTAATGGAATAAAATCAAAATATATATATATATATATATATATATATATATATATATATACATATATATATATATACATATATATATACATACATATATATATACATATATATATACATATATATATACATATATATATACATATATATATATATATATATATATATATATATATATATATATGTATATATAATAACAAAATCAACTTCTCAAAATCGAAACAGAATCGAATCAATAAAGCAAATCCTACACACACTCGCTATCTTTTCAGAAATAGTTAAAATAGTCAATAGAAAAAATATATATAATAAACAGTATCAACTGACACGTGTTTCACCGTTACTGCGACATATCAGCGTGGCTGACTATGACATGATTTGAAATCGTAATCAAGGGTTCGAATCCTGTCATAGTCAGCCACGCTAATGAGTCGCAGTAACAGCGAAACACTTGTCCGTTGATAACTATTTTTTTAATAAAAATAACTAACTAAATAAAAAAACATTTAAATTTATTTATTTTTACTAAAGAGTCACGGCAGAGAGACTATTCGAGGAAAAGGGTTAACGAGCTGGTCGGGTGGACGGTGGTAATTATCGTTAAAATTCGGCAGCATTTGATTATTTAAGAACACCGCTCAACAATGATTTGTTTACATTGGACTTGAAAATAACTATGTTGTATTCAGCTGGGAAACAGCCCCATGGTACTGTGTTCCTCAGACGGATAGTTCTAGGAAAGAAACTCTGCGTATGGAAGCTCCGCCTAGTTTTTGGTACACAGAGGGAGAAAAGGGAAATCACTGACTTTCGCTGTGGCTAGACGAGATTGAATTTTCCATGTTTACAGGGGGAAGCATAGATTTGAGCTCATTCGAGCACCTATCATGAAAATAACGATAGAACAGGAAAGACTAGCAACATTTCTTTTGTGAGAAAATGGCTGTAGATTAGAGAAGAGAACATCTCCCAATAGATTTAGAAGTCGATTTTGTAATCTGTCAAGATAGAAAAAAGAAGCTCTGAGCGCCCCCCCCCCAGATATGACAACAATATTCCATCCTAGGACGTATTTGACTCTTATACAAGTAGAGGATTGCGCCAGGAGTTAAATACTTTTTGGAATGGTAGAATTTATTCAACCATTTTGCCAGCGATCTTACTAACTAATTTGATGTACGCCTTTCATTTCAAGTGAAGGTCAGTCCTAGGATTATTTGTGTCATATTCAACAACATTTGTATATATATATATATATATATATATATATATATATATATATATATATATATATATATATATATATATATATACATATATGTATATATATACATATACATATATATATATATACATATACATATATACATATAATCCTGAACACTTCCGGTTTAACCCCCCAGCGCTTCTGGACTTTACCTCCGTCTCCGGGATTTTTATTTTATTTATTTTTGACAAGGAGAGGATATAACTCTTGAAATATATCAAATTGATCCCTGATCATCCGGACAATTACAGAATAACACTCTTGCTGTCTATGTAAGTTCGTCTAGAAAAATAAACAAACTTTTTTCGACCTATTTTTTTCGACTTATTTTCGATTTTACTTTGTTTTTGTTCTTTACAACTCCCAGCGATCCGGAACTTAAGCATTGCCTTAAACCCTTTTAAAACTTTTATTATATATATATATATATATATATATATATATATATATATATATATATATATATATATATAATTTATATTCATTTCATTTGATTATTATTATTATCATTATTATTAGTTGTAGAAGTATTATAAATGTATGTATACATGCGTTTTTTTTTTATTTTACTTG
Organism: Sepiola atlantica; assembly: GCA_963556195.1. NCBI lineage: Eukaryota > Metazoa > Mollusca > Cephalopoda > Sepiida > Sepiolidae > Sepiola > Sepiola atlantica. Next base: position 11,816,266 of record OY744545.1, read on the forward strand.
TACTAATTTGTGAAATGAGAACAAATTTTCATATTTTTTGCTAGACTTCTATGTGTAATCTTTTGTGAAAATGAGAGATATTGGAAGTAAAAAGTAAAAGAAAAAAAATCGTTTTAGAAACGATCGTACGCTTAATAATAATTGATCTTGAACTCATAAACTGAAATAAATAAAGTTATACATTTATTTGTCTATAATTACGCTCCCCCTTACCCTCTCTCTCTTTTCTCTCTTTCTCTCTCTCTCTCTCTCTCTCTCTATATATATATATATATAAATATATATATATATATATATATATATATATATATATATAAATTGGTAGTTTGCTGTAAGCATTGCTGGGAGTAATAATACAAGTTTTTAAAAAGGTTGAAGGCAATGCGAAGATCCGGGTTGCTGGAAGCTGTGAAGAACAAAAACAAAACAAAACCGAAATAAGTCGGATATAGATCGAAAGGTTTGTTTATTTTTCTAGACAGCAAGGGTGTTAGTTTGTAATGTCCGGATTATCAAGAATCAATTTGATATATTTCGAGAGAAAAAAAAAAAATCTCTCGAAATATATCAAATTGATTCTTGATAATCCGGACATTACAAACTAACACCCTTGCTGTCTAGAAAAATAAACAAACCTTTCGATCTATATCCGACTTATTTCGGTTTTGTTTTGTTTTTGTTCTTCACAGCTTCCAGCAACCCGGATCTTCGCATTGCCTTCAACCTTTTTAAAAAACGTTTATATATATATATATATATATATATATATATATATATATATATATATATATATATATATATATATATATATAGTTAGTACAAAGTTTTGACAACAGAATTATCTTTGGGGGAGGGAGTCCTGGATTTTTGTCACTATTTTTCTATCAAAGTTTTTTTCTTATATTTTGGCTTGCTGTTACCTTTTGTCAAGGACTGTTTAAAAAAAATATTGATTTGCTTTGAAACGCGCGTAAGATGAAAATAGTATCAGATAGGGAAAAATTAAACATAAAATATAAAATAAAACTATATAAAAAAATGTTTGTGAGACAGACATTAATTACAGGTATTCGCCTATATATGAACGTAAAGAAATTGAAAGAACAGATACAAGTCATAGTTATTTTTGTTCGACGATATATGAAAATGATGATATTAAAAGAACGGATGAAAGTTATGGATTGATTTTACTATTGTCATTAAAGTTCAACTATAACATACGCATGCTCTGAAGCTTGTAATTTAACTTCATTGAGTTTGCAATTTGGAACATTTTAGGATATCATAAAAGGTATGTACTTAATATATATATTTTTTATCAACTCACAAATATATATATATATATATATATATATGATTATTTTTATTTACACAGACATGTACAAAATCTGCGACACTGACATGTCGATGTTATCGATCAACATCTATTACAAACTCCGATCTCATCAGGGAGAGTTAGAATCCGATCTGTACCCTAGAACATATTTGGAAATATTTGGAACATATTTGGAAATATTTGGAACATATTGGAAATATGTTCTAGGGTTAAGATCGGATTCTAACTCTGCCTGATGAGATCGCAGTTTGTAATAGCTGTTGATCGATAACATCGACATGCCAGTGTCGCAGATTTTGTACATGTCTGTGTAAATAAAAATAATCATATATAAAAGCTCTATTTGATATTGAGCACTTTTTATAAACCCGGTGAAAATTAATTTGATTACTACCCTGTGGATGTTTTACCTGGATTATTATTATATATATATATATATATATATATATATATATATATATATATATATATATATATATATTTGTAAATACTCACAAATGTATATATATATATTTATATATATATATATATATATATATATAAATATATATATATATGTATATATATATATATATATATATATATATATATATATATATGCAGTAACTTTCTTAACTAATGAACTCATCGTTATGAATTATGAGATACGTATTCAAGAAAAATGATCAATAGTAAAATGTCACTAACACATCGTAAACAAATTTGATGATGACATTTTAATACTGACTAAAAGTATGACCGAAATATACGTATATATAAATATATATATATATATATATATATATTTATATATATATATATATATATATATATATATATTGTGCTTTTCTTTTTACCATAGTTTATTTTCATGCAATCTATAATTATCAGACCTTCAGTAGAACTCATTTTTAAACCTCCTCAACGTTCTTTTTCCTTCTGTGTTTTTTTCATCTGTATTGTTTTCATCTGTGTTTTTTTCATCTGTGATTTTTCTTTTATTCTTTTTGAATATCATAATTTGTTCATACAACTTCATTATCTATTTCTATTATTCCCTGAAGATTGACCGACGGACTACCGAACTGTAATTTTTCCAATCTGCGAAGAAACACGTGTAGGAATACTAATAAAATAACATGGAAATTTTATATTTCTATATGCAAGATGAACATGGAAATGGTAAATGTCTACCGCAGTGCAGAAAAACATTTGAACGAACTAATGAAAATTATGATTTTCATTGCTCTATATGGTCTTTTTCATTGAATTAATATAATATATATGCTCTGAACTTTGTAACACAACTTCATTGAGCTTTTTATTGGAAATTCTCGGATACTGTATGGAGTATAACATTGAAAATATACATTCCTTACTAGACCACACTAATATATATATATATATATATATATATATATATATATATATATATATATATATATTCATTAAAAATATTAGAGTTCGGTGAATGTTTTCCTTCTTCCACTACATTCCGTTAGGTTTTTTAAAAATATTTCTATACTTTTTCAATTAACATTATGGTTAACTTTATTTTACAAACTTATCTGTTCGAATCCCATCCTATGACAAGGTATCATCTTCGAAAAGCTATGGTTTAAGAAAGGAATTCTAAAATTTTTTTTTTATGAATCCCTTTTTTGGAACACTTGATGATTTCATAGATATTGTATTCTATCACAATTTTTAGTTTCATCAGTAACTTATACAGGGTGACCCAAAAAAAACGGGGCCCAACTCTAATTAGGCCTCATTTCATTCGTGTTTCGTACAAATGAACTGAATTTTGGGGCATAACTAGTTTATTATATTCACAACATCATATCAAAACACTAGGGTATTTGGCCTTTTTTTCTCCGTTCTACAGCATGTGTTCTAGATGGACTCATTTTAGCCCCGTGCATTTCTTAAGGCGCAGAACGAAGTTGTCCATGACGTTCTTACAGACTGAATTGGGAATGGCTCTCATTTCCTCCCTGATGGCTTCCTTGAGTTCCGTTATGGTTCTGGGTTTCCTTGCGTACATTCTGTCCTTAAGATAGCTCCAAAGGAAATAATCGGGGGGGGGGGAGCTTAGGTCCGGACTATGGGGTGGCCACTCAAAATTAGTCTTGAGACTGATCACTCGGCCTCTGAAGATCTTTTTCAGCCAATCTCAGGACAGGTTTGAGGTGTAGGAACTTGCTCCGTCTTGCTGGAACCAGAACTTGCTCATGAGCGACGGGTAGAGGGTCTGGAGCTAACTCTTGAAGGTTTTGAGGACCTCCACATACCACTCCTTGGTGACTGTCACTGCTGCGCCAGATTCTTCGATGAAGATTGGTCCGATGATGCCTATGACCGAGATTGCAGCCCACACCGTGCAATTAGGAGAGTGCAGGGGCTTTGTGGCTACTTCATTGGGTCTGGAGGACCCCCAGAAGACATTTGTCTTGGAGTTCGCCTTTCCGTCAAGATGGAAGTGGGCTTCATCTGAGGTCCAAAGGAGGTTAAGGAAACCTGTGTCTCCTTGATCTTATCGAGCATCTTGACTGCCATAGCGCTCCTCTGTTTCTTGTCTGAGGCTGTAATAGTCTGCAGCATCTGTATTCTGTATGGGTAAGCCCTGATATTGTTCACCAGCACTCTCTTGCAAGTCTTACGTGAGATACCGCGGGACTGACTTCGCTTACTCACAGAGCGTTTCGGACTCTCCTGGAGAGACTCTCTCACACTTTCGATCAGCTCGGCTGTCCGCTTCTTGGGACGTCCCGAGTGGCTTGGACGGTTCTCACTGGCAGCGTTGAGGTTCTCCACGGTCCCATACTTCTCGAAGTGGTCCACCCAGTTCTGAATTCTGCTTTTGGGTGGAGCCTTTTCACATCCGAACTGATGCATGAAACTGTCCTGGGTTTTCTTAAACGAGCCTGCCTTGTAGTAAAATTTAACACAGTGTATTCTTTGTCCCAGCTCCCACTGAGGTCTTGGTGTACTCACGGTCGTTGATTCTGCCATATCCTGTAAAATAAGGGCAATTGGTGAATAAATAAAGGAGATATCACATAAAGTGTACACGGGGCCCGTTTTTTTTAGTCACCCTGTATATATCATTGCTCTATCTCGTATATCGAGCTTCAATTCTATATCTTTATTTTCATGTTTTTACTATATATACATGAGTTTCAATCCCGGCTTGAGGCACTAACTGGTCTAGCCGCACTTAAGATATGTGATACAGCGAAACAGTCTCTATGTGGATGACTATATTAAGCTCCCTCCCTTGGTAGAGCTTATTTGTAAGGATATCGCCAACTGCCATTAGCTTTATGGCATTGCTCATTAGGTAAAACTAATTCGAGCTCCCGGCACTTGACAATGTTTACATTGAGATATTACTTACATTCATTAAGTGTCGTATAATAGCGCAGGGTAGGAGCGGCGACTGTCTGCTTGACGGTTGAGTTTCAATCCCAATAACTGGTCTAGCCGCACTGAAGAGCTGTGATACAGTGAAACAGTCTGTATGTGGATAACTGTATATATATATATATATATATATATATATATATATATATATATATATATATATGTGTGTGTGTGTGTGTGTGTGTGTGTGTGTGTGTGTGTAGAAAATAAATTATCTGGATCCAAAATCCGACGAAATACGCGATGTGGCAAAACTAAACTGCGATTCGATTACATTTTAACATCTAATATCCCATCTTTATTCATCGAAAAACTTCCTTAGAGTACAAATTCAGATTGAATTTTAATTACAAATTACCCATAAGTCTAAACCGACACTTATTTTTTTAATTTTTTTTTTATTTCTTGTTTTCTTGTCTTTGGCTTTTTCTTTATCTTTTCCTTTTTTCCTTTTTTTCTTTTTCCTCTTTTTTCTTGTTTTCTTGTCTTTGGCTTTTTCTTCATCTTTTCCTTTTTCTTCTTTTTCTTCTTTTTCCTCTTTTTTCTTGTTTTCCTTTTCTTTCTCTTTTTTTCTTTCTTTTCCTTTATTTTATTTTTATTTGTTTTTTGAACAACCTCAATAGCTTCGCAATCTAAATATACGTTCTACGCATCTAAATTGTCATCCTTCCCCCCCTCATTGTCTCACACTTCCCCCCACCCCCACTGCTTATCATCTCTCAACCTAATAATGTTACTATTTTAGCCACATACATATTGTAAGTTTTATTTATGTCTTAATATTAAGAAATGTGAAATTTCAAATATCTCGTATGTAATAAGTGTTTGGATTTTAGTATGAACTCGAAATAATTAAAAATAAATGTTCGATTAAACTTGCCTCGTAAATTAGAGTACAATTTTGATTCATCAATTTTAACAAATGGAGCGATTTAATTTAATAATCATCTCTGTTGATTATCCAATGAAAATTAACGGTGAATCTATGGAGACATATGTTGCTTAAATGATTATTTGCCAGGATAGAATATGTAGTCATTAAAATCGATTGGAATTTCATTTTATTTGTAAGCAACACAGACTCGGCTTCTTCCTTGTTCTACTTTTCCTTCCCTTTTCCTCTCTTTTCCTCCTAGACTCTACGCTTCTACTTCTTATATTAAACATATATGTTTGTTATTTCTACAAACAATACATCTTGGCCAAAGAATACAATAAAATCAACTCGTGTAGCGCTATAATATTTTATGTCTATATAATCAAAAGACTTCATGCAAAATGGATAACATTATTGTTTAAAACTTTACAAAAGTAGCCGCTTGAAGGAAGGGAGAGAGAAAAAAACGAAGAAAGAGTGGAAAGGAGGCAGGTGAAGCTATGATGAAAGCGCTTGGTATATCTAAAGCATTTGACAAGGTCTGGCATGAAAGTCTTCTAATGTAAATATACTCGTACGTAATTACACGACGAATATTTAATATAATAAGATCTCTTTTAGCCAAAAGAAAGATCAAGGTTGTTATCGATAGCCGTACACCCAAACACCATGACATTTATGCGGATGTGTCCCAAGGGTCGATCCTTGGACCTTTATTATTCCTAATTTTCAAAAACGTCCTCATCGATTTAATTAGGTTTCAAGATGGGTATATTTGCGAATGATGCCACTCTCTATTCTCAACATGTGGGCAAAACGAACGTACCAATCTCCAGGTGTTACATTTCAACCATTCTTGTACGTATTAATGGAACCATATTCGATTAGCATAGATATTAGATTTATATTAATTAATTAACTGCATCGACTAGAATTCTACTCAGTAAGGAATTGTCATAATTACGATCAAATAAATTCATTATCAACGTATAATATTATATTTCTTTTTAATTAAAATTTCATTATTTTCATCTCTATATTAATAAAATTATGAGAAATCTGTCCGTGTATCGGTGTGTCAATGGTTTCCTCGCAACTACGTAACTTGGACATTTAATTAATATTTTTTCAAAATTTATTTATTGTTTATCAAATATTTATTAAAATAACTAAGCATGAAATAAAATTAATTGTAAAAGATTTGTTTCGAAATTTTTTACATGAGGATTGAAAATTTGGATTATTCGGACTACTGTTCTCATCTTGCATGTTATTTTCATAACGTTTCGGCCGATGTAACTTCCGACCGTATATTTCAGAATATTCTAGATGAGGATAATTTGGATTATTATGATTTTTCGGACTACTGTTCTCATCTGTTTGATTTACTTTTATGCAAAGGTGGTAAAAAAGTCGAAGCCTTTCGTGAAAATGCAGATGCCTCCAATTTTGAGAACATTTTTTAAATTCAAATGTATCAAATTTGCATTGAATTTCATCCATCGTCATTAGACACCATTCAAGAAAGGTTTTCTGAATTTCAAGTTCATATTAAAGCGGCTCAACTGAAGCTGAACATTTTAGACATTTTCTAGAATCAAAATCATGTAATTTATTTTTTTAGCAGAATTAAAATAAAGATTCTAGACACAAGGTTTTTATAATTAAATGTTGTTTTTATTTCTATTAAGGGACATAAAAGTGGTGCAAAACAGTTCTGTTGAGGGAATTCATGTTACTTGTCCTTTTTTGTAAAGTGAGTTCACCCCAAACAAGGCAAGTTACCACTGTAGATGTAGGGTGGAAGTTAAGGGTGTAATCCTAAATTGGGAGCTGTGCAGATAGATGTTTTTTCACATTAGTTTTACATTTCTGGATGTCGGTACAGTCGGGGAAACACGGAGCAGGGACGGAGTTCCAAAAGCCGGCAGCCTGATGAAAAGAAACTATTAGAGTGAAAGGCTCTCTGACATCTGGGGACCTCCACAGTGATTGGATGGGATTTAGTTGATTGTCGGTTTTGTCGAGTGTATTTACGTCGAGGAGGCACTAGACCAGAAAGTTCATCGGAGCATATTCCATTGAAGTACTTGTAAAACAAGCACAAGGATTCAACATATCGGCGATGGGACAGGGGCTGGAGCTTGGTGGATAGTGACGGGCCTCTATTTATCTTCCTCCCACAAGGTAAGATGTGACACAAGGTCGGGAAAGTGGGGAAAAAACAGCGCTCGAGAATTTAAGCACTCTGGCCATTTAAAAATTGTCTGGGCTGCCCCGTCGACATTCCCCGCTAGGGGCGCCTCAGGCGATTAGCAATAAACTAACCCCCTCTCAAAGGGTGAGAAGGCAAAGCCTGGGAGGATGCACCTCCTAGAACTGTACAGGACGGAACACCGATAGACCGGCGTAAATCAAGACCCGAAGGCCCGGACAATACCGGTCTATAAGGGTGGAGTAAAACCCCCTGACTGAACTCTTTTTTGACCTTTTCTAAGAGGGAGAGACTGGTGGTTGGTGCACCAGCCCAGATGTGACAACAATACTCCATACATAGGCGAATGATAGCTTTGTAGAGATATAGGATACTGTCAGATGTGATAAGTTTTCTAGCACGGTAGAGGGATACCACTTTCTTTGCAACAGCCTTGGCAATGCCTTCTATGTATTTGTTTAAATTTATGTTACCTGTGAATGTTAGGCCGAGGAGTTTGAACGTTGGACTAACAGGTAGGGTGTTATTTGCCATGGCAATCGGTTGTTGAAGAGGTTTCTTGTAGTTGTGGAAGGAATGAAGCTTTGTTGTAGCAGCATTAAATGTTACCATCCATTCATGACGCCATTCTACTACAGACTGGAGATCACTTCCTAACGATTCAGCCATTGCCTCGGATATGTGCGTGTCCGCTTTACCCACATGACGAGAGTAGAGCGTGGTGTCGTCTATGTGTTTGTGTGTTCACCGCCACTAAGTGACTTACACATTGAATTAATATTCACTTTTTATTTATTTTCATATCAATCGAATATTTGTTGAAATCAATATTGCAAGTTCATGAAACCTTAACGAACCTCAATAATATTTGATAATAATAAAAATGAAAGGATAGCATTTCTTTCATTTTGAATATAAACACAAAAAGAATCCCCGGTTATAATAACAACAGAACATAGAAGGGAGGGAAAAAAGAGATAAAAGATGAGGGAGAGAAAGAGAAAGAGAGAGAGAGTTTTATCTTCTTTTTCTCATCGATTAGTTTTGTCTTCTTTTTCTTATCGATTAGTTTTGTCTTTTCTTATCGATAGACATAGAGAAAGAGAGATAGGGAGTTTTGTCTATTTCATTTTCAATTAGTTTTGTCTTTTTATCGATTAGTTTTTTTATCGATAGAGACAGAGAGAAAGAGAGAAATGCGAGTTTTTTCTTCTTTTACTTATCGATTATTTCTGTTTTCTTTTGCTTATCAATTAGTTTTGTCTTCTTTTTCTTATCGATTAGTTTTGTCTTCTTTTTTATCGATTAGTTTTGTCTTCTTTTTTATCGATTAGTTTTGTCTTCTTTTTCTTATCGATTAGTTTTGTCTTTTTTTCTTATCGATTAGTTTTGTCTTCTTTTTCTTATCGATTAGTTTTGTCTTCTTTTTCTTATCGGTCAGTCTTGTCTTTTTTTCTTATCGATTAGTTTTGTCTTCTTTTTCTTATCGATTAGTTTTGTCTTCTTTTTCTTATCGATTAGTCTTGTCTTCTTTTTCTTATCGATTAGTCTTGTCTTCTTTTTCTTATCGATTAGTTTTTTCTTCTTTTTCTCATCGATTAGTCTTGTCTTCTTTTTCCTATCGATTAGTTTTGTCTTCTTTTTCTTATCGATTAGTTTTGTCTTCTTTTTCTTATCGGTTAGTCTTGTCTTCTTTTTCTTATCGGTTAGTCTTGTCTTCTTTTTCTTATCGGTTAGTCTTGTCTTCATTTTCTTATCGATTAGTTTTGTCTTCTTTTTCTTATCAATTAGTATTGTCTTTTTTATAGATTAGTTTTGTCTTCTTTTTCTTATCAATTAGTATTGTCTTTATTTTCTTATCGATTAGTATTGTCTTCTTTTTCTTATCGGTTAGTCTTGTCTTCTTTTTCTTATCGATTAGTTTTGTCTTCTTTTTCTTATCGGTTAGTCTTGTCTTCTTTTTCTTATCGATTAGTTTTGTCTTCTTTTTCTTATCGATTAGTCTTGTCTTCTTTTTCTTTTCGATTAGTCTTGTTTTCTTTTTCTTATCGGTTAGTCTTGTCTTCTTTTTCTTATCGGTTAGTTTGGTCCCATCGATTAACAGAGTTAAAGAGAGATAGGGAGTTTTGTCTTTTTCTTATCGATTGGTTTTGTCTACCTTTTCTTATCTATTTGTTGTGCCTTCTCATCGATAAGTTATGTCTTATTTTCTCATCAATAGAGGCAGAGAGAAAAAGAGAGAGGGAGTTTTGACCTCTTTTATTGTCGATTAGTTTCATTTCAATAGATAGGAAGTAAATTGCGAAGTGATAGCGAGCTGGCGAAGCGTGCTAGTTTGATAATAATCCACATTTTGTGTAAGTATATAAGAATCTATTCACTTACCAACGAATGATGCATGACTTGTAATTAGTTCGAAGTTGTGAACGTATATATACAGATTCCATCCATCGATTGTCGCTGGAGTGAAGAATCGTCTTCATTGGCCGGTTTTTCTGAAGAAAAAAAAGCATGAATAAGATTAGAATCCTGAACTCTGTAATAAAGTCCAATGTGTATTTATTTGTATATAAATACTAATATAAATCCGTCTCGTCACGCAAAAGTTACCGAGTGCAAACGTGTGTTTCTCTAGTCCTCGAACGAAACCATTTCAAGTGGTGAGGGGGAACGAGAAAGCAAATAGCAAGTCAGACAACCGTCGCCGCACGAAATTATTTCGGTTACTGTGTTTTTCGATCATCAGAAATAATAATAATAATAATAATAATAATAATAATAATAATGATAAAAATAATAATAATTTATATATGAAAAATCAAATTAATTACGTATTTCAATATTTTTATATGAATATTAGCAGTATTTGTCCGGCCTTGCCCATGTGAACAGATATTAATAATTTCAAATGTAGTCATGTTTCCAATTTCTGCCTTGAAATAATATAAGGTCAGGTTATTTTAAAAAATTTTTTAGCATAGTTCACCCCAAACAAGGCAGGACGCCACTGTAGACGTAAGGGGCTACTGAAAAAAAAGAAGAGGGGAGAAGGTGGGATCTGCGCAGTGAGATGTCTGTTTACATTAGTTTTAAACTTCTGCATGACTGTACTGTCGGGGAAACAGGGGGCAGGGATGGAGTTCGAGAGGCCAGAAACACGAGGAAAGAAGCTATTTGAGTAGAAGACTCTCCGACATCTGGGGACCTCCACAGTGAATGAGTGAGATTTAGTTGATTGTCGAGTTAGTCTAGTGAATTTACGTCGAGGGGGCACCAGAGTAGTCAGTTCATCGGAGCATAATCCATTGAAGTATTTGTAAAACAAGCACAAGGATGCTACATTGCGGCGATAGGACAGGGACTAGAGCTTGGTTGACAGTGAGGGACCTATTAGGTTGGCGATTCTTTTTTGGACTTTGTCAAGGATGGAGAGACTAGTAGATGATGCACCAGCCCAGATGTGACAACAATACTCCATGCATGGGTGGATGGTGGTTTTGTAGAGATACAGGATAATGTCAGGTGAGAGGAGTTTACTAGCACGGTAGAGAGAGCCAACCTTCTTTGCGGCAGCCTTGGCAATGTCTTCAATATATTTGTTCCAATTCATGTTACCTGTGAAGGTTAGGCCGAGGAGTTTGAATGATGAACTCTCAGGTAGGGTGTTATTAGTCATGACAATCGGTGGTTGGAGAGGTTCTTTGTAGTTATTAAAGGAAAGGAGCTTTGTCTTAGCGGCATTAAAAGTTACCAACCATTTGTGACCCGAATCCACTACAGCCTGGAGGTCATTTTCTAATTAAAAAAACACTATTAGCGTGGTGTTTTTTTCTTTAAACACTACTTTTTCTTACAGATAACGTTAACCGCCAAAAAAGCTTAAACGCATCGAAACAAATTCGTTCATTTACAGCTTAAAATACCAATAAAAATAAGTATTTAAATGTTTAATCCTGTTTTAAGATACGAGATATTCTTTGTTTCATTTTATTTTTGTTTTATGAAAGTAAAGCCATCTACTTGAACAAAAACATAACTTCATTTCTTTACGTTCGAATATATTTCACTTATTTTATGGATGTAACTGGTAATTACCCCCAGTGACCCCAGATGGAATTGAAGGAAATTTCAATTGTGTCTTTAGATTTAGTAAAAAAAATAACCTTTATTGAAACTTATTTGATTGGTCTGTTAATATTTCAACTTTTCGTAAAGACGGTTCTCTCTATGTCCAGAAACGCTTTCTCAAACCTGAAGCTATTGAGAGTTCTTCATAAAGTTCAGAAACGTATCTGTAATTTGATTGGCTCAATCCTTTTTCTTCTCTGCACCCTCTATCTCCTAGACGTGATGCTGCTAGTCTCAATCTTTTTTATAAGTGCTATTATGATATGTGTTCTTCAGAATTGTCTGATCAATAACCTGCTTCATTTGTTCCAGCTCGTTTGACTCGTTGATCTAGTGATGTCAATTAATTCGCTATTTTGATAATACAGATTGCTATTCCAGTAGCGTCTTTCCAAGAACTGCAGGCTTGTGGAACACTTCAAGATGTGGGTCAATTTCAATTGTCTTCCCCAGCAAATGTATATATTGGATTTAAATTTCATATAAATAGGATATTTGTGAAGTTTTAAAGGGTACTGCCCTCATAAGAATACACTTTTAGATTTAATGTACTTTCTCTAACCTGTCTTTCTATGGGGAACCCAGAAAAAACACATACATTACATTATATATATATATATATATATATATATATATATATATATATATATATATATATATATATATATATATCGTTTCATTTTACTTCAGTCGAAGTTCTCAGAAATCAAGGAGCCACTACGTTCGTTTGACACGATGACTCAGAAAAAATCTTTCTTACATGGCTGAATTAATCAACTCATTTCAACCATAATATTCCTCCCGCCTCATAAAAACTCCATAGACTGCTGCTGCTGTTGCTTGACGGGCAGTCTTGTTCTGACGTCTTACTTTTTGATTTTTATTTCAATCAGAAAACAGCTGAAGCTTGCCGCTTTCAGACAAATCAAATTGATGCTTGTCTGATGTTTTCTTCATTTTTATTCATCCTGAGAAAGTCTATCAATAAAGACGAAACGTGTTGATGAACATTGTTTTGTGCACACGTAATCGCATAATCTCGTGTTTATATATATATATATATATATATATATATATATATATATATATAGTTATTTTATGTATCCACATAAAATGTTATAAGGAGATATAATCTTTTATATATCAATTTGCGGTATTTACTTCAACACTGCTCAATACGTGCCATAAATATATTTTCATAACTTTATATATATATATATATATATATATATATATATATATATATATATATATATATATATATATATGTGTGTGTGTGTGTGTGTGTGTGTGTGTGGTAATCAGGATAAACAAAGAACATGCTAGTTGACATTTGGGCACAAACACATCATTTACACTGTTCTAAGATATTTCGGTCGATACATTCGACAATATTCAATTGGTAAAATGAGCTTTATTTCACAGAACTCAACATTTCATACATTGAAGGAAGACAAATCCTAAGGAGGTAAAAACGATAGTAAGAGGAAAAAGGCAATAAATGCCGTGGGTAATGGGTTGATGTGAGTAAAGGAAAATGTGGAGGAGTGAAACAAAGGGGAAGTAGGGGGCGGCTAATGAAGAGGATGCAAGAAAGAAAAGTGGACGGAGTTGTAAGACAAGAGGAAAGAAGTGAAACGCGAGGTTGGCGGAAAAATCAAAATCAAAGAAAGCACGGTGAGAAAAATCTGAATTTAAAATAAATGGTGGGAAGAATAAACTAAATTAGATTTAAATTAATTAGATGTGATTACTTATTATCATGTTCTTGTTCATCATTGCCAACTTTCATCCTCTCTCTACGTGTTTATTTTCTCTTCTTTTCCTTTTTCTTTTCCTTTCTACCACATTGTTTCATTTACAAATTCATTTTTAACTGAGTTCACCTGAAACAAGGCAACATGCCACTGTAGACGTAATGGCTACTGAAAATTAGGCTGACAGTTTAGGGGATCATCCTTAATTGGGAGTTGTGCAGCAATATTCTTATTCACATTAGTTTTAAATGTTTGCATGTCGGTACAGTCAGAGAAACAGAGAGCAGGGAAGGAGTTCCAAAGGTCGGTAACTTGAGAAAAAAGCTATTGGAGTAGAAGGCTTTTCGGCATTTTTATGTTTATTTTCTTATCTATATTTAATTGTATTTATTTTTATTTTTAATTTTATTTAAGTAGATACAGTTAGTTTTCAATATTTCAGGGTTTTTTTATAATTTTTTAAGAATATTCAGTTACGGACGCACACTATATTAAATTTGTGATAATATTGAAAAAATGTCTTTACTATTATTTCCCATTGATTTACCCTTTTTGATCGATGGTTAAGTTATTGGATGAAGTAAGAGCATTGATTGAAGAAGAATGGATTGTATCATCGAAATAAGCATGGGTTTTTCTAAAGATTGTATCATAGCAATCACATCTGGTTAGGAATGTAAATGACATGTCCTACGGGCTCGGTAACTATTGTTGATTGACCTACGTTTTGATAAACGATCTATCGTTGACGGCCATTGTTTCTGTTGTCGCTCGATGTAAAGTAGGTCATTGTGATGGAGGTAATTTCGCCAAGTATGCTCGAAATAGACTATATTGTTTTATATATACACCGATTTTGTCTATATTTCATTACTTAATTGATTTCTCGGAAAAATGTGTAATTTTTCGCGATCATTTTTAATAGAACGGCTATTCTAGTACGTTATAACTTGTTATTTGTTATATCTCTACCGTAGTTTCAAGAATTAGCGTTATTATATATATTATTATATACAACACGCATAATTCTTTCTCTCTACTCTAGACTTGCAGTGTTTTACTTCTTGATTTAAAAAAACGGAATAAATTTTCACGACGTCTGGCTCGTAAAACGGTCAAATAAACGACACAAACGTCGTCCCCTACCATGAAGCAGAATACTTCGTCACTGTGGTTGGGGCGATGGCTGCGTGGTAATATCAGAGCTATACCGTCTAGAAGTCCGATTCCCAGTAGAGCCACACATGGTGGACAGGTCTGGTACCATGATATATTAGAGCCACAAACTAACAGGGCTCTGGTAGAAATCAGGATCACTCTGCGTCTGCGTAGTTGCAAGCAAGGACGTGTCAGACGCAGAACCGCAAATCAATAGGGTAAAATGACAACGTTGCGTTTGCGCTATTCTTGTATAAGTTCTGAGTCAAACCTTCCCCGACTTCGCATGCAACCGCTGAGCCTTGCTGCTCTCGGTGTCAAGAATAACTATCTGCAAGCCTGAAAGTTACGAATAGCTCCGACTAACGAGAGGAATTTGGTGCATACCAAATAATCCTGAGGCACAATCTACGGGAGCTCTATTCATTCATTCATTTCGTATTAATCAGACGATTCTATTGTTGTCGTTTTTTTTCCAATATTTTTCTAATAAAAATTATTTCTAGAAAGACATCGAGTACTTACGGGAGAGACCACATGAAGGTTTGGGATGAACTGGATTCGAACTTGGCAAACCCACTCAGCCTCTCGTGAACTTTATGCAAAGGTCTGACTCGCTTAACAAACAAACAAAAGTCTGACCAGCGAAAGTTGGCACACAACCAGCACACAGTTTGTGATACTCGGACGATGGATTAGTTATAAATATTATATGTTAGCATGTGGTGAAGTTGATACCAATGCGAACTTTTAACGTGAGTGCGACAAGTTAAAATTCATTCGGTTCCATAGTTCAACTTTCACTTATGAATGTTAGCAATCTTCACGTGGTCTCTCTTGTTAGTATATGTTTCTTGAAAGAATTAGTGAAACCAATGCCAACACGAGAATCAAGTCGGTCAAATTAATATAAATTCATGTTCTATGTATTAGTTTCCCGGGAATTAATTAAGACCCTTCCGTACACCGACTCCCATCCCTTCTTATTATCATTTTGTAATTAGTATCTTCTTTTTCTTATGTGTTAATCTCAATCTACGGCGGGGTCCGCAATGATAGACTTTAGTCTCAACTTGACACATTCACGTGCTTGGTCCGGTCACGCCGATTTCACAGAGAACTCTATGCAGGGTGTCTGCCCATTCCGTCGTCGGCTTTCACCTCGGTAGTTTACCGGCGACTTTTAGTGCAAAGGCGAGTTTCGCGACGTTGTCGTTATTGACCCTCAGCGCATGTCCAAACTATCTGAGTTGTTATTTCCTCATCTTGCTGTCAATCGGTGCAATGCCGTAGCACCGTCGGGTATCCTCGTTGTAGACGTGGTCGAACAGTGTAATTTTGCCTGTTTTAATTACTCTAATTTTTAGTTTTCCAATTAAAAACAAGATGAAATGAATTAAAATGTGACATTTGCTGTTCATGGATGACAGGTGTGAATGAATAACCCATGAATAAGCCATGAATAACCCATGACATTATTGCAAAAACCACTGAAGATCTAGTACTAACACGGTACAAGAATTGAAAGGTGAATTTGAGATGCTAAATCCTACAAAATCAAAAAATGATTCCTACTTTTGTTTTTTTTTTCATGCACATTAATTACTAATTATAATTCATTTTCAGAAGACAATTTTTATTTTAAATTTTCACGAATAGAATTAAAATCTTCAACAGATTTCGGATATTTTAAATAGGATGCCCCTAGATTAAATGTGGTATTGTAGTGACTGTAACAATGCTAGTTAACAGTAAGATTGTCAGATAAAGTCAACAAATACTGACCAACGAACCCAACACATTATTTTCACATTTCTGATGTATTGGCCATATTTTGGATATTGGTAGCAGAACAGTACCAAATTGAAAGATGGATTTTGGCGCTACGACCGTCACAATCGATAAATTGTCTCAAATCCACGGTCTACCGTTTCTTTCTTTGTGTACATTAATTGTTAATTGTAATTAATTTTTAAAAAGACACTTTTTCTTTCTTTTAACGTGGATTTATTTATAATCAACAAAGGTGGACATTTTTTTTAGTTATTGTGTAACTTTTTAACATTATTAGACTAAAGTTACAGGTGATTATATTATTACAATAAAATGATTCTACAATGCAAAAATCTTTGAAAAAAGATAAGATTAGTTTCGTTGAATTAAGATGTTATTTTATTTAATTCAATTTAATGGTCTCAAATTCCCGGTCGATCATTTCTTTCATTGTAATAATATAATGACCTTAAACTTAAGTCTACTGTTATGGATTTAAACAATGACTTAAATAACTAAATTGACAACATCTTTGAAGAACGCATTTGAATGTATGTAAGTGAAACATTTTGAAAATCAACAATCGTGCAATTTTAAATGAAAAATTCATTTATTTAATTTTTTTGCAAGCTTTCGTTGTAGAACAACTTTGTCAGGCGAGACTGTATTTTTTTCTTATTTCCTTCTTCCTCATTTTTATGGTATTAACTCAGAGGAGTCGAATCACGATATAAGCAGAAAGTGACGTCAAGTTCTTAAAGACGTTAGGATAAGTGTAGTCCTGGCGATGTTATGCGCAGATTGGCGCTTGTTTTAAGTAAGTAAATTGACAATATATTTGAAGCACGCATTAGAATATATTAAAGTGATAGATTTTCTTAAAACATTAGTTTCCACTTGCGTATAGTTTAATTACTGAAAATTAAACCTACGAATTTTATCATTAAAAAATTACTTATAATCAATAATTAAGTAGAAAGAAAAGATAAGCCGCAGATTCGCGATCATTTTTCGATTGTGTAAGTTTTAGGGTTACAAATTACCATCTGAATTTGAGACCGTACTGCTACTAAGCTCAAAACTACTAAGCTTCAAACTACTGAGCTCCAAAACTAATAAGCTCAAAACTACTAAGCTCCAAACTACTAAGCTTAAAACTACTAAGCTTCTAATTACTAAGCTCCAAACTACTAAGCTCCAAACTACAAAGCTTCAAACTACTAAGCTCCAAACTACTAAGCTTCAAACTACTAAGCTCCAAACTACAAAGCTCCAGACTACTAAGCTCCAAACTACTAATCTTCAAACTACTAAGCTCCAAACTACTAAGCTCCAAAATATTAATCTCCAATCTACTAAGCTTCAAACTACTAAGCTTCAAACTACTAAGCTCCAAACTACAAAGCTCTAAACTACTAAGCTTCAAACTACTAAGCTTCAAACCTCTAAGCTTCAAACTACAAAGCTCCAAACTACTAAGCTTCAAACAACAAAGCTTAAAACTACAAAGCTCCAAACTACAAAGCTTCAAACTACTAAGCTCCAAACTACAAAGCTCCAGACTACTAAGCTCTAAACTACTAAGCTCTAAACTACTAAGCTCTAAACTACTAAGCTCAAAACTACTCAGCTCCAAACTACTAAGCTTCAAACTACTATGTACCAAACTACTATGCTTGAAACTACTTAGCTTCAAACTACTAAGCTCCAAACTACTAAGCTTCAAACTACTAAGCTCCAAACTACTCAGCTCCAAACAACTAAGCTTCAAACTACTATGTACCAAACTACTATGCTTGAAACTACTTAGCTTCAAACTACTAAGCTCCAAACTACTAAGCTTCAAACTACTAAGCTCCAAACTACTCAGCTCCAAACAACTAAGCTTCAAACTACTATGTACCAAACTACTATGCTTCAAACTACTATGCTTGAAACTACTAAGCTTCAAACTGCTAGCTTCAAACTACTAAGCTCTAAACTACTAAGATCCTAATTACAAAGCTCTAAACTACTAAGCTTCAAACTACTCAGCTCTAAACTACTAAGCTTAAAACTTATAAGCTTCAAACTACAAAGCTCCAAACTACTAAGCTTCAAACTACAAAGCTTCAAACTACAAAGCTCCAAACTACTAAGCTCAAAATTACGAAGCTCTAAACTACTAAGTTTCAAACTACTCAGCTCCAAACTACTAAGCTTCAAACTACTATGTTCCAAACTACTAAGTTTCAAACTACTAAGCTTCAAACTACTTAGCTTGAAACTACAAAGTTCCAAACTACTAAGCTCCAAACTACTAAGCTCCAAACTACTCAGCTCCAAACTACTAAACTTCAAACTACTATGTTCCAAACTACTAAGTTCTAAACTATTAAGCTCCAAACTACTAAGCTTCAAACTTCTAAGCTTCAAACTACAAAGCTCCAAACTACTAAGCTTCAAACAACAAAGCTTAATACTACAAAGCTCACAACTACAAAGCTTCAAACTACTCAGCTTCAAACTACTAAGCTTCAAACTACTCAGCTTCAAACTACTTAGCTCCAAACTACTAAGCTTCAAAGTACTCTAAAATTACTGTTGCTGTTACTCATAATTTCAAATATCATAACTCAGTTCCGGAAATAAATGTTTAAAACATCCCATTTGCTACACAAATGATTTTCTGAAACGTGCATACATGAAATAGGCGTTGTTTTATATTCATGTACGGAACTATACTCGGCTACTCGAAATTATAATTAATATTTTTTTAAATTTTTATATCTACCTACCTATATATACAAAATTGTCTTCTTAAAAATTAATTATAATTAATAATTTTCTTTTTTTATTATTGAAACTACTCCAGACAAAGCATGAAGCCACTTTATGTAAGGAGCTAAAAAATCAAATACTTCTTCAAGGTCAAAATCTAGCAAACTAAGTGTTAGAGTGATAGATTCCGACCCGGAAAAAAGCAATTATTCCCCCTTTGTCAGAAACATCGCTCATGGAATGTGAAGACTAAAGAACAAAATATGGGAAGCGAAGGTTACGAGGCTGTCAAAAGTAAATCGAAAAATCACATTGTAACCATCTTTCTTGACAAAATTAACATTTTTAGTTTTCAGATAGAACTATCATAGGACAGAGTTGGAAGGCCAGGCAAAACAAGACAAAGAGAAAATACAGAGGAAAAGAGAGCGAGAGAGAAAGAGGAAGTAGAGAGAGAGAGAAAGAGAGAGAGAGAGAAAGAGAGAGAGAGAGAGAGAGGTAGAAGAGAGAGAAATAAAATTCAGCCAACGAAAGAAATAAGAAGGCAAGGCTCTAGCGATTTAGCAGAAACCAGGTTTTTCTTATTTTAAAAAAATGAGCAGTTTTCAACTAAACAGTAGAGAAGTCACATGAAATCTGCTTTCTATCGATTTAAAAAAAGTGGAACTCTGCAAGAAAGCAGAAAACTCAAATACCTACTTCTATTTGCAATTTTAGATTTGAAATATTAAGTCAGTCTCGGCTTTACTAATGGATATACATATATGTCTTACGAGATTTAAGCACAAATAACCCTTACAATAAGCCTACCACCACTACCGACACACATAGATTGGGTAAATGATTTAGTTGCATCTCGTGCAAATTCAATTTAAAATACAAAACAAATATTTTGATTTCTTTACAACTAGTTTACTGACCCGGCGCTGCTCGGGATGCAGTGAAATCATTTTGGTTTTTATTTTTTATTTATTTGTTCATCTTTTTAAAACTCATAGAGAAAAAGAAATTACATTTTAGTTGTAAGGGAGACAACTCTTTCTATATCCTTAAATAAAAATGAGTTATTCTCCTAGCTTATTTTGAACTTACTATCTGTGGAACACATTGCCAAAAGATTGTTTGTCTATGGGCTACAATATGGTCATCTTCAAATTTAATGTCAATAAACACAATAAATCATCGAATCTTATTAATTCTATTCACTATTTTGTACTCTTATAGTGGACGTACCGCGCCCTCGCGACCTCACTACCTTGCACCGCCAACGCTCGGGCAGAAGAAAGAAAAATTAGACCGTGGATTTGAGATAATTGTTCGATTGTGTAGCGTCTCAAATTCATCTTTCAATTTGGTACCGTGCTACTACCAAAGCTCCAAATCACTTTAAATTTTCAAGGTAAAAATAAAAACAAAGAAAGTAAAAGACATCATATTTGCTGTTTACTAAAGTCCGACTCGACGCAGGCCTCGCCCTGCTATTGTAAAAATGACTAATATGCAATGTCTATGAATTGGTTATTTCCCCTCCAATTTCACAATGTATTATTTGGACTACTGTTCTCATCTTCAATGTTATTTTCACAACTTTTCGGCCGATGTAATCACAGACAGTTGCGACTTGTCTAACTCGGGATTTTTTTATGTTGAACTCGCCAATCAGTACGGAATTTCAAACGGAATGTTTGCTTTTTAATCGACGGGATTACCTTGTTCGTATTCCGTCGAGCCTGACCGGGTAAACGTCTTGAGTAACTCTTAATTATATTCTTAGTGTCGCCCGTACGTAGGATTGTACCTTCACCCCCCCCCCCCAGAAGACTGTCACTTAGAACTTGTTATTACTTATCGCGTTTGTTCGTTTCCAAGCGGGTCTATATGGACAATTGTAGTACGAATGTTAGGAGCCTTAAACGTATCCATGTTTTAGATGTGTAGTCTAACTACTTATCATATATATATATATATATATATATATATATATATATATATATATATATATATATATAGAGAGAGAGAGAGAGAGAGAGAGATGGAGAGAGAGATGGAGAGAGAGAGAATGGTAGTTTCCTTGAAGAATTGCTGGGAATTGTAGTAAATAGGTTAAGAAGGCTGAGGGCAATGCAGAATGCCGGATTAATTATAAGCTGTAAAGAACAAAAATAATAAATCAGAGGGGGGACTTTTTATTGTTTTTCTTTGAAATATTACATAACAGTTGTGTGTATTGTTCAGATGATGATTAAGAATATTTCGGGAAAATCTTCCCTTTGTCAAAAATAGACACCAAAGGAAAAATCCATCTGTGTAGAGAATTAGCTAAAATGGATCCGCATTGCCCCCAAGCTTTTTAAACATATTTACTATGTATATATATATATATATATATATATATATATATATATATATATATATATATATATATATATATATGATAAAGTATGGAAATAGTGTTCCAACGTAATGGAAATTGAAAAAAAGGAAAACCCAAAACTATTATTAATGTATTCAACGTTTCGTCTTTATTTGAAGACTTTCTCAGGATAATTGAAGAAAATAACACACAAGTACAAAATGTTTAAAACAAAGGTAGAAGTAAGAGTGGACCTAAAACGACCGTTAATAAAAACAATAAATTATGAAATGCAAATAGATGGTGGCAGTTGGAAATTCAGTTAATCTTTTTAGATCAAAACACTTTATTGTCAGACAATTGTTTCTGCCCATTTCAAAACATATATTTTTATGATATGCAAACTATCTCAAATATTCACGAAGAGGCTTCATCAGTGTATAATATCCCACAGTCAGACTGAAAAATTAAAAATCCTTCAAACATTACTTTTAATTTTCACTCAAATTCAAAGGGAACACTTACTTTACTCTATTTTTGTATTTTCTTTTTATGAAAATCGCTTCAGACAAGACATGAAGATACTTGATGTAAGGAGTTAAAAATAAAAAACAACAACTTCAAGGTCAAAAATTAGCTAACGATAAGTGTTATGTGGATAGATTTGGATCATAGAAAACAGCAATTCTTCCCCCTTTGTCGGAAACACCGCTTATAGAATGTGAGGAATAAAAGAGAAGCGAGAGTTACGAGGCTGCCGAAAGTAAATTGAAGGTCCATTTTCTACTCTCCTATATACTCTGATGTATATATTGACTGTGGGATGTCATACACTGATAACGCCTCTTCATAAATATTTATGATATTTTGTATATCATAAAAATATATTGAAAATTTTTTATTTATTTTAAATTGAAGAAAAAATGCATTGTATGGCGTTCTTATTATTCATATTACCATATAAACAATGCTTTCGAAACAAGAACACCATTTCTTATTCAATTTGCATCGCCACGTGCCACGGCCTTGACTAAAGAGATCCTCGTATCACATTCGCTTCAACAACAGACGAATGGAAAAAACACCAAAAAAAAAAACGATGAAAAATAAAATGAAAAAAGGTATTTTAATATATCTTCTTTTTTTAAAATTCTGATTATGAAGTATATCTTCGAAAATTTAATTGAATTCTTTTTTAAAGTTAATAAAATTAAAATGCAATATGGCGTTCTTATTTTTTATAATTCATATTACAACAATATAAACAATGCTTTCTAAACAAGAACACCATTTCTAATAAAAAATATATGTTCTCGATATGGGGAGAAACAATGTTCTGTCAACAATGTTCTTTTGAAGGAAATATTGGGTCTTTCTCTGAATAACTAAACTTTATATGATGTTATATATATGTATTTATGTAACAAATAAAAGGATAAATAAATCCGACGTTATGAATTAAAAATGAAAAGCGGAAGACCTAAAACTCAACGTTTCGCCCAGCTGTTGCATTGGCTTTATCAAGACTTTGAGCTAAATGTGGCAGACATTTATAATTTTTTTAAATAAATTTTTAATCATTATTTAAAAAAATCAGAAACATAACACAACGAAGTTGAGTTTGATCTGAACGTGAGGCTTTGTTTTAATGAGGCAGACAGAAGGATTGTTAGAAATACACATACATCATTTTATAGTATAGAAAATAAATACTCCCAGTGCCGCGCAGGAATTAATGGAGATATATCTGAACGTGAGGCTTTGTTTTAATGAGGCAGACAGAAGGATTGTTAGAAATACACATACATCATTTTATATTATAGAAAATAAATACTCCCAGTGCCGCGCAGGAATTAATGGAGATATATCTGAACGTGAGGCTTTGTTTTAATGAGGCAGACAGAAGGATTGTTAGAAATACACATACATCATTTTATAGTATAGAAAATAAATACTCCCAGTGCCGCGCAGGAATTAATAGAGATATATCTGAACGTGAGGCTTTGTTTTAATGAGGCAGACAGAAGGATTGTTAGAAATACACATACATCATTTTATATTATAGAAAATAAATACTCCCAGTGCCGCGCAGGAATTAATGGAGATATATCTGAACGTGAGGCTTTGTTTTAATGAGGCAGACAGAAGGATTGTTAGAAATACACATACATCATTTTATAGTATAGAAAATAAATACTCCCAGTGCCGCGCAGGAATTAATGGAGATATATCTGAACGTGAGGCTTTGTTTTAATGAGGCAGACAGAAGGATTGTTAGAAATACACATACATCATTTTATATTATAGAAAATAAATACTCCCAGTGCCGCGCAGGAATTAATGGAGATATATCTGAACGTGAGGCTTTGTTTTAATGAGGCAGACAGAAGGATTGTTAGAAATACACATACATCATTTTATATTATAGAAAATAAATACTCCCAGTGCCGCGCAGGAATTAATGGAGATATATCTGAACGTGAGGCTTTGTTTTAATGAGGCAGACAGAAGGATTGTTAGAAATACACATACATCATTTTATAGTATAGAAAATAAATACTCCCAGTGCCGCGCAGGAATTAATGGAGATATATCTGAACGTGAGGCTTTGTTTTAATGAGGCAGACAGAAGGATTGTTAGAAATACACATACATCATTTTATAGTATAGAAAATAAATACTCCCAGTGCCGCGCAGGAATTAATGGAGATATATCTGAACGTGAGGCTTTGTTTTAATGAGGCAGACAGAAGGATTGTTAGAAATACACATACATCATTTTATATTATAGAAAATAAATACTCCCAGTGCCGCGCAGGAATTAATGGAGATATATCTGAACGTGAGGCTTTGTTTTAATGAGGCAGACAGAAGGATTGTTAGAAATACACATACATCATTTTATAGTATAGAAAATAAATACTCCCAGTGCCGCGCAGGAATTAATGGAGATATATCTGAACGTGAGGCTTTGTTTTAATGAGGCAGACAGAAGGATTGTTAGAAATACACATACATCATTTTATATTATAGAAAATAAATACTCCCAGTGCCGCGCAGGAATTAATGGAGATATATCTGAACGTGAGGCTTTGTTTTAATGAGGCAGACAGAAGGATTGTTAGAAATACACATACATCATTTTATAGTATAGAAAATAAATACTCCCAGTGCCGCGCAGGAATTAATGGAGATATATCTGAACGTGAGGCTTTGTTTTAATGAGGCAGACAGAAGGATTGTTAGAAATACACATACATCATTTTATAGTATAGAAAATAAATACTCCCAGTGCCGCGCAGGAATTAATGGAGATATATCTGAACGTGAGGCTTTGTTTTAATGAGGCAGACAGAAGGATTGTTAGAAATACACATACATCATTTTATAGTATAGAAAATAAATACTCCCAGTGCCGCGCAGGAATTAATGGAGATATATCTGAACGTGAGGCTTTGTTTTAATGAGGCAGACAGAAGGATTGTTAGAAATACACATACATCATTTTATAGTATAGAAAATAAATACTCCCAGTGCCGCGCAGGAATTAATGGAGATATATCTGAACGTGAGGCTTTGTTTTAATGAGGCAGACAGAAGGATTGTTAGAAATACACATACATCATTTTATAGTATAGAAAATAAATACTCCCAGTGCCGCGCAGGAATTAATGGAGATATATCTGAACGTGAGGCTTTGTTTTAATGAGGCAGACAGAAGGATTGTTAGAAATACACATACATCATTTTATAGTATAGAAAATAAATACTCCCAGTGCCGCGCAGGAATTAATGGAGATATATCTGAACGTGAGGCTTTGTTTTAATGAGGCAGACAGAAGGATTGTTAGAAATACACATACATCATTTTATAGTATAGAAAATAAATACTCCCAGTGCCGCGCAGGAATTAATGGAGATATATCTGAACGTGAGGCTTTGTTTTAATGAGGCAGACAGAAGGATTGTTAGAAATACACATACATCATTTTATAGTATAGAAAATAAATACTCCCAGTGCCGCGCAGGAATTAATGGAGATATATCTGAACGTGAGGCTTTGTTTTAATGAGGCAGACAGAAGGATTGTTAGAAATACACATACATCATTTTATAGTATAGAAAATAAATACTCCCAGTGCCGCGCAGGAATTAATGGAGATATATCTGAACGTGAGGCTTTGTTTTAATGAGGCAGACAGAAGGATTGTTAGAAATACACATACATCATTTTATAGTATAGAAAATAAATACTCCCAGTGCCGCGCAGGAATTAATGGAGATATATCTGAACGTGAGGCTTTGTTTTAATGAGGCAGACAGAAGGATTGTTAGAAATACACATACATCATTTTATAGTATAGAAAATAAATACTCCCAGTGCCGCGCAGGAATTAATGGAGATATATCTGAACGTGAGGCTTTGTTTTAATGAGGCAGACAGAAGGATTGTTAGAAATACACATACATCATTTTATAGTATAGAAAATAAATACTCCCAGTGCCGCGCAGGAATTAATGGAGATATATCTGAACGTGAGGCTTTGTTTTAATGAGGCAGACAGAAGGATTGTTAGAAATACACATACATCATTTTATATTATAGAAAATAAATACTCCCAGTGCCGCGCAGGAATTAATGGAGATATATCTGAACGTGAGGCTTTGTTTTAATGAGGCAGACAGAAGGATTGTTAGAAATACACATACATCATTTTATAGTATAGAAAATAAATACTCCCAGTGCCGCGCAGGAATTAATGGAGATATATCTGAACGTGAGGCTTTGTTTTAATGAGGCAGACAGAAGGATTGTTAGAAATACACATACATCATTTTATATTATAGAAAATAAATACTCCCAGTGCCGCGCAGGAATTAATGGAGATATATCTGAACGTGAGGCTTTGTTTTAATGAGGCAGACAGAAGGATTGTTAGAAATACACATACATCATTTTATAGTATAGAAAATAAATACTCCCAGTGCCGCGCAGGAATTAATGGAGATATATCTGAACGTGAGGCTTTGTTTTAATGAGGCAGACAGAAGGATTGTTAGAAATACACATACATCATTTTATAGTATAGAAAATAAATACTCCCAGTGCCGCGCAGGAATTAATGGAGATATATCTGAACGTGAGGCTTTGTTTTAATGAGGCAGACAGAAGGATTGTTAGAAATACACATACATCATTTTATAGTATAGAAAATAAATACTCCCAGTGCCGCGCAGGAATTAATGGAGATATATCTGAACGTGAGGCTTTGTTTTAATGAGGCAGACAGAAGGATTGTTAGAAATACACATACATCATTTTATAGTATAGAAAATAAATACTCCCAGTGCCGCGCAGGAATTAATGGAGATATATCTGAACGTGAGGCTTTGTTTTAATGAGGCAGACAGAAGGATTGTTAGAAATACACATACATCATTTTATAGTATAGAAAATAAATACTCCCAGTGCCGCGCAGGAATTAATGGAGATATATCTGAACGTGAGGCTTTGTTTTAATGAGGCAGACAGAAGGATTGTTAGAAATACACATACATCATTTTATAGTATAGAAAATAAATACTCCCAGTGCCGCGCAGGAATTAATGGAGATATATCTGAACGTGAGGCTTTGTTTTAATGAGGCAGACAGAAGGATTGTTAGAAATACACATACATCATTTTATAGTATAGAAAATAAATACTCCCAGTGCCGCGCAGGAATTAATGGAGATATATCTGAACGTGAGGCTTTGTTTTAATGAGGCAGACAGAAGGATTGTTAGAAATACACATACATCATTTTATAGTATAGAAAATAAATACTCCCAGTGCCGCGCAGGAATTAATGGAGATATATCTGAACGTGAGGCTTTGTTTTAATGAGGCAGACAGAAGGATTGTTAGAAATACGCATACATCATTTTATAGTATAGAAAATAAATACTCCCAGTGCCGCGCAGGAATTAATGGAGATATATCTGAACGTGAGGCTTTGTTTTAATGAGGCAGACAGAAGGATTGTTAGAAATACACATACATCATTTTATAGTATAGAAAATAAATACTCCCAGTGCCGCGCAGGAATTAATGGAGATATATCTGAACGTGAGGCTTTGTTTTAATGAGGCAGACAGAAGGATTGTTAGAAATACACATACATCATTTTATAGTATAGAAAATAAATACTCCCAGTGCCGCGCAGGAATTAATGGAGATATATCTGAACGTGAGGCTTTGTTTTAATGAGGCAGACAGAAGGATTGTTAGAAATACACATACATCATTTTATAGTATAGAAAATAAATACTCCCAGTGCCGCGCAGGAATTAATGGAGATATATCTGAACGTGAGGCTTTGTTTTAATGAGGCAGACAGAAGGATTGTTAGAAATACACATACATCATTTTATAGTATAGAAAATAAATACTCCCAGTGCCGCGCAGGAATTAATGGAGATATATCTGAACGTGAGGCTTTGTTTTAATGAGGCAGACAGAAGGATTGTTAGAAATACACATACATCATTTTATAGTATAGAAAATAAATACTCCCAGTGCCGCGCAGGAATTAATGGAGATATATCTGAACGTGAGGCTTTGTTTTAATGAGGCAGACAGAAGGATTGTTAGAAATACACATACATCATTTTATAGTATAGAAAATAAATACTCCCAGTGCCGCGCAGGAATTAATGGAGATATATCTGAACGTGAGGCTTTGTTTTAATGAGGCAGACAGAAGGATTGTTAGAAATACACATACATCATTTTATAGTATAGAAAATAAATACTCCCAGTGCCGCGCAGGAATTAATGGAGATATATCTGAACGTGAGGCTTTGTTTTAATGAGGCAGACAGAAGGATTGTTAGAAATACACATACATCATTTTATAGTATAGAAAATAAATACTCCCAGTGCCGCGCAGGAATTAATGGAGATATATCTGAACGTGAGGCTTTGTTTTAATGAGGCAGACAGAAGGATTGTTAGAAATACACATACATCATTTTATAGTATAGAAAATAAATACTCCCAGTGCCGCGCAGGAATTAATGGAGATATATCTGAACGTGAGGCTTTGTTTTAATGAGGCAGACAGAAGGATTGTTAGAAATACACATACATCATTTTATAGTATAGAAAATAAATACTCCCAGTGCCGCGCAGGAATTAATGGAGATATATCTGAACGTGAGGCTTTGTTTTAATGAGGCAGACAGAAGGATTGTTAGAAATACACATACATCATTTTATAGTATAGAAAATAAATACTCCCAGTGCCGCGCAGGAATTAATGGAGATATATCTGAACGTGAGGCTTTGTTTTAATGAGGCAGACAGAAGGATTGTTAGAAATACACATACATCATTTTATAGTATAGAAAATAAATACTCCCAGTGCCGCGCAGGAATTAATGGAGATATATCTGAACGTGAGGCTTTGTTTTAATGAGGCAGACAGAAGGATTGTTAGAAATACACATACATCATTTTATAGTATAGAAAATAAATACTCCCAGTGCCGCGCAGGAATTAATGGAGATATATCTGAACGTGAGGCTTTGTTTTAATGAGGCAGACAGAAGGATTGTTAGAAATACACATACATCATTTTATAGTATAGAAAATAAATGCTCCCAGTGCCGCGCAGGAATTAATGGAGACATATCTGTACTCCTACTACAATCTCCTAAGTACGTATTCATATTTTAATTCCTATTTTTTATTTCTATAAATTTAAATTTTCAAGTAAAAAATAAAATAAACTCAAAAAAAGATTTAGTTTCTGGAGGTGTGACTCGAACCTCCCGAAACGATATTGTAAATCATCTTAATAAAAAAAATCATACAACAATCGGATTTTATGCAAAATTGTTTCTTCACAAAAATTGTGTTTGATCTTGGTATAATGGTTTCTTATCAATAAAATCCTAGATTATTTTTATCTGTAACATTGTACAAACAAGTTCAAAGTATAATATTCTTTCTTTATAAAATAAGCTGTGGCACAATACCAAAGTTCGATGAGGTGTGATAGTGGTCGGCTGTCGTCTCCTTGGTCTCTCTCTAAACTAATTTCAGTCACCAAAATACCACATTCACTCTATGAGTAAAACTTACTTATCATTATCCCCAATGGTTTGACGTTTTCTTATTTACAAAAAAAATAAATATGTATAAATTCATCGGTTTTGGGTTAGGGGTGCTAAAACCAATAATGATTGCTGAGAAATAAAATGCTAAGTATGGTAGTTAGTAAGACCCTCCCAAATATATCTACGTATTAGCTGCTCACTGTTTTGCGAGTTGTTTCAAGAGCCGAAAACGAATCCTTGATAGAGAGCTAGAAGCATCACTAATGTGAATACATGACGTACGTACATATTATATTTTCTATCATCCTTACTAGTTTATATATTTTCACGCAACATTGTATATGCCCCTGGTGTCATCAAAATTTACTGTAATTGTTAAATAAAATTGATTTTTTTTACTATTTTCTTATTTTTTTTACTTTATTGGTTATTTATTTTTTACTGCGAGAATAAATTACTTAATTAAATATTTCTAATGTTATTACAAAGTATCGAATTGTTTGAACTCAAATCACTTTCATCTTTAATTTACTTTGGAAGCAATTTTATTACTTATACTTCATTTTTTCAATTTATTTTCAGTATATTTATCTGCCTTTGTTGATGTTCTTTAGAATTCTTTTTAATAATAAATCCGATTCCCCCCCCCCCTCGCTTGATTTATTAACATACGTGTTTTTTCAATAATAATAATTATGCTTCATATTTCTATGTTTTTTGTCTTTAATTAAATGTGTCGGTTGGCCTTTTGGCTAAGATCAAATTGTAGTATCTGTTCCGATGGATACTGCACCCCATAGACTGGTATTGTCTTTGCCTTCGGGGCTTGATTTACGCCAGTCTATGGGTTTGTCCTGTGCAGTTCTAGGAGGTCCATCCTCCCAGGCTTCGCCCCCCCTCTTTGGGGAGGAGTAACTTTATTGCTTACTGCTTGAGGCGGCCATACCGGGAAATGCCGACGGGGCTGCCCAGGCAATTTTTAATGGCCAGAGTGCTCACCTCTCGGGCGCTGGCTTTTCAAACCCCTCTTTCCCTACTCGATCTTGGGTCACATCTTACTTGTGGGAGTAAGATAAAACTGGCCTTGTGCCTTACTCCTGGAGAGGAGTAAATAAATACTTCAATCAGCAGACGAAATGATTATACAACCTCTGCAAAACACATTCACAACACCGTAACAAATGGCAAATATACCTGCAATGGACCGAGATGTGTAGTTTGTAAACATTTACTCACAGACTCCTCTTTTTACAATCATACATACACGAATCCAATTACCCGTGATAACCGTACTGTAAATTATGCCACTAATTTTGCAAACGTCATCTACATATATGGCCGATTTTGTTCCGTCTCATTTCTTTTCGACAATTTTAATTGCTTAGCTCACTTCATAGTCCTGTCATGACGTGTTAACGTCGACACGCTGGTTGATCCTTATATATTGTTTCTAATGTTTTTATCATTTAATTTATAAAAGCTCTACTTTGTATTGAGAACTTTTGAAAAAATATTGGTTTAACGTTGATGTTATCAATATATTTGAACTTAATTTATATATATATATATATATATATATATATATATATATATATATATATATATATATATAATACAAACTTTTATTTATGCAAACATAGCATTGATACACATTTCGGAACATGTTTCAGTCGTTGCTATAATAAGCTCGACATTCTTAGGCCAAGAATAAAAAAAATCTGTACTTCACGTCTTCATAATGTAGAACGTGAAGAATGGACCTTTATTTTCTTGGCCTTAAGATGTCGAGGTTATTAAAACTATTACTGAAACATGTTCCAGGTGTGTAGCCAAGCTCTCTTAGTATAAATACAACTTATTTATTATTAATAAATAACTCTATTTATTATTGATCACTATTATATATAGACAGTAAAGATTCACTGGTGAAAACGCTTAAGATAGTTAACTATAAACTAACTCCTTTCCAAAGAGTTGAGGCAATGTATGAGAGGATGGACACCCTAGAACTACTCAATATTATACCTCAGCCCGACAAATAAAAAGCCACCGAGTTGGCATAGTCTCTGTCGGACTGATTGTCGAGAACAGATCCTCGACTGGTATATACTGCTACTCGACTGTATTTACCTTTTTTATGGAAATCGCTCCAGGCAAGGCATGAAGCCACTTGATGTGTAGAGCTAACAAGAACGAAATCTGATTATTGCAAAGACAGTAGATGCCTATTGTTCTTAATCTTGAAAAGACCATGGCTAAGCTATTAGTAGGAAGAAAACAGTTAGCAGGAAGAGAGTTCCACTAGTATGCAGTTTTTAGAAATAAGCTGTATTTCAATGAGGTATCAAAGCAGTGAATTGATGGAGAAACACTAGACCAACGAGCCAAACCAGCTGGAACAGATGAAGCGGGAAATAGATCATACAATTCTGAAGAACACATGCCAGAATAGTATATATAGACAAGACTGAGACTAGCGACGTCGCGTCTGAGAGAGAGAGAGGGTACAGAGAAGAAGAAAGGGTGTACCCAATCAAATTACAGATAAGTTTCTGCGCCTTATCAAGAACCCTCAAATGAGACAGAGATTCACCAGCCCAAACATCACAACAGTACTCCATAGGGATATTTTAAGTTGTTTAGCTTATAGATGGAACGCAATATTTTGGTGATTGAAACGAGTTTAGACAATAGACAAAGTGGACGACCCCCGACACTGACCTGCTAACCTATACCTTTTTGGGGCTTGTGCCACATCTTCATATTTTTCAAAATGCTGTAAAAGTTAAAGATGAATAAATAAAAATAAAATAAAACGAAATTGCTAATCAGTTTTTTTTAGTTGACGTATTATTTTCAATCAATTAAACATTAAAATAAAATAGTTAGAAATATCAACCTGTGTTATGTACGCCCCCCTCCACTCACACGCACATGTGTAATTATACTTTTGCGCAAATATATGTACATACTACCCTATTTTGACGGTTATCCGAAAATTAAAAACAAAATCATATATATAAAAAGAATCGGAATCGGTACTTGTATCGGAATCGGGAATTTAGTACAAAATCGACAATTGTATCGGAATCGGGAAAAATATTGGAATCGTCCCATCACTGGTAGAAATACAACACGTTTTGTAGTGATAGTTTCACAATTTTGAAAATTGCGTTTATCGCGTTTCGCATTCAGACTTTTCATTTATTAATCAATAGATGATATTCTTCAAGATTGCCTGCTTCTAGTCAGATAAAATAAATCTGAAATCTCACGGGGAATTTGTTCTATCGATTGGGCCATTTTAATCAAAGAGAAATACATTTTTCCTCTTCTTCGCCACGTCTTAATTTGGACTTCCTGTCCGTGACGTTATAACCTGACACTTCGCCATAACTTTTTAAACTTCTAATGTTATTTTACACTCCTCTACTTTCTACTTACTCTAACCTCATGTAGAGGATTCGTTTTTAATCCAATATGGCGACACAGTATTTTATCAAAGCTGTGAACACTTTTCACTGATAAAATACTTTTATTAACCGATAAATAATATAGAACAGGTGCAGTTTACGACTCGTGCCAGAACCGAGGTTTCGTCGGCGTCTTCCGGCAGTTTACGTAAAAAAAGCCGAATGAAAATTTCGTGATCTCAAAATCAAAAGGAGGCGACGCTATCAAACAGGAAAAATTAATGGAATAAATATATATTTCGACAAAGTGCTATTAAACTGGAAAAATTAATGGAAGAAATATATATTTCGACAAAGTGCTATTAAACTGGAAAAATTAATGGAAGAAATATGTATTTCGACAAAGTGCTATTAAACTGGAAAAATTAATGGAAGAAATATATATTTCGACAAAGTGCTATTAAACTGGAAAAATTAATGGAAGAAATATATATTTCGACAAAGTGCTATTAAACTGGAAAAATTAATGGAAGAAATATATATTTCGACAAAGTGCTATTAAACTGGAAAAATTAATGGAAGAAATATATATTTCGACAAAGTGCTATTAAACTGGAAAAATTAATGGAAGAAATATGTATTTCGACAAAGTGCTATTAAACTGGAAAAATTAATGGAAGAAATATATATTTCGACAAAGTGCTATTAAACTGGAAAAATTAATGGAAGAAATATATATTTCGACAAAGTGCTATTAAACTGGAAAAATTAATGGAAGAAATATATATTTCGACAAAGTGCTATTAAACTGGAAAAATTAATGGAAGAAATATATATTTCGACAAAGTGCTATTAAACTGGAAAAATTAATGGAAGAAATATATATTTCGACAAAGTGCTATTAAACTGGAAAAATTAATGGAAGAAATATGTATTTCGACAAAGTGCTATTAAACTGGAAAAATTAATGGAAGAAATATATATTTCGACAAAGTGCTATTAAACTGGAAAAATTAATGGAAGAAATATATATTTCGACAAAGTGCTATTAAACTGGAAAAGTGATAGAAACAACATTTAAATCAAGAAAAAAATAACATTCATCGTATGGTAATTTTAATGACAAAATATTTAGTGTTTTTACGAAGAAAATATAATGAAAAACATGTTAGCAGTTTATTTATTATTTTTTTTTTCGATTAATTATTTTGTTTTGTATACTGGTACAGCTTTTGAACCGGACAGACTCAGTTAGAGTTGGGTTGGGTTGGGTTAGTGTTAGGGTTGGGTTAGTGTAAGCGTTAGCAGCTTTTGAACCTGCCCGACTAGGTAATGGTTAGTAAGGTTAGAGTTAGGTTTTTTTTGGTAGGGTGAAAAAGAGTATTTTCTGCAACTCATCTTTCGGCCTCTAAGTTTTCTTTTCTAACAAAATTCAATAATTCTTTCCGGAAACTGAAACGTCTGTCCTAAATCGATTAAATTCATAATAGCTTTAATCTATTATCTTAACTTGTTGAATTTTACGCTACATTAAATTCGATATTGACAATTGTCGTCTGCTGCAATCTGATTGGCTAAGCGTTTCGGTAGTTTGGTAGTTTTGTTTTACGGCATATCAACCCTTTTTGGGTTATTTAATGCCGAATCTGGTCATTATAGTAAAAGTTTTTATGCTTCAAGTTCTTTATATCTTCAAATGTTTAATCATCGTTTTTGGTTTGGTAGTTTTGTTTTACGGCATATCAACCCTTTTTGGGTTATTTAATGCCGAATCTGGTCATTATAGTAAAAGTTTTTATGCTTCAAGTTCTTTATATCTTCAAATGTTTAATCATCGTTTTTGGTTTGGTAGTTTTGTTTTACGGCATATCAACCCTTTTTGGGTTATTTAATGCCGAATCTGGTCATTATAGTAAAAGATTTATGCTTCAAGTTCTAAAAATAAAATAAAAAAGGGGAGGGAGAAAGGGAGAGGGGCTGTTGTTTTTGTTTTTGGTTTTGTAGAACATAATTAAGTTTTACAAAAAAAAAAAAAAAAAGAAGAAAAACAAAAAACGTCAATGTAGGTGAATTTCGTCTCAGGGAGCCACAGGGCAGCCTGATCTGGTATCACCAGGCTAAGCGTTTCGGCATCTTCTAGCGGTTTACGTACACTGCCGGAAGATGCTACCGAAACGTCGGTTTCAGCACTGGTCGTAAACTGCGCCAGTACCGATAACATTCATCCGGATTGTCTGATTCTCGTGAGTTAAAAATAAATCTGAAATCCCACGGGGAATTTGTTCTATCGATTTCGCCATTTTAATCATCCAGATCAAATTTTCGTTCTTCGTATTCAAAGAATCGATTTTATCCAATATTTACTCAACTTCGATGTCTCTGGCAAATGGCAAATAATCGATAAATCTATAGTTTAGCTGATCAGGTCGTCCATTAAAGCAATTACACTTTTCGTTTTCCTTTTGTTTTCTACACTCATTTAAAAAAAGAAGATTTGACCAAGTCGAGTTATTTTGAGGACATTTAATTGTCTTTCAAATCCGAATTAAAAATTGTCTAAAATCTTTTAAGATCAAATAAAGATTGGTTTTCTTTGTGATTCCCTTTTGTTCGGTCCTCCGGGCATGGACGCCATTTTCTACAGACGCGGATCGAAATAACTCATTGAAAGAATTGGTTTGTTTGTATTGAACGAAACATTTGTTTTGTTTTATCCAATTTACTTATTCGGTTATTTATTTAACGAAACTCGCTCGTACGTAAACATACATTGACAGTTTATCTTACGACAGACCAAATGTTGCATATAGGTTAGCTCCTAAGTAGGATTACAGTTATTTCTTTGAAAATGTAAGCATATTTCAAGCATTACAAAGGAAACTGTTTAAATACTCAAAATGTCCTCTATCAATATTGCAACATTCTTGAAACTTCTCCAAGACACTCTGACACACAGTGCGGCACAAATTCCGATCTTCATTAATTTCTGTAGATGCGTCAAAGAAATAAATCTTTTAATTCATCGACTCTTTTAAGCTTCTTACTAATTTTGTTCTTTTCTTACTTTTTTGTTCACCTCAGAGAAGGAATATTGCCACTGAGACGTAAATGTCTACTGTGAATTTAGGGACCTATTTATAGGGGAAACCTGAACTGGTGAAAGAGTGTTTCTTTCACATCTTCTACTACCGTTCTCATAAAATGTATACACAGTTGGTTGGTTTATATATATATATATATATTTATATATATATATATATATATATATTTATTTATTTATATATTTATATATATATATATATTTATATATATATATATTTATATATATATACATATATATATATATACATATATATATATATATATATATATATATATATATATATGTAACATGAAAAAAAGAAAGCCAAAAACTATGTGATTTATGTATACATCAACGTTTTGTCTTTATTTATGGGCTTGCTCAGGATTAAGAAAGCAATGTAGATAAATCATACAAAATATTCATTTTGAGTTCTCAGAAAGTGTCCCCGACTTCGGCATGGTTGTTGACGTGAACAAGCACAGAATGAAAAACATGATTTTTGTTATAGCGTTATCAGCAGTAGCCTGTCTCCTACAAAGGACGCGAGATGGATTCGACTCATTAGTTTATAACTATTTTAGCTAGGAAGATTGTCGGGGTCAAAATATGGCATAGCCAAGTTTGGCTAGCAGTAGATGTGGAAGTCTGTGGCAGAAGCATGGATCTTCTGTTTAAAAAAATCACACAAAACTAAATAAACAAATTAGATCTTATTTCCATCTCTTCTCACACTCTTTATATATATATGCATATATTTTCTATGCTCATAATAATACTAAGCGTATTTAGTTGATTAATAATACACTAATAATTAAATAAATGGGAATAAATAAATACATTCACACATAATTAAAACACTATGAATATTATAACCATACCTTTTTACTTACATTCACATATTACATATACATACATGTGTATAGTCATAAACAGTGTTAATAATTACTGATCAATTAATAATACACTAATAAAGAACTAAGTAAATAAAAATAAACACATTTACACATAAATAAGTTAACGAGTTATATTATATCTAACCCACATAATTTTCCAAATATTGCGAGAAAATTTATGAATTAATTAATGAGACACATGTAAAATAATCGAATAAATAGAAATTAACAAGCCGCGTATGCGTGCCCCCCCTCTGTATGTGACTCGATGTGGCGAGTGTAAAATGCAATCAATTTGGGCAATTTGAGGTATTTTTGACCCCCCCCCACCTTTGACACCCTGGGAGCGCGAACCAGAATCTTGTTGAGGTCAAGGATGCTCATTTTATATCCAGAACAATTGCCTTTACATTTTGGCCAAGTTTCAGAAAAATTGAATGGATGGATCATTTTTTGCCATTTTGGGGGCTTTTGACCCCCTGGGGGCGCGAACCAGATTTTATTCCAAGGTCAACGATACTTATTTTCTATTAGGAACAATTACCTCCACATTTTGGCCAAGTTTCAGAGAAATCTAATGGTTGGATGAAAAGTTATGGGGCAAAAAATGTTATTTTTTGCCATTTCGAGGCATTTTGACCCCCTGGGGGGCTAACCAGATGTTTTTCAAAAATTGGAGAATGTCACTTTCTAACCTGACCAAAGTTACAACTTCATGCAAAATTGCAGAGAAATTCAATGGATGGTTGCAGAGAAAAATCCGGAAGGACGGACATGCCTCAAAACATAAGTCCCCCGATTTTATAAATCGGGGACCAATTAATAAACCCACTAATATATATAGTACATCCTATTCTCCTTATGCCAACACTTTTTATCTTTAACAAAAAATTGCCTTTCAAAATAGTAACAATCTCCACGCCTTTACATTCATATAAAAAAAATATGCCCATAATTATATTAATGGTACTTGTTTGATTAATAATACACTAACAATAAAGCAAACGGGAACAGATAAACACATTCACACATAATTCAAAACACTATGAATATTATATCCTCACGCTTTTACTTATATTCACATATCACATATACACACACTTGTATAATCATAATAACTTCTGACTAATTACGGATCAATTAATTACACACACATATTGAACTAAATAAATATAAATAAACACATCTATACATAAAGAAACTAAAGAGCTATATTATTTCGAATCCACCTTTATACATACTCCCACACATTACAATATATTTATAAATTAATTAATGAAACACAAATAAAGTAATCAAATAAATAGAAATAAATTAATACCCCCAGTTTGAATATTTAAACTAACATGCATGATAGCACCCCCTCTCTTTATGCCAACATGCTTTTATACATATCACACATATTAAAGGTAAAATATTAACAAGACAGGCCACTGCTGATAACGCTATTACAAAAATCATGTATTTCATTATGTGTTTGTTCACGTCAACAATCATGCCGAGGTTTTGACACTCTCTGAGAAAACAAAATAAATATTCTGTATGATTATCTTCTTTGATTTCTTCGTCCTGATTAAGTCTTTCAATAAAGACGAAACGTTGATGAATACATAAATCACATAGTTTTAGGCTTTCCTCTTTTCTATTTTATATTACGTCGGATCATTTATCCTCACTTTTCTTTATATATATATATATATATATATATATATATATATATATATATATATATATATATGTATAAAAGGCCGCTACACTGACCTGTCGATGCTACCAATAATTAGTTATAAGTAACTAAGGGTTCTTTCCCAATTTGAACACCTGAATAACGAATCAGCCCTTTTTGCGCTTGATGAGATCTTAGTTTCTTATAACTATTGATCGAAAACATCAACATGTCAGTGTAGCAGGTTTTTGTACATATCTGTATAAATAACAATAATTATATAAATAGCACTTTGTTATGAGCCAAGTTGAAATTATGTGAGTTTTTATTATGTGGATGTCTACTTTACTTTGATTACTTTATATATATATATATATATATATATATATATATATATATATATATATACATATATCTAAATGAATAAATGCGAAATATTTCATCATTTATCCCACCTATATTACCATAAAAACAGTTTAACGTTATTTAAATAACTTTAAACTGTTTTTATGGTAATATAAATGGGATAAATGATGAAATATTTCGCATTTATTCATTTAGATATATATATATATATATATATATATATATATATATATATATATATATATATATATATGTATAATAATACAATAGGATATTTTCGAATACGGTATATATCATACTAAAAAAAACTATATCGACAATCAAATATCTGTCTAATTTGCATAACTTCTTTGTTAACAGTTTATAAGTAATTAATGTTTGCTGGTATTCATTTATGATTCTATTGTATATTTTCCTTTCTGTATCTACAAAAGTTTCATCGATATTAACACTAATTATTTAAAGTAATTTAATAAGAAAAATGAATAACTTACGAAAAAAACTTTCTTAAACTATCAAGGGAGATAATTTAGATGAAACTATTATGTCTTAACTAGCTAGAAAGATATACCGACGAAGCATAAAAGTTCAAAGAGAGGGGGAGATGATTGCTCTCTCTAACTTCTTCTCCTTCCTCTTTCTTCGTCCCTCTCCTTGTCTAGCGCCGATATATGTTCGTTTTTATTGTTTTTTGAAGGAAATGATTTATTTACGAAAGAAAAGAGCAAAACATAGATGAATATACACGCGTTTTACTTTATAAAATCAATACAATTGGATTTTCTGTGTAATTGTAATTTTTTGTAATTTAAAGTTTTTGAAAAACTTTTTAATAAATCCTGTTTTCATTATTTCTCGCACCCTAAAGGGTTATTAAATGCATAAAAAACAGTTACGCTGACTTTTAAAAATTAACCCCTACTCTTTAGGAAAATATGTATATTCCTTTCATTTGACGTTGATTCCTATTTCAGTTATGTAGATGATTTAGGATGAAATAAGTTTCGGTATTACTCATAATGAACTTATCTTTTTTTACTTAAACCCTGTTTTCGTAATAAAAACTAGGAAAAAACTTAAAAACCTTAAGTTAGATCAATTTTAATCGTACACGTAAAACGTCGAAATAAAAATTATGTCGGAAAAATATAATCGTCAACTTAACAAGTCAAGTAAAAAGCTAGCTGAGCCAAGAACGATAATCCAAGGTTAAAAACATGTCTTTTTAAACTAAAAACATCATCGTTCTTCCTTAGCTAGCATACTTCTCTTTGTTTATAAAGATAGAGACTATATTTTTTAGCTCACTTTTCATGTGTGCAAGGAAACTTGCCATACTATACTCGCAGACATTACCTTCTCCTTTTATGGGGTGATGCTCCCAAGTATTACCCCCATCTATTTGGGGGTATTATTGCAGTATCTGTTCTGTTATCATAACATGATTCGATCAGGCATAGCCACATCCTTTTGTTGTATGTGTGAGGGGATCCTCCGAGGCTTCATCCCGTCCTTTGGCGGGTAGAGTAGTAATATTTTCATTCCTCATGATACATTCTTCCCAGGCATTGCCTCTTCTTTTTTGGGGGGGGCATTATAGTATATGTACGTTCCCAGAATTACTTTCTCCTTTTTTAGGGGGTCAGGTAGTGTACCATCTATTTAATTGTCATGATTCATCTTCCCAAGCATTTCCTCTTCTTTTTTTTGGGGGGGGGGGTAAAGGGTAGCGTTCGTTCGTCATGATATAATCATCTTAGTCATTACCTCCTCTTGTGGGTCGTCAATGTATGTAAGTTAATCATCATGATATTGTCTTTCCAGCCGACCAAATATATGCGACCGGAGGATGCATATATTTGCTAAAACAAATATTTGGATTTGAGAGATGGGAGGCTTATCTTGAAAGTAGAGACACTAACGACAGTACCTTAACGACACACAGGTGTTCAAAAAGTCTTTTGTACAATGTCTATATCTTTGTCTGCGTTGTTTCTTTCTTTTTCTAAAAAATTTGACCGTAGTTTTGCGAACCGGCGATCACCAATATTAGAATAGGAAGAAAAAAAAAGAAAAACCACGGCAAATGTAAGTTTGCCGTGGTTTTTCATTTTTTTCTTATCTTCAGAGCGCATGTAAAGTTGTACACAATTGCAACAAGAAATATATTCTCTTATTTTTAGATGAGCCTTAGCCCTTTTAGAAAAAAAAGAGTATTTAATTAAATAAGTAACTTTATTAAACGATTGGTAGTTGGATACAAGAATCCAAGCTCAGGTCAGCAAAGCGTTCAGAAAATGACAGCTGTCTGATAGAGGCCATTCGTTTGGTTGCATGTCCTTGAACGGTGACGATCTATAAAACCATTCAGAGACGTGCAACCAAGCGGATATCCGCCATCATTCTCTGAACGCCTTGCTTCCGTTAGCTGGGATTTATTAAAGCTCCGATGTCTAGCAAGTGAATTAGTAAACAGTCACAAAATTATTAGCCATCTCGCCAACAACAGAGCACCTTTTTCATCACACGTGTCTAACACACGTGGACACGACTACAAAATCAAAAGACATCACAGTTCCAATACTTCGCAGAAGCATGTTTAGCTGAAGCATTAAACGAACTATCTGCATTAATTGGTGGCTACTGAGACACTATGTGCAACCTTTAATGTTTTCTGAAATTTGCTTCCTGAAACTACACCTCGTGTTTCTCCTCTATGCACACGCACGCATGTATATCATGAATATTGTAAATGCCGCTATGTACTATGCATGCACATTTTATGAGTAGCAGTGCAGGATTAAACTCATTAAGAGATATATACTGTAATGAGATATATACAGCTATTCCATGGATTAAATAACATGCCCTTTGATGTGAATATAATTTCACATTTTACCGAAGTATTTAACAGTGGATCTAAACTTGCTATTTTGTTTTGATCAGAGATGACTTTTTCGGACAT
This sequence comes from Sepiola atlantica, assembly GCA_963556195.1. Classification (NCBI taxonomy): domain Eukaryota; kingdom Metazoa; phylum Mollusca; class Cephalopoda; order Sepiida; family Sepiolidae; genus Sepiola; species Sepiola atlantica. The sequence continues at coordinate 11,858,519 of OY744545.1, forward strand.
TGTTATTGTTGTATTTCTGTGTACAAATGAAGATACTTAAGACATCCCGTTTTGAGAAAGGCACGGTGTAAACACATGTATAATTATATTATATTGTATAATTGAAAATAAACATTGTCTGGAAAAAGCTGTAAACCTTTTCCATACATATATGTTTACTTTTTATTTTAAATGTGCTTTGAAAAAGATCTTAATCTTACAAAATATATACATGTGTATCACAGCTCTTATGTGTGGTTAGACATGAATAATTTTAACCATTCTGTGGTCAGGCAGCCGCCGTTAGTAAGTAAAATTTCAATACTTATATTAACATTGTCAACTACCGGAAAGTGCTTCATTTGTGTTTTACAAAGAGCTTTGTATTATCGCTAATGGCGGCTGGCGATATCACTTACCACAGTGCTCAACCCAATAATGGGTCTTATATAGTCATACATGTCTATCTTTATAAAGTTTGGTATGTTAATATGTTTATATATTTGTATGTAAAGGATCAACTCCTAAACAAATAATCGATTATTATAAATTTTGGAACACAGCTATTAGACGGAAAGATAAAAAATGTGGACCATAATACTTTTATGTAATCTGATGCAAAAATCTGAAAATTCAGATACTTCAATTTTTTGTGAAATTTTAACAATTATTATAGGATACAAATTAATAAATATTCACCAAATGTAAGTTTCAGTATGTTCAATGGTTTTTAGGGGAATAATAAGAGCACAACCTCTCATTTGAAAATTAAAATATTTGAATTGAATTCATATATTCCCGGAGTTTCATTTTTTTCTGAAGACTCCTTAGACTTAAGCGTTAAATTAAGACATTTTCTGGATTCAATTCGTAATGAATTTTGATCAAAATTGTGGAAAAGGATTCTAAATCAAAGGTTTAGTATTATTATTTCCTGATTTTAATCGTCCCTTAGAAAATAGTCTGTGAAAATTTCTCGTTCGTCTCTTGAGGCCTTGAGCAATGTCCGTTCGGATTTGTACAACGATGCTATAAAAATATACGATTTCTACTTTCGAATGAGACATGAAATAGAAGAAATGCGTAAGTATCATCCAAGTCAAAAACAAAAGAAAATATATAATTGCTTATGGTGGACCCTGTATGAAATAATTTTCTCTTGCCAGCAATCTCAAGCTGTCTTACAATTATTTCACTTGATATTTAGACAAACGAATAGTATTTGTGGGTGATACGTGTTTTTTCGTTCAAGTAGGACATCAAGATTTACAGAAACGAATCAAAATGCAAGCGTCTCTGGAATGCTTCGCCATAACCGTATTCATCCGTGATATGCAATCAGTCGTGTTTTTTTTACATTAAGTGCCCGGCTTATTGTATTGCAGATATAGCCGGTTTGCCCGGGTCTCGTTTGTTAAAAGTATTTATGGAGACAGTGGTCGCACCGACCGAGAGAAACGGCGTTAAACGCCGCTCTTCCAACGAAACAACACACGGACAATTTGTTGTGTAATTCAAAATACATACACGTTTTACTATCCTAAATGATCATGTTCTATGCGAAAAAGACTCCTCCTTAAAATACCACTACTTTTTCTATCTACGAACTTGTCAGTGCTCATTATCAATCTAAAATGTAAAATATTGGATTGGCCAAAAAGTTTCTTTCGTTTTATTAATGTCATTTTTCCAGCCTGTTAAAGATCGTTTCATATTAATATTTGCGTAAAATCCTATATTTGGTGTAGCGAGTATGCTGACATCAGTGTGTAATAAGCCTTCGAGCAGAACCGTTCTTAGATTTTTGCTTGTATTACAGGCCTTGCGATGGAAGATCAAACAGAGCATTAAAACAGAAAAGGAAAGAAGGCTACAGAAACCTGCATAAACGTATGCCATGTGTATGTAGAGAATGATTTGTTCGATTCCAAAAAGCATTTTTGCAGTGAGAGATGCCTCTCGCTCTAGCCGACCAAAGATGAGTTACAGTTACCACGTGAAAACCGTAGTTTGACAATCAGACAAATCACAGACATTCTCAAGATTTTTGTAAATCGAGCGTGGACAATGAATTGTATAAACTCGGTTATGTTTCTAAACTTGATGTTTGGGTTCCACCATTCCTAAAAAAACGAACGAACGTTTGGGCCGATCCATAAAAAATATTGTTAATAAAATATTGTTAATAAAATATTGTTATAGCCCTCTTTCAAGGATTGGCCGTCTAATAGAATTAATAATAAGCTATCAATGTTAGCGAAATGCAATTTTCCGCCGTAGAAAACCGGAGAAAGCTTCCTGTGTATGTCTGCTAACTAGACATTACATAGAATTGTATTCTCTTCGTTCCCATTGTAATTGATGGTGGCAAAGGAGTTTAATACCGGCGTGCAGAGCCTCCTACACTTAAGATTGACATAATTAGGAACACCATGAAATAAAAATCAATAAAAAAAATAATAAAATATTGATATAAATATTGATATATTTCAACTTGACTGCGATAAATATGTCTTAGTCAGGGAGGATTATACGAAAAAAGAAGAGAAAAAATATGCTTATACTTCTGACAAGGGTGTATTTCACCGAAAGTGCTCACGTTTTTAAGGTAAATAAATAATTTATTTAAAAAAAAACATAAATATTTTGCGTTGTCCTGGTTTTCAAAATATATAAAAAAAATATTCTCCTTATTATTGCCATTTCAGCAACGTTTTCAATGTGTGACTTTTAAAACTATATATATATATATATATATATATATATATATATATATATATATATATATATATATATATTGAAAAGTCACACATTTTAAGCGTTGGCGGAATGGCAATAATAACGAGGATATTTTTTTATAAAATATTTAGAAAACCTTGCACAACGCAAATTATTTGTTTTTAAAAATAAATTTTTTTTTTATCTTAAAAACATTTTTTTTTCTATAAACTTGAGTACTTTCGGTACTATATACCATCTTCAGAAGAATATATATATAAGTAGAGCCTGGTGTTGTTCTAATGTGAGAAAAGTGCATACTTTTAAAAGTGAGGCAACAAACATTTATTAATGAAAACAAAATTGTTAATTATTTAATATTTTCAAATTAAAGAAAATGTTGTTGTTTATATTTCTCGAATATTTAGTTTAAATTTCTATGTAACACGTGTTTCGAGCATTCTTGCCTTTTTAAGCATTTGTTGATAAAGCAAGCATGCTCAAAACGCATGTTACATAGAAATTTAAACACTTATACGAGAAATGTAAACAAAAACATTTGAAAAATTACATATTAGATGATAAATACATTTAGATAAATTTGTAAGAGCCTCACTTTGAAAACTTCTACCTATGTATATACTGACTAGTTTTCTTACAATAAAAGTGTGTGGTCTGCTTCAACCGCGTATATACATTTAAATAAAAGACGACGTTTCAAATCAAAGAATCAGAATAATTTAAATACTAAATACGAAAATTCTTTAAAAAAACATTAAAACATGTTTTTAATATTATATAATAAACAAGTTTTAAAAAAATTAATAAATGTTCATAGCATCATTTATATATATATATATATATATATATATATATATATATATATGTTACTATTTCATGCATCTACATAACATTTTATAAGGAGATATAATTTTTTTTAAACCTAACAATTTAAAACTTAAAACTTAGGATAGAAATACAAGGAACCACGTGTTAAAATAAATTCACCCATTGTATTGATACAACAAAGAAAACAGGATATAGGCCAATCTATAGAAAACAGAACAATAGAACAGAATATATGAAGTAACACTAACCACACCTTTGTGCGTGGGAAGCCCAACAATTGGCTGAGAGAACAACAAAGTATCTGATTGGTTAACTAGCTAGCCGTGTATATAAAAACACCCGGCAAAAATAACTCCATGCATTTTAGCCTGAAGATTCTCCCCGGGGATGAAACGCGGGAACCTCTGTGTAGCTTAATTGCCATAAATAAATTTTCATAGCTTACCATATATATATATATATATATATATATATATATATATATATATATATATATATATATATATTGACAATTTTATTTGACAATAAGGTTATAAGCTCTAATTTCATCGCAGATATCTATCAAACGAATATCTATTAAACTATTAAGTCATGGTTTTAAAAATAAAAATGGCCGCAGTACACCGATTACACGGCTGCATTCATTTCCGGTTCCGGCCATACTAGTTTGGTATAACAGACGAAAATAACCTTATCTAAAAAGAAAGGCTCACGGTATAAACATAGACTTTTCAGGATTTATATTCTAACGCACAAAGAAAGAGATTTACGTTAAGGGATAGAATGAAACGCATCTTCACACGTTATAAACTCTCGTTTGGTGTATATAAAAGTTTATTCTTGTCAGAATGTGTAAATACTATAGCCATTATAGCGATCAAATGGGAGGTGGAAAGAACGAAAAAGAACTATTTTTTAAAATTCCGATCGAAATAGTTTTTATTTAGTTGCATCGGCAGGTTATTAACTGCCAATAAAACTAAATAAAAACTACATAAAGAATATCACAGAAAAAAATATGTCACATGAAAAATATCACAGAAAAAATCTCCATTTTGGCGAGGTAAAAAGTTAACGTAAATTTATAGTGGCAGAACAATGTCATTTTGCCTGGGAAAGAAAAATCAGTTAATAATATTTTTTTTTAAATTTCACGCCTGTCACAATGTATTTATTGCAACACTATCTGCCCCTATCCAGCAATGTCCGGGATTATTTTTTTAATTAATAAATTCTGTAACTAAAATGTAAAAAAGAATTTCGTGATCTTAAAAAAATGTAAGAACAGACAAAACAAAAGAAAATAACTTAGTATTCATCAAAACGAAGTTACTTCCTTTTTTAAAGTAAAAAATCGATCAAGCAAAGCGAAGTAACTCTATATTGACAAATACGAGATTACTTTTTTCTTAAAATCGCGTTTTTAGAAAATTATTTCGGTCAGATGAAATAATTTCTTAAACGAATTTAATCAAATTACGTTATTTTTTCTTGCTAAGAACATTAACCATCGTTGCACAAAACAACCTGATGAACCACACTCAAAGCTTAACCAACATCGACAAAATGAATTACTTTAATATATATGAAAGAATACATCAATATAACGTCCTATTATGGAGCACTGTTGCCACATCTGAGGTGGTGATGCTTAGAGCACCCTTTCTTGCCTTGAGAGAGTACAAAATCGACTTTGAATTAAAGTGGGGGATGTCCACTTCTTTTCACTATGTTTTCATTCTCATATAAGAGAGGTGCTAGTGTTTCTTTGCTCTATCGTTATTTTCTCAACCGAGCTCCAATGTATGGTTCTTCCGTTCCTGTAAAACATTTATAACATTAACTCGTCTAGCTACAACTATTGTACACACTTTTTCTTTTTATCCCCCTGTGTACCTAAAACTAAACAGAACTTCCATGAGCACAGTTTCTTTCCAAGAACTATCCGTCTGCGGAACACAATATCATAAGGCTGCTTCCCGGCTGACTATAGCATGGTCGTTTTTAAATCCAATGTTAACAAATTCTTGTTGAGCCGACCTCTTAAATAATCTAATTATGACCAGTCTTGACCATTGTTTCCGATCCTCGCATTGCTGCTTTACTGTCTTCCGGACAAACTTATAAACCCTTATCCTCGACTGGCCTATGGGCCTTGATAAGCCGAGATTCGTTAGTACATAAAAAGCGTGAAATAAGAAGTGAAAAGTATTCATCGCAATATTAGGCTAAATAAAATAAAAACTGTTAGCATTGGCTGCGTTAATCAATTCTTACAAAGTACAGTTTGTGTTCCTTTTATATCTAAATTAAGCCAAATTTACTTTTGAAAATGTTATTTTTATGATTTTAAATTAAATTGTGAAAGTTATAATTGTTATACTGATATGAAATTGTTTTAAAACTACTTTCATTATTTCAACTAATTACTAAATATAAGTCAGCCATAAGTCATTCGTGAGACTGCATACCTCCGCCTGACAACGTAAGGATGGGCCAACGACTTATTTAGATCACATATATTTTATATTGCACAAAGTATTCCCGAAGTTTAGACATGTAAACGTTTTATAACTGAAAAACTATTTATCTTGTCAGAGTTAAATTTTGCATGACGGTTACTGTTATCAAACAGCATCAGATGTATACATCAAATTCGGAATAATCGGAATATACATTCCGTAACAGATCCATATTAGATGTGACTCTTCATTGGCTATGAAGGGGGCCAAATAGTGAGTCTCTACGATGTACAGAACTGAAATTATCGCCTAAAATGTGGCTTTCACCCTTTCCATGACTTTGACATTTCGCATAATCAAATCACTTCCAAGTTAGATCATGCTCAATATTTTGACAAAGTTTAATGAAGACTGATTAAGAGATGCGGAGTCTAGGCTATACGCTAACAAACGTGATCGAAAAAAATAACATCTTCTTTGGAGGAAGTCAAGTAAGCTGAGCTATTTACGAAGAAACGGAAATTACATTATTGGTGTTAATAAACAGTGAATTTATAGTAATTAACATATTTTAAAAGAAATCTGTGGGATATGGTGGATGTCGAGGCAAAAGATCGAAAAGGGGGCCCTCATATCTCCAATCTTGTTCTCTACCGTGTATATATTATATATGACACGCTGGCTATTCTATAAAGACGAGCCTTAATAACTACCATATGCTTTTTGCGGTCCGTGCCGCATCTATTCCGTATCGTCTAGTATAAAAATATATTACGATTGTAAAAGTATTCTGAGAGGGATACCATTTTTTGTGTAACGAAATTGAATAGAACTACTTTTTTTGTTATTGTTAAGAAAGTAGTGTCTAACACAAAGACACTAGAATACAATATTGAGTGGGTAGGGCGTAACCTATAGATGAGATTTAGACTGGCTTTCTTTTATTATAGAAATAAAACAATTAAAGTAGGTATTTAACTCTCACGGGGGTTAGGCAGAAAGGTAAAGGGAGCGCATTAGAAAAAGTGTACATTGAGCTAGACAAATGCTTGAGCAACCCTATTGGCATTCCTGGCTAGTGACGTCTCAGGCGACGAACACTAAACTAACCACTTCTCAAAGCGAGAAATTAAAACCACGTGTATACATATAAACACCCAGCAACACTATGCATTTTAGCCTGACGATTCCCTACGGGGAGGAAACGCAGAACTTTCTATGTAGCTTTATTGCTATAAATATATTTTCAGTATTTTTTGTTTCTTATTTATTTTGACCATTTTTGTATCTTTTTCATTTTCACCATTTTTCGTTCTTTTATGCATTTTTACCATTTTTGGTTCCTCATTTATTTTGACCATTTATTTCCTTATTCATATTTTGTTCCTTATTCATTTTTACCATTTTTTTCTTCATTTATTTTTACCATTTTTGATTCCTAATTCATTTTTACCATTTTTGGTCTTCATTCATTTTTACAATTTTTTTGTCCTTCAATCATTTTTTACATTTTTGGTTCCTCATTCTATTTTTAGTATCATAGATTCTTCATTTATTTTGACTATTTTTGGTTACTCATTTATTTTCAGTATTTTTCGTTCCTTATTCAATTTGACTATTTTTGTATCTTTTTTCATTTTCACCATTTTTCGATTTTTTATACATTTTAACCATTTTTGGATGCTCATTCATTTTTACCATTTTTGGTTCCTCATTTATTTGGACCATTTTTTGTTCCTCATTCATTCTTACTATTTTTTACTATTTTATGTAACACAACGTTTTTACTATTTTTTGTAACACAACGTTGGTACTATTTTTTGTAACACAACGTTTTTACTATTCTTTGGGTACACAACAATTTTTCCATTTTTTGTTTCGTAACATTTTTACAGTTATTAATTACACAACATTTTTACCATTATCAGTTTTATCCACATTTTTTCAATTTTTGGTTTAACAACAATTTCGTTAGATTCTCTATTCCCAAATGTGTATTTTTTTTCTAAATTTCATTTGCTCGCTGTGACAATTCATTTGCTCGCCGTGACAATTCATTTGCTCGCCGTGACAATTTATTGTCCAGAAAGATTTCAATAACGGTATCTACTAAACAATTAGATATATTTTCTCGCAGAATAATTTATTTTTTGGAACAAAATCAAGATATAAATTGAGCCAGTTTATAAGATTTTACGAATAAAATGAATACATTTTGAATAAATGCAAAAATCCAGAAGTTAGAAAGACATTTGAAGGGGGTTATCAGATGAAATATTTATGAGAATTTGACCAGCATGTTTTATATACTAATCAAATACTGATAGTTTGTTCTGAAGTATTTGTATATAGATATATAAGTCACCCTTCTCCGCTCTTTCTCTCTCTCTCTCTTTCTCTCTCTCTCTCTCTCTCTCTCTCTCTCTCTATATATATATATATATATATATATATTTATATATATATGATGTGTGTGTACGTGTGTGAAAACGACAAACAGAAAAACAAATTTAAATACATGAAGACACGAGAGATTTTACCAGTTTCGTTCGGATTAACGAACGTCTTCAAAAATAGTGAAGATTTAATATTTATCCGATAACGGTAAAAAGATAGGAAAAAAGTACGCACAACGGGATGTTATTGGCACGCGTTTCACTATTTGAAAGAAAAATAACGAAACGCGTGTGGAGAGACGTTAAAATGGGACAGGAGAAGAGAAAAACAAAGAAAAGAAAAATGAAAAGAAATGGAAATATTGATAAAATATAGTTAAAAAGAAAATATTCTTTAACCGGGATCGCAGTTATTTAAGCAGTGGCGAGATATATTGCATTGTTTCAGTGCGAGTTTTGCCAAATGTTTGTTTAATGAATAAGATCTAAGTCTGAGGTTTATGTTAGATTGTGATGAGAGATGTATTATAGAGCTTTCAATACACTTGCGACGTGGGATAGAGTATTCGGTCTTGAGGAGGGTGCAGCTTGTAAAGTCAACATTCTGGGTAAAAGTGTTTCTGTGTATCACTAATGCGTTAGTGGGATTTGTATGTTTGAGGTCCTGTTTGTGTTCGTATTTCTGGCCGTTTTACCAATATAAAATTTCGGGCATGCGGACAATTTTATTTTGTAAATGCTGGCTATGGAATAACTGTCCTTAGGGGGGTAGTTGTGGACGGGTTTTAGTGTTGAGTAAATCCTTATTTGTTTTAGAGGTTGATGTTACTATTTTAATGTCAGACTTGGAAATGTTTTTTGTAAGGAAGAAAGTATGGGATTATTGGGGAGAACTGTATAAGATTTATTTTTCTCAGTCATGTCGTTGTTATAAGGAGAAATTGTTGTGATGTTAGTCTGTTTTTTGTTGTGGATATTAAAGCCTTTGCGTTTAGCATTCAGGATGGAAAATTGAGAATATTATGAAGTTTGGTAAGTGTTTTGGATATAAGTTTCTTCATTGCGGAGGTAAGTGAGACTGCATGTTCTAAGAGCTCTGAAGAATGAGATTATGATCATTCTAGATTTTATTCTGTTGTTGTGGTCGGATTAAGTATGTATGCGATCATTTTTATTCGTTGGTTTTCTAAAGACAGAGGTTTAGGCCGTTTGAGGTTTTGTGCAAAGTGATATCAAGGAAGTTGAGGATGTGATTATTTTCCAATTCGGAGGGGGAAGGAAGGAAATGGTGCGTTTAATTTTATTGAGTTTGTCGACTGTCAGGGAGATGAATGTGATGTGGGTAAATAAAAAGTGCATCGTCGATATATCTAAAGTAGTGAGAGTTTTGGAGTAGGATGGATTTGAAGGGGCGTTCTCTAAAAATTCCAGGAAAAGACAGACAAGGAGTCCG
>OY744545.1:11873375-11895875 GCA_963556195.1 Sepiola atlantica
CAATATATATATATATAAACAATATATATATATATAAACAATATATATATATATATATATATATTTATATATATATATATATATATAAATATAAACAATATCATGCTACATTCCAGTGATTAAGATTTTATTCACCTTACTGATCATCTTTTCAAAACAAAAAATCGGTACATTTACGGACGAAAATCCCGAATCTTTTCTTCTATGTACTCCTCAGAAGCCAAAACTGTTCTATTTCAGAAAAAATACATAGCAATGTACTAAACAAAAATTAAAAAAAAACAACTAACATTGATTACATCTCCATTCAAGGTAGGACTTAGACATCCCTACATAATAGAAGCAGCCATCTTCTTTTATGAACTAAAGCCATCGAAAAAATACGCACAATATTACCCACAAAAAACTTACAGAAGAGTTAATAGTTATTCGGTTGAAAGTTGACAAAAAAATAATAATCATTATATAAGATATGGAATTTAGAGTTAAATTTAAAAGGGAATAGTTTGAAAGTATAGAGATATAAAACTACATGGCACTAGATGAACATTCAGAGTTAAAGGTGTCTATTAAAGGATTAGCATAACATTAAAGGGAAAATGTATAAATAATCAGACCAACCGTACGTCATTGTAGTCTATAAGTGCAGCGTTGTTGAAAGAAATAGAATTAGAATATACATTGGCTCCACTGGCTGCTGTTTAAAGGATAGGTTCAGAAACCATATATTCTCTAAGAACATTCTAACTACTCTAGCAAAATGGACCAGAAATGTCGATGTATAAACGCTGTTTTGCTAGTTTGCAAGGTAGATAAAGGATGCGTTATATATTTGAGAACATTTTATTTTTACAAAAAACTGTATTCTTGAAACAGTTAAAATCCTTTTATACGACAAAAGGCTTTGATAATAAAAATTACATATTCTTTCGTTTTCTTATTTGAAGAAGGGGAGAGTTTCTCCGAAAATATTAAAAGATTTTCCTATTCCTAGATTTTATTAATATTAATAGTAAGTCTTATATTTACTGAGAGTGTATGTGAAAGATCTATCGAAGAATAAATAGACAATTGTGAAGATTAATACCACAATTACTGACTTCGATCATTTTTGTTTTTCTTCTCTTTCACCATCCCGGTTTCTGCATTGCCATCAGCCTTCATAAATACCCAAATACTTATTTACCAGCAATGCTTCAAGAAAACGATCGTTTCCCTTGTATTCTTTCGCTAATTTATTTAATGAAGTCTCTTTCAGCTTCAATAACAGCTTATATGCAAAAAGTGACCTGTTGGCAATTATTTAATGTAGGCTTTTATAGATTATTTAGTGCTATAAGGGTGCTTATTCCAACCATGCTACATAAATAGTAGTCCAATAGATTAAGATATTGGGTTAGGGTTACAGTTGGGGGTAGGGTGAGACAACATATAAACAGTTATGTAGCCATGAACATTATCTGTTATCTTATCCTGGGCTGCTACAACCTAGTGTGAAAATGCCGAGTCATCTTGAAACACACTAGGTACTTAGTTGCGTATCTAGTTAATTCATGGTTTAGCAACTGTAATTCAGAGACTCCAGCCGAGAGATCTTTAAAATATTCTAGCCGCCCTTTTAAGCGCAATTGTTTGTATCTCTCTTGCACTTAGTTCACGGGGCATATTTTCCAGGTAGTTTTTGAAATTCTTTTTAATGGGCCTCGTTGCTCCTACAATTACTATAATTATGTAGATATTCCTTAGATTCCAGTTTCTTTTCATGTCATGCATAAGACCTTGGTATCTTATTATCTACTCCATCTCAACTCCGTTTAAGCCAGCATCATTAGGGATACTGGCTACTTTCTCCGTCTTGTCCCATATTATTATGTCAGTTTTTATCAGACCCTTTATGTAAGTAGAATTGTATGCTGAACGTCTTTGTGAACAGAAGTGAGAAGACATCACATGTCCTTCATTGCTGACAACAAAGAAAACTTGACAGTTGCCTAGAATTTCGTATGCATTGCTCTTGGAATTTGAAAACGGTCTTCACATACACCTCTGTCTTTGTATTTTGATCATTTAACTCGCAACGAACTTTATAAATAAATTTCAAGTGATTTAAAGAAATGGTTCGATGTCTAAATTGCTATATCCGGTCTTTATAGTCTGATAACCATGTGCCTTTTCATTTGTAGTGTAATTATAGCGAATATTAAAATATTGAAAGTGTTGGATAGCTAGAGAGGGCTGGAGATGGACGCAGAGAGTATGAGATAGCCCTGGAGAGGTGGGCGAGCTAAGATCGGAAGTGAACACGACGTCACTTCCGTTGAAGAGTCCATTTCTCTTTCTGTTCCTGACATTCAACCGAGTGAGACACGAAATAGCGAGCTCCCTGCAGACGGCAGGCGGCAGGCAGCAGGCGGAAAGCGGCAGGCGGGCGTGGGGCGAATAGTCTGAAAATAACCTAATGAACTGTCTCTTCCCCACATCATTGCGTCCCGTCGAAGTTATATATGTGATTTAAGAATACAACTGTTTAAATCGGAAATCCAGAGTCCAGTTTAACTTTGTGCTATGTTCTTAAATTACCAGCTTCACAGGCGACGGACGTAAAGCAGTCGAATAACCAGTACAAAACAACACAGAAAAATCAACCGGCGACAGTCGTTTTGTATATTGACGGAAACAGGTAAGCAGAGTAGCAACATCTGCGATTTCAACAATAGACATACATGAACATTCCAATATATAACAAAAGGACAAATGGTTAAAATTCAACAGAGAGAACCAGCACATAGATAACCAATAGCAATTTAAAATGTTTTACCTAAGATATTAAATCCTACCGGATTTTCCATAAGAGATTAATGTAAGAATCTATTAACATGGATATTAAACTTATTCTTACTATACAACAAGTATTGCAATAATAATAACACCAGAATACAAAGAATAATAAAAAATATAGAATAAAATTTAACAAATGTAAAGATAAAATAGAAATTTAAAAGAAAGAAAAATTAATATAATAGAATAATAAAAAATGTAATAATATATAAAGAAATTGGTTGGTAATAGTTCCTAGTATCACATCATAGAATATAAATATGAGTAGAAGCGTATTTTTTATATATGGTAATGTAAGAGATACCTTATCAAGCAAAAGTGTAGTATCTGTTCCGATGGATACTGCACGCCTGTCCTGTGCAGTTCTAGGAGGTCCACCCTCCCAGGCTTTGCCTCCTCTCTTTGGGGAGGAGTAAGTTTATTGCTTACTGTCTGAGGCGCCCCTACCGGGGAATGCCGACAGGGCTGCCCAGGCAATTTTTAAATGGCCAGAGTGCTCACCTCTCGAGCGCTGGCTTTTCAAACCCCACTTTCTCGACCCGATCTTGGGTCACATCTTACTTGTGGGAGTAAGATAAAACTGGCCTTGCGCCTAACTCCTGGGGAGGAGTAAATAAAACCCTATCAAGCTATATCGGAGGGTCTGGTTAATAATCTACCTACCTAAAACATAGAGAGAATACAGATAACAGTTCAATCGTAGGTCAAGGTCCAATGTGTAAAATAGTGTAAGCATGGAGTACGGTTTTATTAATGTCAGAATTCCTACGTCTAAAAATAAATTTGCTTCTCTATATAAGTGAATTTTGTATCCTATATAGGAAGTTGCCAGTGGACATGCAGGTAAATTCTCAAATATAAAAAGTTCAAATGAAATAATCTTCCCGCTCTCGTAAAAATAATATTATATAAATATATTTATATAAATACATATATATATATATGTGTATATAAATATATATATATATATATATATATATATATATATATATATATATATTTATATAAATATTAGTTGTATGATTAGAATTTTTGTCCATATTTATATAACTACATTGAATCGCATGTTCCAACGCGAGTTTTATGAAATCATCATTTCCAGGAATCTGCCCACCCGTTGTAATTCCTATTTATTCATGACTTTCCTCTTTAAAGTGCAGACGACATTCGTTTTGGCGATTGTAATTTCATTTGCTAACTTCTAAATGCAATTCATCCAATCCCGAAAATCTTGAAGATTTAATCAAAACGGTGGAAGTTCAAGCTGCTTTAATATCAGCAATCCATTTAGAAGATGACATACAATCTCGCTAATTCAAAACTACACTACGTATTTGAAAATAATTGCCTCAAAATTTTGAACTTATATCAAATGAAAGCTTTGAATCCTGAGCCCCTAGCAAACATTTAAGCGGGCCCGTCGCTCGGCTTCCCTTCTGACTATCGTGATTCGAATTTTACATGCATAGATCCGAAGCCAATCACGTAATATGACGTGTCTTTCAATACAAATTTGGCAGGAAATATTCAACTAAAATTACTGTCATTTTAGAGTACATTGGAGCACACACACACATACACCCACCCATATATATATATATATATATATATATATATATATATATATATATATATATATATATATATATATATATATATATATATGTGTGTGTGTGTGTGTGTTTTTGAAAGTTTACCAAAATATTTCGTTCACGAAATAATTCATCACCACAAAAGACTTTTTTCCTTTCAAAGTTTATTTATTTATTTATCAGATTTATCAAAATTTAAGAGTTAGGGCAACACCACATTGGGTATTGTCAGTTGTTGAAATTATTGTTCCAGGTACATAATTCCCTTGATGATCTGCCAAGCAAGGGCCTGATTCGTAGAGAAACACGTGTAGGAAATAACTCTTTAATTTTGATTAATCTGATGAATAAATAAATAAACTTTGAAAGGAAAAAAGTATTTTTTGGTGATGATTTCGTGAACGAAATGTTTTGGTAAACTTAAAAAAAAACACATATAAATGCTCTGTACCCTGTAATCGTGTATCATCGAGCTTATTTTTATTGGCCTAATACCGGTCTTCACTGAATAAAATATCTTCTAAGTGAAAAGTCTAAATATATATATATATATATATATATATATATATAATTTATATTTTTAAAACAATAACAAAATGTGAGAAATTGCTTTTATTACTTTTGGCATACAATTGTTTCAACTGGTACCAGGAATTATAAAATATTCATTAAATATTCTTAAAATAATTCTGTGGATTTTTAATCCGTGTCGATGTCTACTATACCTGGATTACTATATATATATATATATATATATATATATATATATATATATATATATATATATATATACATATATATATATACATATATATACATATATATACATATATATACATATGCATATATATATACATATATATACATATACATATATATATTTATATATATATATATATGTATGTTTATTTACATCTAAAATTATTGATATTTCAAATGTAAAGTTTTAATAACAAAGTAGTTATATATCTCAATAGTGCGAGCCTAGATCTATGGTATAAAATATTTATATTTAGTTTTAAACCACACTAGAATGTAAGAAAGGACACATCCAAATCTCTTCAGAAAATTGTGCTTATCACTTTTGCGTACGATTTTTTTGTCTAATACCAGGAATTAGAAAATAGGAGTAATGTACTATCTGTTCTTTTACAGAACTACCTTACCCTTTTTGTGGGTGGGGTAAGATAGGAGTGTAATGGGGGCTTAATGAAGTATCTATTCTGTTACCATGATACCCTACTCACAGGCATTACTTCCTCTTTTTATGGAGCGATCCTCCAAAGTATTAACCCCTCTTTTTGAGGGGACAGTATGGTATTTATTCGTTCCTCATGATACCATCCTTCCACGATTATATTCTCCGTTTGGTGGCGGTGTTCTATCTATTTTATTGTTATGAAATAATTCTCACAGGTATTAACCCCTCTCTTGGGAGGGTGTGGCATTTGTCATGATACAATACTTTCAGTCATTACCTTTCGAGATCAGTGTAGTATATGTTCGTTCACTAAGTTATATCGTCGGGGAATCAAAAATATGCTATCGGAGGGAGCATATATTTCTAAAGATATATATATATATATATAAATATATATATATATATTCATATATATTTCAGTATATATACATATATATACATACATATATATATATATATATATATTTCAGTATATATATACATATATATACATATATATGAACATATATATATATATATATTTCAGTATATATATACATATATATGTACATATATATATATATATTTCAGTATATATATATATATATATATATTTCAGTATATATATATATATATTTCAGTATATACATATATATATATATTTCAATATATATATACATATATATATATTTCAGTATATACATACGTATACATATATATGTGTATATATTTCAGTATATATATATATATATATTTCAGTATATACATATATATATACATATATATATATATATTTCAGTATATATATACATATATATGTACATATATATATATATATTTCAGTATATATATATATATATATATATATATATATATTTCAGTATATATATATATATATTTCAGTATATACATATATATATTTCAATATATATATACATATATATATATTTCAGTATACACATACGTATACATATATATGTGTATATATTTCAGTATATATATATATATATTTCAGTATATACATATATATATACATATATATATATATATATATATTTCACAATATACATATATATATATATATATATATATTTCAGTTTATACATATATATATATATTTAAGTTTATACATATATATATATTTCAGTATATACAATCATAATGATATATATATTTCAGTATATATATATATATTTCAGTATATACATATCTATATATATATGTATATATATATATATTACAGTATATATATATATATATATATATATATATATATATATATATATATATATATATATATATATATATATATATATATATATATATATATAATTGCCATTTTTGAATAGACTGGTTGGGTACAATTGATTGCATAATGGGAGGTTATATCTCCGATATTGTCTTAATATATGTTTTTTGAAATAATACTGAAATCGAATTTTTTTTGTCTTAAATGACTTCCATATGTTATTGTGTAAAGGGCGCTCAGGAATGGACGGTTTGGAGTCATATAAATACAAAATAACATTTTTGCAAATTGTCTTGGAAACGATCGTACGTCAAATAATCGCTGTGTTTAAATTCTTGGAACTAAAATAGATAATGTTCTGATTTTGTTGATCTCTACTGACTTTTTAATTTTTGCGTGCACAAAGTTATACATGGACGCACGTTTTTGACTATTAGCTGAGCAGGGAGCGAACCTTCGATGTTAATAGTCGTAGACTTGTGTTCTAACCACTAGATTAGAATGACCTGACACATTTGTGCTCGACTTGTTATCGCCTATAATGTTACGTTGATTTTTTGTTATTTTTTGTTTTTGGCGTTTTTTACCGGTGCGTTTTTATTTTTCGCAACACTGAGCGGTTAATTAATCATTTAAGAATATGCAGAGAAGCGCACTTTTCTTTTAATACGCCTTTGATTGGACGAGTCATTAATAATATATATATATATATATATATATATATATATATATATATATATATATATATGTAAATATATAATTTATTTAGATACTGTATATTACATATTTCAGCAATGTACCGCGGTTTCATCCAAAAGGGCAGATTTAGATATCTTTAGTAAATCTCCGTGCCCAGTGGAATCATCGGCAATCTGAAACGATTGTACTCACTCCCGACAGGGAATGGCGTCAATAGCTCTCTTATATGATCGAGCACTTTTTTTGATTTCTTTTCATATACAACCTGACACACACACTATATATATATATATATATATATATATATAGATGGAATTTCTTCAAAAAACATTTATAACCGTTATAAAATGCTCTTTATAACGGTTATAAATGTTTTTTGAAGAAATTCCATCATTTACTATTTCAGACTATGCTGAAGAAGACGGAATAGGGAATTTAAAACCCTTTTCTTGTCAGAAACCACTGGTCCATGTCTGATTAAAATCTGTATTTAAAAATAAAAATATTACGCTCTTAATTCAATTTAATTGAGCACTCTGCTGGTATTTCCCTTTTATTCTTTTTTGAGTATACCTTTATACTTTATATATATAATTAATTCATACATTCATTCATTAATCAATTTATTGTATACTTTTCTGTTTTCGTCCTCTATTTATTTAAATGTAGGCGTTGACTAGGTATTAAACATGAGATCGGACTTTGAATACCATTGCAAAAGGGAAATTGTTAAAAATGAAATGGAAAAGAACAATTGTTTTTCACTTCTACATTTTAAACGAATTAATCCTAAAACCGAATTTCAATTTATGCTATTTAACTTAAAAAGTAAAAACGAAATAAGTAAGAAAGAACACGTCTGAAACTAGTCAGTTTAAAAAATAACTTTTAAATCGATGTACAAAGCAGAAAATACTAAAAAGTCTCATCATTGCAATAGAGTGAAGCATGGTATATTCTCACTTGCTATTTGCGTTCTCCCTTCTCTTGATTGTCGGGCAGTTTTGTACTGGCTAACATTTATTAGACGAGACGGATATACATACAAATTGTGCTATTTATACAAACATTATTAGCTACATATGATCGAATACATGTATTAGCTGCGATGTAATTCGAAATCCAGCTGCTTCAGACCATTAAAAAAACTGAACCTTCTTTTTTTTAAATGACGCAACGAGGCTGAATCTTAATGAAATCTCGGCTAAAACATGTATGCACATATGTAGCCAATAAATAGAATTTATACTATAATACAGCTCTACCTCTTATTGAGCACGATATTATGAGTACTGACGTTTCATTAGATTAACATCTAGAAAACAACAACGATGCAAGTACTATATATATATATATATATATATATATATATATATATATATATATATATATATATATATAGTACAATCGAAATAATAGTAACAATAGAGACAATCGAAATAATAGTAAGCATTAAAACAACGAACGCTACAATCACCAATAAACATAATTACATAAACATACATTAAATATTTAGATGATAAAAATCGAACATATTTCTAGACTTCCCAGGCTTTGTCTCCCCTCTTTGGGGAGGAGTAAGTTAATTGCTTACTGCCTGAGGCGCCCCTACCGGGGAATGTCGACGGGACTGCCCAGGCAATTTTTAATGGCCAGAGTGCTCACCTCTCGGGCGCTGGCTTTTCAACCCCCACTTTCCCGACCCGACCTTGGGTCACATCTTACTTGTGGGAGTAAGATAATTGGCCTTGTGCCTAACTCCTGGAGAGGAGTAAATAAATATACTTAGAGACCAGCCATTTTCCGAGACTTAAATCCGATCACCATTGAAATTCCACGTGCTTTCTAAAAACCTTGTTTTGACCAATCACAGACTGACTGTATATTTCTGTTTGTTCTGATCGTAGATTTGTCGAACTTCATGAATGTCTTCACGAAAATGCCTCGTAATAATTTTATTGGAACTTCTGTTAACTTAAATCAGTAAATTCGCTTGAAATGACATTCAAACGAAAATGTTTACCGCAAGCTTTAGTCATATGGATTATTAGATTTCCTTGCTAATCCTTGATTAAGTAGATCGATTTGAAACGATTAAATATAAAAAAGTAATCGATTAATAATCTTACTTGATTTCTTTCCATTTAATCCCAAACTGGACATTTCAGAAATATTTCTAATCTCGAAAGTTAAGTGCTTAATCTATTTCTTCAATGAGAAATATGTAAAAGAAAAAAAATAATCATATAAATGCCATTTACATTTGTGAGGCATCAGCTTGGTGAGCTGACGTGTATCAGAAGTTGCGTCATGGGAGAAAGTACGTGGCAGAGATGCGAGATAAATTCTCTCTCTCTCTCTCCCTCTCTCTCTCTCTCTCTATGGTGTTTGATATAAAGCGAACAGACGATTGTTTCCGAGGCACTTCTACTACTCCTACGGGGATTGTCCGGGGAGGGAGACTTCATCTATATATTCTCGATGTAAATTGTTCTACATAGTAAACAGAGTCCCAGAGCAAATAATGGTGTTATTCATTGTTCTTTTGTGCTTGTAGACAGACATGCGCAGGTTAAATATTACAGTTAAAAATAAATGAAAATGAAAACTCTTTCGTATACTTACGTATTAGGTAAAAATTACGTACACCAAAAATTAGGGAAAATTATCGAGTAGAATTTTAATTAAAAATGTAAATCATTTTTACTGTATATTTTCGATTCTCTATTGATTCTCCATTGGCACGAACGCATTTAACGTCTTTAATTTAGAAGAGCTACGTAAAAGGGAGAACAGGGCAGATGAGACGTAAAATGCGTTCGTTCCAATGGCAATCGGAAATATACGATACAACTGATTCATATTTTTAATTAAGTTTCTACTCGATAATTTTCCCTAATTTTTGTGTGTAGATACTTATTTTTTCTGTACTGTTATTTTGAATTGCCATATTTCACCTGTGCATGTTTACCTACAAGCAACGTTCTTTTTAATTGATTTTATCATAACAGCCTCAAAGGATAAAAGATACAAAATAAATCAACAACTCTGCGACTGCTACTACTGCAGAGAGACCAAACTATCCATTGAGCTAACTCCTTACAACGTGTCAACGATACTCAGCTGACAATGAAGAGATTCAAGACCAGCTGGTCAGGTGAAGAGGATTTCCTATCTAACATTACAAATGTTTTATTAGTACTACGTAACCTTCATCAAGTGATGAAAATAGACTTGAATTACCTTCTTGCGGCCATAAAACAACTCGCCTGTGCCTCGATATGAGAAAGAATAAGCACACGCTGGAACGAGAGTATTTGCACATATCTTTCACATGTGGACAGCGTGCTTTTCATCTATAAAAACGGAGCTTAATAGAAGTCGATAGAACGGTTAAGATCATTGAGAGATAAAGATCAGTATTGAAAACGGGATTGTTGGAGAAAAGTATACCCTGTAACGAAGTTCCAGTGTCGAGCACGTTTTTTTTTTTTACCGAGATCCATATTGAGAAAGGTATTATTGGAGAACGATCTACTACGTGGCAAACATGTTGTTAGTATGTGGCATCTTCCTACCGCGGGAAGATGTGACACAAGGTCGGAAGATTGAAAAGACAGCGCCCAAAGTGTAGAGCACTCTGACAAAAAAGTACCTTAGTAGCTCCGTCAGGATTCCGCCGTAGGTCCGCCTAAGGCGATTAGCAATAACCTAACGCCTTCTCAAAGAGAGCAGGTAAAGCCTGGGAAGGTAGCCTTCCTAGAATTACACAGAACAATACTGGGGGAAAAAGGCAACTTAAACGGTCAAGATTCTGCGGACTGATTGTCGAGGACGTCCCCTAGACTTGGTATGCAAAACACCAACACCCTTCATTAAATACGGTGTAACCGGAGAAAAGTATACCGCGTAAAACAGTGGAGAACAAGTTGTTTTCACCAACAGAGACCATCTTTTCTTTTTTCTTTTTTTTTTATTCCTTCACCTGATTAGCTCTTTTTATGTTTACTAAGGGGCCACAATATTGATATATTGATGGATCTACACTTTGGCGAAGATCAAAGTGTAGTATCTGTTCCGATGGATACTGCACCCTATAGACTGGTATTGTCTTGGCCTTCGGGGCTTGATTTACGCCGGTCTATGGGTCTGTCCTGTGCAGTTCTAGGAGGATCACCCTCCCAGGCTTCGCCTCCCCTCTTTGGGGAGGAGTGAGTTTATTGCTTACTGTCTGAGGCGCCCCTACCGGAGAATGCCGACGGGGCTGCCCAGGCAATTTTTAAACCCCACTTTCTCCGACCCGACCTTGGGTCACATCTTACTTGTGGGAGTAAGATAAAAACTGGCCTTGTGCCTAACTCCTGGAGAGGAGTAAATCAATACAGACCACAATTGTTCACTTGTCCAAACCAACGCAGTTGACATGATAAATCAATAAACTATTCTCTGTAACAACTTTATGAATGAATTATGCTTACAGGTTTCTCTTCTTCCGACCAGGTGGGTGTCCATCAACAAATCAGCCGGATGTTATTCTTCCTGGCATCTGATCATCTCTTCATAGTCTGGTATAACGTCTTCTTTACTTGTAACAAGCTTGAAATATTCTCGTTTGCCAATTTTAAAGATTCTCTCCAAAGTGCTCATTTTAGGGGTGGTTTTCGATTACTTCTGTTTAAGTCTTACATAAGGCATCCCTTTCTTCGTCTACCAAAAGCCACGGTATTAATACAAGGACAGGTCCATCCACCACAACGGTTCACGTGTCCAAACCAATGCAGCCCGTATTATCTAAGACAGAATTTAATGCCAGAATAATGAGAAGAAATAAACTATTATCAATAAGAACTGTTACAGGTGTAAACAAAAAAACAAAAAACAAAACAACAGCAACAACAACAGCAGCAGCAGCAACAACAACAACAACAATCATCATCATCATCATCATCATCATCATCATCATCATCATCATCATCATCATCATCATCATCATCATCATCTTCACCCAGGACATTCAAATAGAATTCAAAATAGAAAAGTGTGCATTGTTGAGATTAAAAAAGGAAAGCTTGAGACGACTATGGGCATAGAACTACTTAACCAAGAGCAGATAAGGGCGCTAGGCGAACAAGACAGCTATAAATATTTGGGAGTTTTGGAAGCAGACACAATCAAATCAACAGAAATGAGAGAGAAGATTGGAAAAGAATATCTGAGAAGAACAAGAAAGCTCTTAGAAACAAAATTATGTAGCAGAAACCTAATCAAAGGAATAAATACCTAGGCAGTATCAGTGATAAGATACTCATAAGCTGGACTGAAGAAAAAAACTCAGGCACCTTGACTAAAGGACTAGAAAATTAATGACCATGCACAACGCACTGCACCCAAAAGACGATACAGACAGACCTTACGTGAAGAAAAACGAAGAGGGAAGAGGACTGGTAAGTATAGAAGATTGTGTTGAAGACACTAAAAAAGAGCTGGAGAAATACATAAACCAGAACACAGAAAGGCTGATCACCGCAGCAAGAGACACCGTCCTAACGAAGCACGAAACCGGACACAAACAGACAGGGAAAGAAAACTGGGAAGAAAAACAACTACATGAACGCTTCAGAAGACTGACAAGAGAAGACACCAACGAAAACAGCTAGACATGTGCTAAGAAAAGGAATCTTGAACAGAGAAACGGAATCTTTACTGATGGCGGCACAGAACAATGCGATTAGGACAAACTACATTAAAGCTAAAATAGATAAAACCCAGGAAACAATAAATGCAGATTGTGTGGACAAAGAGACGAAACAATAAATCATATAATAAGTGAATGTAGCAAACTTGCCTAAAAAGAATACAAGAACATACATGACTGTGTGGAGAAAGCAATACACTGGGAACTGTGCAAACAATTAAATTTCGAATACGTAGACAAATGGTACAAACATAAACCAGAACAGTACTGGAAAATGAAAAACACAAACTCATCTGGGATATGGATATGCAAACGGATAAACTCATACAAGCAAGGAGACTAAATCAAGTCTCCTTGAAGAAAATCATATTATAATCGACACGAAGGAAAAAATTCTTGTAAAATCGTAGACTTCGCCGTTCAAGCAGACAACAGAGTGAAGATCAAAGAGACGGAAAAACGAAGCAAGTACACATAACTAGCCAGAGAACTAAAAGAAATATGGAGCATGAAAAAATTGTATTATAATACCAATAATCGTAGGAGCACTAGGAACAATCCCCAAAAAACTGGAGAAAAGACTAAGAGAAATTGGAATCAAAGGGACCATCGACACCATAAAAAGGACGGCAATGATGAAAACAGCTGAAACTTTAAGGAAAACCATTGAATGCGAAAACCAACCGATATAAGCTACAAAAGCTAACCAGTCACAAGGAATTTACAACAGGGAGAAACAAAACCACACGAATAACACCACAACACAAACCAAGGAACAGAAACTGCAAGAAACATCACTTCATAATCCCCTCAATAAATTACACCGGCCTCAGCTAACACCACACAAAGATGAATTAAGGAACAGAAATGACAAAAAACACTATAATCTTTACCCACCTCACTCCAAAGAAAAAAAAAAAATATAATTTAAAAAAATAAAAAATACAAAAATACAAAATAAATGTTAAAATAATAAAAAAAATAGTGTCGGCCTAGGCTGACACCAGACAAAATATTTGTAGAAGGTCAAGGAGGATAAGAAGACCGGAGAGGGACAGCACAAACCAGACCTCCACTGAAAGAGTGCGGAGAATGCAGGGACCTTGGGGAGGCTTATTGCCACCTAAATCCCAGACAAGACCAATGGTACTTACCAGCGAGAAATCAATGGTAAGAGGCTGCTGCGATACCACAAGGTCATTTGCGATGGTTATCGAAAAGAGATAAAGGATACTGAAAATCTGGGGAGGCTTCTTGTCACGCAGACTCCAGGAAATACAACTGGTTTTTGTCGGTGAGAAATCACTGACAATGATCAGTGTGAGAACTGTTAGTGAGTACAAATAAATAAATAAATAATAATAATAATAATAATAATAATGATGATGATGATGATGATGATGATGACGATGACGATGACGATGACGATGATGATGATGATGATGATGATGATGATGATGATCTTTTTATTTCACTCCTAATGGATAAACGCTCCCCTGGTTTCTTTCACCTTGTTTTAAATCTGAGTAGGCGTGGTCTTCTCTCTACCGGATTTATGCCCTTCCTCTGGGTCTTTTCCATTGCCTCTGTGTCCATTCTGTCGCACTATATATATACCTATTGTCTGCACCACTCGATAGGTGACCTGCCCATCAATGTTTTATACATTCATTAATATCAGAATTAATAAATACGGTGTCGTCTTAAAAAAAGTATACCATGTAACAAAGTTCCAATGGCGAGCGGAGTTTTTCCACCAAAAGAGACCATCTTTCCTTTTTTTTCATTTTTTATTCCTTTAGTTACTTAACGAATTCATGATCGCATATTTTAATATGCGGAAGGATATTTGGTATATAAATTTGATGAAACAGATTGTTTTATCAACTTTTTGTTAAGAAAACAATTTTGGTTAATTAAATAAGGAGAACATCTTACTTTATTTTATATATATAGGAATATATAAAACACATACTTTATTTTATATATGGGAATACATGAAACAAATATTTATTTTATATATTGGGAAATATAAAAGAAATACTTTATTTTATATATGGGAATATATGAAACAACTACTTTATTTTATATATGGGAATATATAAAACAAATACTTTATTTTTAATATGGAATATATAAAACAAATACTTTATTTTTAATATGGAATATATAAAACAAATATTTTATTTTTAATATGGAATATATAAAACAAATACTTTATTTTATATATGGGAATACATAAAACAAATACTTTATTTTATATATGGGAATATATAAAACAAATACTTTATTTTATATATGGAATATATAAAACAAATACTTTATTTTATATATGGGGATACATAAAACAAATACTTTATTTTATATATGGGAATATATAAAACAAATACTTTATTTTATATATGGGAATATATAAAACAAATACTTTATTTTATATATGGGAATACATAAAACAAATACTTTATTTTATATATGGGGAAATATAAAACAAATACTTTATTTTATATATGGGAATATATGAAACAAATACTTTATTTTATATATGGGAATATATGAAACAAATACTTTATTTTATATATGGGGATATATAAAACAAATACTTCATTTTATATATGGGGAAATATAAAACAAATACTTTATTTTATATATGGGAATATATAAAACAAATACTTTATTTTTAATATGGAATATATAAAACAAATACTTCATTTTATATATAGGAATATATAAAACGAATACGTAATTTTATATATGGGAATATATAAAACAAATACTTTATTTTATATATGTGAATATATAAAACAAATACTTTATTTTATATATGGGGATATATAAAACAAATGCTTTATTTTATATATGGAATATATAAAACAAATACTTTATTTTATATATGGGAATATATAAAACAAATACTTTATTTTTAATATGGAATATATAAAACAAATACTTCATTTTATATATAGGAATATATAAAACAAATACGTTATTTTATATATGGGAATACATAAAACAAATACTTTATTTTTTTATATATAGGGATATATAAAACAAATACTTTATTTTATATATGGGAATACATTAAACAAATACTTAATTTTATATATGGGGATATATAAAACAAATATATTATTTTATATATGGGGATATATAAAAAAATACTTTATTTTATATATGGGAATACATAAAACAAATACTTTATACATGGGAATATATAAAACAAATACTTTATTTTATATATGGGAATATATAAAACAAATACTTTATTTAATATATGGGAATACATAAAACAAATACTTTATTTTATGTATGGGAATATATAAAACAAATACTTTATTTTATATATGGGAATATATAAAACAAATACTTCATTTTATATATGGGAATACATAAAACAAATATTAAATTTTATATATGGGAATAGATAAAACAAATACTTTATTTCATATATGGGAATATATAAAACAAATACTGGTAAATGGGTAAAGAGTGTTCTAGTTATGCTCCACTCTATAATAAAAGAGCATGTGTATTTTTGTAAATATATATCCGTCCTGTTACACAAACGTCTTTGTAACGGCTAGTTTAGCATGATTAGACTGTGCTAGTATCCGGGAGAGTACAATAAACGTATCGTAAAACAAATAATATATTTTCATAAATACATGTTTATATGATATAATAAACAAACATACCTTTTTTTACATACATTTATAGAACGTTATAAAGCAGAGACCTTTTATATGATAGTAATAATATATTCGTATAGAGCTGATAGTTGCATTGTTTACACGTGCTGATTTAAGAGTCGACACACAGGGTCGCGTCGTGTTGAGTTTATCGTAACACTGTTCGCCAAACGTTGATTTGAGAATAATTGTGCATAGGTGATACAACTATTTTATGTTGTTTCTAAGATTATGACATTATGAATCTTTTGGAGTCAAAGTCTATTTATTAAAACACTTTTAAAATAAGTAAATGTTGTGCTCCTGAACTTTCTTCTATCCTCTCTAAAATATTCAATCTCTGGTTCCTTTCTTGTTTGAAAGATTCTTCTGTTATTCCTATTTTTAAAGATGCTGGTGATTGAAGTTCATACATTACATCCATTGTTTTTTCTGCTTCTCCTAAAGTCGGTTCTCTCTATCGCTCAAAACACTTTCTCACACCCGAGGCTATTCTCTATTTCTACAAATCTACCATCAGACCATGTTTGGAGTACTGTTGTCATATTTGAGCTTGTGAATCTCTGTCCCATTTAAGGGTTCTTGATAAGGTGTAGAAATGTATCTTTAATTTGATTGGCCCTACCCTTTCTCCGTTGCGGCTTGATATGCATCTTAGAAATATTAGCATATTTACTCATTTAAAAAGTATTTTTCTTCAGCTTACATGTGTAATACAAAATAGATTTTTATTCTAAAAGGTTCATCATGTCATAATCTAAAAAAACATCAAACCATTTTGATCGCCTATACACAATTTTTTTATCGCAATCTGTCTCCGACGCTAATCTTACGTTTGCCCACTTTTTTTATTAGAAATGCAAGCAACATTCGTGATTACCTGGGGACTTAAAGAATTGACGGTCGTATTTTAGTTAACGACGCGGACTTTAATAGCACACTATTTTCTATTTTGATGATGTGATGTTAACAACTTTCAAGTGGCCCACTCTTTGAGTACTCAATTCTATAGTAGAATCAGATTAACGGCTCTTATTGAAACAAGTGTGTATTTAAAAAAAATGTTACCCACCTAAGACGGGTGCTTCAGCTGTTAAACACCGCTTTCCGTTGCGGGTGTATAACATGATACATCTGTGCATCTTCTGTTGTAACCCAGGTCTCGACTGTTGATCGAAAACCTCGTGGACGCTGGTTTGTTTTTAAGGGTTTTATTTAAGAGAACAAATACAGAAACTAAAATACGTGTGTACGAGAGAGAGAATGAATTACAGGGAGAGATAACACTAATATATGGATTGAGAAGCCGCCATTTTGCTACATGTCAACCACCGTCCCCGTTCCCGTCTCCCCATCTTGCCTAATCTGGTATGTTGTCAGCAGGCGAAGAGACTGGACCGCTTTCATGTGGAAATGACGTGGTTTTTCGATATCCGCTTTTAGCCCCACTTTTAAAGCGCCCTCCCATCAGCACCCACTTCGCTATCTAACACTACAAGTGGCATATATAACGTCCCTAATTGTTGTTTTTGAAGAAAAAGATCACATTGCACGAAAGAATTATGTTCACGCGACTGTATAGCGAAATGTCTGGAGAAAAAATATGGATGACATTTTCAGGCTTCTTTAATGGATCGACTCAGCAGGAATCAACTAACATAACCCGGATGTCAAACGAGGCGTAAGTGCATGCGCACAGAGAATGTATAAAAATACACATCGCACAAGACACGGTAACGAAAAAATCACAAAGATGGCACGAGCGAAAAGATAACAAAAATAAAGTAAAAAAAAATGTTTCAAGACAGATTAAATGGAAATTGTTCAAGTATGTCTTCTGCTTTGATCGTACTTACAAGCCATTAACCCTGAAGCAGCGTAAAATGGCGACATTCCTTTTAACACGGCGGGGGGCGGGGGCGGGACCTAGACTTGTATTCGTTTTTTTTTTCCATGTCCTCAGAAGGTCACATTCCAAAATTCTATTCGAATACCGATTAATTCAACACGGCACAGTTTATTTCTATGTATGTATTTGTCGATTGACATCTACAGGTAACAATCAGGTTAAAGTATATATATATATATATATATATATATATATATATATATATATATATATTCCGGAAATAATATAAATATATATCTCGGAAAAAAATGAAACACATGCTAAGAATTTAAAAATATTGATCATGATATTTTTATAGTCCCTTAAATGCTACGACGTGCCCTTTAAGATAATTATAGTTAGCTTGTCAAATTTAAATCGAAAGCAATACTCAAGTTGTTTGGGAATCCAAATATTTTTGTAAGGTGCTGGTAGTTTGACAGTAATTGGTAACTTCCATTTTATCCTGTCTGTGCATTAGTTTGGTGGTGGAATTGTTCGTTTCGTGATGGTTCAGGTTGATTTTTGTCTGTAAGAGTTCGGTATATATAAAATTGAGCATTTTGAAACAACTTCCTGCTTCCTAGTTGAACAGAAAATCGGCAGGTTATAGGCGTCTATTCAGATCTGAAAGTTTTCAAGATAGAGCTGAAAAAATGTATTGTTAGATGGGGAATAAACTTTCTCTTGTTGGAATGGGTGTGAATATTATCTGTTTGTAGTGGTGGGAGGAGGGCAATGGGTTCAATTGGGGTGTAGGGTAGATAGGGAAGGGGTGAATCGTAAGCGTAGATATCCACATTCTCAAACACACGCACAACAGATATATATATATATATATATATATATATATATATATACATACATATATATATACTAACATTGATTCACACAGACTAAGACGCATAGACATAAACTCACACGCACACATAAAAATATAGTCGCACATACTTGCGTGTAAATATATCCTTTTTCATCTTCTTTTCTTTATCAGAATGAGTATCAGGTTACATTTTGGTTTTTAGGACGTATTATATTTATGGTAGAGGGAGATTTGTTTCTATTTCGTCCAGTTGAATTAGTTTATCTAAGGGTGAGGCTAGCTCAAGAAAAAGGGATTTGAAGAAACAGACTGCTAGTCTTGGCGTTTAAAAGGTCAAAGGCTAAAGTTATTTGTTTAAATTGTTTTTTTTTATAGAGAAAAGTCTATTATAAAGCTATATTAGGGAAGTGATTATCTTAAATATTTTCTTGTTTAGGGAATTTATTTTCTAATCTTTTTAAAAATAATATTTACAACTACATTATCAGCTCTCCCTATCTTCTGATGAGAAGATTTTAATCTTTGAAAATCCATGGATTAAGGATATGAAGCTCCTTGCTCTGAACTTTTTCATGTTTTAATAAATATTGTATCTTTACACTTCTTTATTCTCATCCTTCATCTCTAATATATATATATATATATATATATATATATATATATATATATATATATATATATATATATATATATATATATTTCTTTGGAACTGTATTTTATGTATACTATATCAATGTGATGTTGTTTTAATGTCTTGTTTTTTATTGATATTTCTAGACATAATTTTTGGACTTCGGAAGCGTCGCACGTATGAGAAATCAAATATATATATATATATATATATATATATATATATATATATATATATATATATATATATTCCATTATAAATGTCAGTATACTGAAATCATATGCCCTTAATAGTGTTAAGATGAGAATTCATATACACTAAATGTACAAAAGCAAGGAAATTCCCAAATTTTTACACTTTTATTGTCATTAAGGGTATGACTACATATCAACCAAACGATTTCATTATCACATCACTACAGTATAAATCTCTATGCATGAGTGGATGAAGTGTGTGAGGTGCGCTGAAGAAAAATTCTTACCAGTAAAATACATAGCCCTGTTGTGCTCGCATACCCTTAATGACAATAAAAGTGTAAAAATTTGGGAATTTTCGTTGCTTTTGTACATTTAGTGTATATGAATTTTCATCTTAACACTATTAAGGGCATATGATTTCAGTATACTGGCATTTATCATGGAATGTCACTACTTTTGTAAAGGCTATGCCTAAATACAATGGTCATTTTTAACGTATTTTGGAATTTTCTGGAAAACTAAGGTATATGGTAAACTGAAATTAAAATGCCATCAACTATACCCTAGAACCTCTATCTCTGCCAAAAATCAGCTGAATCCATCAAATAGTTGATGAGATACAGGGTGGCACATACGTACGTACGTACACACGGATAACACAAAATCATGCCTGACCTTTCTGGATCTCTGGGTTGCCTTGACTACTGATGTTTAAATTCTGCACACTTATAGAACCTATCAAACACAAATTTTGTGCAAAGTTGTAACTAATTTCGTTTATTGGTTTCTGAGTTATGATTGATCAAAGAAATGAGATTTCTAGCATAGGCCGTTTTTGAAGTCTATTAAGGGATAGAGCGCTCTCGCGCCTCCCTTGATTAATATATATATACATATATATAATAGTTTATGAATAAATATTAATAATTTATTACCTACATACATCGATGTTTCATGCTTACGCACTCTTCAGTGCAGGAAGTAAATTTCCAACGGTCGGCGGGCGCGAACTCTAATCACAAAGAGTGATCAACAACAACAACAAACTGTGTTGGATCTCGCAATGAAACTAGTAGTACTGCTTGTTATTAAATTCACTCAGAGTGCCCAGCCTTAGTAAAGGGGGCTATATAATAATATCTTATAAATAAATATTAATAATTTATTACCTACAGACATCGATGTTTCATGCTTACGCAATCTTCAGATATTCAATCTTCAAATATATATATACGGCATGATCGCTTTAACATACCGGTTCCCGTTAGATCACGGATCTCCAAAGATAAGCGATATTGAACCTGGACCATACAAAATAGGTGACCATTCGGAAAAAGTAGACACTGTATATCATCTCCCCTAACCGGAGTATACATGCTGACTGGGGACTGCATGTGAATTTGTATTTCCTATAAAACTTACATTTTCAGTGGAAGCCGGAATGCCCGACGCTGGACGAACACCACACAAATATATATATATATATATATATATATATATATATATATAGAGAGAGAGAGAGAGAGAGAGAGAGAGAGAGAGGGAGAGAGCGAGAGAGAGAGAGGAGTATTAGAAGGCTATCACAATGCAAGAAATGGAAATATGTCGGCGCTGAGAAGTAAGACAAATACAAATGATTTTAATTATATATTTTTTCAAAAACTTTTTTAATAATTTTTTTCCCTATATAGCCAATCTTACTTGATTAGGCAAAACTTCAGCACTGATCTAATCTGTGCGACCGTATTCCATAATATATTTCGAGGAAGACCTCTTTGTCAAATGGTAGGTGTTTCAAATCTCAAAAAACGTGTGGTTGGCAATATTGCTTATAACGCAGTAAATATTAATATCCGCAGCATATGTAATAAACTAAAACTATAACTGATTTTTTTTTATGATTTAACTACTTATTTAATTTTTTTTTGAATATTTTATATTTGAACCCACCGATCAAGTGCTACATATTCAATAAAAAATAAAAGGAAGAGCAAAAAAAGAGTGAACAGAAAGAAGAAAGCA
>OY744545.1:11903375-11905875 GCA_963556195.1 Sepiola atlantica
CTCTTAGAATACATTGCTCTCAGAATACATTGCTCTTAGAATGCATTGCTCTTAGAATACATTTATCTCAGAATACATTGTTTTTAGAATACATTGTTCTTAGAATACATTGCTCTCAGAATACATGGCTCTTAGAATATATTTATCTTAGAATGCATTGCTCTTAGAATACATTTATCTCAGAATACATTGTTTTTAGAATACATTGTTCTTAGAATACTTTGCTCTTAAAGTACATTATTGTTTGAATGCGTTGCTATTCGCTACGTTTACCGATTAGATTATTGTTCAGAATAGAAATAGAACTCAAAAGTCTAATGTTCACTAATAAATGTTTGTTTTCACTGTTTTCTGTAAAATCACCGAATTACAGCAGATGCAAGTGAACACAATTTTGGAAAAGCGCAAAAAATAAATGTGAACCGTCATTTTTTTGATGGTTTTTGTGCAGCAGTGTCTTCCTATTTAATTCATCTTTCATCCGGCGGGTCTTTAAGAAATGGAAGATGGCGAACGTCTTGACAAAGAACCGGGTCGCATTGTGTTCAAATCTATTCTTCTGGTCATGGCGTTACCTTTTAAAATTCTTTAGCGCTTTCCACCTTTAGGGACCATTCTAGCCACGTACACACGTGTGTGACTCGCCGGAAGCGGGCCGCCATTGTTTTCGTGTCGGATTCCGTCAGGAACAGTCAGGTGGAACACTACAAACCTAGAGGTGGGTTTGGGAGGAAAAAAAAGCAATCGCAACGCCAATTTGCCTTCGAACAAAAGAAGGGACCGGTAGGTGATGATGATGATGATGATGATGTCGATTATGATGATGTCGATTATGATGATGTCGACGACAAGGACGACGACGACGAAGAAGAAGAAGAAGAAGAAGAAGAAGAAGAAGAAGAAGAATTCGTTAAAATGTCATTTGATTTTAAGAGTAAACCCAGTCAGTAATATAGTCATTAATGACGATAAATACCTATTCGCCTGCTATCTAATTTATTTATATGATATTATAACATTTAGGTAAATGCTATTGAATAACACGGGGTGTTTTTGTTTAATGATACTTTTTTTGGTCCCCCAATTTATAAAATCGTGGGACTTATGTTTTGAGGCATGTCCGTCCGTCCGTCCGTCCGTCCGTCCGTCCGTCCGTCCGTCCGTCCGTCTGTCCGTCCGGATTTTTCTCCGCAACCATCCATTGAATTTCTCTGAAATTTTGCATGAAGTTGTAACTTTGAGCAGGTTAGAAAGTGATATTCTCAGATTTTTGAAAAAAAATCTGGTTAGCCCCCCAGGGGGTCAAAATGCTCCAAAATGGCAAAAAATGACATTTTTTGCCCCATAACTTTTCATCCATCCATTAAATTTCTCTGAAACTTGGCCAAAATGTGGAGGCAATTATTCCTAATAGAGAATAAGTATCGCTGACCTTGGAAAAAATCTGGTTCGCTCCCCCAGTGGGTCAAAAGCCCCCCAAAAGTGCAAAAATGACCATTTTCTCCCATAACGTTTGATCCCTCCATTCAATTTTTCTGAAACTTGGCCAAAATGTAGAGGCAATTGTTCTGGATATAAAATGAGCATCCTTGACCTCAGAAAAATTCTTGTTCGCTCCCCCAGGGGGTCAAAAATACCCCAAATTGCCCAAATGTATTGCATTTTACACTCGCCACATCGAGTCACATACAGAGGGGGACCACGCACGCGCAGCTTGTTTTTTCCGAATAGTCGATTTAGTACTTCGGTTAAATTGGTTCCGTGGCTTTCTTTGTTTCATTTTCCTTTTTTTTTTTTCGGCTACTTTCGATTTGATTCACCAAATCATCATCAGACGGGGTCAGTCTATATGTGTTAACAACTATGTCTTTACTGTTAAGATTGTTTATGGGCTAGTAATTTACGACTTTTAAATGAGCGTCTGTAGTGATGAGATGTTGCATGCGAACGTGTTTACGTGCTAAATTTAAAAAGGACGTGTTGCTATAACGGCATCACACTCAAGAATTGTCACTTTTTGCTAGGAAGGTGTTCAGCAGAAAGCGGTGATGTGCAGAAATCAGTCCCCATTATATTACGTTTTCTATTTATATTACGTTTTCTATTTATATTACGTTTTGTTAACTATTCTTATTTTGGGACAAAAACACATTTTATTTTGTTTATTAAATTGTTTAAATGAAATTACAGAAGAGTTAACAAAGCCTCCCCATATGTAAAGAATGGCTTTCAAAATAATAACGTTATTATTTAGAAAGCCATTGTTAACATAAGGAAGGGGATTTGTTAAAAATATTTCCTCTAAGTATTAAAAAAAAAAATTCCAATTATAATAAATAAATTTGTATTAAAAAGAAAACTCAAAATGTGCAATGAAAGTCATCACTTTTCACAATTTCTTATGTGTTGCCATAGATTTTCGTATGTGTAAAATACACCGGGGACTGATTTTCGCACTTAACCGCTTTCTGATGAACACAGTCTAAGCCGGAAGTGGCAA
>OY744545.1:11915875-11945875 GCA_963556195.1 Sepiola atlantica
GAAGACAAAAAATGAAGTGTAGTATCAGAACATATACAACACTTCGATCTTAGCTAAAATAAAAAGCTAAGTAAAGTAATTCATATTGTCCAGTTATCCCACATCTGTTTTTATCTCGCAACATGATGACGTCATCCAGTGTGCACGGAAACAAGTTAAAAAGCAAACAAGTAAGCAGGCCTACAAAATCTTAGTAGTATTTATATAGATAGAAAGACTTACTTAGATTTAGGTACTCCCATATCCTGAACCGCAGTCAAAGTGATCCACCGTATTCATAAGAATTTGAATTTGGCAGACTTTGACTGTTTTCGAAGCGAGAATATTGACAGGGACAGGCCGCTAGCCTGAAGCGAAAACACTAACATTTATAAAGAACGCTATACCTGAAGAAAAAGAGCGAAATAAATAAATGACATGGTAGCAGTAGTAGTAGTAGTAGTAGTAAAGTTGTAGTAGTAGTAGTAGTAGTAGTAAAGTTGTAGTAGTAGTAGTAAAGTTGTAGTAGTAGCAGTAGTAAAGAAGGCGAAATCCTTTTTTTTTGTCGTCTTTTTATGTAATGTGTTTCGTTCTGTGGAACGTCTACCTCGAAGGACGAGAAAGCCGACATTTTCCAGCAGGAAAGACACACGTTCTTCCTACTTTTTCCTATCCGAGCAAATGAGTTGTTTTTTTTATTCCATGAATCTTTTCAAATTCTAACAAAGCAGCTTTTCATGGGAATTTCATTCTCAAACGTTTCGTCAGGTGGTGCAACAAATAGCCATTTTTCTTTTAGGCTAAGGTTCCGGTGACCTTCACGCATGCGTCGTGTATTACGTATGTAAAAGGCCAGTTTTGTGTGTCCGGCTAAAAGTCAGAAACTACACGAACACTATTTTCTGGCTCTTTGAGTGGCGAGATTTCAAGCAGGAAAGACGTGTCGAGGGCGCTTTCCTCAATGGTGGGGAAACCAGCGGACATATGGGTGTAGCAATGTTACGTTGTCGCTTATAAAACCCAATTCTTTTAAAACCAATCGTCACTTACTTCAGTATACCGACGCCTGTCGCTGTCGTCATAATCGTCGTAGTGGGCCACACTTCGCAGTTATCATCACCATCATCGTCTAGTGCGCTGTATTTCGTCATCATAATCATCTGTTCGGATACGCGTCGGTAAGGGTTAGGTTATGTTTGGGATAAGGTATGTTAAGTTTAGGATTAGGTTACAGTTTGTGTTAGGCTAGGGCTATGTTTAAGGTTAGGCTATAGAAAATATAGAATAAACGCCATAGTGGAACGCATCGCGGGATGGTGCCATGTATCTGTGTTGCTTCATGTGAGAAACGATTTTTAATGTCAATATTCAATTTCACCCACTTGAGTGAATAAAAAAACTGGTGATGATGTCGAACATGAACCGGTTTCTGGGAACTTCGCGTCGGTAGCGTTCGGGCATGTTACGTAAACACCCGAAAGATGCCGAGGCAAATGTTAGCAGACGATAACTTCGATACGTTGCTGAGTCATATTTTTTCAGATTTATTTTTAAGAAAAGTAGCAAGTATCAAAAATACTAACAAAAGATAGCGAAATTGCTGTTAATATTTTTTAAATTTTAAATTTGTTAACAAAACTATGCTAAACAACTGTTAATAAATACATTTCTTTTTGCATTTATTTTTGTATTCAATGAACTAGTTAAAAAGTAGTGTTTTGTGTGTATCTTAAACTGAAAAATAATTTTTTGTGCATTTGTTTTTGTATTCAATGAACTAGTTAAAAAGTAGTGTTTTGTGTGTATCTTAAAACTGAAAAATAATTTTTTGTGCTTTTATTTTTGTATTCAATGAACTAGTTAAAAAGTAGTGTTTTGTGTGTATCTTAAAACTGAAAAATATTTGTTTTGTGTTTTTCTTTTTGGGAAGAGCTTTTTTGTCATTTTAATCAGTCGGGTTTGGGTTAGAGTTAGATTAGGGTTAGTGTTATGGTCAGGTTAAGATTAGAGTTAAACAGAGATTCGTATATCTCAACCGCATGCCCTTGGCCTCCGATCTGACGAGGATTTTGTAACAAATGGTATTTGCAGACCTCCTCAAAACATTTTTCCAATCTGTCTGCGTGTTCAGTGATCCAACACATCATTCCTTCGATATCGTCTGCCAGTCGATAGCTGGTCGGCTAATCGACTCGGCATCTCTCGGGTATTTACGTAAGATGCCCGAGCGCTGCCGACGCGAAGTTCCCCGAAACTGATACATAGTCGATATCAGTACCAAAAAAAACCTTATTTTTTTAACTACTACCCCCTTTCATTTTTGGGGTAAAGTTGAGAATTTTCAGCGAAGTTCTTGAACAAAATATGTAATAATACTTAAATGAGTATTAATAAAAGTTACGTTTAGACGAGAAAACTAGACACACACGTGATCTTGTCTGGTAGTTTGATTATTACATAGATGCAATCACGTCCTACCGTTCAACTTGAAATCTCCTCGCTGGTTATGTTGTAATAGATATGCATAATTGCATTACATTGGATCAGATCGTTAATTGCAAAGATTAATTTTAAAAGCCAAGCTTCCTCCGACGGCTAAACACTCGAGATAATATTAATGTAATATATACATACGATCATTTCCGAATTGTATGGATGCCCCGTTGCTTACATAAAAATCGATCTAACTAAATAAAAAATTTGCTATTTCAAAGAATGAAATTAAATTCTTTTTTTATAGTGTAAGAAAAAAAAAACAAAGTAAATGTGGTCCTTCCACGATACAAGGGGGTGGGGATCCAG
This sequence comes from Sepiola atlantica, assembly GCA_963556195.1. Classification (NCBI taxonomy): domain Eukaryota; kingdom Metazoa; phylum Mollusca; class Cephalopoda; order Sepiida; family Sepiolidae; genus Sepiola; species Sepiola atlantica. Next base: position 11,918,657 of record OY744545.1, read on the forward strand.
CAGGAGTGTAATCATTGCTTTGTTAGTCTGGGGTTGAAACAGGAGAGTATCCACCTGGCTTAATATCCATGTTGTCAAAGCGTTGCGAATTTAGTGGGCTTTTTAGTGCACCTACAATTCTAAATCCGCGACCCACTCCTGTCGGGTCAGGTATTTTTGTTCAGAGTGTGTCTCTGCTATAGAGAGACGTTTTTTTCGTTGGTCGAATAGACGTCAGCAACCGAGGTCGAAAAAATACTAGAGAAAAAAGTGCCGAATCATGTTTCTTAAATAATGAAGAGTTCCCCACACAGACATGCGCAGAACGTAATGTTTTAGGGCATTAGACTATATTAAAGTGGGGAAAGTTAAGTCATAAGTCAGTCCGAACACCCCCCAACCAACAACCTACCACTCACTGCTGTCAAATGAATCGCCACCGAAAGGGACTAGTAAGATACATTTTTCTCACAATAGAAGCCATTTTTCAAAGAGAGCGCAGCGATACATTTCCATTTTTTCTTGTGTTTAGGCCCCCATGGACAAACACCTTGATCTGCAAAAATTCCATTTCGACAAAAAAAAAGAAAACAAACAAATAACAACTAAATTTACTTCGTTCGAAACAAAATCAACTTGTTCAGAAAATAGCTTCAAAACAATCCAACTTAAAGTATTTAACAACATCGCTTAGAAATAAGTAGAAAAAACGAACGTTAATGATGCAAACAGTCGTAATTTAAAAAAAAAAGCATTGACTGCGGAAACCAACGAATATGATTAATGAATACGAATGTACTACGGACAATTTTTAATAGAAATAAGAACCAAAGATATCGAAAAAAAAAACACGAGCCGAATAGAAGTGAAAACTGGTAAAAAAACCCATTAAACAAAACCTGTAAAAATCTAACCCAGCACCATTTTTTTCAAATTCTCTTTTTTTCTAGCTATTTTGGTCATTTGCTTTTACACCTGATAATGATTTGACGAAAATTCGAAAACGTTCGTTATATATGTGGAACATACATTAATTCTTATGATTATAACACTAAACAGATCATTAGAAAAATTTTAAAACGGTATAATTAAGCAGAAAAGTTATCTTATTTTAAACAATGTTTGTTTTAATAAAAAAATGCTACCCAAATGCGCACACACTAGATATACACACACACACACACACACACACACCCACACACACACATATATATATATATACAGGGTGGGCCAAAATAAGGGTCCTATCTTTAAATTTGAATAACTTGAATTTGAATAACTTCCACAAAATAAAAGTTAAACTCACCAAACTTTATGTGTGTGTAGACTGACCCTTCCAAGATTTTTTGAAATAAACAAAACAAATTTTAGCCGAAAAACACTTCTTAAAACTTACAAAAACTAAAGTATTGTTTTTTACACGGTTTTGAGTTTTTTAAGCAAAAATAATGTTTTCTAAATGAGGGTACGTTCCTTAGGGCTAATACGGCTCATGCTTGCTTCGGAAGGGGTCCTTTACTTATTCTAAAAAATTTTTTTTAAAAAATCAATAAATAAAAAAGTTATGAATTTTTAAAAATAGGACCCTTATTTTTGCCCACCCTGTATATATATATATATAGAGAGAGAGATAGAGAGTGTGATAGAGAAAGATTATTCGAGTCTACAGACAAACAATTTATGGCTAAGATCAAAATGTAGTATCTGTTCCGATGGATACTGCACCCCATACTGGTGTTGTCTTGCCTTCGGGTCTTGATTTACGCTGGTCAATGGGTCTGTCCTGTGCAGTTCTGGGAGGTCCACCTTCCCAGGCTTTGCCTCCCCTCTTTGGGGAGGAGTAAATTTATTGCTTACTGCCTGAGGCGCCCCTACCGGGGAATGCCGACGGGGCTGCCCAGGCAATTTTTAAACCCCACTTTCCCCGACCCGACCTTGGGTCACATCTTACTTGTGGGAGTAAGATAAAAACTGGCTTGTGCCTAACTCTTGGAGAGGAGTAAATGAATACAGACAAACAATTTATCCGTACCATTTTTCCCCAGAAAAAAGAATCTTAGCAATTTTACCCTAAAGCCATTTATTGACAAAACATTCTCTACAACTGTCTTCCATGTTTTTGAATTTTGCTCACAAACTTATATTTTGGCGATTCGATGTTGTCATTTGCGTCCCGTATTGTTAAGATAAAAGCCGCGAAAATTATGATAAGATTTTCTTCAATGCTATTTTTCTTTTAAACACGTCTATTTTTGTAACAAAAAAGATAAATACCTACTTGGCGTTTACACAATGGTTTCATAAAAGAAATAAACGCAGCACGAATTAAGGAAACGTCGCTGACACTCATCGTTAAAATGGTGGCGAATGGCCGATGATTTTTTCGCGTTTTACTTTTTTGTAAGTAGAAGAAAGGTTGTCAAGGAAAATATATGTGACATTTACAAATGTCAGTAAATAGGGCAGATTGTTTTGGTCGATGAAATACGGGGTCTAAATCTGAATCGACAAAGAAGACATTAGGGGGAAAAGAGTGACGAAAAAGAGGCCATAGAAGGAGGTTTTCTTCGCCAAAAACTAAAAGTAATAACATTCTCTGTGAAAAAAGGCACTCATAAAAAACATACATTGTTATTTAACGTAAATAGTATAGATTGGTCTACCCATCATCTAATATATAAAGTAAAGTTAGTCTCCTTATTGTTCCTTTGCCATCGATAGCTTTCTTTCTACAAAATCATATTTGATTCTGATTCGTCAGTTCGTCTTGTAAATCGTTGCAGCATGTTGTTATGAACAATGAAATGTGATTCGATTTAACTCCTTCCATAAATTACTTCTTCTGATGTTAACAGGCTATTATAAATGTTGCCTCTCTTCACTTTCGCTAAACTAATATCACACATAAACCAAAATAAATGATATAATCTTTTGAATAAAAAAAGAAGAAAAAGAGGTAGGATAAAAAGAATTAGCTCCGATAGCGTCTTTCTTGGGGTAGCTTTCATTTGGAATTCCATTCCCTCTTCCTGTTTCCCTCACCGTAACAACATACAGACATGTAAATTTAAACATGAACAAACATCTACAAGTATTGTAGCCCTTTGCTTAGTATTTTCCTTCCGAAATTTTCCTTTTTATATTCTCCAAAAAAAAAAAAATTAAATGACTGCCATCCTATCAAGGGGAAATATCTCTGTATTCGTCCTTGCAGAGTTACTTCCCTTTGATTGGAACAAAAAATATGTTGAAAAAAAAGTAAAGAAACATAAGTTGCAAGTAAATACACATAACGCCTCGTAGGTAAGCTAATATGATACACATCATATATTAATTGTATTTTCTCTTTAATTTATAGATAAACAAATAAGAAAAAGACATTAATTATATCAAACGATACCATTATTCAATAACACATTTTATATTCAACTAGCAGCACTACCCGGCGTTGCCTGGGGCAAAAGTTTAACGTATTTCTATTAAAAATTCTATCTTTTTACATTTATCTTTCTCTCTTTCCCCCTTCCTTATTTCCCGTCCCTCTCACCAAGCGCTATTTCTCCTCCGTACAGCTCATTTATCTCTCTTGAACACACACACAGAAAATTATCTGTTATATAGATTCCTCAAGTCAGTATAAAAGAAGTAACTCCTTGATAAAAATCAGAGTTATTTCCCTTCAATTAGTACATGAAATTTCTGGAAAAACCGACCTTCCTGACGCGTTTTGCGCCAGTTTACTGTCAAAGAATGAATGTTTTTTTTTTCTAAATTTGAGATATTATTCATCAGGTCAATGCCGCTCAAAAAATTACCAAGTTTGTGGGTCTTTGTTTTGTGATTTTTAACTGTTAGCTCGACATTCACACACACAACTGTCCTTTTTATATAATAAACTAGCAGAATACACGTCTCAGCATGATTATTATGATTTTCTAAATGAATAAAAACTACTTTTTTTTTATTTATCAAACCTACATTACCATCAAAAAGATTGCTGTTATTTAAATACATAATACAACGTAGTCTTTCGAAATACTGTATATATAGTAGAGAGTAAAGACCCGAACACAGTTATTTGTATGTCTTTTGAAATACTGTATACATCGCAATGCAATGCGAAATCTTACCAGACTCGACACATCAGGTCAGAGGACTTACAGAAAGCACAGAGATAACCATAACGCTGGTATGATTATGTAGAACTTGTTATCTTCCTGTATAAACCGTTGCAAAAATAGATGTCTTAACTCGCAGAAAACTTGGCCGGCCAAGGAAAACTTGGAAGCAAGTGATTAGACAATACCGCAGAGCGTGGAATTTGGAGACAGCTGATCCGCTGAACTGTGAGAACTTGAGGGTGAGCTTGCGTAATAACAGAAAAAGCTGACACCTGAACAAGTGAAAAAATCTCATTACATGAACAGAAGAAGAAAGAAAGTAAAAAAAGGCCCCAAACACAGATATTTGTATGCCTAATTTGCATAATTATTATTTAAACAGTTTATAATGAATTGATGTTTTGTGTTATTTATTCGTAATTTTATTGTCATATTTCGCTCTCTATATATGCAATAATTTGTCGATTATTACAGTAATTTATTAAAATGATTTTATTAACAAAATGATAAATTACCAAAACTTGTCTTAAAATATTATGGTCATTAATTTTCAATTAATTTAGATAACTAGAAAGAAATATATACTGACTAGGCATAGTATGTCAGATTCTTAGAAAGAGATGGAGAGAATAATGCTTTCTCGCAGTCTCGCTCTCTCTCTCTCTCTGAGAAGTTTTTAAGCTCAGTAGATGAAGCCTACTTTTTTGCAGCAACCTTGGCAATGTCTCTCATGTATTTGTTCCAATTCATGTTACCTGTAAATGTTAGGCCGAAGAGTTTGAACGTTTGACTCTCAAGTAGGGTGTTATTTGCCATGTTAATCGGTGTTTGAAGAGGTTTCTTGTAGTTGTTGAAGGAAAATTGCTTTGTCTTTGTAACATTAAATGTTACCATCCATTTATGACCCCATTCCACAACAGACTTGAGGTCCTTTTCTAAGGATTCAGCCATTGCCTCGGATGTGTGCGCATCCGTTTCCCCACATGACGAGAGTAGAGCGTGGTTTCGTCAGCAAATATACACATCTCAGGTATAATGTCATCAGAGAGGTCGTTCATGAAAATCAGGAACAATAAATGTCAAAGTATCGATCCATGGTGTTCACCAACATTTATGTCAGGTTGTTTGGATTAACGGCCATCGAGTACAACCTGGATCTAATTATATTAAATGTTCATCCAGTAATACCATATAAATTACATTTTATGAGAAGACCTTTATGCCAGACATGGTCTAAGGCTTTGTATATATCAAGCGCTACCGCCTTAACTTCATCTACCTTGTCCTGTGTATGGTATATGCGTTCAGAGATGACCATTAGGATATCTGGAATAGATCGTGCTTGCCTAAATCCATATTTATGATCAGAAAGAAGTTTAGTATTAACGAGGTGACGGACCATCACTAGATCGATTAATGATTCAACGATTTTAGCGACGAGCGGGAGTAGACTGATAGGGAGATAATTCTGAAGGTCATGTCTATCACCAGAATTCTTGAAGACTGGTACCACAGAGGCAATTTTCCAGCTTCAGGGAAGCATGATTCGGCAAGGCATTTGCGGTAGAGTTTGGAGAGGACAGAATAGTTTTGCAATCAAATCTAACATTTTCTAGTTATAAATAAAATAGATGTAAAACATAACATTTCTGAACGTGGACTTCATAATAATATTGGAAAAATGGCAGTACAAAATTCATTAGGTTATACGAAGAAAAGTTACGTTTCGTTTTAGAGATGTTTTTAGGACAAGTCCCGGTACTAATGAAAAACGAGTTTGCAAAACAATAATCTTCAGTCGTGCGCAGTATGTTCACACGCCCTTGACATGCTTTTCTGAGTCTTGTTCAGACAGGCGTTGGGTTAGGATTAGGGTTAGACAGTACAAAATGCAAAGAAAAACGCCACTGTAGAACGAATCGCGGAATCGTGGCCAGATTTTCATGTGAGTTTTTGTGGAGGCTGAAATATCAAGAGGAAAGTAAATACTATTCTTAGGTAAGTAAATACTCAATGAATCTTAGGTAAATAAAAGAAACTTTTTTTTTCTACAGTCCATATTTTATTTGGTTTTGTTTTCAGTGGCGGGGATATTTTGAGTGTGAGACTCTTTCACAAAATATCCGATTTTTGTATAGGTGTTTGTGTTTTAATAGACATACAGAGAGAAAAGATAGAGTATGTGATACAGAGAGAGAGAGAGAGAGAGAGAGAGAGAAAGAGAGAGAGAGAGACGAAAAGAGAGGCAAAGAAAGTTACTATTTTTATATTATCGATTTTCTATATGAACACCCAAGATTGTTTTAGTTTTGTCTTGTTTTTCTTATCGATAGTTATTTTCTTAGCCGAGTGAAACACTTTTCTTCATAATTTTCCTCTATGTGGCCTTTTCTTCTTGGCAAATAGTGTAGATATTTTTCCTCACTAGAGGTCGTGTCTGCAGCTTTGAATTTTAAAGAGGAAGCTGAAAGCGTCATTATTGGACGTTTTTCGCGCCCGATTCTTTATAGATATTTTTTCTGTCCCAAGGGACACAAAAAAACACCTCTTTTTACAGACAAGCCTTCCGGAAAATGAAACAGACACACAAATTAAGGAAGATGTTTTACAATCGCGATTAATAATGGTGAGGAACAGCCTACGGTGATTGTATTTAATCAAAGAAAAAATAATATTGCACTTTTTTTATTATATATATATATATATATAATATATATATATATATATATATATATATATATATATATATATATATATATATATATATATATATATGAGAATTTCCTTGCTTTTATACATTTAGTGTATATGAATTTTCATCTTAACCCTATTAAAGGAATATGATTTCAGTATACTGGCATTTTTCATGGAATGTCACTACTTTTGTAAAGGCTATGCCTCAATACAATGGTCATTTTTAAGTTTTTTTCGAAATATTCTGGAAAACTAAGGTATTTGGTAAACTGAAATTAAAATGTTATAAACTAGACCCTAGAACCTCTATCTCTGCCAAAAATCAGCTGAATCCAGCAAATAGTTGATGAGATAAGGGTGGCACATACGTACGTATGTACACACAGATAACATGATTTCATGATTGAACTTTCTGGATCTCTGGGTTGCCTTGACTAATGATGCTTAAATTCTGCACACTTATAGAACCTATCAAATAAAAATTTTGTCCAAAGTTTTTACTAATTTGGTTAATTTGTTTTTGAGTTATGATTGATCAAAGAAATGAGATTTCCAGCATAGGCCATTCGTGAGGTCTATTAAGGGATAGAGTGCTCTCGCGCTTCCATTGATTTTACTATTAGAAACCAGTTAAAATATAGAAACAAATTAAATTTAGAATAGATATTTCTTAAAATTTACAATTTTTTTTAACCTAGTAATATCAAAATGGGAACTTAACAGATAAAGTGTACTATCAGAAAAGATACGACACTTTGCTTTGTCTTAACATTTCCTACACTGACAAAATACTTAACAGATAAAGTGTACTATCAGAAAAGATACGACACTTTGCATTGTCTTAACATTTGTAGCACTGACAAAATACTTAACAGAAAAGTGTACTATCAGAAAAGATACGACACTTTGCTTTGTCTTAACATTTGTAGCACTTACAAAATACTTAACAGATGAAGTGTACTATCAGAAAAGATACGACACTTTGCTTTGTCTTAACATTTGTAGCACTGACAAAATACTTAACAGATAAAGTGTACTATCAGAAAAGATACGACAGTTTGTTTTGTCTTAACATTTCCTGTACTGAAATAATACTTAACGGATGAAGTGTACTATCAGAAAAGATACGACACTTTGTTTTGTCTTAACATTTCCTGTACTGAAACAATACTTAACAGATGAAGTGTACTATCAGAAATGATACGACACTTTGCATTGTCTTAACATTTCCTGCACTGAAAGAATACTTAACAGATAATGTGTACTATCAGAAATGATACGACACTTTGTATTGTCTTAACATTTATTACACTGACAGAATACTTAACAGATAAAGTGTACTATCGGAAAGGATACGACACTTTGACTTGTCTTAACATTTCCTACACTGACAGAATACTTAAGAGATGACGTGTACTATCAGAAAAGATACGACACTTTGTTTTGTCTTAACATTTCTAGCACTGACAAAATACTTAACAGATGAAGTGTACTATCAGAAAAGATACGACACTTTGCTTTGTCTTAACATTTCTATCACTGACAAAATACTTAACAGATAAAGTGTACTATCAGAAAAGATACGACACTTTGCTTTGTCATAACATTTCCTACACTGTCAAAATACTTAACAGATGAAGTGTACTATCAGAAAAGATACGACACTTAGCTTTGTCTTAACATTTGTAGCACTGACAAAATACTTAACAGATGAAGTGTACTATCAGAAAATAAACGACAGTTTGTTTTGTCTTAACATTTCCTGTACTGAAATAATACTTAACGGATGAAGTGTACTATCAGAAAAGATACGACACTTTGTTTTGTCTTCACATTTCCTGTACTGAAACAATACTTAACAGATGAAGTGTACTATCAGAAATGATACGACACTTTGCATTGTCTTAACATTTCTTACACTGACAAAATACTTAACAGATGAAGTGTACTATCAGAAATGATACGACACTTTGCTTTGTCTTAACATTTCTTACACTAACAAAATACGTAACAGATGAAGTTTACTATCGGAAACGATACGACACTTTGCTTTGTCTTAACATTTCTTACACTGACAGAATACTTAACAGATGAAGTGTACTATCAGAAAAGATACGACACTTTGCTTTGTTTTACCATTTCTCACACTGACAGAATACTTAACAGATGAAGTGTACTATCAGAAACGATACGACACTTTGCTTTGTCTTAACATTTCCTGCACTGAAAGAATACTTAACAGATAATGTGTACTATCAGAAATGATACGACACTTTGCATTGTCTTAACATTTATTACACTGACAGAATACTTAACAGATAAAGTGTACTATCGGAAAGGATACGACACTTTGACTTGTCTTAACATTTCCTACACTGACAGAATACTTAAGAGATGAAGTGTACTATCAGAAGAGATACGACACTTTGCTTTGTCTTAACATTTCTAGCACTGACAAAATACTTAACAGATGAAGTGTACTATCAGAAAAGATACGACACTTTGCTTTGTCTTAACATTTCTATCACTGACAAAATACTTAACAGATAAAGTGTACTATCAGCAAAGATACGACACTTTGCTTTGTCATAACATTTCCTACACTGACAAAATACTTAACAGATGAAGTATACTATGAGAACAGATACGACACTTTGCTTTGTCTTAACATTTCTAGCACTGTCAAAATACTTAACAGATAGAGTGTACTATCAGAAAAGATACGAGACTTAGCTTTGTCTTAACATTTCTAGCACTGACAAAATACTTAACAGATAAAGTGTACTATCAGAAAAGATACGACACTTTGCTTTGTCTTAAAAGTTCTATCACTGACAAAATACTTAACAGATGAAGTATACTATGAGAAAGGATACGACACTTTGCTTTGTCTTAACATTTCTTTCACTGACAGAATACTTAAGAGATGAAGTGTACTGAGAAAAGAAAAGACACTTTGCTTTGTCTTAACATTTCTAGAACTGACAAAATACTTAACAGATAAAGTGTACTATCAGAAAAGATACGACACTTTGCTTTGTCTTAACATTTCTAGCACTGACAAAATACTTAACAGATAAAGTGTACTATCAGAAAAGATACGACACTTTGCTTTGTCTTAACATTTCTAGCACTGTCAAAATACTTAACAGATAAAGTGTACTATCAGAAAAGATACGACACTTTGCTTTGTCTGAACATTTCTAGCACTGACAAAATACTTAACAGATGAAGTGTACTATGAGAAAAGATACGACACTTTGCTTTGTCTTAACATTTCTAGCACTGTCAAAATACTTAACAGATAAAGTGTACTATCAGAAAAGATACGACACTTTGCTTTGTCTGAACATTTCTAGCACTGACAAAATACTTAACAGATGAAGTGTACTATGAGAAAAGATACGACACTTTGCTTTGTCTTAACATTTCTAGCACTGTGAAAATACTTAACAGATAGAGTGTACTATCAGAAAAGATACGACACTTAGCTTTGTCTTAACATTTGTAGCACTGACAAAATACTTAACAGATGAAGTGTACTATGAGAAAAGATACGACACTTTGCTTTGTCTTAACATTTCTAGCACTGTCAAAATACTTAACAGATAGAGTGTACTATCAGAAAAGATACGACTCTTTGCTTTGTCTTAACATTTCTTTCACTGTCAAAATACTTAACAGATGAAGTGTACTATCAGAAAAGATACAGCACTTTGCTTTGTCTTAACATTTCTTACACTGACAAAATACGTAACAGATTAAGTGTACTATCAGAAAAGATACGACACTTTGCTTTGTCTTAACAATTCCTCCACTGACAAAATACTTAACAGATAAAGTGTACTATCAGAAAAGATACGACACTTTGCTTTGTCTTAACATTTGTAGCACTGACAGAATACTTAACAGATGAAGTGTACTATGAGAAAAGATACGACACTTTGCATTGTCTTAACATTTCTAGCACTGACAAAATACTTAACAGATAAAGTGTACTATCAGAAAAGATACGACACTTTGCTTTGTCTTAACATTTGTAGCACTGACAGAATACTTAACAAATGAAGTGTACTATCAGAAAAGATACGACACTTTGCTTTTTCTTAACATTTCTAGCACTGACAAAATACGTAACTGATTAAGTGTACTATCATAAAAGATACGACACTTTGCATTGTTTTAACATTTCCTACACTAACAAAATACTTAACAGATGAAGTGTACTTTGAGAAAAGATACGACACTTTGCTTTGTCTTAACATTTCTAACACTGACAAAATACTTAACAGATGAAGTGCACTATCAGAAAAGATACGACACTTTGCTTTGTCTTAACATTTCTTACACTGACAAAATACTTAACAGATAAAGTGTACTATCAGAAAAGATACGACACTTTGCTTTGTCTTAACATTTTTTGCACTGAAAACATACTTAACAGATAAAGTGTACTATCAGAAAAGATACGACACTTTGCATTGTCTTAACATTTCCTACAATGACAAAATACGTAACAAATGAAGTGTACTATCATAAAAGATACGACACTTTGCATTGTCTTAACATTTCCTACACTAACAAAATACTTAACAGATGAAGTGTACTATCAGAAAAGATACGACACTTTGCTTTGTCTTAACATTTCTTACACTGACAGAATACTTAACAGATGAAGTGTACTATCAGAAAAGATACGACACTTTGCTTTGTCTTTACATTTCTGTTAGGTCGGAACCGTTAGATCGACAGAATATTCCATGTAAAGAAAAATCTTACTGGCTAACGGTGTTGAAAAACACATATATTTTTGCCAGAATTTTTCAATTACATATGCTTTTAATAAAGCTAAAAATCATAAATTTGTAGGTAAAAATTGCCCCTCTTACATATATTATTTCAATTAAATCATTATTTCATATTTCTTCCAACGTAAAATCATGTCCACCAGAATTCTGACAAACAGAACGGCTACGTTTTTATATCAAATTACCGTTCAGAATTTTAAAAATCACACAAGCAACAAACATTCATTTCATAACGAAATCTTATATCGTCCATTTGGTTAGAATCAGATATCAAGAAAGCATCCTATTAAGAAATTATCGTATTAAAAAAAGCATCCTATTAAGAAATTATCGTATTAAAAAAGCATCGTATTAAGAAAGCATCGTATTAAAAAAGCATCCTATTAAGAAATTATCGCATTAAAAAAGCATCGTATTAAGAAAGCATCGCACTAAGTAAGCATCGTATGAAAAAGAATCGTATTAAGAAAGTATCGTATTTAGAAAGCATTGTATTAAGGAATAATAGTATTTAGAAAGCATCGTATTAAAGCAAACATCGTATTAAAGAAGGCATCGTATTAAGAAGTCAGCGTATTACGAAATCATCGTAATAAGAAAGCATATTATTAAGAAGTCATCGCATTAAGAACTCATCGTATCAAGATAGCATCGTATTAAGAAGGCATCGCACTAAGTAAGCATCATATTAAAAAGAATCGTATTAAGAAAGTATCGTATTTAGAAAAAATTGTATTAAGAAATAATAGTATATAGAAAGCATTGTATTAAAAAGAAATCGTACCAAAGAAAGCATTGTATTAAGAAATCAGCGTATTACGAAATCATCGTAATAAGAAAGCATAGTATAAAGAAGTCATCGCATTAAGAACTCATCGTATCAAGAAAGCATCGTATCAAGAAAGCATCGTATCAAGAAAGCATCATATTAAGAAATCATCGTATTAACAAAGTGTAGTATTAAGCAATCATCGGATAAAGAAAGCATCGTATACACCAATCATCGTATTAAGCAATCATTGTATGAAGCAACTATCGTATTAAGAAAATATCGTATAAGCAATCATCGTATTAAGAAAGCATTGCATTAGAAAATCTTTATTGATCGGAATTTTTGGAAGCAATTTACATCCAATACTTTTATAAATAGAGATTTGAACATTAACGTAACAACATTTAAAATAATGTTGGTTCCATTAGTAATTTTATTTTGAAAATCCTATTTTTAAAAAAATCTGGTAAAATAACAAAATGGAAACGTTAAGCATATCTAGTTTCCACAAACACCAAACACTCGTTTCAAAACGAGATCCTATATCGTCCATTTTCTGTCAATGTGATATTAAGAAAGCATCGTATTAAGTGAGCATCGTAAACATTATGAAAAAAAAACGTAAAAACAAGTACGATCTGATTTGCATTTAGATACCGTTTCTTATTTTTCTGTATTTAGGTAAAAACAAAGAGAATGTTTGTTTTAGGCTTCGTAGCTGAAATTTCATCGTGATGGAGATTTCTATCAGAAAAAAAGGTTAATGGCTTCTTCTTGACGATGTCATAAAGGCTGAGAGATTCATGACCGACACTTTTATGTTTGAGTGATGTTACTTGTAGGCTGGACGCGTCAAATTTGTCACATTTTTGAAAACCAAGTTGAAAGATAAATTTGATTCCATGCAGAGTAAATAAACATATTTTTTATGCCTTTATTTTTTAAAATATTTTTTTTAACAAAGTAAAACATGAAATAAAAAAAATTAAAAAACATAAATTAAAAAAAAAGCTTACTTATAGATGAGTCATTGGGTGAGTTAACTAAAACTTGCGACTAATTAGAACAATTAAGATTGAAGTTTGTTCAAAACTGAGGAATATTTTAACATGTATTTTTGGTAATTAAAATTGTTTTATTCACAAGAATAATTTTCTTTTGTTTACACTCATCCTCCTCTCAATGTATCTTGTTTGACTCTCGCTCTTATTCTTTGAGGTATATATCATTCTCGCTTCCGTAACTCTCTCTCTTTTTGTATATTAAGAGTGAAAGTTCAGAGAAAAGGAAAAAATAAATAAATAATCGGAAAATTATAAATAAATGTCACTATTACAAGAGTAGTAATACGATTTAACCGGTAGCTGTAAAAGGGAAAGAGGGAATAAGAAAAAGAGGGAACGAAAACGAGGGGGGGGACTATTGGAAGCAGACAAAGACTGTTTTAGGATCTTGAATTTTTATTTTCATATTTAACTGGCTTTGCAAACTCATTTTTCTTTGATTCAAACAATCTAACTGGGCGCAATCGATAAGACAACGGATCGCCATTTTTTCTGCACACACAGAAAGTTTGTCAGTTTCCTACAAACAATACTTTTAATCCACACCGGCTTGAAAAATATCGGATCTAAATCCATGTCTATAACTTATCGATACACTGATCAACCAGAGAGCTAGAGGTTTTCGTAATGCACACTTTAATATATACCACACTCTAACTGACAAACTTCATTCTGAACCCTGTGAAACGGATAATTGCAATACCAAACTTCTGCACAGACAAGATGAAGTGGACTTTACCAAATGCCGTCTAAAGATCAGCTTCTTAACAACAACATTTAGATTCCTAAACAATTTAGGTATTGCTCTTTTTCAAACGTTCATCTCCAATATAATAGCTGTTTTATTCAGGCATTTAATCAGATTTATTTTTCTTTGTTTGGGACAAAAAGAGTCCCAGTGATGATATAAACCAGTAAATGTAGGTTTGCGGCAAACAGATGTAAGAAACAATGGATCAGATTTATGCACTAGTATATCCAGGAAAGGAAGGGTAAATTGTGTTCCCTCTCACAGGTGAACTGTAAGGCTGGGTGTAATTGATTGAGTGCATTAAGGAATAATATGGAATCCGACTCATTGTTAAACACGCAAAATTTATCATCAACGTATCGGAAGTAAGTAAGTTGTTTACATCCCCCTGAAATACGCTAGGGCTAACTAAATAATTTAAATAATTTTGTCAACCCATCCGGGTCAACTAAAACGAAGTCCACGTGATGATCCTTCTGATCTAAGTTCTTAACTGCAATTATTATGCTCACTTAAAATCTGTCCATGTCACGTTATCAAGCTCAATCAATGAGATGTCTCCATTTTTAAATGGGGAGGTAAAAGGTGAAGCTTGTGAATCATACGTTAGTAGGCTTATTGTATTCGGTTTCTCTGAGTAGTGAAGATTAAATCAACATCTTTTGACTTCTTTTTGTCAATCAGGCTTGCATTACTGGTCGTCGATAATTTTTCATGGGGGTTGTCTGTGGCGGGATTGCTGGTTGTGGTCAATAAATAAACATTAAGACAATTGTACCCACAATACAGGTGTTGCAACAAAATCCGGCACTTGACAAAAAGAAAACGAAGTAGAAAAAAAGGTATATTTGCAGAGACCGACAGTTTATTTAGTAACAGTTAGAGTAGCATACTACATTAACGACTATCTCAAGGCGAGCACGAAATTAGTCATATTTTCTGGATATCATGTTATTGTCTATAGCAGCGAACGCCTTAACGATGGACGCCTTCAGAGAGTCGACAGTCTTGTTGGTCTGGTCCCTGATCACGTTCCAGAAGAAAATAGTCAAGGGAGTTTCAGTCGGGTGAGGAGGGCGGCTACATGTCCGACGACCAGTGGTGAGGAACATTATTCAGCACAAACGCTTAGGTTGTCTTGGCATTGTGTGCAAGAGCAATGTCCTGCTGGGAGACGTATGGACGTCCGGCAGCGATCTCGTCCATTCAGGGCTGTACCACGCTCTGATTCTACTGTGACTTTCAGGCTCTTTTAAACGGAGGCATAACGTCTCTCTCGCTGGAGATGACACCAACGACCATAACAAAGAGGGGGAACGTCGCATGCTTCACAACGGGCACTTCTCGATACCTTTGCAGATCCACCTGTCGTTCTGCCTGATCGAAATTCTGTTCATGAGAGAATAACCACAGCATCCCGGCAGACTCGTTCTTGAATTTGGTCTGCAAAGGCGAACACTTGACTTTCCTCGACTCCTTGGAGGCATTCGTGATGAGCATGCGATGAGACTTACGGTAGGAGAAGTAACCAATGTCCTTCTTGGTCCTTTGGCAGATCGTCGACTTATGACAGCCTATGTCAGCGGCAGTCTTGACGTAACTCTTGCTTCGGATTTTGCTACAAAGCCATGCATAAAGTAAAGACGATTTTCCCTCGTACTTTTGGGAGTAATTGCTTTTTAAATACACGTTAGATAATTGAATTTATTTCGTAAGTCATTTATGCCAAATATTGACCCGTGCTGTTAAAAATGAAAACAAAAAAAAATCAAAACGGTTTAATCAATGTTAATATTTGATCCTGATCAATAATTAATTTTGGATTGGCTATAAACAAAAGGAGTCGGAGTTCACATGACGACAGTACTCTTTTAAGTTCTTAACTGCAACTGTTAAACTCCCTTCAAATATATCCACGTCACATGATCAAATTAAAAAGTGATATGTCTACGTTCATACATTGGAGTGATAGGTGAACATGAGGTCAATCCTACTCAAGCAACCATTTTATATTCAGCAAAGTACACTTAACCTCAAAAGCACACTACTGCTAAGTAATAGTTCATATGAGTATTGTTTTGATTGGTCGCTTTTATTCGAGGTAATCCTCTGCTAATGGTTTTATTGGCAGTAGATGTTCGAAATGAAAACTGGTGTTCGCCCATGACGAATTAAAAAGGAACTCCCTACTTCCGCCATTTTGTACGCCTTGTCTAGAAAATTAAACGAGACGATTTGGCTCGAAAGATGGAGGGAGACGTACACAACAATCAGAATTGTTTCTTTAGAATTAAGTTTATTCCGCTGTCTGAGAAGATTCAACGCATTGAATCTGTGCCAAAAGCGTTGAAACGTTCCAGAGGTTAATATGAATAGGTTGTAAGGATTATAATTTAGTGAAATCTCTAAAAGTCTTTTACTCTTTTAGTGTATTCGTTGGTCGTGAATGAGACGCTTACTTTTTTGTAATTGCCGATTGTAATCATTTAAAATTATTAACGCTGCGCTTATTAAACCAATCTCAAACATCTTAGACAAACGATCGAACTCCTATCTGGGAAAAACTAATACGTCTCTAACAAAAAATGAGTACAAAAAAAGTCTATAATTGTTTTGAATAAAACGTTTTACGTCAAAAGCTTAAGTCTTTAAAATAAATAAATAATTTATTTTTCATCGAATTATTAACTATTTCTATTTATCTTCCTCCCACAAGGTAAGATGTGACACAAGGTCGGGAAAGTGGGAAAGAACCAGCGCTCGAGAATTTGAGCACTCTGGCTTTTTAAAAATTGCCTGAGTAGCCCCGTCGGCATTCCCCGGTAGGGGCGCCTAAGACAGTAAACAATAAACTTACTCCTCCCCAAAGAGGGGAGGCAAAGCCTGTGAGGGTGCACCTCATAGAACTGCACAGGACCGACAACCGATAGACCGGCGTAAATCCAGACACGAAGGCCCGGACAATACCGGTTTATTAGGCGGGGTAAAATATTAACTATTAATAGGTATGTTAACTAGTAATAGTTAAAGAATTATCTTTGTAGAAAAATGTATAAGGTAAAACTTGGTGTAACGGTCAGCATGGTTCAGACAGTTACTCAGTGCTAACAGCGCTGAAACATATCCGACGTTAATACGAATAGATTTTCAGAATTAAAAATTAATGCAATTTATAAAAGTTTTTTTACGCGCTAACTGTATTCCTGAATAGTGATTGAGAGGCTTATAGTTTGGTAATTGCCGATTTAAACCATTTAAAGTTATTAACTTTGCGCTTATTAAACAAGTCTTAATTTGTTGACAAACCAACGGAGTCCTGCCTCTGGGAGTCTAATATGTCTATAACAAGAAGTATTAAAAAGCGAAGAAAAAAAGAGAATCTATACTCTTATTTTGAGAAGGGCGTTTTATATCCAGCGCGCCACGGGTTCTTGAACTCGGGAATCTAGACCCGTGGCGCAATGGATATAGTACTAAGTAAAATTCATTCATCTGAAGGTTGAAGGCGATACGAAAAATGGCGAATTACTGAAGACTTCTTTCCCAGCCATGGCAGATGGAACGAGAGCATGCTACCCCCGTGGATTTAATAAAGGGTTCCGTTCGAAATTCCGTCCAGATTCCCGAGTTCGCCAAAGTACACCTGAAGAAGGTCAGAGGTTACATCGGCGAAACGTTGTGATAAAAACACACAAGCTGAAAACAGGAGTCCGAATATACCAAATTCTACGAACTATCAACCCTCATCTAAAATATTTTTTAAATAATAAACATTTCATTCATAAGTTTCTTTAACCACGAAACTAAAACTTTCGCATTTATTCGTGTAAATAGATACACTTTAAAAGCTTGGTGATGTTGATAGACATTTATTTATAAATAAGTTTCGAATAAAATAAAAAAGATATAAGAAATTTTATCAGAAATACAATATACAGTAGTTTTTTTTTAAAGATTATGATGTGCTGAACGTATCAACGTTAAAATCAATTCGCTTGAGAAAAATACAGGCGTCGTTAACTGGAGAGAGAGAGAGAGAGAGATAGAGAGAGAGAGAGAGAGAGAGAGAGAGAGAGAGATAGAGATAGAGAGAGATTAGGCCAAGCAGTCAGCCAACCACCCGCTCCCTTTTCTTTTTTCTTCTCGCTTTTGCCTGTCGGTAAGAATTCTCGAGAGCGAAGCTAGAGGAAAAGTTATTCTTTTATTATAAACCATGTAAATTAATTACAGTTAATATCGACAAAATTATTGCATATATATAGACAAAATATCACAATGAAATCACAGATTAATAACACCTAACATTAATTAATTATGAACTGTTTTAAAATAGTTTTGTTAATTAGGCATTCAAATGATTGTCTTTAGATCGTTCGTCGGAACTATATATAAGATATTTCCAAATATTATGTTGTATTATTGATTTAAATAATTGAAATCTATACTCTATTTTTTAATTATCTATATTATTAATTATAGTGTTTTTTAATCATGAAATTTTCTAAATAATAATGGTCATTTGCAACTTCGTATTATTTCATAGATAAAAATGGGCATTCTCAGAACAACCTACTTACGTAGAGGCGAGGGTTTGGGCTTTTTATTTTTTGTTTATATAATAGCATCTATACACAAACGCTAGAAGGAAAGTACTATTTTATAAGAATAAAAGTATTTGTAATGTTTTAAGTGTTATTTTGTAGAAGATCAGCATTTAATTAGAAACGTGAGCGAAAATTTTGTGCAAAAAAGTTTCTGGATTTAAATAATAAGTACAATATAAATTCAGAGAAAAAATGCGTAGTTGTATTTTCTTAATATCGTTTTTTTTTATTGTTGTTATGTTCATTTTGTAGCAGTCTGGACAAGCGGTAAGATTTTTAATCAATTGGTGACGCATTTTTCCCGCATCCCGGCATCTTTAGCAAATATCTGAAAATCAAAAATTAAAAACGACAAAATATTCCGTCGGCGCATTGAACTGGCACAATTTAAATTTGGCATCGTCTACCGTCCTGGAAAGGAAAATATTGTTGCTAATACGTTTTCTCGAATATCTGCGCTCACTCATTCTTTACAAGATCGTCGCTACCTTCACTGTAAATTAGGCCACCCTGGAATTATACGACTATTTCATTACCAAATATCGCAAATAGTTGATTCAGACATTGTGTTACCGTTTTGCTTGTCATATCTTTACATGGGAATGCAGAAGGAACCTTTGTGTATTCGTCGATCATCGTAAGTGGGTATTTGTTACCATGTATGAACGTAGGCAGTGACCCTTTGAAATCCATGTTTAATCGCTGGAAGGGTAGTATTGCTTTTATGAGAGTTTCTTTGTTACTGATAATGAATTAAAGTTTTAGATACTAGCAAACTATGACCTTCAAAGATTTTATAAGGTGGCTTAACAGTACAACATAACGCTTAATAAGAATAAAAGACATAACTAAGACAAACAGGAATTAGTTATGTCTTTTATTCTTATTAAAGGTTATGTTGTACTGTTGAGCCACCTTATAAACTCTTTGAAGATAATAGTTATGCTCTTTGTTTTTTTTTGCAACAGATGGAAACGTTATATACATAGACAAATGCATCTGATAAATTGCCCCTGTCGACAATGCTGTCAATGCTTTTGTGGAACGCACTTACTGCATTTGTAACACTGAATGACAGGCGAGTAAACTGGTACAATTAACCATCTACCTTGAAGGCTGTACATTTACGATCCTTGTTACTGATACGGATTTGATTGGAAGCTTGTTTTAGATCGAGAGTAGTGAAAATATTACACCGGCCTCTTCCTTAAACCATTGTAGATATTCCTAGTCCCGCGAGTCATGTGAGTGAAATTGGGTCCGATTAAACGCTTCAGAAAGCGTATGACGATATTGCATTGATGTTTTGTAGAAGAATCTAGGATAGAAACATCGATTTTCTGAAGCAGAAAACTCGTTTCCCTTATATTTTGCGTAGATGTAAATTCACACAGATAGCTGTTCACAATTCTGCAATGCGTTCCACAATGGCGTTTATTATGCATTTTGTGCTATCTAACATATCTAACCCTAACTCTCACCCTAACCCGATTCATGTCAGGATAGGACGCACACGATGGGTGTATAAATACTATCTACACATGAACACTAGAAAGGAAAGTACTATTTCACAAAATGAATAAATATTTTTTTAAGTATTATTAAAAAAAATCAGTATTTAATGAGAAGAGTAAATATTTCGTGGCAAAAACATTTTTTGATTTGAATGCTTAGTCAAATGTAATTTGAATGCTTAGTCAAATGTAATTTGAATGCTTAGTCAAATGTAATTTGAATGCTTAGTCAAATGTAATTTCGGAAGGCGAACGAACGAACCATAGTTGTATTTTCTTAATATCGTTAGTTGTTTGTATGTTTATTTTGTAGCGGTGTTAGAGCGTGACTAGAATTTCTATTAGTCGGTTACGAGTTATTTCTTGCATGGTAACATCTTTAGCAACTTTTAGAAAATCCAAGCCATGTGAGTGAAATTGGGTACGCTGAAACAGGCCAGCAACTATATAGGACTATATTGTATCGGGTGATTTGTAGGAAAGCCCCGCCAAATAAAATCAAACATACTCGCGTTATTAAAAAAACAAAAAGATATGCGGGTTTTAGAAAACTAAGTCTTATTAATTAGGATGAAATGCGATTATATAATTGTGTATTTTCATAAAAAAGATCGTTTGTCTTATATTTCTGCCTCCATATCAACTCACACAGATTGCTGCCCACCAGTCCGCAATGCGTTCCACTGTGGCGTTTATTATGCATTGTGTGCTATATAATCCTAAGCTAACCTCAACTCTAACTCTAACCCGAACCAATGTAAAGACAGGACTCACCAATTAGACAAAGGACATGTGCTCGCACTGCGCATGACTAGCGAGGATAATTTTTTTTTTCAAAACGAAAAAAGATCCATTGTATCTGTCATACAGCATAATGACACGGAAAGGGTTATCGGAGTTTTTACGTTTACGGGACGTTGATGGTATTCAAATAGCGATATGTCATTCAGTTATTCGAGATGATTTTTTTTTCGGACGACAAAATGAGTGACCTAAATCCTAAGACCTCCATGGCCTAAATACACTTCACTTGCCGAGCTGTTTCCCGTTTTGACCTGAGCTACAATAACTCGAAATAAGTTTTTGATCCCTAGCGAAACGTGCTATTAAACTGTCGATGGTTTGATTCCCGCCAAAATAATTCATGTCATCGACCCAATCAGAGGCGAGAATGATTGGCTAAAAGCCTTCAGAGAGTCAAAAATGTTTTTCATGTCGACTTCCTGAAAGTAATGGCTGATACAGATGTTATTAAAACTTCAGTATATATATATATATATATATATATATATATATATATATATATATATATATATATATATATATATATATATATATAAAAGTAATCCAAAAAGCACTTGATTCGCAACTTGAACGACATTCGACTGATTTTTTTACGAATGCGGCTGGCAGCGTTTATTGAAGCTGTGAATGATACAAACCAATCTTTTACATTATTGACTCCAACACTGTTAAGAGTTCGTGTATAGCTCAATAGTGCTAAGGTTGCTGGACAATAGTTTGACCATTCTACCATACCAGAACGCATCTCGCACCCGATGTAATCGTCTACCTGTATAAGAGCCAGATACGCTCTAAGATGGAGTACTACTGCTATATCTGAGGTTCTGTTTGGTTTGGTTATTTTTTTTTTTACAGCATATCAATTTTTTCCGTTTATTTAATACCGAATTAAGTAATTTTGGTCAAAGTTTTTATGGTTCAAGTTCTTTATATCTTAAAATATTTATTCATGGTGTTTGGTTTGGTTGTTTTGTTTTACGGCATATCAACCCTTTCGAGGTATTATATACCGAATCGGGTCATTTTGATAAAAGCTTTTATGCTTCAAGTTCTTTATATGTTCTAGTATTTATTCATGGTGTTTGGTTTGGTTGTTTTGTGGAGGAAAAATATTGATTTTGTTTTTGTTTTTGCAGAACATGATTGAGTTTTGCAAAGGGAAAGGGGTAAACACAATAACATCAATGTTTGCTGCATTTTTTGGTCAGGAAGCCGCTATCTTCAGACAGTCTGATCTGGTAACAGCAGACCATATATGGGGAGATGCTGCCCAGAACACACTTTTCTGTCTTAACAGAGTACAAAATCGGCTCCACAATCTAGTGCGAGATGTTCTTTTCGTGTCGCTACAGCCTCTTTCACACGGAAGATATGCTGTTAGTCACTCTCTGCTGTATAGTTATGTTCATGGTCGGTTCTCGACTGAGCTACCAAACAGGTTGTAAAATATTCACAGCAAACTTTGTCTAGCTACAAACACAACAACAGATTCCTTTCTCTTTCTCTGTATCAAAAAGCAAAGGAAACTTCCATGAACAAAGTTTGTTTCCAAGAACATCCCCTTTGTGGAACAAGATACCACAAGTCTTCTTCTCAACCGATAACAGAATGATCGTCTTCAAGTTTAATGTAAACAGACACTTGCTGAGCCGTTCTTTTGGGCAATCAATTCCCTTTAAACAATTTTCTGCCTATCCCCACCCCCACATTGTTTCCGGTATTCTTGTGGTGGGGATCATCATCCAACTGACGACCTTTATAACCCTTATCCTTGAGTGACCCCTGGGCCTTGATAAGTGGTGACCCATTAGTAAAAGAAAAGTTGATCTTGATTATGATCAGATATCGTGTTGGATAATGGACGTATCTGTTGGAAATCGTTGGTTTGACTTACGCGAATTAACGCGGGGTGGACCCGTCAGCCGAGTATAGAATAGGGCCTGTTCTCACAGTCGGAAATCACAGACGTGATAAGGTCACCGTGTGACGAGATCCCAGATCAAGGGTCAATGTGCACCTGCGAGAAGCTCTGTGACGTCACAGGCCTTTGCGTGGGAAACAAAGGGATCCGTGATGTCACTCGTTCTTCGTGAGAAGCGAGTTTTAGAGTCTGGGGTTTGGAGGCGAACCGATGAGACGTGATTGTTCCCTACAACAGATAAGGGAAATATTTCCTTAAGAAAATAAAGGCGAGAGATATCCTTCCCCCCTCCATGAATGGTTAAAGAAATAATTGTTAAGTAACTACGATAAAGTAGCAATCTGCTCTCTCTCTCTCTCTCTCTCTCTCTCTCTCTATCTATCTATCTATCTATCTCTCTCTCGACGTAGTGAATATCTCCCAGCTTATTAAATAACTAACGCTTGATAAGTGGTGACCCATTAGTACAAGAAAAGTTGATCAGATATCGTGTGTGCCCCTATTTTCTTGCCTCCCTACGTGGGCCAAGTAAAACACAGGGTCGGTTTTTTATCTGAAATAAATGCATCTCCCCAAAAAGTGCACTCTAGGTTTAGACAAAAATAAAAGTTGCCTCAGTCTAAAAAGATTTCTTCTTTACTTACTAAGGACACAACAGATATTACACCTTTGTCCTCGCCCGAAGACAACATCGTGTGCATATGACTACGAATAAGCGTGATTTCAAGATTTAAAAAATTAAAAGTCGATTTATTAATTATTAATTAATTAATAATCGATTAACTAACTAATAATCTTTTTGAAATAGTTAATCAAAAAGAAATAAACACGTGTTTAGTTGCGCACCACTCCCGGCATCCTCTGTGACCGCAAGGTCAGCAACCGTCTAAAGTCGAAGATTAACCGGACGGTTGTGAGACCCGTCGCTTTATACAGCTCTGAGTGCTTACCGACACGAGGAAGACGGGGCGAAGATACGCCGTTATGGAAACCAAAATGCTCTGCTGAATGTTTAGAATTACATTGATCGACCACATCTGAAATAAGAGTATGCGAATGAAGTAATAACGAAGGTCCAACAAAACGCAAATCACTCTGGAGTAAAGAACGAAGGTCCAAAGAAACGCAAATCACTCTGTCCGTAGATCACAAAGTCTTCTGTCAGCTTCCAAAGCAGATCTCTATGTTCGTCACACGTGCACTTACTTCGCACCGTTTCCTTGAAGACGGTAAGAGACCCGCTTTTATTATACTGAGGCACACCTAATTTGCATGCGTGCAATGTGACTTCGCGAGACTCCGCGTGAACCGTACGTAATAAAGGTTCACGGACGCCATGTTGAATTCTTTTCCTTCATCCGCAGCGCACAGGACAGACAAACTCGAGGACGTTTCGCAGGTAAGCCCCCTTCACGTTCCCCACAGCGAAGGCGCGGTAAGACTGCATAACACTGCCCCCCATGGCTGTGCGCATGCGCCAACAAACGGAAGCGCAAAAATTAAAAGTCTATCAACAAAAAAAAAACACCTAAATTTAAACTGGATACAAGTTGTGGATTTTATTTACTAATGCAGTAAAAACATCTTTGTGTTCTTTTCTAAGCAAATATTCACAAATATACTCCCATTGATGAGAAATTCTATTAGCGTTTTCGTTTGTTGTTAGGCAGTCTTACCGAAGGCGCTACGGAATCGCCCCGATTGAGGGCAAGCTGAAAGAAATAGCGGCTCAGATCGTTTGGAAATCTGCTGAGGGCCGACAACGATACCGTCGCGAAACTTGCATTTGCATTAGAATTCACCGGGAAGCGACCGAGAGGAAGGTTGATGATGAAATGAGTAGACACCTTGCAAAAAGTTCACCGTAGAACCGGCCTTCACTTAGACCAAACCTGTGATCGTGTCAAGGGGAGACAAACATCAGATAGAGAGAGATGCGGGGAGGGGGGGAGTTATTTGCTGTGGTTGTAGCTAGACGAGTTCTCGTTGTGAATGCTTAGCGTTGCCCGGGAATTAAATAAGTTCCTAGTTATTAGAATACGAAACAAAACATGGATAGAAAGTTTATATTTAAAACGTGCTGCTGTCACAGTTTTGAACCAGACAAAACCGACTTTTGCCAACGCACGATTACGTAAAGAGTGGGACAAAGGCAAATAAAAACGAACTGGCATCAAAAAATCAAAACAGAGCGGCATTCCAACAGAAAAAGTAATTAAGCAACATTTAATGCATAAAAACACTCACTGTGTGTTTATTTTGATAGAAACAGTTTTTGCTTTTCTCGGCCTCTAGATAAATAAGTGCTTCTACATCTTTCGCATGTTTACGTAAACAGTGGAAAAAAAGCCAAACGAAAAGTCGGTTTTGTCATGTTCAAAAGCTGTACAAGTAGCGGTCTGTCTTATCTCATCAATCTACGTATTTAACAATTGACTAAGTTTTGTCTGTTTCAAATGAGAATGTTTCATCACGTGGCTTCGTATAGTTATCAGTAGCGATCTGTTTTCAAATATGTTTTCGAAGCAAAATTAACTTTTGTCGGTCTAATCCGAGTTATCTACTTCGGTTACATCGTCAGAAGGTTGCCAGCAGCCGGGGTCAGCCGGGGTCAGCCGGGGTCAGCCGGGGTCAGCCTACAGACGACCAAGCGATTCAAGTCAACGCCTGGTGCATCATGACCGACCAGGCCTTTAGAGTGTAGTATCTGTTCCGATGGATACTGCACGCCTGTCCTGTGCAGTTCTAGGAGGTCCACCCTCCCAGGCTTTGCCTCCCCTCTTTGGGGAGGAGTAAGTTTATTGCTTACTGTCTGAGGCGCCCCTACCGGGGAATGCCGACGGGGTTGCCCAGGCAATTTTTAAATGGCCAGAGTGCTCACCTCTCGAGTGCTGGCTTTTCAAACCCCACTTTCTCGACCCGATCTTGGGTCACATCTTACTTGTGGGAGTAAGATAAAACTGGCCTTGTGCCTAACTCCTGGGGAGGAGTAAATAAAACCAGGCCTTTTGGCCAGAAAGAAAGTGTAGTATCTGTTCTGATGGATACTGCACCCCATAGACCGGTGTCTTCTTGGCCTTCGGGGCTTGATTCCGCCGGTTTGTGGGTTTGTCCTGTGCAGTTTTAGGATGTCTACCCTCCCAGGCGTTGCCTCCCCTCTTTGGGGAGGAGTAAGTTTATAGCTTACTGCCTGAGGCGCTCCTACCGGGGAATGCCGAGAGGCTGCCCAGGCATTTTTTGTAGGTCACAGTTCCAACCTTCTCGGGCGCTGGCTTTTCAAATCCCACTTTCCCGACCTTGTGTCACATTTTACCTTGTGGGAGAAAGATAGAAGCTTTTAACTGTCCATTTACATGGCGTTTTGCACATCAGAGATGACGAAGTATTGCCCGTTTCAAATGAGATTCTTTAAATTAATCTCATCTTACACTAATTGCTAATGTTTATAAAAACTTTCCACTATTTTTTTCGTTTATTTAATATAGATATATTTGGTAAATAACGATTTATTGTTCTCTTTCATCGAATCAATAATCCAAACTCATATTTCCCGCGGCGATGTACAAATGAGCAGCTACTGATTATTGGTTTCAAACGAAATAATTCAAAAATACAGAATAACAATATTTGGTTGGGGTAATCAATTTCCTTTACGATGCATGTCTAAAAAAAATAAAATACATGATTTAATTAGGTTGAACAAAAAGCCGGAAGTAAACGCTTTTATCTAAATTAAAAGAACAATTATTTTACTCACGTTTTTATTTTACGAATTGGATTTCTTAAATTTTATTTCGTTTAATATTTTTGTCTTCCACGTTGCTAATTATCATGAAGCTCGGAAGTATGCAATTTTAATTCTTTGAAATACATACATTCATAGATAACACACGTGTATATATATATATATATATATATATATATATATATATATATATATAGGTATCCCGAAACAGTTTTTCATGGTAAACAACTGATGATCCCTTAAAATAGTGTTAGCAACTAACTAATATAATAACTGTAAAAATAAATTGACTTACATGAGTGATTTTCCACTGGAAGACTTGAGACTATAAGTTTTTTATTTTTTATTTATTTTTTATTTTTTATATAGTTTTAATGGTTGAGAAACTTCCGAGACTATATATGTATATATATATCTGTATATATATGTATATATATATGTA
>OY744545.1:11950875-11960875 GCA_963556195.1 Sepiola atlantica
TATAGGGTTATATATAGGGTTATATATGTAGGGTTATATATAGGGTTATATATAGGGTTATATATAGGGTTATATATAGGGTTATATATAGGGTTATATATGTAGGGTTATATATAGGGTTATATATAGGGTTATATATATAGGGTTATATATAGGGTTATATATAGGGTTATATATATAGGGTTATATATAGGGTTATATATAGGGTTATATATGTAGGGTTATATATAGGGTTATATATAGGGTTATATATATAGGGTTATATATAGGGTTATATATAGGGTTATATTTAGGGTTATATATAGGGTTATATATAGGGTAATGTATAGGGTTATATATAGGGTTATATATAGTGTTATATAGGGTTATATATATAGGGTTATATATAGGGTTATATATAGGGTTATATATAGGGAACGGAAAACGCCAACTCTTATGCTTAAAAAGGATTTTCAGATCAGATAGAGAACTCGTTTGACATTGCTCACCATCTCGATACGATAGTGTGTTCGGTTGAAAAAGTTTTCTACAACTGAACAAATGACATTAGCGATGATTTTGTGTTGTTGAGGTGTAAAACCGATAGCCAGGGGGGAGCAATAGGCAGAGGACCGATATGAAGATGACTGAACTTTTCAGAGTTCAGAGGTAAATCCCAGCTTAAAGACCAGGGCACGATTCCACTGAAGTAATCTTGAAGTTGGTCATAGTTTCTTCTAGATGATACCAGCTTTACATTGTCTGCAAATAGTAGCACCTTTTGAGTCAATTCATTTGGCAGATTATTGAATGAGATGAGAATCAGAACTGAACCAAGTACTGAACCTTAAAGCATCACATTGCATGTAGTCGCTCCCTTAGAAAAACAACCAGTCACCTGGAATGGCCCAATTTGTCCTTATTTGATCTATATTCATCATTTATTTATTTACGTTTTTGATTACAGTAAAACTGTCGATTTGTACATAGCGAAGGATTGGTCATTGCGTATGATAAATGAGATGGCGTTGAACAATGTTTCTTCATTAAAAGATATAGAAAATTAGTTTAGGTTTGGCCAACGATTATAATATTATGAGGATAAGTAAAGAAACTATACATACACAAAATGTATTTATTAGGGAAATGGCTATTGATCAACGCAAATTAACATTAAATGCTTAAAATTTTTTTTAAATTCTTAATAGAGCTTGCATGTATATCACTGCATTAAAATGATTGAATATCACCATTATTTTCAAATTCATTCTCGTTCAATGATTTCAATGAGTCTTTTATGTTTTGACGAAATTTGGATACTTTGTGCAGTTCAAATTTCTTAACGAATATTTTTCTTTGTAGAGCACGAACCATCTCTATATAGTGATTATTAAAGCAACCCTTTTCTTCTGAGAATCTTTGGAGTGGTTCTGCATTTCTTTTCGCGACATTAAGAAGAGTGTACGTTCGTTAGTATATCGACAAAATATCTTTAAATGCATTAATTTATAGAAATATATCAATTAACATTATAAGTTGCTTTCTTAATTGCTCAGCTTAGATAATAACGTAGAAAGTTCATATGTAATGTTGTTCTGAGCGTAGGAAGTTCATAGCCTATGGAGTTTATTTATATTTTATAATTTTATCTTATTAATTTATTTGTTTGATTTTTATCATACTATTATTCTCACAATATTATTATTCTTATATTATTTTATTCTTATAATATTATTAATTTTATATTATTATTATTTTTATATTATTTTATTCTTATAATATTAGTATTTTTATAATATTATTATTTTTATAATTTTATTATTCTTATATTATTATTCTCATAATAGTATTATTCTTATAATATTATTATCATATCATTATTCTTATAATATTATTATTATTATTATTATTATTATTATTATTTTTATAATTTTATTATTTTAATGATATTATTATTCTTATATTATTTAATTCTTATATTATTATTTTTATAATATTATTATTCTTATTATATTATTATTTTTATAATATTTATATTTTTATAATATTATTTTTCTAATACTATTACTATTCTTATAATATTATTATTTTTATAATATTTATATTTTATAATATTATTTTTATAATAATATTACTATTCTTATAATATTATTATTTTTATAATATTATTATTCTTATAATATTCTTATTCTTATAATATCATTAGTCTTATGATAATATTCTTCTTATTATTCTTCTTGTATTATTCTCATATTAAATGGGAGCGATGTGACTTAGTTATTATTTTTTATTTATTCATTATTTTTTTATACTTTAAAAAATATTCCAAACTGTATCCATCTAGGAGTTTCTGATATATTTCCATTCTGAGAGCGTACGATACGGACACAGACCTCACGCTATCATTGTAACAGCTTTGTTCCAAGCGAAATATAATTACATACGAACTCTGGTTAATATAGTTTCAGAATATAACAGATACTGAGGTCATATTTCCAAAATCGATGTAGGGGTTTCTGACATATTTCCCTTCTATGGACGTCTGGCACGAACGCAGACCCCGCGATATTATTACACTATCCTTGGACAGAACAGATACTGCACTTTGAATTATTTATTTGCAGAAATATTAAATAATTACATTTAAAACAAATTAGGCACAAGGCAATCAAAAATGTGTGAAAAATGGGTGTCGTTGGTCATCCTTTCTCTAAAGTGATAAAAATGTCTATCTTACTCTTAACTAGAATAAACTCAGTCACCAAAATACCACATTTTCAATAGGGACCGTCTTACTTAATATGCTCCCAATTTATTGGACATTTTATTATTCATTAATATAGATATATACAAATATTTAATTGGAATAAAACGGAGAGTGGGAAAGGACAAAAAAATGGTTAGTAAGACCCTCCCAACTTTTTCAAAATAATAAACCGCCCACTGTTTTCCGGTTTGTTCAGAACCGAAAACAATCAGGTAAATGTTTAAATGGGAGTGAAATCTAAGTGGGAGAAAAAAAACGAGGGATAGAGTTTTGAGAATGGGTGGTGTCCTTCCAAGCAAAGTGTATTTTTGTTCGAGTTTCACGTTACTTTTTTTTTTAATTGTATTTGAATCGAGCGGTCCTATCTTAAAAATAAGACCGTGTAAGGTGATAACGTACTTACAAATATGAAAATGTCTTACAGTATTATTATATAAATTATTCTACGCTACCAAATATTAATGTATGTTATATTATATCAGATAACACCCAAAACAGATCAAATAAACGAGACTTGTATAACTTGTGTTCATTTTCGTATTCATTGTGACTAAAAAAAGTTAAGGTGAACAAATATCGAGCAAAACGCTATTATTTTGCGACACTTGAATTCCCATTTCCGGCAATGAAGGATAAACAATGAAAACGTTTGTAATGAATCGAAATGTAATTCAAAAGAATGTCTTGAGAATTATAAAACAAAAATGGCGCGATTAATTTTTTTTCTTTTTAATGTCGAAAAAACGATTCAAATATCCTGAAGGTTTTTAACGAAGTAATTCATTTTGAAGATGTTATGAATATGAGTTACAGAAAGGTGAAGAAAAAAGAAAATAATTATTAAGCGTATAAAATATTAATGGAAAAGAAAGATGAGATCGGAGAGGGGGATGACGGGGGGGACTTTTAAGAACGAATGAAAGAAGATGAACTTTATGATAAAAAATAATAGCTCTGCTTAGTCGGTGTAACCCGGGCGATTTTTATGTTTGTGGAAGCTTCGGTTGGTTCTTAGCAGAGAGAAAGGAAAGTTCCTTGCTGTTGTTATGGCCAGACGAGTTATTGCTGTGAATGTTGTACAGGGCGGGGAGAGTGTGTTAAATACTGAAGCCTGGTCGAAGACTTTCTATTAATATAATGATACAGTAGAGAGAGGCTATCACCACCTCTTTTATGTGAAGAGGCTGCCGGGACGAGAAGAGCTGACCCCTACTAGATTGCGAAGTCGATTCTATACTCTGCCAAGACAAGAAAGACTGCCCCGCCCGGCACGTACCTATGTAGGTCAGCAGTACTCCATCTTAGGATCACTCTTGTTCATATACACGTAGAGGATTGCATTACGAGTTAGATACTTTCTTAAGCGGTAGAATAGTGTGTTTTTAAAATACCTTTTTCGAAGTTGAATTCTCTGAAATCTTCCAAGAATTCCAGTATCATATCGATCATCTAGTAGCTTCAGCTTCGGGGTTTTCCGGCATTCTTCGGCGGGGCTATTCTTTGAACGATAATAACGATGGTTATCTCTCCTGAAACTTTTTGACGACTTTTCTATTTGCTGTTAATTATAATACATTTATACTGATGAATGATTACGACAACTTGTTCTTTTATTTCACCTTAGTCGTCCTTGTCATGTGACGGGTGGAGTGGAAAGAGAGAGATAACCTCAGTTTGCTTGTTATGGCACGGTGGAACGGTGTAGCACAACATCGTTAACTTCTTTGATCACCACGGATGGTTGTCATATTGCCCGTCATCTGTCTGACACGTTAGTCAATACCTAATTAATAAATAGTGGCGTCTTTCTATAGTTTGTCAGGGGTCCACTTCGTCGACAGAAACATGTGTTCGTCTCTCTGACACATAGGTTAGTATATGCTAAGTGGATAGTGACGTCTCTCCATAGTCGTGGCAGTAGACGTCATCGCATGGTTGCTTGCTTTCCTCTTGTCGGTTTGTGATGATAGCAGCTGCTGTCTTGCTCTCTTTCCTTGTAGCTGTCATAATGGATTTGTTTTAAATTGAACTGTTATGGCTAAAACGTTATACCTCTCTTACTACATAGACAACTGCATAGGCTTTTAAAAGCCACAGTTGTCTAGAGTCTTTGAAAATTACATTAATTTGTCCCAAATGCGAATGAATGCTCCATTAAATATTGCCTCATGAAAATGTAAGTTAGTATCAAATTGAATTCGATAAACGTGGAGAATATCATCTAACGTATTTTTTGATATACGGCATAATCATGTTCACACACCGGTTCCCGTTAGATCACCGAAGTTAAGCGACGTTGAGCCTGTCAGTACTAAAATGGGTAGCCATTTGGGAATATCAGGTGCTGTATGTGCTTTCCCCTTATCTCAGCATTGTTTACAGTCGTACTGGACTTATCCTTGCCACTGGACTTATCCTTGCCACTGGAACCAGGCAGTACCGACCCAAGAGAGGTGGGGTTGAGGATTACGCAACCATTCCTTTACAATTATACGCACAGTCACCCTTACATGGGATATCCATTGTTTCTAACTACGGAACAGAGACCATGATGACATTTTAAAAAAGATTTCTCACGCTAATTTGTATTTAAAGTATCAGCTTAGAGTAATAAATCAAGAAATATTTATCTCAAACAATGTGGGTATTTTGGTTGGTTTAGTCGTTTTGTTTTACGGCATATCAATCCTTTTTCGGGTAATTTAATACTAAATACGGTCATTTTGGTAAAAGTTATCATGCTTCATGTTCTTTGTCTTCAAATATTTATTCATGGTGTTTCGTTTGGTTGTTTTGTTTCACGGCATATCAACCATTTTTGGGGGTTATTTAATGCCGAATACGGTCATTTTGGTAAAGGTTTAATGCTTCAAGTACTTTATGTCTTAAAATATTTATTCATTGTGTTTCGTTTGGTTATTTAATTTCACGACATATCAACCTTTTTTCGGTTATTTAATGCCGAATACGGTCATTTTGGTAAAAGTTTTTATGCTTCAAGTTCTTTATGTCTTCCAATATTTATTCATGGTGTTTCTTTTGTTTGCTTTGTAGAAGAAAATTGTTGTTTTCGTCTTTGGCTTTGCAGAAAATGATTGAGTTTTGAAAAGGGAAAGGAGAAATAAATCAATGTATATACTTACAAATGTAGCACAGTATGTGTGTGGGGGGCAGGGGGCTCTTTTGATCCCCCAATTTATCCATAGTTAACTTTGTTGATAGAAACCGTTTTCGTCTCTCTGAAACATAACTTACAGATTCTTAGCGGATGTGTTTCAACAGCAGAAAGAGAGTTGTTCGCTTTCTTCTTCCCTCTTTGTGATGATAGCAGCAGCCGTATTCCTCTCTTCTCTGGTAACTGTAATACTGGATACACATACCAAAGACAAAAAACAACAATTTTGTTGCTAAATTGCTTATGTTCTTTGTTGCTTTCTTCTTTGAGAGTATTTTCTTAGTTTCATTTTCTCCCCCACTGTCATCGCCGTGGTGTTTTAACAGCACAAGCAGAGTTGTTCGCTGTTCTCTTGAGAGGTGAAGACGACAAATATGATCACAAGCAGACCTCTTTCATAGCTGTGTCTGTAATAATGAGTAAACATAAAAACAAAGACGATCACGTGTTTTCTTAATGACGTCATGCTTGCTACCCGGCGGAGGGGCGAACAAATGCAAAGCTTTGAAAACAGCGTCCGAATACAACTAACGCACATGCCAAAGACGAAGACCTTTCGTTTCGTCAGATCTTATTTCGGGCTTCCTGTTCGTGACGTCATATCTTGCCACGTTGTCCTTATTCTAAACTCTTAAACTTCTAATGGAATTTTCAAGATTGTTACTTAATTTTAACGTTACGTGGAAATTTTCAGTTTTAGCCTAACTTTTACGCACCCGCATCTAATTATTGCTGCAAGAAGGAGGCATAGATGGAGAAAGAGAGAGAAAGAAAAATAGTAAGAGAGAGAAAGAGACAAAGAGAGGGGGCAGAGACAGAGAGAAAAAAAGAGACAGGGGGAGGGAGAGGTGGAGAGATACAGAGAGAGAGAGCGCGAAAGAGAGAAAAATAATAAGAGAGTGAAAGAGACAGAAAGTGGGGACAGGGAAAGAGAAAGAGAGAGAAAGAGAAAGATGGAGAGAGAGAGGGTGAGATGGAGAGATACAGAGAGAGAGAGAGAGAGAGAGAGAGAGCGAAAGAGAGAAAAAAACAGAGAGAGTAAGGGAGATAAAAATAGATAAAAAGAGAAAGAGGGTGAGAGATAAAAACGGAGAGAGACAGCCTTATATTGCTTTAACGACTGATCTCAATACCTCGTTATATACGGTATAATCGTAACGATTCCGGTCGATTTCCCTTTCATAAAATATTCCCTAAATTCGTTTATGACGCCACTCCTCACGTGATATCTACTTCCGCTCTCACCATTCACACGTTTATCAAACCTGACCTTTTTACCTCGACAGATACCCACTTGCTAAGTTTTGATATGCAACCGTAGATTTTTGTTTTTAATATTATGCATGACAAAGCTTGATTCGCATAAATATAAAGTTGAACACAAACAAAATTATTTTGTTTCCTGTAACATTTTCAATTTTTTTTTCAAGCGCACAATAATTTTGTGCCATGCGGGTTGCAAAAATACAAATTTAGATTTGCTTCCTTCATTGATATTTTGTTTAATTAGCTTAGTTAACCAAGCTTATACACTTTTCTATGCGATATTTGTATTTTAATTAGTGAAGTCTACACATAACAATCGAACCAGCAATCGATAAAGGAAATACAAGGCGAGGATCGATAGTGAAAATGCAATTGTGCGATACAAAAGGTGCAGGTCAACAAAACAATAGTTGCAACTGCTGAGTGTATGCACAGGACAATAACAAAGTGAATGTTCGATTAATCGATTTTATTTTAGTGTTGGGGTGATTAATTGAAATCGGGAATCGAAAAAATCAAAACATTTTGGGTAATCAGACCCGAAGAAGATGAGCCTCATTCCCGATTTTAATAGCGATTCTTTTAATTCTTTTCTTTGTTTAAAA
Source organism: Sepiola atlantica (assembly GCA_963556195.1). Lineage (NCBI taxonomy): Eukaryota > Metazoa > Mollusca > Cephalopoda > Sepiida > Sepiolidae > Sepiola > Sepiola atlantica. Next base: position 11,958,668 of record OY744545.1, read on the forward strand.
CTTAATTTTCCATTGCTTGTTCTCAGATGAATTTATAAATATTCATTGATTTTAAATCTATCAGTAAAACTAAAATATAATAGTAAAGAAGTTGGGTCAAAAATGGCACCGGAAAATGGCACAGGTAAAAATGCACGGGTGGATGATTAAGAAAAAAATGGCACAAGTGAAAAATATTGATGAAAATCTTACAATGAGTTTTCAACATATTGGATACAATATATAAAAGGGAACACATTGAGAAGTTGGCCAAATTCAAACGAAAACTATATCAGCATTTAAAAGTAGATGCTTTTCCGTAAAATATGCCTCACCTAAAATAAAATAAAATTCTCACTTTTAAGGCGATTTTAGAATCGAGATCGAAAATGATAAACGAAAAAACTATACTTATTTATATTTTAATCAACGTTTCATATTTATTTCAAACATTCTAGGATTATTAATTTAAATAAGTACAATGAAGTAGATACATTAAATCAATTAAATCAATCATCCTTGAGAAAAATCATCAAATAAAGACGAAACATTGATGAATATATAAATAATCTTGGTTATGACTACATAGAGAAATAAAGAGGACTATATATGTGTCTTGGGTTTGCTGTGAAACGCACGTAAGATATAAAAAAGTATTACATTTGAAAAAAAAATGTTTTTGAAACGAGGAAGAAATACAAGTATTCACGGAAATATGAAAATTAAGAAATGTGTGAGAATAAATAAAAATTATTATTTGGAGAGAGTTTTTCCTATGCTCGTTGGAAGGCAAGTATAAGTATACATGCTCTGAAGCTTGTTATCACACTTCATTGAGATTGCAATTTGAAACATTTTCGGATATTATAAGAAGTAGAAACTTAAACATATATATTTTATGAGCACTCACAAAAATTAATTATATATATATTGTATATGTTATGTATGTTATATTATATATATATATATGTTATATTATATATATTATATATGTTTTATATTTATATGTGTTATATTATGTATATATTATATATAGTATATATATTTTATATTTTAGTATATATGTTATATATATTATATCATGTATATATATTATAAATATTATAATATATATCATATATATATATTATATATATTATATATATCATATATATATACCATATATATTTATTATATATATCATATATATATATACCATATATATATATTATATATATCATATATATATCATATATATATATTACATATATTATGTATATATTACTAAATATTATATATATATTACTAATATTAAATTATCACTTAGATAATTTATGTACGTATAAAATAATACATGTACTTATATATATACATACATTATATATATATATATATAATGTATATATATATATATATATATATATATATATATATATATATATATATATATATATATATATATAGTAATCCAGATAGGGTAAAAATCCACAGGGTAGAACTCCAAAGGGAATCAAACCGGGCTTATAAAAGAGTGCTCAATAAAATATATAGCTGTATTGTGAATTCTTTTATTCAAACATGTACAAAATCTGCTACACTGGTATCTCGATGTTATCGATCTACAGCTGAGGTCTCATCAGGCAGATCATTTTTTTTATGATCCAACCTGGTCGTTTAATTCCAGGAAGAATAAAGTCAAGCAAAGAAGAAGAGGAGAAAAAAATAAAAGTCATGTGACCGATTTTAAAAAATATATTTGTCGTTAGAAATTCATATTTTCATTTTTTTTATCCAACGCTGAGCTGGGGTAGAGGGGGGCGAGGAAAAGAAAAGAAAAAGAAAAAGAAGGAAAAATATATTTGCCGTTAGAAAAGTTTAATTTACATCTATTTGTATTTTTATTTTTTATTTTTATCCAACGCTGAGCTAGGGTAGGGGGGTTGAAAGAAAAAAAAGAAAAGGAAAGGGGAGAGGGCTAGAGAGGGGTTAGGGGTGGGTGTCTATAGCCATTTAGGATTTGTCGCGGGCTGAGAATGGTTAATGTAAGATCCGAGTTAAATTCATATTTTTATTTTTATCCAACGCTGGTCTGGAGAAGAGGGGGCCGGGGGAGATGAAACAAGGGAGAAAGAGAAGGTAAAGAAAGAGAGAGAAAGAAGGTGTCAAGATTGTATGTTTGTAGCCATTTAAGAAAGTTATCGTGGGTTGATGCGTCTGCTTCCTGTACATGGCATTGTGTTAATCTATTTC
>OY744545.1:11968375-11973375 GCA_963556195.1 Sepiola atlantica
TTTTTAAAAATTCATAACTTTTTTATTTATTGATTTTTTTAATTTTTTTTTTTAGAATAAGTAAAGGACCCCTTCCGAAGCAAGCATGAGCCGTATTAGCCCTAAGGAACGTACCCTCATTTAGAAAACATTATTTTTGCTTAAAAAACTGAAAACAGTGTAAAAAACAATACTTTAGTTTTTGTAAGTTTTAAGAAGTGTTTTTCGGCTAAAATTTGTTTTGTTTATTTCAAAAAATCTCGGAAGGGTCAGTCTACACACACATAAAGTTTGGTGAGTTTAACTTTTATTTTGTGGAAGTTATTCAAATTCAAGTTATTCAAATTTAAAGATAGGACCCTTATTTTGGCCCACCCTGTATATATATATATATATATATATATATATATATATATATATATATATATATATATATATATATATATATATAATCAAGGAGAACACCTCTCTGTCTATGCATGTCTGCCCCTAAAAACGAAAAAATACTAGGAAGTATACTTCAATATTATGACATTCACATTCACAATTTGCATGTGAACATAATGGATGTATTTTTTCGTCTCTGGCTGCCTCTTAAATAAGCTAAATAAAATTTTCAAACATTTTACACAATGAAATTAATCTATTTATTAGCGTTAGTTTAAGAGTATTAACATATATCTGTATAGCTCGGTGAGTAAGATATCTAGATGACAGTATCAAGGTTGCTGTTAAAGTAAACTCTCCCTACCATGCTGGTGCATATAGTGCTATTCCACACTCTAACCTGGGCAACACCGGGTAGCTCTGCTAGTATATATATATATATATATATATATATATATATATATATATATATATATATATATATATATATTTATTTATATATATGTGTGTGTGTGTGTGTGCGTGTGTCGCCTTCCTTCGTCTAGGCATATTTGGTTAAATATGATGGACACTTTTTATATGCATATTTTCGCTAACTTAATCTCGTTTTCACAAACAATTTCCTATATATCGCTAAAGAAGCTTTTATTAGCAACGGCTTTCTCAATTATATCGCGTACGAAGAAATGAGACGCTCTATTAAATACATTCACCGGCGTAAAAAAAACATTGCAAAACTCCACTTAATAAACATTGCAAAACTCGACTTGATAGACAAGAACACCTAAAACTCTTCTTGCGGAAGCAAATGCACAATACTTACACAACAGATGAAAACACCTTTGGAATGTTGGTATAGAAGAATACGCTTCCCAGCAATCCCATGAAAAAATAAAAGCCTTTATTTATAATATATATATATATATACATATATATATATATATATATATATATGTAAAATAAAAATGGAATAAAGGATAAGCAAATCAACAACTAGCAAAAATATAAATTCAATTTGTTGATTTGCTTATCCTTTATTCCATTTTTATCTTACATTTTTTCTGAAACATCGTTTCTTTTATTCCTCATATATATATATATATATATATATATATATATATATATATATATATATAAACTTCTAACTTAGTTATTAACAATGATTACTCAGTTTACCTTTTAAATCGCTTGACGGTAAACGTTTTTCTATTTACTGTTTTGGTATTTAAACCGTGAAATATTAATAAATTGATTTGAGATACCATTTATATTTTCTCTTCTTATTTATTTTTGTTCATCTGTTCCACCTTCTGGTACCTATATCGCATTGCTCCTGCCTCGGATTACGAACTTACATTTCTATTTACCAGCAATGCTTCAAGCAAACTACAATTTCCTTTTATATATATATATATATATATATATATATATATATATATATATATATATATATATATATATATATATATTTGAAAATTTCTTTGAGAAACCAGTAAACAGACGCGTGAATTCATATCAATAAATGAAAATTTATTTAATCATTTTTTTTTTCTTTTCTTATAATCCCAAATTTTCGGTTTTATCAAACCATAATCATGGTAAACAGACATTGTATTTCTTCTTTTTTTTTTTTCCTGGTAAAAATCTGACGGCGTGGCCGAAGATTTACGATCTCCTCCGATCTTTTTGGGGAGTTTTTTTTTTTTTTTATATGTCCGATATTGTAGTGAAGGCCCTGGTTGGCCGAGGTGAATAATATAAGTGTTACTACAGTTTTAGAAGCGTCGTTAGTAGATATATTTGAAAATTTCTTCTTCTTCTTCTATATATATATAAACTTCTAACTTTGTTATTAACAATGATTACTCAGTTTACCTTTCAGCATGGTGTGGCATCGCCGTTACGTTGGAGGTGCCGTTCAGAGTAACCTTTTCTGCCTTGAAAGAGTAGAAAACCAACTTCGAAATCTTGTGGACGATGCCCTTTCCTCCTTCCTGAAGCCCATTTCGCACAGAAGAGACGTTGATAGTCTTTCGTTATTTTCATGGCAGATGTTCGACTGGGCTTCAATCTATGCCCCCCCCCCATCTCCGTAAAATATTCACAACCAAAACTCGTTTACTACAACCACTGTAAATAATTTCTCTTTTTCTCTCTGTACCTGAAACTAAACAAAACTCCCATGAGCAAAGTTTATTTACCTAGAACTGCCCGTCAATGGAACACAGTACCACGGGGCTCCTTCCAACTATTCAGTTTTCACGTAAACAAATTCTTTCGTAGCCGTCCTCTTAAATAATCAATTCTGACTAGTGTAGAACAGTTATTAGTAATTCCATCGATGTTCCACCGTCCACCTGTCAAACTAAGTTAACCGTTGTCCTCGAGTGGCTTTTGGGCCTTAATAAGCGGTGACTAGTTTTAGTTTATTTCCGTGTTCTATCATCATCATCAGCATCATCATTGCATTCGGTTTAACGTCTGTTCTACATGCTAGAATTCGTTTAACGGCTTTAAAAACTGACTTCGAAACTAACCTATCTCTGACCAAGTCTTTATTTATCCCTTTATGACATTTTTATCACCTTCCAATATGTTTTCCTTTGCCTTCCTCTGTGAACTAGACTTCTTTCATTCTTACTAACGGGCACGACTTATCAAGGACCAGGAGCCACTCAAGGATCGTAAGTTATGATCCACTCCACAAGAGGATCGGAAATATTGGGTAGGATGGGTAGAACATTACTTTGGGGCAGGGGCGGGCAACCTCCGGCTTGCGGGCCACATCCTGTTATGCTTTATTATTGCAATCCGGCCAGCGGACCTCCCAGTAAAACTCATATTATTTTGTGACATAGACGTAAAAGTAGGTTTCGATTAAGATTTACAGTGGGTTAAAAATGCATAAATATCAGCAAGCGATGATGCATGTATATTTCATTTTTCTTTAACTATTAATTTCAAATCCTTGGCATGAGATAAAAATAGAAAAAGAGAAAAAGAGAGGCAAAGAGGAAACGAGAGACGAGGAAAGGGCATGAAACAGAGAACTTATGTGAAGTGTGTCAAAACGAATGCTGGATCAACTTGCTACTTCCCCCGTCATTATATTTTATGATTCCAAAATAACTCTTCGTCGCGCCTTTTATAAAATCACATACAGAAGTCTCTTGAGAAAAAATATCAGATTTGTAGAGTGTTCAATGCAATTTTTGTACAATTTATTCATGTAAACAAAATATAGTAATTCTGAGATTTCGTGTTTCACTCCGGCCCGCGATCTATTTCTAAAAGTCTCATCTGGCCCTCACCTTGAAAAGGTTGGCCGCCCCAGCTTTAGGGGAATTGATTGTTGATTGAACGGCTCAAGTGTTTGTTCGCATAAGACTTGAAGACGACCATGCTGTAGTCGGTTGGGAAGCAGGCTCAATGTATCCTGTTACATAGGTAGGATATTCTAGGAAAAAGCTGTATTTATGGAAGTTTTGTCTGTTTTTTGGTAATGAGAGGATGAAAAGAACCTGCTACCTTAACTTATCTACATCTACTAACCCAGGAACCATAATCCAGTTTTAAACGTGGCAATACCATCGGAGTCTCCTGTTCTGCACACATTTTCCTATACTGCCCAGATTTAATTTTGTAACTGATAGTGTCTTCTTTGATCGTGAGGGTAGAACATTTTTTAAGATCTGGACGTATTTTGAACGCGAAAACGCCAGTCAAGGGTGTCGTAACTTCATGTGAAAATGTCGACATTTTTGGGAAATTTGTTTGTTTCTCTCTTCAAACGTGTGTTTTTATAGGCAACTTCGTAGATGGTTCTAGATTCGACCGTTTTTTTTATCGCACATAGATTTTATTGACTAATCTGCGCGTAACCGATTACGTAACGCATGCGCACGTCATTCGAATTGTCATCCTCTCGGCAAAAATTATCATCATCATCATCATTAGTTTATTTTATCACTCTTGGTTTCTTTCCACATTGTTTAATCCCTGGCTAGACGCGGCCAAGTAGGACATAGTTGGTTATCGAAGTCGTCTCTCCACTGAGTGTTTGGCCTGTAGGTCTTTTACCATTGCCTCTGGGTCCATTCTGTCGCTTTATATGTCAACCTGTTGTCTGTACATATCGAAAGCTAACCTTCCATCTATGTTTTGTCGTTCGTGTGGTGGTGATGATGTCATTTGCTATCTGATCCAGGTATTTCTTTTTCTATCACGTTAACTAATGCCGAGCATATGTCGCTCCATTTTGCATTGTGCCACTCTTAGCTTTTATATCGCTGCATTATTAAGTGCCTATGTTTCGCTACCAAATGTCATAACAGGCACGGTGTATTTATTAAATGTTAATCGTGGACTTTATATTCTTCATGATGCTGTCTACTTTGGAAAAGGCTGTCCATTCAAGCGCAATTCGCCTTTTTATTACAGGCATGATATCAGCGTCACTTCTTACCATCTTTCCTAGGAAGAGTTACTCTACACTGTGACCTTTCACTGTGACTGGGTCTTTTCTAGCATATTTGTTGAACATGACCTTTGTTTTTTTAGCGTGCATTTTAAGACCATTTAGCTTATTATATAATATAGAAAATAAGTAAAATTATAGGGAACATCGTAGATAG
>OY744545.1:11978375-12010875 GCA_963556195.1 Sepiola atlantica
AAATACCTTAAGTCCTAAGTCGTTCAATGGAAAATCACTCATGTAAGTAAATTTAACTTTTTCAGTTATTATATTAGTTTGCTTCTAACATTATTTAAGTGATCATCAGTTGTTTACCATGAAAAACTGTTTCGGGAATTTAAAATATATATATATATATATATATATATATACTAGTAGCAAGGCTACCCAATGTCTCGTGGTTTCTATTTCTGTACGTAGATTAAAGAAAGAGAAGAAAAGTGGAACGAGGCACTGTGCGTAATATTGTAATTTTAAATGTATAAGTTCATTTATTAACAAAATTAGAGTAAAAATGCTTAGCTCTGGTGAGTTTCGATCTCATAACATCTGCAGCAAAGTAGGGCGTGCTAACCGATTGAGCCACCTAACTGACTCTATCGCTTACAACCAAGTGTCAATTATAACCAAAACAGGCGGCATTCTTTCTGTCTTAATGTCTACCTTTCAACCTGTCAACTAACGGCAATGAAAGAATGAAGAGAAAGAAAGCGAACAAAAACATAAAGACTTCCTTTCCGTCTCTTAGAATCAGAACTTGTGACATTCTTTCCATATTCCTAGTATTTTACTTTCTCTTCCTTTCCCTTGTCAGATAAACGCAACGAAAGAAAAAAAATTCTTTTTACATTGATGAAGATCGAAAAAGTATATGTTATTAAATAAGTACTCGATGATTTGGGTAGAGGTATTAGGACATTTGACTGTGTGGGTAAGAACTCCTCCGCTTTTCTTTATTTATGCGTGATAAAAAATAAGTACTTGCCCAGATTAGGACCAAGCTAAAATCGTAGTCAATCGTTATGTAAGCATGCTGAATCGATATAGATAGCATACACACATCACTGGAGGAGATCAGTCAGTATCAGTCTGTCTACTAAAATAACTACGGAATGACAATGATACTTTTGTTATTGTGTTACTCGCAATAGTAAACTACGAATGACTACGAAAACATTACATAATAATTGTGCTGGTTTTGTGACTCGTATGTTGCTCAGGAAAACGCGTCGGCCAAAACAATCAAACTAATAACAGCAAGAGAAGTCCCCCTTCACTAAATTCCAACTCCTCTTCATAACTGAGCTACCAGGATGGTAGAGCTCTGATTAAAATTTAACAGGAACAACGTCAAGATCTGTCTTTGCGTGTTGCAAGCGAGGGTGTGTCACGTTCGGAACCGAAAATCAATCAAGTAAGGATAACAACGTTGCTGATGCGCATGTGCAGACATTCTTTTGTGTGTGTTTCGGCCAAACCTTCCCCGACTTCGTATGCAATCATGGAAGGTATAAAAATAACAAAGAGAACCTCATGCAGACCAGACAATCCTGAGGCACGATCTTCATGGACTCTATGCAGAAGTAAGGTCCACTCGAAAACAATAACAACAACCACAATATAAACAACAATAACAGACAACAACAGCGGAAGGACAAGCGTAGCGTATGGCGTGAGGCTTTTGTCTATCTCTAAAAATTTACTATCAGACCATGTATAGAATACTTTTGTCAAATTTGGGCTGGTGAATCCATGTCCAATTTGAGGGTTACTTGTAAGGTTCGGAGGCGTATTTTTAATTTGATTGTCTCCACCATTTTTCTTCTCTGCACCCTCTCTCTCACAGATATGATGTTGCTAGTCTCAGTATTTTCAATAAATACTATTATGGCATGCGTTCTTCATAATTGTCTGATCTATTCCCTGCTTCCTTTGTTCCAGCTCGTGTTACTCGTTGGTCTAGTGGTCTTCGTCAATTCGTTGTTTTGATACCTTATTGTAATACAGCTTCCTATTCCAGTAGCTCTTTCCAAGAACTGTGGACTTGTGAAACTCTCTTGCTGCTGACTGTTTTCGTTGGTTTGTTCAAGATTAAGGCTAATATGCATCTCTTGTCTTTGCGATAATTATATTTCGTTCTTGTTAGCCACTTACATCAAGTTGCTTCATGCCTTGTCTGGAGCGATTTCCATTAAAAAAAAAACCACAAGCGATTTCTAAAAGAAAAAAGAATCAAACTAACCGATGACGCTATACCAGCTTCTCCGGTGCCACTTCTCCCTCAATACAGTTATGGGCTATATTATCACTTTCATCTTAGTGCCTTTTCTAGTGTACATCTCTTCTACTCGCAGCGTGTTATTGCAAACTACTTGATATAATCACATTCGTCAACATTGAGCTAACAAATTTTGTTATTGCTGAGAACATAAATAAGTGGATATATGAAAAGAATACACAGGGCTGAATTGGAAAATTATAGAAAATGTTGTTTGCTGGATTCTCGAGGTTTAAGCAAACGACAACAGTATTCTATTGTCGTTCATACAACTCTCAGCGACAAACTGAGAATGGCTTTCTATGGTATTTCTCGATTCTTTTCTCCCTTTATTCTACGCCAAATCTGAGCACAAAGGCAAATTACAAAGCATTGACATATTTTCTTTGGGTAATAGATTCTGTTGACAAAATACCACTGTAGACAAAGGGTACATTTTTCAAAGGTTACTTAATAATATCATATTAATATTATATTGATTAATATTGTACTAATATTATATTGATTAATATTGTACTAATATTATACGGCTATTAATGTTAATAATGTCGAACTATCAAACTGTCCGTCTATTGTTTTCGCTAACGGGTATCTTTAAGAATGCAATAAAAAACTATCCGGTCACTTAAAAAGAGAAGCCATTATCTTTTATTTGGATAAGACGTCTGTCTAGAAAATAATTGGATTGGCGTTAGCAACATATATGTTATCGATTTAATCACAAATCAACTTTATGTCCTTCAAAAATATCCTTTGGGAGGCAATATACCGACGTATTGTTTTCTAAAGTATTTTGGTGAGTGGCTTATAAATAATCTATATCACCAGTTATAAAATGGCGGCTATTTATTGGGGTTACATTCTGATAAGAAAAAAAAACATGTAAAAATTCTTTAGTTAAGAATTTAGGCAAATATTATTGCGGGTTCATAACGCTATTATATAACACAAGTACATTTAATTTGGAGTATTTGGACTATTCGAATTACTGTTTCCATTTTGGATGTTATTCTCACAACGTTTCGGCCGATATAACCTCCCACCTGCTTCGAAGTGCAACTTGTCGAACTCGGCAATCCGTACGGAATTTCGATTTAATCCACGTGGAGAGGGGGGGGGCTTGATCTCATTTTGACAGCCATGACCGGGTAGAAGTCTTAAGTAAATATGTAATTGTATTCTTCAACCTCCTAAATACTGTCAGATTAGAACTGATTATGACTTTCAACCTCCAAAATACTGTCAGATTAGAACTGATTATGACTTTCAACCTCCAAAATACTGTCAGATTAGAACTGATTATGACTTTCAACCTCCAAAATACTGTCAGATTAGAACTGATTATGACTTTCAACCTCCAAAATACTGTCAGATTAGAACTGATTATGACTTTCAACCTCCAAAATACTGTCAGATTAGAACTGATTATGACTTTCAACTTCCAAAATACTGTCAGATTAGAACTGATTATGACTTTCAACCTCCAAAATACTGTCAGATTAGAACTGATTATGACTTTCAACCTCCAAAATACTGTCAGATTAGAACTGATTATGACTTTCAACCTCCAAAATACTGTCAGATTAGAACTGATTATGACTTTCAACTTCCAAAATACTGTCAGATTAGAACTGATTATGACTTTCAACTTCAAAAATACTGTCAGATTAGAACTGATTATGACTTTCAACCTCCAAAATACTGTCAGATTAGAACTGATTATGACTTTCAACCTCCAAAATACTGTCAGATTAGAACTGATTATGACTTTCAAACTCAAAAATACTGTCAGATTAGAACTGATTATGACTTTCAACCTCCAAAATACTGTCAGATTAGAACTGATTATGACTTTCAACTTCCAAAATACTGTCAGATTAGAACTGATTATGACTTTCAACTTCCAAAATACTGTCAGATTAGAACTGATTATGACTTTCAACCTCCAAAATACTGTCAGATTAGAACGGATTATGACTTTCAACCTCCAAAATACTGTCAGATTAGAACTGATAATGACTTTCAACTTCCAAAATACTGTCAGATTAGAACTGATTATGACTTTTAACTTCCAAAATACTGTCAGATTAGAACTGATTATGACTTTCAACTTCCAAAATACTGTCAGATTAGAACTGATTATGACTTTCAACCTCCAAAATACTGTCAGATTAGAACTGATTATGACTTTCAACCTCCAAAATACTGTCAGATTAGAACTGATTATGACTTTGAACCTCCAAAATACTGTCAGATTAGAACTGATTATGACTTTCAACTTCCAAAATACTGTCAGATTAGAACTGATTATGACTTTCAACCTCCAAAATACTGTCAGATTAGAACTGATTATGACTTTCAACCTCCAAAATACTGTCAGATTAGAACTGATTATGACTTTCAACCTCCAAAATACTGTCAGATTAGAACTGATTATGACTTTCAAACTCAAAAATACTGTCAGATTAGAACTGATTATGACTTTCAACCTCCAAAATACTGTCAGATTAGAACTGATTATGACTTTCAACTTCCAAAATACTGTCAGATTAGAACTGATTATGACTTTCAACTTCCAAAATAGTGTCAGATTAGAACTGATTATGACTTTCAACCTCCAAAATACTGTCAGATTAGAACGGATTATGACTTTCAACCTCCAAAATACTGTCAGATTAGAACTGATTATGACTTTCAACTTCCAAAATACTGTCAGATTAGAACTGATTATGACTTTCAACTTCCAAAATACTGTCAGATTAGAACTGATTATGACTTTCAACCTCCAAAATACTGTCAGATTAGAACTGATTATGACTTTCAACTTCCAAAATACTGTCAGATTAGAACTGATTATGACTTTCAACCTCCAAAATACTGTCAGATTAGAACTGATTATGACTTTCAACTTCCAAAATACTGTCAGATTAGAACTGATTATGACTTTCAACCTCCAAAATACTGTCAGATTAGAACTGATTATGACTTTTAACTTCCAAAATACTGTCAGATTAGAAATGATTATGACTTTAAACTTCCAAAATACTGTCAGATTAGAACTGATTATGACTTTCAACTTCCAAAATACTGTCAGATTAGAACGGATTATGACTTTCAACCTCCAAAATACTGTCAGATTAGAACTGATTATGACTTTCAACTTCCAAAATACTGTCAGATTAGAACTGATTATGACTTTCAACTTCCAAAATACTGTCAGATAAGAACTGATTATGACTTTCAACCTCCAAAATACTGTCAGATTAGAACTGATTATGACTTTCAACCTCCAAAATACTGTCAGATTAGAACTGATTATGACTTTCAACTTCCAAATTACTGTCAGATTAGAACTGATTATGACTTTCAACCTCCAAAATACTGTCAGATTAGAACTGATTATGACTTTCAACTTCCAAAATACTGTCAGATTAGAACTGATTATGACTTTCAACTTCCAAAATACTGTCAGATTAGAACTGATTATGACTTTCAACCTCCAAAATACTGTCAGATTAGAACTGATTATGACTTTCAACTTCCAAAATACTGTCAGATTAGAACTGATTATGACTTTCAACCTCCAAAATACTGTCAGATTAGAACTGATTATGACTTTCAACTTCCAAAATACTGTCAGATTAGAACTGATTATGACTTTCAACCTCCAAAATACTGTCAGATTAGAACTGATTATGACTTTTAACTTCCAAAATACTGTCAGATTAGAACTGATTATGACTTTCAACCTCCAAAATACTGTCAGATTAGAACTGATTATGACTTTCAACCTCCAAAATACTGTCAGATTAGAACTGATTATGACTTTCAACCTCCAAAATACTGTCAGATTAGAACTGATTATGACTTTCAACTTCCAAAATACTGTCAGATTAGAACTGATTATGACTTTCAACCTCCAAAATACTGTCAGATTAGAACTGATTATGACTTTCAACTTCCAAAATACTGTCAGATTAGAACTGATTATGACTTTCAACCTCCAAAATACTGTCAGATTAGAACTGATTATGACTTTCAACCTCCAAAATACTGTCAGATTAGAACTGATTATGACTTTCAACCTCCAAAATACTGTCAGATTAGAACTGATTATGACTTTCAACCTCCAAAATACTGTCAGATTAGAACTGATTATGACTTTCAACCTCCAAAATACTGTCAGATTAGAACTGATTATGACTTTCAACTTCCAAAATACTGTCAGATTAGAACTGATTATGACTTTCAACTTCCAAAATACTGTCAGATTAGAACTGATTATGACTTTCAACCTCCAAAATACTGTCAGATTAGAACTGATTATGACTTTCAACCTCCAAAATACTGTCAGATTAGAACTGATTATGACTTTCAAACTCAAAAATACTGTCAGATTAGAACTGATTATGACTTTCAACCTCCAAAATACTGTCAGATTAGTACTGATTATGACTTTCAACTTCCAAAATACTGTCAGATTAGAAATGATTATGACTTTCAACTTCCAAAATACTGTCAGATTAGAACTGATTATGACTTTCAACTTCCAAAATACTGTCAGATTAGAACGGATTATGACTTTCAACCTCCAAAATACTGTCAGATTAGAACTGATTATGACTTTCAACTTCCAAAATACTGTCAGATTAGAACTGATTATGACTTTCAACTTCCAAAATACTGTCAGATTAGAACTGATTATGACTTTCAACCTCCAAAATACTGTCAGATTAGAACTGATTATGACTTTCAACCTCCAAAATACTGTCAGATTAGAACTGATTATGACTTTCAACTTCCAAATTACTGTCAGATTAGAACTGATTATGACTTTCAACCTCCAAAATACTGTCAGATTAGAACTGATTATGACTTTCAACCTCCAAAATACTGTCAGATTAGAACTGATTATGACTTTCAACCTCCAAAATACTGTCAGATTAGAACTGATTATGACTTTCAACCTCCAAAATACTGTCAGATTAGAACTGATTATGACTTTCAACCTCCAAAATACTGTCAGATTAGAACTGATTATGACTTTCAACCTCCAAAATACTGTCAGATTAGAACTGATTGTGACTTTCAAACTTCCAAAATACTGTCAGATTAGAACTGATTATGACTTTCAACTTCCAAAATACTGTAAGATTAGAACTGATTATGACTTTCAACCTCCAAAATACTGTCAGATTAGAACTGATTATGACTTTCAACCTCCAAAATACTGTCAGATTAGAACTGATTATGACTTTCAACCTCCAAAATACTGTCAGATTAGAACTGATTATGACTTTCAACCTCCAAAATACTGTCAGATTAGAACTGATTATGACTTTCAACCTCCAAAATACTGTCAGATTAGAACTGATTATGACTTTCAACTTCCCAAATACTGTCAGATTAGAACTGATTATGACTTTCAACCTCCAAAATACTGTCAGATTAGAACTGATTATGACTTTCAACCTCCAAAATACTGTACGATTAGAACTGATTATGACTTTCAACTTCCCAAATACTGTCAGATTAGAACTGATTATGACTTTCAACCTCCAAAATACTGTCAGATTAGAACTGATTATGACTTTCAACTTCCAAAATACTGTCAGATTAGAACTGATTATGACTTTCAACCTCCAAAATACTGTCAGATTAGGACGGATTATGACTTTCAACCTCCAAAATACTGTCAGATTAGAACTGATTATAGCTTTCAACCTCCAAAATACTGTACGATTAGAACTGATTATGACTTTCAACTTCCAAAATACTGTCAGATTAGAACTGATTATGACTTTCAACTTCCAAAATACTGTCAGATTAGAACTGATTATGACTTTCAACCTCCAAAATACTGTCAGATTAGAACTGATTATGACTTTCAACTTCCAAAATACTGTCAGATTAGAACTGATTATGACTTTCAACCTCCAAAATACTGTCAGATTAGAACTGATTATGACTTTCAACCTCCAAAATACTGTCAGATTAGAACTGATTATGACTTTAAACCTCCAAAATACTGTCAGATTAGAACTGATTATGACTTTCAACCTCCAAAATACTGTCAGATTAGAACTGATTATGACTTTCAACCTCCAAAATACTGTCAGATTAGAACTGATTATGACTTTCAACCTCCAAAATACTGTCAGATTAGAACTGATTATGACTTTCAACCTCCAAAATACTGTCAGATTAGAACTGATTATGACTTTCAACCTCCAAAATACTGTCAGATTAGAACTGATTATGACTTTCAACCTCCAAAATACTGTCAGATTAGAACTGATTATGACTTTTAACCTCCAAAATACTGTCAGATTAGAACTGATTATGACTTTCAACCTCCAAAATACTGTCAGATTAGAACTGATTATGACTTTTAACCTCCAAAATACTGTCAGATTAGAACTGATTATGACTTTCAACTTCCAAAATACTGTCAGATTAGAACTGATTATGACTTTCAACCTCCAAAATACTGTCAGATTAGAACTGATTATGACTTTCAACCTCCAAAATACTGTCAGATTAGAACTGATTATGACTTTCAACCTCCAAAATACTGTACGATTAGAACTGATTATGACTTTCAACTTCCAAAATACTGTCAGATTAGAACTGATTATGACTTTCAACTTCCCAAATACTGTCAGATTAGAACTGATTATGACTTTCAACCTCCAAAATACTGTCAGATTAGAACTGATTATGACTTTCAACCTCCAAAATACTGTACGATTAGAACTGATTATGACTATCAACTTCCCAAATACTGTCAGATTAGAACTGATTATGACTTTCAACCTCCAAAATACTGTCAGATTAGAACTGATTATGACTTTCAACTTCCAAAATACTGTCAGATTAGAACTGATTATGACTTTCAACCTCCAAAATACTGTCAGATTAGAACTGATTATGACTTTCAACCTCCAAAATACTGTCAGATTAGAACTGATTATGACTTTCAACCTCCAAAATACTGTCAGATTAAAACTGATTGTGACTTTCAAACTTCCAAAATACTGTCAGATTAGAACTGATTATGACTTTCAACTTCCAAAATACTGTAAGATTAGAACTGATTATGACTTTCAACCTCCAAAATACTGTCAGATTAGAACTGATTATGACTTTCAACCTCCAAAATACTGTCAGATTAGAACTGATTATGACTTTCAACTTCCAAAATACTGTCAGATTAGAACTGATTATGACTTTCAACCTCCAAAATACTGTCAGATTAGAACTGATTATGACTTTCAACCTCCAAAATACTGTCAGATTAGAACTGATTATGACTTTCAACCTCCAAAATACTGTCAGATTAGAACTGATTATGACTTTCAACATCCAAAATACTGTCAGATTAGAACTGATTATGACTTTCAACCTCCAAAATACTGTCAGATTAGAACTGATTATGACTTTCAACCTCCAAAATACTGTACGATTAGAACTGATTATGACTTTCAACTTCCCAAATACTGTCAGATTAGAACTGATTATGACTTTCAACCTCCAAAATACTGTCAGATTAGAACTGATTATGACTTTCAACCTCCAAAATACTGTCAGATTAGAACTGATTATGACTTTTAACCTCCAAAATACTGTCAGATTAGAACTGATTATGACTTTCAACCTCCAAAATACTGTCAGATTAGAACTGATTATGACTTTCAACCTCCAAAATACTGTCAGATTAGAACTGATTATGACTTTCAACTTCCAAAATACTGTCAGATTAGAACTGATTATGACTTTCAACCTCCAAAATACTGTCAGATTAGAACTGATTATGACTTTCAACCTCCAAAATACTGTCAGATTAGAACTGATTATGACTTTCAACCTCCAAAATACTGTACGATTAGAACTGATTATGACTTTCAACTTCCAAAATACTGTCAGATTAGAACTGATTATGACTTTCAACTTCCAAAATACTGTCAGATTAGAACTGATTATGACTTTCAACCTCCAAAATACTGTCAGATTAGAACTGATTATGACTTTCAACTTCCAAAATACTGTCAGATTAGAACTGATTATGACTTTCAACCTCCAAAATACTGTCAGATTAGAACTGATTATGACTTTCAACCTCCAAAATACTGTCAGATTAGAACTGATTATGACTTTCAACCTCCAAAATACTGTCAGATTAGAACTGATTATGACTTTCAACCTCCAAAATACTGTCAGATTAGAACTGATTATGACTTTCAACCTCCAAAATACTGTCAGATTAGAACTGATTATGACTTTCAACCTCCAAAATACTGTCAGATTAGAACTGATTATGACTTTCAACCTCCAAAATACTGTCAGATTAGAACTGATTATGACTTTCAACCTCCAAAATACTGTCAGATTAGAACTGATTATGACTTTCAACCTCCAAAATACTGTCAGATTAGAACTGATTATGACTTTCAACCTCCAAAATACTGTCAGATTAGAACTGATTATGACTTTCAACTTCCAAAATACTGTCAGATTAGAACTGATTATGACTTTCAACCTCCAAAATACTGTCAGATTAGAACTGATTATGACTTTTAACTTCCAAAATACTGTCAGATTAGAACTGATTATGACTTTCAACCTCCAAAATACTGTCAGATTAGAACTGATTATGACTTTCAACCTCCAAAATACTGTCAGATTAGAACTGATTATGACTTTCAACCTCCAAAATACTGTCAGATTAGAACTGATTATGACTTTCAACCCTCAAAATACTGTCAGATTAGAACTGATTATGACTTTCAACTTCCAAAATACTGTCAGATTAGAACTGATTATGACTTTCAACCTCTAAAATACTGTCAGATTAGAACTAATTATGACTTTTAACTTCTAAAATACTGTCAGATTAGAACTGATTATGACTTTCAACCTCCAAAATACTGTCAGATTAGAACTGATTATGACTTTCAACCTCCAAAATACTGTCAGATTAGAACTGATTATGACTTTCAACCTCCAAAATACTGTCAGATTAGAACTGATTATGACTTTCAACTTCCAAAATACTGTCAGATTAGAACTGATTATGACTTTCAACCTCCAAAATACTGTCAGATTAGAACTGATTATGACTTTCAACTTCCAAAATACTGTCAGATTAGAACTGATTATGACTTTCAACCTCCAAAATACTGTCAGATTAGAACTGATTATGACTTTCAACCTCCAAAATACTGTCAGATTAGAACTGATTATGACTTTCAACCTCCAAAATACTGTCAGATTAGAACTGATTATGACTTTCAACTTCCAAAATACTGTCAGATTAGAACTGATTATGACTTTCAACTTCCAAAATACTGTCAGATTAGAACGGATTATGACTTTCAACCTCCAAAATACTGTCAGATTAGAACTGATTATGACTTTCAACCTCCAAAATACTGTCAGATTAGAACTGATTATGACTTTCAACTTCCAAAATACTGTCAGATTAGAACTGATTATGACTTTCAACCTCCAAAATACTGTCAGATTAGAACTGATTATGACTTTCAACCTCCAAAATACTGTCAGATTAGAACTGATTATGACTTTCAACTTCCAAATTACTGTCAGATTAGAACTGATTATGACTTTCAACCTCCAAAATACTGTCAGATTAGAACTGATTATGACTTTCAACCTCCAAAATACTGTCAGATTAGAACTGATTATGACTTTCAACCTCCAAAATACTGTCAGATTAGAACTGATTATGACTTTCAACTTCCAAAATACTGTCAGATTAGAACTGATTATGACTTTCAACCTCCAAAATACTGTCAGATTAGAACTGATTATGACTTTCAACCTCCAAAATACTGTCAGATTAGAACTGATTATGACTTTCAACCTCCAAAATACTGTACGATTAGAACTGATTATGACTTTCAACTTCCAAAATACTGTCAGATTAGAACTGATTATGACTTTCAACTTCCAAAATACTGTCAGATTAGAACTGATTATGACTTTCAACCTCCAAAATACTGTCAGATTAGAACTGATTATGACTTTCAACTTCCAAAATACTGTCAGATTAGAACTGATTATGACTTTCAACCTCCAAAATACTGTCAGATTAGAACTGATTATGACTTTCAACCTCCAAAATACTGTCAGATTAGAACTGATTATGACTTTCAACCTCCAAAATACTGTCAGATTAGAACTGATTATGACTTTCAACCTCCAAAATACTGTCAGATTAGAACTGATTATGACTTTCAACCTCCAAAATACTGTCAGATTAGAACTGATTATGACTTTCAACCTCCAAAATACTGTCAGATTAGAACTGATTATGACTTTCAACCTCCAAAATACTGTCAGATTAGAACTGATTATGACTTTCAACCTCCAAAATACTGTCAGATTAGAACTGATTATGACTTTCAACCTCCAAAATACTGTCAGATTAGAACTGATTATGACTTTCAACCTCCAAAATACTGTCAGATTAGAACTGATTATGACTTTCAACTTCCAAAATACTGTCAGATTAGAACTGATTATGACTTTCAACCTCCAAAATACTGTCAGATTAGAACTGATTATGACTTTTAACTTCCAAAATACTGTCAGATTAGAACTGATTATGACTTTCAACCTCCAAAATACTGTCAGATTAGAACTGATTATGACTTTCAACCTCCAAAATACTGTCAGATTAGAACTGATTATGACTTTCAACCTCCAAAATACTGTCAGATTAGAACTGATTATGACTTTCAACCCTCAAAATACTGTCAGATTAGAACTGATTATGACTTTCAACTTCCAAAATACTGTCAGATTAGAACTGATTATGACTTTCAACCTCTAAAATACTGTCAGATTAGAACTAATTATGACTTTTAACTTCTAAAATACTGTCAGATTAGAACTGATTATGACTTTCAACCTCCAAAATACTGTCAGATTAGAACTGATTATGACTTTCAACCTCCAAAATACTGTCAGATTAGAACTGATTATGACTTTCAACCTCCAAAATACTGTCAGATTAGAACTGATTATGACTTTCAACTTCCAAAATACTGTCAGATTAGAACTGATTATGACTTTCAACCTCCAAAATACTGTCAGATTAGAACTGATTATGACTTTCAACTTCCAAAATACTGTCAGATTAGAACTGATTATGACTTTCAACCTCCAAAATACTGTCAGATTAGAACTGATTATGACTTTCAACCTCCAAAATACTGTCAGATTAGAACTGATTATGACTTTCAACCTCCAAAATACTGTCAGATTAGAACTGATTATGACTTTCAACTTCCAAAATACTGTCAGATTAGAACTGATTATGACTTTCAACTTCCAAAATACTGTCAGATTAGAACGGATTATGACTTTCAACTCCAAAATACTGTCAGATTAGAACTGATTATGACTTTCAACCTCCAAAATACTGTCAGATTAGAACTGATTATGACTTTCAACTTCCAAAATACTGTCAGATTAGAACTGATTATGACTTTCAACCTCCAAAATACTGTCAGATTAGAACTGATTATGACTTTCAACCTCCAAAATACTGTCAGATTAGAACTGATTATGACTTTCAACTTCCAAATTACTGTCAGATTAGAACTGATTATGACTTTCAACCTCCAAAATACTGTCAGATTAGAACTGATTATGACTTTCAACCTCCAAAATACTGTCAGATTAGAACTGATTATGACTTTCAACCTCCAAAATACTGTCAGATTAGAACTGATTATGACTTTCAACCTCCAAAATACTGTCAGATTAGAACTGATTATGACTTTCAACCTCCAAAATACTGTCAGATTAGAACTGATTATGACTTTCAACCTCCAAAATACTGTCAGATTAGAACTGATTGTGACTTTCAAACTTCCAAAATACTGTCAGATTAGAACTGATTATGACTTTCAACTTCCAAAATACTGTAAGATTAGAACTGATTATGACTTTCAACCTCCAAAATACTGTCAGATTAGAACTGATTATGACTTTCAACCTCCAAAATTACTGTCAGATTAGAACTGATTGTGACTTTCAAACTTCCAAAATACTGTCAGATTAGAACTGATTATGACTTTCAACTTCCAAAATACTGTAAGATTAGAACTGATTATGACTTTCAACCTCCAAAATACTGTCAGATTAGAACTGATTATGACTTTCAACCTCCAAAATACTGTCAGATTAGAACTGATTATGAATTCAACCTCCAAAATACTGTCAGATTAGAACTGATTATGACTTTCAACCTCAAAAATACTGTCAGATTAGAACTGATTATGACTTTCAACCTCCAAAATACTGTCAGATTAGAACTGATTATGACTTTCAACTTCCCAAATACTGTCAGATTAGAACTGATTATTACTTTCAACCTCCAAAATACTGTCAGATTAGAACTGATATGACTTTCAACCTCCAAAATACTGTACGATTAGAACTGATTATGACTTTCAACTTCCCAAATACTGTCAGATTAGAACTGATTATGACTTTCAACCTCCAAAATACTGTCAGATTAGAACTGATTATGACTTTCAACCTCCAAAATACTGTCAGATTAGAACTGATTATGACTTTTAACCTCCAAAATACTGTCAGATTAGAACTGATTATGACTTTCAACCTCCAAAATACTGTCAGATTAGAACTGATTATGACTTTCAACCTCCAAAATACTGTCAGATTAGAACTGATTATGACTTTCAACTTCCAAAATACTGTCAGATTAGAACTGATTATGACTTTCAACCTCCAAAATACTGTCAGATTAGAACTGATTATGACTTTCAACCTCCAAAATACTGTTCAGATTAGAACTGATTATGACTTTCAACCTCCAAAATACTGTACGATTAGAACTGATTATGACTTTCAACTTCCAAAATACTGTCAGATTAGAACTGATTATGACTTTCAACTTCCAAAATACTGTCAGATTAGAACTGATTATGACTTTCAACCTCCAAAATACTGTCAGATTAGAACTGATTATGACTTTCAACCTTCCAAAATACTGTCAGATTAGAACTGATTATGACTTTCAACCTCAAAATACTGTCAGATTAGAACTGATTATGACTTTCAACCTCCAAAATACTGTCAGATTAGAACTGATTATGACTTTCAACCTCCAAAATACTGTCAGATTAGAACTGATTATGACTTTCAACCTCCAAAATACTGTCAGATTAGAACTGATTATGACTTTCAACCTCCAAAATACTGTCAGATTAGAACTGATTATGACTTTCAACCTCCAAAATACTGTCAGATTAGAACTGATTATGACTTTCAACCTCCAAAATACTGTCAGATTAGAACTGATTATGACTTTCAACCTCCAAAATACTGTCAGATTAGAACTGATTATGACTTTCAACCTCCAAAATACTGTCAGATTAGAACTGATTATGACTTTCAACCTCCAAAATACTGTCAGATTAGAACTGATTATGACTTTCAACCTCCAAAATACTGTCAGATTAGAACTGATTATGACTTCAACTTCCAAATACTGTCAGATTAGAACTGATTATGACTTTCAACTCCAAATACTGTCAGATTAGAACTGATTATGACTTTCAACTTCCAAAAACTGTCAGATTAGAACTGATTATGACTTTCAACCTCCAAAATACTGTCAGATTAGAACTGATTATGACTTTTAACTTCCAAAATACTGTCAGATTAGAACTGATTATGACTTTCAACCTCCAAAATACTGTCAGATTAGAACTGATTATGACTTTCAACCTCCAAAATACTGTCAGATTAGAACTGATTATGACTTTCAACCTCCAAAATACTGTCAGATTAGAACTGATTATGACTTTCAACCCTCAAAATACTGTCAGATTAGAACTGATTATGACTTTCAACTTCCAAAATACTGTCAGATTAGAACTGATTATGACTTTCAACCTCCAAAATACTGTCAGATTAGAACTAATTATGACTTTTAACTTCTAAAATACTGTCAGATTAGAACTGATTATGACTTTCAACCTCCAAAATACTGTCAGATTAGAACTGATTATGACTTTCAACCTCCAAAATACTGTCAGATTAGAACTGATTATGACTTTCAACCTCCAAAATACTGATTTCAGATTAGAACTGATTATGACTTTCAACTTCCAAAATACTGTCAGATTAGAACTGATTATGACTTTCAACCTCCAAAATACTGTCAGATTAGAACTGATTATGACTTTCAACTTCCAAAATACTGTCAGATTAGAACTGATTATGACTTTCAACCTCCCAAAATACTGTCAGATTAGAACTGATTATGACTTTCAACCTCCAAAATACTGTCAGGATTAGAACTGATTATGACTTTCAACCTCCAAAATACTGTCAGATTAGAACTGATTATGACTTTCAACTTCCAAAATACTGTCAGATTAGAACTGATTATGACTTTCAACTTCCAAAATACTGTCAGATTAGAACGGATTATGACTTTCAACCTCCAAATTACTGTCATATTAGAACTGATTATGACTTTCAACCTCCAAAATACTGTCAGATTAGAACTGATTATGACTTTCAACTTCCAAAATACTGTCAGATTAGAACTGATTATGACTTTCAACCTCCAAAATACTGTCAGATTAGAACTGATTATGACTTTCAACCTCCAAAATACTGTCAGATTAGAACTGATTATGACTTTCAACTTCCAAATTACTGTCAGATTAGAACTGATTATGACTTTCAACCTCCAAAATACTGTCAGATTAGAACTGATTATGACTTTCAACCTCCAAAATACTGTCAGATTAGAACTGATTATGACTTTCAACCTCCAAAATACTGTCAGATTAGAACTGATTATGACTTTCAACCTCCAAAATACTGTCAGATTAGAACTGATTATGACTTTCAACCTCCAAAATACTGTCAGATTAGAACTGATTATGACTTTCAACCTCCAAAATACTGTCAGATTAGAACTGATTGTGACTTTCAAACTTCCAAAATACTGTCAGATTAGAACTGATTATGACTTTCAACTTCCAAAATACTGTAAGATTAGAACTGATTAGGACTTTCAACCTCCAAAATACTGTCAGATTAGAAACTGATTATGACTTTCAACCTCCAAAATACTGTCAGATTAGAACTGATTGTGACTTTCAAACTTCCAAAATACTGTCAGATTAGAACTGATTATGACTTTCAACTTCCAAAATACTGTAAGATTAGAACTGATTATGACTTTTAACCTCCAAAATACTGTCAGATTAGAACTGATTATGACTTTCAACCTCCAAAATACTGTCAGATTAGAACTGATTATGAATTCAACCTCCAAAATACTGTCAGATTAGAACTGATTATGACTTTCAACCTCCAAAATACTGTCAGATTAGAACTGATTATGACTTTCAACCTCCAAAATACTGTCAGATTAGAACTGATTATGACTTTCAACTTCCCAAATACTGTCAGATTAGAACTGATTATTACTTTCAACCTCCAAAATACTGTCAGATTAGAACTGATTATGACTTTCAACCTCCAAAATACTGTACGATTAGAACTGATTATGACTTTCAACTTCCCAAATACTGTCAGATTAGAACTGATTATGACTTTCAACCTCCAAAATACTGTCAGATTAGAACTGATTATGACTTTCAACCTCCAAAATACTGTCAGATTAGAACTGATTATGACTTTTAACCTCCAAAATACTGTCAGATTAGAACTGATTATGACTTTCAACCTCCAAAATACTGTCAGATTAGAACTGATTATGACTTTCAACCTCCAAAATACTGTCAGATTAGAACTGATTATGACTTTCAACTTCCAAAATACTGTCAGATTAGAACTGATTATGACTTTCAACCTCCAAAATACTGTCAGATTAGAACTGATTATGACTTTCAACCTCCAAAATACTGTCAGATTAGAACTGATTATGACTTTCAACCTCCAAAATACTGTACGATTAGAACTGATTATGACTTTCAACTTCCAAAATACTGTCAGATTAGAACTGATTATGACTTTCAACTTCCAAAATACTGTCAGATTAGAACTGATTATGACTTTCAACCTCCAAAATACTGTCAGATTAGAACTGATTATGACTTTCAACCTCCAAAATACTGTCAGATTAGAACTGATTATGACTTTCAACTTCCAAATTACTGTCAGATTAGAACTGATTATGACTTTCAACCTCCAAAATACTGTCAGATTAGAACTGATTATGACTTTCAACCTCCAAAATACTGTCAGATTAGAACTGATTATGACTTTCAACCTCCAAAATACTGTCAGATTAGAACTGATTATGACTTTCAACCTCCAAAATACTGTCAGATTAGAACTGATTATGACTTTCAACCTCCAAAATACTGTCAGATTAGAACTGATTATGACTTTCAACCTCCAAAATACTGTCAGATTAGAACTGATTGTGACTTTCAAACTTCCAAAATACTGTCAGATTAGAACTGATTATGACTTTCAACTTCCAAAATACTGTAAGATTAGAACTGATTATGACTTTCAACCTCCAAAATACTGTCAGATTAGAACTGATTATGACTTTCAACCTCCAAAATACTGTCAGATTAGAACTGATTGTGACTTTCAAACTTCCAAAATACTGTCAGATTAGAACTGATTATGACTTTCAACTTCCAAAATACTGTAAGATTAGAACTGATTATGACTTTCAACCTCCAAAATACTGTCAGATTAGAACTGATTATGACTTTCAACCTCCAAAATACTGTCAGATTAGAACTGATTATGAATTCAACCTCCAAAATACTGTCAGATTAGAACTGATTATGACTTTCAACCTCCAAAATACTGTCAGATTAGAACTGATTATGACTTTCAACCTCCAAAATACTGTCAGATTAGAACTGATTATGACTTTCAACTTCCCAAATACTGTCAGATTAGAACTGATTATTACTTTCAACCTCCAAAATACTGTCAGATTAGAACTGATTATGACTTTCAACCTCCAAAATACTGTACGATTAGAACTGATTATGACTTTCAACTTCCCAAATACTGTCAGATTAGAACTGATTATGACTTTCAACCTCCAAAATACTGTCAGATTAGAACTGATTATGACTTTCAACCTCCAAAATACTGTCAGATTAGAACTGATTATGACTTTTAACCGACAAAATACTGTCAGATTAGAACTGATTATGACTTTCAACCTCCAAAATACTGTCAGATTAGAACTGATTATGACTTTCAACTTCCAAAATACTGTCAGATCAGAACTGATTATGACTTTCAACTTCCAAAATACTGTCAGATTAGAACTGATTATGACTTTCAACCTCCAAAATACTGTCAGATTAGAACTGATTATGACTTTCAACCTCCAAAATACTGTCAGATTAGAACTGATTATGACTTTCAACCTCCAAAATACTGTACGATTAGAACTGATTATGACTTTTAACTTCCAAAATACTGTCAGATTAGAACTGATTATGACTTTCAACTTCCAAAATACTGTCAGATTAGAACTGATTATGACTTTCAACCTCCAAAATACTGTCAGATTAGAACTGATTATGACTTTCAACTTCCAAAATACTGTCAGATTAGAACTGATTATGACTTTCAACCTCCAAAATACTGTCAGATTAGAACTGATTATGACTTTCAACCTCCAAAATACTGTCAGATTAGAACTGATTATGACTTTCAACCTCCAAAATACTGTCAGATTAGAACTGATTATGACTTTCAACCTCCAAAATACTGTCAGATTAGAACTGATTATGACTTTCAACCTCCAAAATACTGTCAGATTAGAACTGATTATGACTTTCAACCTCCAAAATACTGTCAGATTAGAACTGATTATGACTTTCAACCTCCAAAATACTGTCAGATTAGAACTGATTATGACTTTCAACCTCCAAAATACTGTCAGATTAGAACTGATTATGACTTTCAACCTCCAAAATACTGTCAGATTAGAACTGATTATGACTTTCAACCTCCAAAATACTGTCAGATTAGAACTGATTATGACTTTCAACCTCCAAAATACTGTCAGATTAGAACTGATTATGACTTTCAACCTCCAAAATACTGTCAGATTAGAACTGATTATGACTTTCAACCTCCAAAATACTGTCAGATTAGAACTGATTATGACTTTCAACCTCCAAAATACTGTCAGATTAGAACTGATTATGACTTTCAACCTCCAAAATACTGTCAGATTAGAACTGATTATGACTTTCAACCTCCAAAATACTGTCAGATTAGAACTGATTATGACTTTCAACCTCCAAAATACTGTCAGATTAGAACTGATTATGACTTTCAACCTCCAAAATACTGTCAGATTAGAACTGATTATGACTTTCAACCTCCAAAATACTGTCAGATTAGAACTGATTATGACTTTCAACATCCAAAATACTGTCAGATTAGAACTGATTATGACTTTCAACCTCCAAAATACTGTCAGATTAGAACTGATTATGACTTTCAACCTCCAAAATACTGTCAGATTAGAACTGATTATGACTTTCAACCTCCAAAATACTGTCAGATTAGAACTGATTATGACTTTCAACCTCCAAAATACTGTCAGATTAGAACTGATTATGACTTTCAACCTCCAAAATAATGTCAGATTAGAACTGATTATGACTTTCAACCTCCAAAATACTGTCAGATTAGAACTGATTATGACTTTCAACCTCCAAAATACTGTCAGATTAGAACTGATTATGACTTTCAACCTCCAAAATACTGTCAGATTAGAACTGATTATGACTTTCAACCTCCAAAATACTGTCAGATTAGAACTGATTATGACTTTCAACCTCCAAAATACTGTCAGATTAGAACTGATTATTACTTAGCACTTATATCCGTTGCGCCATAGGTCCTTGCGCAAAGAGCCTATGGATTAAATAAAGGGTGCCGTTCGAAAATCAAACATCTAGTAATATACGACTTTAAAATGAGCGTCTTTAATATTGAGATGTTGCGTGCGAACGTGATAACGTTCTAAGCACGTGCAAACTTCCAAAGTATGATTGCTTAACAGCTAAGAATTTGGTAATGTTAGTTACTTTGATAGACACTTTAAAATGTTGTGACTACTTTCGTACTTCACATTATTGATTGTGGGGTGATTATTTTTTATGCAAACGGCATAAATACTTTTTAATCTTTTAATGTTGGTATCGTGGTCTATTATTTTAGTATTATTATGTGTCTTTACTAGCTGTGAAAAAATCCAACAGTAAATACATAGTTGTAAAAACACAAAGACTAACAACGCCTGATGATGATTTGACGAATCAAATCGAAAGTACTCGAGACGAAGGAAAGAAGAATGGAACAAGAAACTCGTGGAACTTACATACACCAATTTGAAACTCATGGAACTTACATACACCAATTTGAAACTCATGGAACTTACATACACCAATTTAAAACTCATGGAAATTACATACACCAATTTGAAACTCATGGAAATTACATACACCAATTTGAAACTCATGGAAATTACATACACCAATTTGAAACTCATGGAAATTACATACACCAATTTGAAACTCATGCAACTTACATAAACTAATTTGAAACCCTAGAAACATAAATAAACCAATTTGAAACTCATGGAACTGATATACACTACTTTGAAACTCATAGAACTTACATACACCAATTTGAAACTCATGGTACTCACATAAACCAATTTGAAACTCTTGGAACTTACATACACCAATTTGAAACTCATGGAACTTACATACACCAATTTGAAACTCATGGAACATAAATACACCAAGTTGAAACTCATGGAACTGATATACACTAATTTGAAACTCATGGAACTTACATACACCAATTTGAAACTCATGGAACTTAAATGCACCAATTTGAAAGTCATCGAACAAACATATACCAATATTAAATTCATAGAACTTAAATACACCAATGTGAAACTCATAGAACTTAAATACACCAATTTGAAACTCATAGAACTTAAATACACCAATGTGAAACTCATAGAACTTAAATACACTAATTTGAAACTCCTGGAACTGAATACACCAATTTGAAATTCATAGAACTTAAATACACCAATTTGAAACTCATGGAACTTAAATACACCAATTTGAAACTCATCGAACTTACATATACCAATTTGAAACTCATGGAACTAGCATACACCAATTTGAAACTCATGCAACTTACATACATCAATTTGAAACCCATGGAACTTACATACATCAATTTGAAACCGATGGAACTTAAATACACTAATTTGAAACTCATGGAACTAATATACAGCAATTTGAGCGAAATACTAAATGGCTTATTTGAAAAATTGAAAACATAAAAAAATGCCTGATCAAACAAAAACACTCCGTGTTATGTAACAATGTTTGCTTAAATGAAAATATGCTCCCGAATGCACACACACACACACACACACACATACACACACACACTATATATATATATATATATATATATATATATATATATATATATATATATATATATATATATATATATATAAGTTCGTATTTGTTTCGAAACTCGAGGAATATTGTGGGTTTATACCGTTTTTAACCGCATTAGCGCATAAATAGACGCAACATATCGGATAGGATTCAAACTCGACTTATACAGCGTTACCCTATCGGAGAGGTTAATCACGTGCATCCTGTGTAAACAAATACACAATTACGTTGATTCTTTGACATCGGTGTATTTAAAATAAACCTGGAATTATTTTGAAAATATTTACATAGAAGAAAGGGAGAAGATAATCTTCGTGTTCTTATCTCCTCGCTTTTCATCTCCGGATTTCAACAAATTAAAAAAAAGAAGCGAACAGATGTAACGTGTCGTCGACCCCCCCCCGTTCTTCGTCTTGGTTGTTCATCCAGATTTAAAAAATCTGATTGAAACGCGTTTCTTTTTTCTTCGTGTTTCATATTGAATTGCAGTGCAACAAATCGAACGAATGCGATTGTACTGCACTGAACTGGCGAAGCAAATATTGATTGGAAAGAAATACTTTTTGAGACTGTTCGGCGACAAGACACACAGACTACAACTTGTCTTACAACTTCGTTTCTCACTTACGCTCAAGGGTCGGCCCTTAGAAACCGTGTTTCAGACTATAACGCTTAATTTTTAGAATGTTTTTTTGATCTCTCCTCTCTCTCTCACTCTTTCTCTCTCTCTCTCTCTCTCTGACTATATATATAAATATATATATATAAATATATATATATATATATATATATATATAAGGAAATTGTAGTTTGCTTGAAGCATTGCTGGTAAATATAAATGTAAGTTCGTAATCCGAGGCAGGAGCAATGTGATATAGGTACCGGAACGTGGAAAGGTGAACAAACATAAATTTAACGGTTTAAATACCAGAACGGTAAATATAAAAAAAGTTTACTGTCAAGCAATTTAAAAGGTCCGTAAAA
The DNA here is from genome assembly GCA_963556195.1 of Sepiola atlantica. Classification (NCBI taxonomy): domain Eukaryota; kingdom Metazoa; phylum Mollusca; class Cephalopoda; order Sepiida; family Sepiolidae; genus Sepiola; species Sepiola atlantica. The sequence continues at coordinate 12,001,971 of OY744545.1, forward strand.
GGTAAACTTTAATTTTCGAGATTTGAACCTCTAATTATCAAAAGTTCAAAAATATGACTGAGTGGTCGAAAAGGCGAGATGGACACAACTGTTGACGAAATGCCGCAGAGAATTGGTGGCAGATTCGCAGAAAATGAGTTTAGATAAGCTAATTGGATATCAATATTAATTATTCCTATCATAATTTATTTTTAATTTATTGTATAATTATTCAGCTTGAAGCTTGTCATCTTATTATATTTATTTATTCATATACTTTATTATTTATTATTGTTTTTTTTATTTTTTTAAAAATTAAAGTCACCATTCAAAGTTCATACCAGCAACCTAAAAGACGGCGTCGAAAAAGACAACCTATAGAATAGTTTCTTCTATTCTAAACTGGAAAAGAGATGCGGCCTACTTTTACGTAGCTTTTCTGAGACATATCACGTGTGTGCTGTATTAGTGATTTGCTTAAAAAGAATAACGACACATTGATACATACAAACATGACGATATATATTTATTGTCGGTGCCGGATGGTGGGTTGGTAGGAGCAAGATGCACGCACGGGAATTTGACAGTTGATTCTTCTCCAACCAACACCCAAAATTAATTTCGGGTTTTATTATATAACCATTTGATACCAGTTGAAACGTCAACATGGGACGACACTGTCAATGTAGCCACGCACCCTAGGATGTTTTATTCAGCGATGGTTGTTTCAATGAATGGCAATAAAACATATGTTTTTCTTCCCCAATGCGTCTCGATACCAGCTGCATCTGTTTCTCTTTAGGAAAGCTGTCTAGAACAAGTAGAAAACAACATTCGACGCTCTGAACACTGTTGCAGCAAAATCCAACACTTGACAAAAAATAAACGAGATACCAGTAGGTGTTGCGGAGCGTGGTGAAGCCCTTTTGGACGAGACCGCCGCCCGTATGCGTTCCTGCAGGACTCCGCTCCTAAACACTAGCTCAAGACAACCCAAGTGTTGCTGCACAACAATGTCCTCACTACTGGTCTCAGATTTGTGGCCGCTATCCTCATCTGACTAAAAACCTCTTGATTATTTATTCTTAGGCGTGATCGAGGCAAAGATCAACGAGCACGCCCACAAACGGTCGACTCTCTTAAGGCTGCCATTGTGGAGCCGTTCGTCGCTATACACTAGGACATAATCACCAAAGCGTGTGACTCATTTCGTGCTCACCTTCTGATAGTCGTCTCCGCCTGCGACGGTTATGTTAAAACATAATATAGTATGTTACTCAAACTGTTGCTAAATAAAATGTCGGGTCTCTGCATATACAACTTTTTATTGCCTATTTCGTTGTTTTTTGTGAAGTGTCGTATTCTACTGCAACACTTTGTACAGTGAAGGGGTGGAATCTTGCTGCAGCACCCTGTACTTGTTTTATTTATTCCCCAGTTGAGAACAGATCTATTAACAATTCGATGATACGTAGTAACCTAAGAAAAACAGAAAAAATAGATTTAATATTTCAGAAGGGAAATTATTTTCCCATAATTAGACACCGGAAGTGAATATTTTAAGTCATCAGCTTTCTTTAAACTATTTCACAATTTTTTTAACAAATGAATACGATAATATCTTCACTCCTTTCTGGATTCGAACCAGGGAACTAGACATGAGAAGCGGAAATTAATACAATTCATCTTTTTAAAACTTTTAATTATATGGATCAACTGTAGTCGAAGGCGATCTGAAAGCTCACTTTTAATTGTCTATTATTCCGAGATGAAGGGGAAGGCGCCACTACTTTTTCTAAATTGCTCCACTTACCCGTGACCCCACTTAACAATGCTGATTGTTTAGCAAGGCTGCATTAAGTACCATCAAGTCTTTGCGATGACTTCGCGAAGTCTCCTAGCCAATTAGGGAACAGTGTAATCATCATGCTAAATTGATTGAATCCAGAACATGTGTTTTGGGTTGCTGTTTTACTCGTTTCTCTTCTATTGTTGCTTTTTGATAGAGATCACAAAATCTTTGCAGCAATTGCACATTTAATGTCTTACGTCTATACATATATTGTCACTGCAAGTTTATTCAAATTAAATTGGGTAGCATCTGCATTCTTACTATTTCTCTCGCTTTCTTTGCCCATCTCTCTCTCTCTCTCTCTCTACCAGCTCTCTTTATCTCTCTCCATCTCTGCTTTCTCTATTTCTCTGTCTTCCTCTCTATCCTCTGTACTATCTCTCTTCATCTCTATCCATCTCCCATCTCCCTCTCTTTCTGTTTCACTATCTTTCTCTCCCCCACCCTCTCTCTCTCTCTTTTCTCTCTCTCTTTTCTCTCTCTCTTTATCTTTAATCATCTCTCCTTTCTCTTTCTGGCTTTCTCTCTCTGTCTATCTATATTGTTTACTATCTCTGCTCTCTCTCTCTCTCTCTATATATATATATATATCTATCAAGTCTATCTACTATCTCTTCTCTCACCTTTTCCTCCCACACTGCATATTTAATGTTTTACGCCTATACTATATTGTCACTGCTAATTCATTATGATTAGATTGGGATAGCGTTCAGGAGAGTTTTTAACCCGCTAATTAACTATGTTCAACCTCACTTTAATTGAACCAGTCTCCAGAATTTCTTTCGAACAATTTTTAACGTCACATGTTTAGTCTACATGATAATCATCTACTGATGTACAGGCTTGCACTCTCAATCAAAAAGTTACAACAATAAAGTAACGAAGGTATTGATCCGTAAAATATCACACAAGTCATGGGGTCGTATGACTTTGTGCCACGAAAATTATAATGTTCAGAAATACCTCTACTCGATGTAAGCAGTATAAATGAAACTGAATAGACTGAATCAATTCCATGTATACTTTTCTCTGGCTGTATCCATTGTTCTTGTGGCGGACCTAATAAGCCAGAACTTGGATCAAATGGTGTTAATAGTCTTGACTGACTATCACCGCCATAAAAGAGACCGTCCTTGCCCGGCGTGTATAGCCTCGATATAAGAAAGAACATGAACACGCTGGATTGAAACTATTTATACGTATCGACGACTTTGCTATCGATAAAAGACGAGCTAAACAGGAATCGACAGAGACGTTTTGGCACTCGAAATGCTAAGATCATTGAGCGATAGAAATCAGTACTGAAAACAGTGTTGTTTATAAAAAGTATATCAGATAACAAAGTTCCCGTTGCGAACACGTTGTTTCTGAGATCAGTACAGAAAACGGTGTTTTAGGAGACAAGTCTACTGCATGATACACATCTAGTAGCAAACACGTTGTTTCTGAGATCAGTCCTAAAAACAGTGTTTTAGGAGAAAAGTTTACTTCATGATAAAAATCTAGTAGAAAACACGTTCCTTCTGAGATCAATACTGAAAACGATGTTTTGTGAGAAAAGTCTACGACGTGATAAAAATTTAGTGGCAAAAACGTTGTTTCTGAGATCAGTATTTACAACGATGTTTTTTGAGAAAAGTCTACGACGTGATAAAAAATCCAGTGGCAACACGTTGTTTCTGAGATCAGTACTGAAAATGATGTTTTGAGAGAACAGTTTTCTACGTGATAAAAATCTAGTAGAAAACACGTTCCTTCTGAGATCAGTACTGAAAACGATGTTTTGTGAGAAAGGTTTATGACTTTTGATCAAAAATCAAGTGGCAAACACGTTCTTTCTAGGATCAGTATTTAAAACGGTGTTTTAGGGGAACAGTTTTCTACGTGATAAAAATCTAGTAGAAAACACGTTCCTTCTGAGATCAGTACTGAAAACGATGTTTTGAGAGAACAGTTTTCTACGTGATAAAAATCTAGTAGAAAACACGTTCCTTCTGAGATCAGTACTGAAAACGATGTTTTGAGAGAACAGTTTTCTACGTGATAAAAATCTAGTAGAAAACACGTTCCTTCTGAGATCAGTACTGAAAACGATGTTTTGAGAGAACAGTTTTGTACGTGATAAAAATCTAGTAGAAAACACGTTCCTTCTGAGATCAGTACTGAAAACGATGTTTTGAGAGAACAGTTTTCTACGTGATAAAAATCTAGTAGAAAACACGTTCCTTCTGAGATCAGTACTGAAAACGATGTTTTGAGAGAACAGTTTTCTACGTGATAAAAATCTAGTAGAAAACACGTTCCTTCTGAGATCAGTACTGAAAACGATGTTTTGTGAGAAAGGTTTATGACGTGATCGAAAATCAAGTGACAAACACGTTCTTTCTAGGATCAGTATTTAAAACGGTGTTTTAGGGGAACAGTTTTCTACGTGATAAAAATCTAGTAGAAAACACGTTCCTTCTGAGATCAGTACTGAAAACGATGTTTTGAGAGAACAGTTTTCTACGTGATAAAAATCTAGTAGAAAACACGTTCCTTCTGAGATCAGTACTGAAAACGATGTTTTGAGAGAACAGTTTTCTACGTGATAAAAATCTAGTAGAAAACACGTTCCTTCTGAGATCAGTACTGAAAACGATGTTTTGAGAGAACAGTTTTCTATGTGATAAAAATCTAGTAGAAAACACGTTCCTTCTGAGATCAGTACTGAAAACGATGTTTTGAGAGAACAGTTTTCTACGTGATAAAAATCTAGTAGAAAACACGTTCCTTCTGAGATCAGTACTGAAAACGATGTTTTGAGAGAACAGTTTTGTACGTGATAAAAATCTAGTAGAAAACACGTTCCTTCTGAGATCAGTACTGAAAACGATGTTTTGTGAGAAAGGTTTATGACGTGATCGAAAATCAAGTGACAAACACGTTCTTTCTAGGATCAGTATTTAAAACGGTGTTTTAGGGGAACAGTTTTCTACGTGATAAAAATCAAGTGCTAAATATGTTGTCGCATTGAATACGGTGTAACCGGAGAAAAGTATACCGCGTAATACAAAGTACCAATGACTAGATCGTTTTTTCTCTTAAAATAGAGGCTATTAACCTCTTTTATTATTTCACTTCTTCTATTGTTCCTATTTTATTTTACTGTCATTAAAGTGAATTAACTAAATCCATGTGAGTGATTTTGTATTACTTGTTCCTCTGTTGCTGTGATTTTTTTTAGAGAGTCACAAAACATTTGCATCACACAGTAGATTAAATGTTATACGCTTATACCTATATTGTCACTGTTCGTAGAGCTAACAAAACGAAATATGATATCGCACACATAGGAGCTATCTATTGACTGTAGACTTGAAAATACCAAGACTATAGGTAGGAAGAAAAACAGTCAACAGGAAGAGAGTTCCACAAGCTTGCAGTTCTTGGAAAAAAGTTACTGTAATAGAAAGTTGGATTACAATGAGGTATGAAAACGGCGAATTTATTAAAGACCACTAGACGAATGAATCGAACGAGTGCGAACAATGGTAGCAGGAAATACATCAGACTATTCCAAATAACACATGCAATAATAGTATTTATACAAAAGACTGAGACTAGCAGCATCACGTCTATAAAATAGAGGGTGCAGAGAAGAAGAAAGGTAAGTTTAATCAAATTACAGATACGTTTCTGTAAATTATCAAGAACCCTCAAATTGGTGAGTTCTGTTCAAAGCCTGTTATTAGGCAAGGACACAGTTCAGAAAGTCTCAAGAAAAATATATAGGTTATTCAGACCGTAATTATAAAAGTCTTTTCTTGTTTCATTCTTTTCTTGTTTCATTCTTTTTTTGTTTCATTTGTTTTCTTATTTCATTCTTTTTGTATTTCATTCTTTTCTTGTTTCATTCTTTTCCTGTTTCATTCTTTTCCTGTTTCATTCTTTTCTTGTTTCATTCTTGTCTTATTTCATTCTTGTCTTATTTCATTCTTTTCTTATTTCATTCTTTTATTATTTCATTCTTTTATTATTTCATTTCTTTTCTTATTTCATTCTTTTATTATTTCATTTCTTTTCTTAGTTCATTTCTTTTCTTATTTCATTTCTTTTCTTGTTTCATTCTTTTTGTATTTCATTCTTTTCCTGTTTCATTCTTTTCTTGTTTCATTCTTGTCTTATTTCATTTCTTGTCTCATTTCATTCTTTTCTTATTTCATTCTTTTCTTATTTCATTCTTGTCTCGTTTAATTCTTTTCTTATTTCATTCTTTTCTTATTTCATCCTTTGGTTAATTAAAGAAAAGACAACTTTTTATTTTTTTTATTTTTGAAAAAAAATCGGCTCACTTGTACTTTTTGTAGCGAATTCCAGAAATAAAGAAACTCTTCCGTTTCTGGCATCTTTGTCGCCGTTCCGTATCACTTCATCGATCTAGAAGTTTGTCTCACCCCTGACTTCTTATTGAATTGAACAAACACACCCATCTTGCCGCTGTCTTCGTTTTACTTTTTGCTTTGCCTATATTCTTTGATCTTTTCTTAGCTGTGCGAATATTAATGAATACTAAAGCAAAAACTTACTTCCATTTGGTTACCTCTTTCTCCCTTCCTGTATCCCCCCTCTCTCCCCTCTCTTTTTCTCTCTCTCTTTCTCTCTATCCCGCACTCTCTTTCTCTCTCTCTCTCTCTCTCTCCCCCTCTCTCTTTCTCTTTCTGGCTCTCTCTCTTTCTCTCTCTCTCTCTTTCTCTCTCTCCTTTTGCTTTCCGTATCCAGTCTCTTTATATGTTATACTATTTTTGCTCTCTTACTTCTTCTCGATCTCTTTGCTATCTTTCTCTATATATCTCTCTCTCTCTCTCTTATCACTCTCTCTTTGCCCTCCATCTCTTTATATTATAATCGTTGCTCTATTGTCGTCCCACCCTTTCTCTCTCTTTCTCTGCTTTCTTTCTCTTTCTCTCTCTCTTTTTTCTTTCTCATTCTCTCTCCTTTTGTTCTCTCTATCCAGTCTCTTCATATTTTCTACTATCTTTGATCTATTGTCGTCTCTCTTCCCCTCTCTTCTATCTTCTTTCCCTCTATTCCCACTTTCTCTCTCTCCCTCTCTATGGCCCCCTTCTCGTTCTGTGCTCTCTCTGACACTGCTCTTTTAGCTCAGCTCTTCCCGCTTTCCGATCTTACTAATCCCCCTCCTCTCTCTTCGTTTTTTCTCTACTCTCTCTTTGCTCCCTGATCCCTTTTCCCTTTCTACTAATATTGCTCCTTTGCCATCTCTTCTCGCCCTCTCTCTGTTCTCTCTATTATTTCTGCTATCTGCTTTATATCTCTTTCTCTATCACCCTCTCCTCTCTGTTGTGTGCTTGCTCTCTTTCTCTCTCTCACTCTTCTGTTTATTCTGTATCCCAAGCCTCACATTCTACTCTTCCCGATTTCCCCTCTTGCTAGTTATATATATATATATATATATATATATATATATATATATATATATATATATATATGTGTGTGTGTGTGTGTGTGTATTAATAAATAGAGGTAGTTTGCTTGAAGCATTGTGTGTAATATGTATATAGATGAGTATTAGAAGGCTATCAGAATGCAAGAAATGGAAATATATTGACGTTAAGAAGTAAGCCAAAAACAAATGATTTTTATATATATTTAAAAAAAAAATATATAGCAAACTTTACTTAATTAGGCAAGACTTCAACGCTATGAATTCCAATGTTACCATTCAGCACGTGTTTTAGAGATTTGAAACACCTCGTATTTGATAAAGAGGTCTTCCTCGAAATATATTATAGAACACGGTCACACACATTACATCACAGTGTTAAAGTCTTGCCTAATCAAGTAAGATTGGCTATATATAAAAAATAATAAAATATACATATATTAATTATACAGACATGTACGAACGCGACGACACGGACATGACGATGTTTCGATCTGTAGTGATTAAAAAATTACGATCTCCTCAGGCGATAAGTCTGTTCTTTCATGTTTATATTGAAAAACGTAGGAAGAAAAAGGAGAAAAGAAAAGGTCACATGATCAAATTTTAAATAATTAGAAATAAAAGGTGTGTATGTCTTCAATTAAAGGGTTTATGATCTACTTTTAGCATTGACATATGAATTTTTTTCAGGTCGTCGGGCTGTAAGTTACAAAAGGAGGAGGAACGGAAAAGTTCATATGTTACAAATGATACGAAGTTTGGTATGTTTTTAGGGGGCAGTAAGTTAGCACATACTAAAGAGGAAAAGGGAGAATATTTTTTCGGGACGGAAGGGGCCTTGATCATATAGTCTAGACTTGGTTAAATATTTTAATTTAGTTTGCTTAATTTAAGACAGTTTATACCATTTTACGAAAAATAAAAATACTAGGATTTGTTTTTTCTTAAGTTTGTACAGAAATAAAAAGAAATTAAAAATGAAATAAAATCTGCTAATAATTAAAGTAAATAATCATAATAAAAATGATAGTATAAGTGACTATTCGTAAGAATAACTTATGAAATAATCATGATAATAATAATAATAATAATAATGATAATGTTAATTATGAAAAGGATAATATTGAAAATTAATATTATATATATATATATATATATATATATATATATAATAATAATAATATTTTATAAATAAATATTAATTTTTCATTACCTACAGACATCGATGTGTCATGCTTACGCAATCTTCAGTGCAGGAAGCAAGTTCCTGAGGTCGGCGGGCGCGAACTCGGTTCACAAATACCCGCTGATTCGCAGTCAAGAGACATACTCGTTGGCCACCACAAATTAGCTTGGAAGGTAGGAAATATTTAACTTTGTAAATGCAAAGTCGGCGGGTATTTACAGCGAGCAGCGCAGAGTGATCAACATTATATATATATATATATATATATATATACATATATATATATATTCATTTTTTAATGTTATCTTTCCGACCTATTAGAGATCGTTTTATATTCCTATTCTTCAAATCCTGTATTTGGTGTAGCAAGTATGTTGACGTAAGTGTGTAATAAGCCCCCGAGCAGAACTTGTGTTACCATTTTAGCTTGTATTTCAGGCTT
>OY744545.1:12015875-12025875 GCA_963556195.1 Sepiola atlantica
ATGATTACTATCCTTTAATGGTTATCCGGTGATTAAAAAAAGATGTATTCAATCTTAATTTTTTCTTAGCCAGAATAATTATTTTCAGAAAAGAAACAGAAGCGAAATAAAATACAAAGTGTTGCAGCAAAATCTTACACTTGACAAAAAGAAAACGAAATAGGACATAAAGGCAAAAGTTGTATATGCAGAGACCCGACAGTTTATTTATCAACAATTAGAGTTGCATACTCCATTATTTTTCAATGTTACTTCCACCGGCAGAGACGACCATGTCAAGGCGGGCGCAAAATGAACCACATGCTTTGGCAGCCATGAATTTGTCTATAGCAACGAATACCTACATGATCACAGCCTTCAGAAAGTCGACCGTGTTGTTGGCGTGCATGTTGGTCTTCGCCTCGATCACGTCCCAAAACAAATGGTCAAGAGGTTATAATCGGGTTAGAAGGGCGGCCACTAGTCTGCCGACTAGTGTTAAAGAACATTGTTGAGCAGCCACGTCTGGGTCGTCTTGGTTTTGTGTGCAGAAGCGAAGTCGTGCTATAGAGGCGTCCCGCAGCGATCTCGCCCATACAAGGTTTTATCACGCTCCTCAGCACTTCCTGGTACTTTGTCTACTTTTTTCAAGTGTCGGATTTTGCTGTAACACCCTGTATATGTGTTCCAAAACATAGCGGATGAAAAAAAGGAAAATAATTATCTAGTCTTAATCAAATATCGATATGTTAGACGGATAGCTATTTGTGTTTGACTTTTAAAATCATGCAGCATAACTTTATATGCTCGATATAAATATGCAACTATGTCCGGCTTCTCCCAAACGCATATACCGCGCTTTTTCTTTTTCTCCGTCTTTTCATAGGTCATGTGTTTTCATAGGTTAATCCAAAGTTCACAGTTTACATACATAATAAGAGGCAGAGACACAGGCAATTAATACACATGACTTGTTAAACACGGGTGTGTGTCGTTAGGGGGTGTCGCTAGTGTCTCAAGTACAGGATCTCAGCTAACCCCGTCATTCCTAACTCTTTCTCTGTCCCTCACCGTAATTGTTCGATTTCTAACAGCCTCTCCTGGACATATCTACTTTTCCCCGAAAAAAGAGACATGTATTCATTCTCAGTTCATCGACAACTATAGACGTTCGGTTTTCCAACATATTTCCAAATTCTCTATATTAACTCTCCGGGCTGTTAATGACTAATTATTATGGCGTCGTTTTGTCTGTGGAGTACAATGCCCCCGTCGATTTTAATCTATTTCCTTAATGTATTTTTATTGTCATTAATTTTCTAGCTAATATCTCGCGGTTAACTTTGGTTGTGGGTGTGGAGGCATTCTATAGTATCATATAATAGTATTTAATTCAGTTAGACATCGTTTATTATTATTACATTTCAGACAATTAAATTCCCGACAGAACTTATGAAATGACCTAGTAATACCAGGGCAACACCTGGTAACCTTACTAGTGTCAATATACGACATAAAGTACAAAGTATTTTTATCCTACAAATCGACCATTCTCCTGGGTCGATATTTTCCAATTCTACTTAAGAATTTTTTATTACAAGTTTTCGTTTTTGTTACTGCAATTTCTTAAACCCAAAATAAATCTCTTCCCAGACAGTAAATTGAGATTGATAGGCAGGAATGCTTAACTAGAAGTTTGTTTTAACATTTAGTTTCGTGCTAAAAACAACCGATCCCGTCAATTTCATTAAAATCTAACATTACGTTTAATTTATTACCTACTGATTCCAAGTGAACATTCTATTCTATGGCATCGTTGCGTTTTCAATTCGTTATTCACAAGAAGTAGGACACATTAGCCAGATAGGACGAATAGCTACGTAGGAATAAAATACGTAAGCAATGAGAGCGTGTTAAAACAACCTGTACGTTGTTTCACTCTCACTTTCGAACTCTCTCTCTCTCTCTCATATATATATATATATATATATATATATATATATATATATTATTATTATTATATAGCCCCCTTTACTAAGGCTGGGCACTCTGAGCGAATTTAATAATTAGCAGTACTACTAGCTTCATTCCGAAGTCCAACACAAATTGTTGTTGTTGTTGATCACTATTCGCCGCTTGCTGTGAATATCCGCCGACTTGGTATTTACAAAGTTAAATTCCTCCTAAATTCTAAGCTTATTTCTGGTGGCCAACGTCTCTTGATTGCGAATCAGTGGTGATTTGTGATCGGAGTTCGCGCCCGCCGCGCGGCGGAAATTAACTTCCTGCACTGAAGATTGCGTAAGCATGAAACATCGATGTTTGTAGGTAATAAATAATTAATAATTAATATTAATTTATAAATATTATTATATAGCCCCCTTTACTAAGGCCGGGCACTCTAAGTGAATTTAATAACAAGCAGTACTACTAGCTTCATTGAGAGACCAACACGATTTGTTCTTGTTGATCACTCTTCGCCGCTTGCTGTGAATGCGACTTGGTATTTACAAAGTTAAATCCTCCAAATCCTCCTACATTACAAGCTAATTTCTGGTGGGCAACTGGTAAGTCTCTTGACTACGAATCAGTGGGATTCGGGATCCGAGTTCGCGTCGGGAATTAGCTTCCTACACTGAAGATTGCGTAAGCATGAATCATCGATGTCTGTAGGTTATAAATAAATAAATAAATTATATATATATATATATATATATATATATATATATATATATAGAGGGAGTATTAGAAGGCTATCACAATGCAAGAAATGGAAACCTGTCGGCGTTGAGAAGTAAGACAAAACAAGTGACTTTAGTTATATATTTTTCAAAAACTTTTTTAATAATTTTTTTTTTCATATAGCAAATCTTGCTTGATTAGACAAGACTTCAACGCTGATGTAATCTGTGTGACCGTGTTCCATAAAATTAAAGCTACAGAAACCTGCATAAATATATGCCATGTGTATGGAGAGAATGCTGTTACAGAACGGGTGTGCCAGAAAAGGTTTGCTTGATATAAAAAAGAAAATTTTTCCAGTGGGAGATGATTCTTCGTTCTGGCCGGCCAAAAATGATCGACAGTGAACAAGTGAAAGCCGTAATTGAACAACATTGACGTTTGACAATCAGACGAATCGCAGACAGTCTCAAGATTTACAAATCGAGCATTGAAAATGTACTGCATTAATAACCACTTAAAAAACGGACTTTTTGGCTTACCCAATATATATATATAAATATATATATATATATATATATATATATATATATATATATATATATGTGTGTGTGTGTGTGTGTGTGTGTGTGTATTAGAAGAATATAAAATAAATTTCCCGAACAGAACAGTTTTGCACCGCTATCATGCACCCTTACGAAAAGGAACAACAAGACTAAACCTTATCCCTAGAATCTTTATTTTTATTTTGATCAAAATCCATTACATAATATTGATTCTAGAAAATGTCAAAAGTTAAGGCTTAAGTCTTAGGGCTCTTAAGAAGTATGGAAATTCAGTGAATTTTGCTTCATTGGTGTCTAATGACTATTGATAGAATTCAATGAAAATTAAAAATATTTAAATATTCTAAATAGAAAGTTGTGTTGATATTATGCCCTCTAAAAACTCCCCAAAAATGAAATTAAAGAATATTTATTAATTGATGTCTAATACTTAATTGGAAGTACTTGAACTTTACAGAAAGGACTCGCGCCCCATTTTTACGAACTTTGCATTAAAGTCAATGAAATTAATATCGCCCATATTACGACCCATTTCGCCTAACAGCTGTATACTAACATTCATAATGATTGGTTAATTAATTCTATCGTTAATTTTGTACATAGGCAAATATATAAACGTATACAAATACAAAACTTTATATAGATAGTTTTTGTATAATAATATATCACTGAGCTAATTGACGGTCATTTACCTCAGGCTTTTTCCTATATATTTTAATCAAACAATATACATGTTAAACTATTCATCAGACTTTCAAAATTCTATTAAATAAATAAACCTATAAATAATTTAGTAAGAAAACAAGTATATTAAAAATTAAAAAAATGTAAACAAATTACTCCCGAGCTACGATCGGTAGCTGCAACTATATAAACATATCAAACTACAACAGCTACAAAAACATACAACTAAAACTACATTCCACTAAACCTATATAAACCTACAACTATATAAACTTATCCAACTACAACAGTTAAAAAAACATACAACCTAAACTATATTCCACTAAACCTATATAAACCTACAACTATATAAACTTATCCAACTACAACAGCTACAAAAACATACAACCTAAACTATATTCCACTAAACCTATATACAGCTACAACTATACACAAATATACAACTACAACAGATACATACAACTAAAACTAAATTCTACTAAACCTATATATAGCTAGAACTATAGACAAATATACCACTACAACAGCTACATACAACTAACACTATATTCCACTAAACCTATATACAGCTACAATTGTATACACTTATCTAACAACAACAGCTACAACAACATATCACTAACACTATATTCCATTAACCTATATACTGCTACAAATATACAAATATACAACTACATGCAACTACAATTATATACAACGAGAACTGTATGCAACTAGTTTTACACAATACCTTTCGATCTAGACTATGAAATATTTGCATCGTGACGGCGCACATATGTAACAAAGGTGCCACCTTCAAAGAAGTAAACAATCGATTGCGATGAAAGGATTTCTAAGCTGCTGCGTTGTGTTTTCATTTCCTGTTGCAACAAGTAGACAAAAGCGCGGCTGATTGAAAACGGAACTGAACGTAAGACAAATATAGAAACACCGGCAAGACGTTAATGTTTCACGTTTCACGAATGAAAGACGCAATGTAACAATGAATTATATAGAAACTGCAATGGTGAAACTTGAAAGAAATGAAAGCCACAGAATCTTATATCCGGCTTAGTATACAACCGATTTAACGATTGAGAAGAATTTATTGAAGTACACGCACACACACACACACACACATATATTTATTTATTTCATACAGAAAATTAGTACGGAATCAGTACCGTCGGTTTCGAGTTTGGAAGGGGTTCCGACATTCCAAACTTTAATCAGCTTTTGTTGATACTGCTGAAAAAAACAAGATGCTGGCTCCCGTGTGATTTGAGAAAACCTTATTAGGTTTTTGTGTTTAAATTTTCTTTTCTATTCCGCCTAATTTTCTCACTATCTTTAATATATATATATATATATATATATATATATATATATATATATATATATATATAGTATAATGTATAAGAAACCATATCGGTGCAGAGGTGTAACGGATAAACGCGGACTGAAAGCAAATTACTCTGGATACCAAAGTGAAAGTGAATTTAGTTTTCAGTTTTTTAGCTTTTACCATCGATATAAATGTGTTAAATACGTTTTTGTTAATAATTATGTTTAGAGTCTTATTCGCTGTCGGTGCGGTTTGATGTAGGTCCATATAACATGATATTTCGGCAAAATTCGCTTCTTCAGATGTGTGTTTCAGTTAAGTTTCACACGTGCAAAAGATGACCGTTGTACATTAGAGAATAATTATTACATTTAAAATGTTAAATGTTGGTTCCAAATGTTTTTTACTTTCCTATTTTTACTGTCATTATTATTATTATTATTATTATTATTATTATTATTATTATTATTATTATTATTATTATTATTATTATTGTTTTTATTATTATTATTATTACTATTGTTTTTATTATTATTATATTATTATATTGTTATTATCATTATAAATATTATAATAATAATTATAATTATTACTATCATTGTATTTTTATTGTGTATCTAAATGATTAAATGCGAACGTTTTTGTCCACCTATCCTAAAAATATCAACATCAAAACAGCTTATGCCTATTTGGTTATAGGACACCACATAACACATTTAAAATACCGTATATACAGTAATCTGCAAACACCAATAAACTACTTTAGGTATTGCTAATTCGATTATTTCATTGTTAAACAGTTTCTAAATAATTTATATTCTGTAATATACAATTTTAATTTTCATATTTTCTTATATATACGCAATATCTACGTCGATAGGAAACCGTCTGATGTTTCTGAGATGCCGAGAACAGATACTACACTTTGGTTTTAGCAAAAAGGCCAATGAACTATGAAAAGAGTTGTTTTATGACGAGACATTTTTAAATGCATGAACCACATCAGCGTAGTATCTTTTAATGGGTGTAGGTAATGTAGTATCACTTCTGTTGTATTAAGACCGCCCTTTCATGAATTACCTCCTCCTATTAAGGAAGTGAGTTTTTTTCCTCCCGGGGGTAGGAGTAATTCTCACAAGTATTACACCCTCCTTTAGGGGAAACAGAGTAATGTAGTATCTGTTCTGTTGTCACAAGAACATCTTATTAGGGACTACCTTCTCCTTTGTTTTGGGGGGGTAGTGTACTATCTATTCTATAATCATGATATAATCCTCCCAGGCATCAACTCCTTCTTTTAGGGGCAGGTCGTAGCGTTCGTTCGTCATGCTATTTGTTGTGAAGTTGTCCCGCAGTAAATAATAAATAAAGGAAGTCAAGTCGAGGGTTGGTTTAACAAGTGTATTAACAAAGTAAGAAACTGACTAGCTCTTGGCTAGACAGTTACAAGACTGTGCTTTGTCTTCTGGTGACTCGCACTATCTATAGTGACATCCGGTGTAGTTTCTCCGGTGTAAGAACGGCCAGTGTAACACCCCCCCCCTTTGAAAATATCCCCTCTGGGGATTAAGAACGTTTTTGTTGTTTTTTTCGTTCGTGCTTATGATAAATTCGTCCACCTCTGCCTTATTCTTAATTTCATCAAGCGTTACTGGAAGTTCTCTTATTGTGTCACATAACGTATTTTTTACTTCAGCTTCCGCTTGAATGGCTGCTATCACCATATCCTCCAATGGTTCTGTCTGCTTAGGTATCAACCTTGATAACGCGTCTGCATGACCAAATTTCTTAGATGGTACATACTCCATTTGAAAATTGTAGTTAAGAAGAATGGTACCCCATCTTTGGAGTCTATTCGCAGTGTGTTGTGGTAGTCCCTTTTTCGATCCGAAAATCCTTAATAAGGGTTTGTGGTATGTTTGTAACATAAATTGTCTACCGTGCAGGAAACGATGAAATTTCTTTACCGCAAATATAATGCTTAGAGCCTCTTTCTCAATTTGAGAGTAGTTTTTTTCGGCTGGTAGAAGTGTTCGGGATGCATGGGCTATGGGTTTTTATTTTCCATCATCTATTTTGTGCAATATGCATGTTCCTATACCATAGTTGCTGGCATCGCTTGCAACTACACTATCGCGCTTGGGATTATAATGTGCCAGAAACAAGTCAGACGTTAAGATATCTTTAATTTTCTGAAACGCTTCTTCGCACTCTTGCGTCCAGACCCATTTTTGGTCCTTCTTTAACAGTTCATTTAAGGATGATCTTAGTTTATGCATGTTTGGTACGAACACATTGTAGTAATTCGCCAACCCTAAAAAACTTTGTAGAGACGCAGTATTTTCTGGAGCAGGCATGTTCCGTATCGCCATTGCCATATCTGGGTCTTGCCTTCTTCCTTGCTCATCGATGATTTGTCCTAAGTATTTTATTTTTTCCATGAAAAAGTACATTTCTCATCTTTGATTTTAAACCCATAATCCTGGATTTTTTTGAATACTTGGTTTACATGAGTCTTGTGTTGTTCTTCGCTAACGCTGTTTATTAACACATCGTCCAGGTACCCTACTGCGAAATCCATCCCATTTAACATCATGTCCATAATTTGTTGAAAAATCGCAGGGGCGACCTTTACTCCAAAAGGAAGTCGGTTAAATTTGTATAATCCCTTATGGGTATTGATACATAGCAGTTTTGAACACTCTTCATCGACAGGGATTTGAAGATAAGCGTCGCTGAGAGCGATTTTAGAAAAATATTTTCCCCCACTCAGTTTCGCAAATATTTCTTTAGGGCTTGGAAGAGGGTAATGGTGATCTTTTAATGTCTTGTTCAAGCCTGTGGAAAAATCGGCACAAACCCGAATCTCCTTGTTCTTTTTCTTAACATAAACTGTAGGTGAAGCCCACTCACTGTGATCAATTTTTTAAATGACAGCCATGTTCTCGAATCTTTCTAATTCACCGTCTATTTGCTCTATAGCGGCGTATGGAACATTTCTTTTCTTTCTGAACACAGGTAGTTCATTTGTTTTAACTTCAAACTTTGCTACCGCTTTTGTACACCTTCCAACACCGCCTGAATATACATCTGGAAAATTTTCTTTTAATTTCCTCTTGAGTTTTTCTGCCTCCACATTCGAATCCTACACCTTTTGGCAAAAGGAGCTTAAAGGCAGATCCCATAGGCTAAACTTTTCAATCAGATCAGTTCCAAAAAGGTTATTAGATTTTCGCATAACAAAAATTTTGGCTTTTACGGTCTTATTCTGGAAAGAAATATTCGTCAATAATTCCCCTTCGCAGGTTATTTTTCACCACTGACGCTTCTCGCCGTTTTTTTGTGATTTGATCATAGTGGGTCTCCCAAGCTTCTTCCATGTCTGTACATTAATGATGGAAATGTCAGACCCACTATCAAGCTGTAGTCTTACTTTTTCTTAAGCATTTTGACCTGTACATATTTCCGGATATTTTGTTCTTCAGGTTCAATTTTTGTCAGTTTAATGGCTGTCTTTCTACCAGATTTTTTCCTACAACGTGATGCCTTATGTCCTTTCTGGTGGCAGTTGTCACATTGTTTGAATATGCAGGGACACCCATTGTACCAATGGTTATCTCCACACCTCCAACACGGTCCAGGTGGATCTTTTCCATGTTTTTTTGTCTGGTTATTCATTGAAGTCAATTTTTTCTTCTGATGGATTTTTTTAATGTGCGACACTCCGTTTTCCTCTATGTCACGACTGTCCTGTTTCAACGCAACAAAACGTTCACAGTCTTCCGCTAAGTTTTGTATTGTTAGACATGGCTCATTTTCGAGATTATTTAAAACACGACGTCTGATTTCAGAGTCTTTATTTAAGACCAGACCTTGCAAGAATATTAAACATTTAAAATTATCCGATGATAATTCCTCTAATTTAAAATCGTCGCAAAGTTTATTTACTATACTTGCATACGTAATGTAGTCGTCTTCCTCTCTTCTAGTGACATTCATACACTTATATCTCCTGTGGAAAAGAGAAGTTTTTGTAGAAAACAGTTCTGTTAGTAAAGTAACTGCCTCCTGGAAGTTCAACTCACTGGTCTTTTTTGGAAGGATAACATTCACGAACTTTGTATGCTCGGCAGCTCCTAATTTTCTTAGCAAAAATCTAACTTTTTTAGAGTCTGTCCATGTACTGCAGTCCGATACAAAAATATCCTCATATCTGCTATAGAAGTGAGCAAAAGTGACATCGTCTTCTGGATTATAATTGAAAATTTCGATAGCGCTCCACACAGCCGTCTGTGAGAGTTCATTATGATTCTCGTTTGCTTTCGTTAACTGTGTTGCCTCCAGAAATTTTCTCTGTTCCTCCTGTGTTTTTATCAAGAGTTCTTCGAAGTGTTTCTGCTGTTGTAGCAGTTTTTCTTGGAATCTTTCTTCTCGTGTTGTCGCCAGCTCTTTTTGTTCAGCATGCATTTTTCTTTGGGCTTTTTGCTGTTCCAACAACTCTCTTTTAAATTTCTCCTCAATTTCAACTTGTTTTCTTTGAAGTTCCATTTGTTGTTCAACTTGCTGTCTTTGTAACGCAACATTCTGTTCCGTTTGGAATTTAAGTAATTGAAAAAGAGAATCTTTGAATTCAGTGTCCATCATTCACGTATTCAAGTTATGCACCACACAATTTACACTTGTAAAAATAAATCAGTTTTCCCCACAACGTGCTTAATATAATTAGTTTGCTCAACTAATACACAAAACAAGAAATATATTATTC
>OY744545.1:12030875-12058375 GCA_963556195.1 Sepiola atlantica
AAAAGGCTCGCTTTTTACGACTGTATCTTTTTGAGGAAAGATACAGACGTAGACGTTGATATATTTAAATTTCAAAGTCGTCAAATCAAAGTGAAAAGAGGTTTCTACTGTTTCTGTTGCCCAATTTCAGTATCACATGTTGATAGGTTATTGATATAGAGCAGTAGTATGACCATTTATGTATGACCAGTAAGCTACACATAGGCATTTAGCCTGACCATTTCAGGATGGAATGAAACACGTACACTCTGATGTAGCTTACTTGCCATGAATATACTACTACTACTACTACTACTACTACTACTACTACTACTACTAAGCTCTATTCACCTATCGAAAACTATCGATGTAATTACTAAAATATGTATACACAATATATTACATTACTTTATAATATTATATGTGTCCCGGGGGTTTGGATCGCGTGACCGGCTTAATAGTTATGTTCCACACTGATGATTCCATTACAACTAAACGTAAACGTATGTTCATAATAATTAAAACATATTTATTATTAAATAATTATTTATAGCCCCCTTTGGGATGGGAGTAATACAATAAGCCGTTTAATATAAGCTTAAATTCGAAGTTCTTGTCCACGTGATCTGTTGTACACTGTTAGGACGGCTGACTATATTATCTGTTAAAAAAGCTTGTCGCATAGCTGTTAAAGAAATGGCGAAGGAACTATATACAACTGTTGAAGTTGGCCTCTTGGTTAGCGCACTCGGATACGAATTAAAGTGACTCGTGTCCGGTGGTCCAACCGTGCTACCGGTTGAACAATCTTCCACACTGGCGATTCCATTAGGATGAAACGTATACGTATGTTGATTATGATCATAAATATTTATTATTAAATAATTTTATATATATATATATATATATATATATATATATGTGTGTGTGTGTGTGTGTGTGTGTGTGTGAAAAAGATTCTTGGTACAACAGAAAGATAGAATTATCGTAAGAACAACCCATATTTATCAATTAAAAAGGGATTAAAAAGCTATGAGAAAAATAATAAAATCTCTTAAAAGCATTTTCGTCTGACCGTCTTAAGATCAGAAACGTCAGAAATTATGACAAATAAAACTAAGAGAACGTCGAATGACGATAGCAGTTGAAATTTGTATATTAGAGATAGACATGTTGATGTCAGTAGGAGAACAAAATTGGACGTATATCTTTCAACTAATTAATTGATAGATTTAAGTCATTAAACATATCCAACTCGTGTTTCAACCCTTGTTTTACATAGGCTAGGTCGAGAGATCTTAATAACAACCGTCCAAAAATATTGAGATAAAGGTTCGACCTAGCACATTGTAAAATGGAAAACTTTTATCGGACTTACTCGTTGGAATGGGTATTTGTACCAATGAAATAGTTACTGATGACAGATTCATGCACCTGTAAATTCCTAAAGATTGTGCGTGAGAATAGCATGTGGGATGTGTTGGAATATTCTAATTTCTAGCCTTTGTGTAGTCTTTCCCACGTAGTCAGCTCCACACTGGCAAAGAAATTGATAAATCACAGAATTCTTTTGAATGGTGGACTAAATATCGGTTCGAAAAGAAGAGAAAAGGGTTCGAGTCGTGTAAGTTTCTCTCAGCATAAATAAATGGGTAAATATTATCAATAGTGTTAGAAATTATGTTAATAGTCCAAAAGGATTTGCTCTAACTACGTATTGTATATAGTTCTTTCACAATTATATAATCCTCCTAACCTAGCAACAATATGCGACTAAAAGGAACACCTATTTGCTAGTGTATAAAATTGACAACAAATGTTTAATTCCTATTATTTTTAATCATGTCTTTTTCTATTATCGAAAAAATGTCGAGTCCTAAACGAAATAAAGGCTGATCATGTCGAGAAGAAAAGCAATAGCACTTACCTTTTAAAATAAATTGCCTTTCCGTGGTTGACCGTCTGAAAACCTTCACAGTGTTGTTTCTCGTATAATTTGTCCACCCGACTATAACCTGGTGCCCACTACTAATGGCTCATAGATTACGCAAGTTAACAAGCACACGACAAGCCAATAAATTGTTAGAAAAACGAAAAATAAAGAAAGAAGCATTACCCTTCTTTTTTAACTACAGCTAGTGACCATGTCGTACAGGTTACATGTCTCCAGTAACTATGAGGTTTAGTAAAAAAAATATAACCTTTAGTTAATTAAAAATATACCAACACAAGGTAAGTCTCCCTCCTGAGCACAGTCGATTCTCCACAATATTTGAACTTTCCTAATAACGTGTCTGTCCAATAAAAACTAAATAACTTTTCTGACCAACCACCGATTGCCATGCCAAATAACACCTTACCTGAGAGTCGAACGTTCAAACGCCTTACATTCACAGATAGCATAGATTGGAACAAACACATAGAATACATTGCCAAGGCTGCTGCAAAGAAAGTGGGGTCCCTCTACCGTGCTAGCAAACTGCTCACGTCTGCCAGTATCCTATATCTCAACAAAGTCACCATCCACCCGTGCATAGAGTATTGTGGTCAGATCTAGGCTAGTGCATCAACCACTAGTCTCTCTCTTAGACAAGGTCCAAAAAAGAGTCTCAACTCTAATAGGTCACTCACTTTCTACCAAGCTCCAGCCCCTGCCCCATCGCCGCAATGTTGCCTACTTGTGCTTTTTTACTAATACTTCAACGGAATGTGCTCCGATGAACTTTCTGCTCTGATGCCCCCTCGATGTAAGTACACTCGACCAACTCGACAATCAGCTAAATCCCATCCATTCACTGTTGAGGTCCCCAGATGCCGGAGAACCTTCTACTCCAATAGATTCTTCCTCGTGCTGCCAGCATTTGGAATTCCTTCCCTGCTCCCTGTTTCTCCGACTGTACCGACATGCAAAAATTTGAAACTAATGTGAACAGGCATCTCGCTGCACAACTCCCAATTTAGGATGACCCCCTTAACTAATTCTTAGCAGTCCCTTACGTCTACAGTGGCAGATTGCCTTGTTTGGGGTCAACTATGTTTTAAAAAATAAACGATCTATTTCACTTTAATAGTATGATATCACATGACGTTCTGTATGAACCTACTTATAAACAAAGACGCAAATGACGTTCATCAAGTTGAAAACTAAAGATTTATATTAGAAGTTTTAAACTAACAAGAAAAATCAGCGTTGACATAGAAACACTCGAGGAAGACACCGAGAAGATCTCGAACGACAAAATTTTTTACAAACTTTTTGAAAAATCCTTAACTCCACTTCTTTTTCTCGGAATTCTGTAATAAACTCAATTGCAATATTTGGGTACAGGCTTGAAGACGCGGTCACATAAAGCTCTAATAAGACCTAATATAGAATACTGCACTCAGGCATGGGCTCCAGCGACTAGATATGGAAACTGGAATGTAATATTGAAACTGGAAGGCGTACAAAGAACGGTGACAAAACTAATAAGTAAAGTAAAGGAGTGCAGTTACATAGAGAGAGTAGACAAATTGGGATTGACTACTTTGCTGGAGAGAAGAATGAGAGGTGATATGATTGAGACTTTCAAGATAATAAATGGCATTTCTAACTATGGTGGGCATTTTTTTAGTATTTCTCCTAGATTTGGAAGGTTATTGTCAAGGCAGTTTTCAAAAACTAGATCTGTTAACCAGTTAATTTTTTTTGCTCACAGAGTAATATGTTTTTGGAATAAGTTGCGAGATCGGATTAAGAACAACAATAGCGGGGATCAGTTTAAGATGAGGTTGGATGAATTCAGAGAAAATGGTAGGAGTGAGAAATTGAGGGGGCACTTTTGGGAGTTATCAAATTAAATATTAACCAGAATTTGATCTGGATATCGATACTGTACTAAGAGTTTATTTTGTTTTGTTCTCTGACAGTTGAATGGAGAAGATAGTAAAAAGGGAGATGCACAAGTGGGCATCACACATAAATAAATAAATAAATAAATTTGTAGCTTATTTTCGAAGATATACGACAATCTGTATGAGACTATGTTCTACATGTTCAAACGAAAAAAAAAACTGACTTTCGAGCGCTTATATATAAGCGTGATTAATGATGTCCAAAGAAATGTTGACTTAAACATTATGGTTAAATAAGAAATTGTAAACTTTGTGATGGCTGCCGTTTTGGAAATCAGAAATAAACACTATGTATTTATAAAAAAAACAGTTTCCCATCATTTTTAAGCAAGATCGTTTTTTTGAATTTTTTACAATTAATAATTATTTCCAATAATTTTTTTTATTGAACATATATTAAAATCAAACTGGTTTTTATAATTTTTATTTTTATTTTTTTTATTTTTGAAGATACTTTTCAACAAATAATCAAATGAAACCTTTTTTATAATTAGAGATTGAAAATATTTTAAATTAGTTTATTTTTAAAATATTGTTAACTTGTTTATTTTGTAAATATGTTGAATTAGTTTATTTTGAAAATATTTTGAAAATAGTTTATTTACTATGTTTTATAATTTCAATCCTTTTTTTTTGGAGGGGTGTTAAAATATTTTGAATTAGTTTATTTTGTAAATATATCTAATTAGTTTATTTTGAAAATATTTTAAATAGTTTATTCACTATGTATTATAATTTGAATAGTTTTTTCGGGGAGAGGGTGAAAATATTTTTAATTAGTTTATTTTGTAATTATATCTAATTAGTTTATTTTGAAAATATTTTAAATAGTTTATTCACCATGTTTTATAATTTGAATAGTTTTTTGAAGGGGTGAACATATGTTTAATTAGTTTATTTTGTAAATATTTTTAAATAGGTTATTTCCTATTTTTTATAATAAACATTTTGGGGGGGATAGTCTTAATTAGTTTATTTTAAAATTATTTTTCAATAGTTTATTTACTATGTTTTATAATTTGAATCGCGTTGGGGGGTGGGGATATTTTAAAATAGTTTAGTCTGGAAATATTTTTAAAAATAATCAAATAAAACCTTTGTTTATAATTGGAGTTTTTAAATATTTTTAATTAGTTTATTTGCTACTTTTTATTATTGATTTTTTTTGTTTGAAAATATGTTTTAATAGTTTATATTGAATATATTTTTAATAGTTTATTTTGTAAATATTTTTAATAGTGTAATAGTTTTTTATGAATGGAAATTTTACAATTTCAACCGAGCCCGAGAAATTCTTGTAGATGACTGTGGATGTTTTCCTGGAATTTTTCTGTCATACAGAGAGCTGACTATCTAAGAGAAATGTTTTAAAAACAAGTGTCTAAGGTTGGTACTACTGTTTCGCAAATTTTATGCATGACTGAATCCTACATGTGCATTCAAGTGAAACAAAACATTCCGCCAAAATCAAAACGGTCTAAAATAATGGTAGAATGTTTTTTGATAAACACCGGTTTTCAATTTCCGATATCAAAAGCCATCACCAAGTGGACACTTTTTATTTCACTTATGATATTTGTAATTAACAAAACTGATGCAAGGACGAATCGGAGATAAATGAAAGACATTGATGAAGTGCGAAACACTTGTGGAAAGAGAAACCAAAAATCGGAAATAAAAAATCAAAGCATTTCACGTTCATAATTAACATTCAATAAAAACAATTCTATCGAGATTTTAGAACGATAATAAATAAAAGCCAGTTTGAAAACCGGTCATAAAAGACTGATAACTACTTAAATCTCATATTGGAGGAAATCAGCACAATTCTCGCAACGACACAAATAACATATACACAAAACAACAAAACATTATTTCTATGAACCTTTTTCTGTTTCTCTCTTTTGACGTTGTTCTGAGCATTTCTCTCTTACCTAATTCTTTCTTTACGCATTACTCACTTTTGTTATATAGTACCAAATAAGTACGGCGATGAAACGCGGGCGCCTCTGTGTAGCTTAATTGCCAGAAATATATGTTCATAACTTACTACCTCGCTCTACTCACGTATTAAAGTGAATACTGAAAATCTATACATGATATATCATATCTCCTTATAATATCATATGTGGATACATGAAATAATTATATATATATATGTATATATATATATATATATATATATATATATATATATATATATATACAGAGAGAGAGCGAGAGAGAGAGAGAGAGAGAGAGAGAGACAACCAGACAGACATACAGACAGGCATACAGACAGGCATTCTGCGTAATGCATAACTCTAGGCCCCGCCTATTGACTGGTCTTGACTGCTTGCTGGATAGCCGCTGTATTTGCTATTTAGATGTTAATTCACTTCCCATTTCTAGAAAATACGTGTTCGAGTATTGGTACGCGCCTCGGCTACTAGGTCAAACTTACTTTAGTATCGACGTTAGCTTTTAATTCGATGTATGTTGAATGATGTGATTTTTTATATGATTGTCTCCTTTTTATAGTCATTCGTGTAATTATTTAAATTATCTACCCTTGTTTTTTGAAAATGTCTGTTTTCAAAAATCTACCAAATAAAAGTAAAATTGGTTATATATAGCAAGTGTAAGAATTACATTGCCATTTTCATGTTCTTAGTTATTTTGGCTGAGTTTGTTTTGACTTTTGGGAAGTATGTCAAGCTCAGAAATAAACTTAATTTATATGAGCAAAGAAGACGAGGCTTAATCTTAATAATAACTGCAACATCCTATATGTAATTTGATTGGGCCCACTCTTTCTTCTTTGCACCCTATCTCTCCCAGATGTGATTTCTCTAGTTCCACGGTTTACTATAAACAATATTATTGCATGCACTTTTTAGAATTGTCTGATCTATTCCCTGCTACATTTGTTCCAGCTCGTTTGACTCGTTAGTCTTGTAGTCTCCATCTATTCGCTGTTTTGGTACCTCATTGTAATACGGTTTCCCATTCCAGTAGCTTCTTTCGAAGAACCGCAGGCTAGTGCAACTCTCTTCGTGCTGACTGTTTTCCTCCTATCTATAGCCTCAGTCTTTTCAAGACTAAGGCCAATAGGTATCGCCTGTCTTTGCGATAATCATTTTCGTTCTTTTTAGCACCTTACATCAAGTGGCTTCATCCCTTGTCTGGAGCGATTTCCATAAACAATAGTGATAATCATAAAAAATTAAAAAAAGAATATTCACGTATGCAAATTTATTTTTTATGGGCAGAGAAAATGTGGTGTAATCTTAATAACCGTTAATAAAAGGACAGAAATTAATTTCTTTCCCTTTTAAAAAATATATGTGTTACTAAAATAGGAATAAACTTACGTTTACACAGGAGAGAGAGAGGGAGAGAGAGAGAGAAAGAGAGAAAGAGAGGGAGAGAAAGAGAAAGAGAGAGAGAGAGAGAAAGAGAGAGAGAGAGAAAGAGAGAAAGAGAGAGAGAGAGAGAAAGAGAAAGAGAGAAAGAAAGAGAGAAAGAGAGAGAGAGAGAAAGAGAGAAAGAGAGAGAGAGAAAGAGAAAGAGAGAGAGAGAGAAAGAGAGAGATAGAGAAAGAGAGAGAAAGAGAAAGAGAGAGAGAGAGCAGATTAGTTTATTTTTGTAGAAAAAATATCTCGCCTTCGTTTTTCCCAGAGTTTGATGCTTCTATTTTGGATTATATCAGGCAATTTATTTCTCATATGGTTATTGAAAGCGTATCATTTTTTTCTGTTCTGCACTCTGATGAAGAAGGAAATGTGAATGCCAAGCTATGCAGTTTTGTTAAACAGCGAATGAGGGTCGAAGGGAGGACACTCTAAAAGGTAGGGCTGAAAGCGGGGGTCGAGAAATCGCGTGATTTTTGTCGTAGACCTGTTCTGTCTCTTAGTCTGTCGACACCTGAATGGAAAGAGAAACGTCACTGTCCCGGTTAGCCACAGCAGGGTGTTGAGGGCAGCAACGGTGACGTACAATGTAGCTGCAAAGACGACCTGTGTGTATATGTTAATGTTATCTCTCCTTGTAATGCATTCATTTTCTCCTCTCTCTCTCTCTCTCTCTCTCTCTCTCTCTCTCTCTATCTCTCTCTCTCTCTCTCTATATATATATATATCTCCTTATCCCCCTTTCTCTCTCTCTCTCTATCTCTCTTTCCCTCTCTATCTCTATCTCTCTATCCCCCCCTCTCTCTCTCTATATATATATATATATATATATCGCTCTCTATATCTATCGCTCTCTCTCTATATATATATATCTCTCTATCTCTCTCTCACTATCTCTCTCTCTATCTCTCTCTCTCTCTCTCTCTCTCTCTCTATCTCTCTAGCTGTATCTCCATCTCTCTCTCTCTCTCTCTCTATCTCTCTCTATCTCCCTCTCTATCTCTATCTCCTTCTCTCTCTCCTTCTCTCTCTCCCTCTGACTCTCTCTCTCTCGTACACACGCATTTCTGAGTTTGTCTTTGTTCTGTCAAATAAAACCTTTAAAACAAAACCAGCGTCCACGTGGTTTTCAATAAACAACTGAGGAACAGCCAAGTTTCAAATGACGACAACCTGTGTTACAACAGAATAGGCACCGGTGTATCATGTTATACATCGGCGACGTTCAGAAGTATCAAACACTTTTTCACTATCTAAATACACTTTTTACCGATTTCTATTTATATCACTTGAACACTCTAGTGTATATGATTCTTGAAGTAAAAAGGTCACCTAAATATAATTGCAAAACTCGTTTTGAGTTTCTTCATGGGAAGCATACATTTATTGAATCTAGCAGAAGAGTGGTATATGACTCCAGAAGTGCATAATGATTCTCATTCCCAACCAAACATCCGCCAATGCGGAATTTTGGTTGTTGTTTGAGAATATTTAAGGCGTGACTGTGTCTTAACATTGTATTAGTTTATTTTATGTTTATTTCACATTTGATATGAGTTGGTTGATATGTGACATCTGCGACGAGTATGTGTGTGTACCAAGTGATACTGATCTTTAAACGGACTTCTTTTGTAAAAAATGTATTCAAGAGTAAAGTAACTTCATCCAATAAACATGTGTTGATGAAAACATTCCTAATGTTCTTCTTTACGGTGATTTTAAACTTATAATATATGCGTCCCAATTCACCCCGGTAATTTTTTTTTTCTAGATACGTTAAGTACATGATAAAACTTGTTACATTTTTGTAGGGAACATTACCGTGCATTATCTTGATTTAACTAAATGCTGAGACCTCATTTGCTACGTGAGCACATCTCCTCCTTCATGCATGCAGGTTTTATGGAAGTTATCAGATGTCAAAGAAAGAAAACGCCGAAAAGTATTTCACCCGATCTACCCTGGCCTTTTAGCTAAGATCAAAGTATAGTATCTGTTCCGATGGATACTGCACCCCATGGAACAGTATTGTCTTGGCCTTCGGGGCTTGACTTACGCCGGTCTATGGGTCTGTCCTGTGCAGTTCTATGAGGTCCACCCTCCCAGGCTTCGCCTCCCCTCTATGGGGAGGGGTGAGTTTATTGCTTACTGCCTGAGGCGCCCCTACCAGGGAATGCCGACGGGGCTGCCTAGGTAATTTTTAAACCCCACTTTCCCGACCCGACCTTGGGTCACATCTTACTTGTGGGAGTAAGATAAAAACTGGCCTTATGCCTAACTCCTGGAGAGGAGTAAATCAATACCCTATTTTTTATATAAGTTTACTAGCGTATTTGTTTTTTTTTGTTCGTTTGATTAAATTTGCGTATTTATTTTGTTTTATTAGGGGTGGGGGGGTGGCTGGCGAGTTTACCTTGATTAGTTCATTCGGTTTTTACAGTAAGATTTACCTCGCCTGTAAAAACAGTATTATATGGATTATTCGAATATCTGTTCTTGTGTTATTCTTACAACGTTTCGGCCGATGTCCCCTCCGACCTTCTTCAAGTGCGTCTTGTTGAACTCGGGAATCTGCACGGAATTCCGAACGGAACCATTTATTTAATTCACGCTCTCGTTCCGTCAGCCATAACCGGTTAGAAGTCTTAAGTGACTCGTAATTTTATTCTTAGTATCGCCCGCACTGAAGATTGAACCTTCAACCTGAAGTTAAAATCTCAACCATAGTAGGAATTCAATTGTTACTAGTAAAAAAATAAATTACTTACGCCAATCCATAAGAATAGTTGACTTAAAGTTAACAGCAAACGGTGTTCGGACAGATTTAGTTCCTGATATTAAAGACGACCTGTTTTAAGTCACTGACTCTTCTGATTTGCCAATGTTTATACTAATTTGTATTTATTAATTTATTTATTAAATTGTTAGGTGAAAGTAGAGAATAGTTAACAAATCCCCTATCAACATGTAAAGAATGTCTTTCTAAATAATCTTCTGCAGTTTACGGACTGTGCTGAAATAATAACGTTATTATTCAAAAAGCCATTTTTTTACACGGGGAAGGGTCTTTGTTGACTATTCTGTACTTTCACCAAACAATTTAAAAAATAAATTTATAATTTGGGGAAACTGAAACTCTCGCCGGAATTTATATTACAGATGAAGTTTAATATCAGGAACTAAATTATACCGTAAACTGTTTGCTGTTGACTGGTTTGCAATTGCTTACTCCTCCTCCGGGCAACGCCGGGTAGTTCGGTTAGTATTGCATTAATTTTGACTAACTCTTGTAAGTTATGTACAAATATGAAATCGATGAATATAATCCGTTTCAAGTAATCCATTTTTTCTTCCTGTGATTCCATATTTTTTTTTCTACGCCACAAGAAATGTGAAAAAATCATGCGAAGAAAAGATAATTTTTACTCATATGTTCCGTTTTTATTTTTTTTATTTATTAACACATTTTTAAAATTTCTTTTTATCATCTTATGTTTGTTTATCTGTTTTGTTTTGATTATTACGTGTTTTTGTTGTCATTTTATCAGCAAAGCATGAACAATCTAATGTATTGTATTGTCGAAAATGTCAAAACAAACAACGAGAAAGTATAGGAAGTAAGAAAACAAACCATATGCACACATATCTGCACAGGCACATGTAATAAATATACACCCATAGTGAACTATGTACGCACATACATCTAAATACACACACATATGCACGCAGTCTTCGTCATTTGTGTTTCACATAGTTTTAATGGATATAAAAAGCAAATAACTATTCAGAAAAAAACATCTATACACACACACACGCACACACATAATATATCTATCTATCTATATGTATATATATATATATATATATATATATATGTGTGTAATTTTATACCATTTCAATGTCATAAAGAACAGATTCACGTCATTTCATGACACTTATTGTTTATTCAGCAAACAGTTGTTTCGGAAAACACCAATATATTTGTAAAATGCTCTTGTGCATATAATGTGGTGTGGATATCTTCAGTACTAAATTGATAAGATAAAGCAAAAACGCAAAACCCATGAAAAACTAGACGATAAAAGCCTAAAATTACAACCAGTACCCATTATCAACATAGATGTATATATTACATGGAACTATGGTCTCGTTGTATTTATGTGGTAACATATATGTATCCTATCCTTTTATTTATTTGTATTTCTAATCATTCATCATCCGCTATAATTATTAATCTAAACATTCCTGCATTAAAATATATATTTCCACTGACCATCCTTTGTTATTTCACCCAGTTATTTCTCTTTTACTTCGTTGTTTGTCATCTTATTCCTTATTTTCTTTTCTTTATTACATTTTTATATTCGTTAATTTAGGTGACTTCCGTTTTGCCCGGATCACCGGAAGTTCACAGATTCATCTATTTTCTAGCCCATTAATACTTAAGTACATCTACAATATTTTGAAGATTATCGGTAGTATTTAAAATATTTTTCAGAAAATAATTTAATATTTAATTATAAACACTTTTTTCTATAATTAATTAAATTAGGTATCACATTTAGTAGTGACTTTTTCATTACATATTTTTGTTTTCGCTGTAGGTTATTGAATCAATATTCCTTGATGCTTTTTAAATTGTATTAAGGTATTATATTTATGCAATTTTTTTTTATTTAATACTAATTTCATGTTATATATACTAAAATCATAATCTTTTTATCTAATAAGGAAAATAGGAACTTTTACGTATCGTTTTCCATTTACTTTGATCGCTTACTTATTTTTTTTTAATTTCAGGACAGGAGAATTTTATTAATCAAAATAACAAGAGTATAAAAAAATAATCGTAGAAAACATTACGAGAAACGAAGAAAACTAAACAGTAACTACATAGAAATATATGTAATAAATACCTAAAGTTAAAAATCACCGATGAACTGAAAATTAGTCACAAAGTTAGTAAATCAAATCCTAAAGAAGCTTATATGTTGCTAACGAAGCACAAACGCGACTTTTGCAATTAGTCTAATACTGGCTTACTTAATCCGACCAAGCCCGAAATAGAAAAGCTGAGAAAAATAATTATTTCTAGAATAAACAAGCAAATGAAAAAATATCGAATGAAACAAATGGATTAACACTACCGAAGCAATCGATTGGTTTATTAATATCGCAAATAAAAATAAATCGTAGATTTCTATACATCTATCTCTGAAAAACTCTTTAGCATCGATCTAGAGTTTGCGGAGATGTATACCAACATCTCCAATTGAATTCTCATTATTAAAAAGTGTAGAAGATCAGTTTAAATAATAATAATGACCAATAGATAAACACTGAAATGACAAATTGCTTTGACGTAGTTATGGGAACACTGGACTCTGTAGAGGCATCAGATCGTGTCGGGCTATACATCTTGTATATACTTACACATACATTTGTTACTGCTGATATCGGTCTATATAGAGATGATACATTAGCTATAATAAGGGATTCCAACAAGATAAAGAGTGAACACTTTTAATACGTTATACATATGTAAATTAAAAATTGGGTCGATGTATCAAGGTCAAGGGTGAACACTTAAACACGGTTATACATATGGAAATGGAAAACTAAAACTCAAGGGTCGAATTATTAGCTAACATAAACATTACTAACTTTTTTATGTTAATTAAAGAAAAATGCATACGAGCAGATAACGCCAAATCAATATACGCGAAGCGAAAGTGAAATCACCCCTATCAATCATAACAAATATATTTCTAGTTTTACCGAGCGTAAGCTTCGCAATTACTCTGGCAACGAAACTGTATTTAAGAATTCAAGTAAAATTTACAACACTAAAAAATAGTGGGTATAATAATATTCAGATTAAATATTAGCAACATGATCAATATAATTATAATAAAAATAAAAACAAAAATATCATTTGGTTTACGCCACCCTGTAACTAGATGCTAAAAACTATACTTGGGAAGAAATTCCCAAAACTTATTAAAAACACTTTCCTGTAACAAAACATTGCACAAAATATTTAATAAAAATAACTTTAAATTGTCCTGCAGTTGATGTGAAAACTAAGAAATAATAATTAACGCTCACAATAAAAAATACTAAACATAAGTAGTCAAGAAAAAAAGAAAAAGAAAATTTGTAGGAAAAGTTAGAAATTTAACAGTCTTAAAATCACATTAAGAAGTACAATAATGTAATCAGTAGAAAAATTGCATCAAGAAGTACAATAATATAAGTACCAGAAATAATAATAACTGAAATTATAATAGCAATTGAAATTTAAAAAAGTTTATGGCGAAGGGACAAAACTGTAACTGTAAAACTCGTGAACTTTGTCCACTACAACATAACTGCTTGACAAAGCCAAACTATTCACCCAGGCCCACTAGAATAACAAAATACACATCCTAGCATAAAGCATAAAAGCACATTTAAAACAAGAAAACATCGATTTAAAACAAGCGAACCATTATTGGGAGCTCAAAGGGAGCAGACGCTCGCCAATAATCGAGTTGAAAATATCACAATGACCTAGTACATGCAGATATTTAGAATAACCGTGTAGATTATGTTGAATGAGAATTTGGATCATTTAAATTTTAAAGATCCCCACAATTCACAAAATTGTAGAAAATAAATAGAAACTAACTTTAGGATAACTATTCCGAAATTCATAAGATTAAAGTAAAAAAAAAATATTGCATTGATAAAGGCTTCTATCTTCAATTTTAATATATATATATATATATATATATATATATATATATATATATATATATATATATAAGATAAATAAAAATAATTAAAAACTCAATAAAAAATGATGTAGAAACGAGTAAGAAAACGTAGAGAAAAGATAAATTATTTCAATCATTTCGTGTTAAAATAATCATCAATTAATTCGACACACTTGAAAACGATGTGCGCCAAAACAGACCACCAAACAAAAGAAAAGAGGGTGAAAAATAGCAGACAGACTTTTGATTGAGAGGAGTTCAGCCATTGGCTTATGAAAACATTAGTCTATGAGGTAGTAATAACAACGAATTAAATTTGTTAGTTAGCTAAAATAAGCAGAATTTGATACAAAAACAATTGCTAGCAAAAAAATGCATTCAGTCTGATTTTTCGTATTTTTATTATTAGAACAAATTTACTAAAGAATAACAATCTATAAGAAAAATAAAAAAATAAAATAATTAAATAAAAAACTTAAACTAATCCAACACCTTGAAATAAAAATAGAAAACGACCGTTACTTATTAATTCGACACATTCACAAAAAAGGGTGAGTCGTCCTTATAGAAAACAAGATAAAAGAATAGGAAATAAAAGTCAGTCGAACATTTGTTTAAGAAAAGCCCGGCCATTGGCTAATTAAAACATTAACCTGTGAAAAGGAATAACAAATAATCTGATTGTTTAGTTAGCTCGACTAAATACCACCTGCATATATACAAACATCTGGTAACACGAATTCCATGCATTTTAGTCTTACGATTCCCTACGGGGATGAAACGCGGAAGCATCTGTGTAGCTTAATTGCAATAAATATATTTTCATAACTTACTATATATATATATATATATATATATATATATATATATATATATATATATATATATATATATATATATGAATGCAAACTGTAAGAATTTATTTTTCTATGTTCTCAGTTATTTATGCTGAGTTTTGTATTTACTTTTGAGAATCAATCCAGCGTGTGTTTTGATGTGCAAACGAGGTTTTCTGAACATTCAAATCTAATTTTTTTAGATTTAGAATCTGTTTTAGCGTGTGTCATTTCCATTTCATCATTGCCTGTTGGTGTTTTATCCTAGCAATTTAGCCTTGTGGCAACACATTTTGCTGACAGAATTCTAGTGTTACTACTTTTATTTGTTCAAGTCTGTTTTGAAAATCTCCTAGAAACACGTGTTAGTTTGTCTTTGCTCCGAAACTGATATAACTCTGATTTGTGATTTTATTTATTTCTTTAAACAAAAAATCTATTAAAATGTTTTAATATTGAGTTTCATTTTGCTCTGGAGTTTGATTCCCATAAATATTAATCTGAACTATATAAAATAATTGTCGATAGATAGATAGATAGATAGATAGATAGATAGATAGATAGATATTCAAACACGTGCACACAGATTGATACACGTATATTGATTCACATACATAAAGCTAGAAGCAGATAAACAGACACACGATTACGTGCTGAATGGCAGGCCCCCTTCCCCCAACGGCTAGCACCACCAGCACCACCCCGGAACAGGTTACCACATCAGATCTGATCCATTCAATCTGAATTTCCTTATTCGATGTCTGTGGAGGATTAGACGAAAATATGGCGCGAGACAACCTAAAGTTTGATGAAATGGCAAGAAAAAAGAATAAAACCATCTGAAAAGAAAGAGTCAATTTGATTTCGATTAAACTTGCTTTAGTTTTACGTTCAGGTTTTGTTGTTGTTGTGAATTTGAGGTTTTTGCCTTTTTTTATTATTCTTAGAAGCGGACCAGACATTTTTGGTTTTGTTTGAAAGGAGAGAAGCGGAAGGCGGGAAGAACACAAAATGACGATGCGGAACAATGAAGATCAGAATATGAAGCACTTTCAAAACGAAATCCAACATACAAAGTTATCTTGTCAGACTTTCAATGTCAGACCCAAATAGCATTTAAGTTGACAAATAAAACTGTGCATATGGCTAGCCAATTTTGATTGGTTATTGCCGTGCGCTGTTATTAGCAATATAATATAATACTTCGCCACAATTTATTTAAAAAAAACAACACGTCTGACCCAGAAGACTGGTAATATGAAACATTTTAAAATAATCAACTAAAGATAAAAATCGGCAACAAGGATAATTTATATTTTAATTGAAGAATATAATAGGAGTTATCTACCTAACAACTAAGAAGTGTAAAATGTACAAATAAATATAAATGTATTACTATGATAACTTCACTGCATCCCGGACAACACTGGGTGGTTCAGTTAGTATGTTGAATAAATTAAATAAAACTTTTTTCCTGGCTTATTGCGGTATGACATTAATTATATTATGTGTAAACATATAATTATAAATTCGTTTTTATTGCGCCTGAATTCTATCTTTAACCGGTTCATATGGCATAATGGTCCGAGTGTTCAATAATTTGCCGGGAGACCTGAGTTTAATTCTTTGTCGAGTCATATTAGCAACAACTAAAATATGATACTTGATGCCTGCTTGCTAAAAACTCAGCATTATAAGGTCAGGATCAAGAGTAAGTTGAGAGATCCTGTAAAAAAAGTTGCGCTTTCCCCTACATCTCAGTATAGTAGCTAATGTAAAGGGAGCCTGTGGGTCGCCCTCAACCACTTTACTTGTAATTGTATCTTTGAAACTGCCAAATAATCAAAGATCAGCACTTCCTCAGATAAACTTATTTTCAAAAAAGACACGCGTTTGAATTACTTACTAGACACGAATGTCGAGTGTTTCGGTCTCTCTGTACACGGGTTTGTCAGGACAACCTGATATGAAGATATTAAACCTACAAGTAAACCCTTTCTAAATATTCAAAATAACATAGTATTCGAAACCCAAATAAGATCCCCTCGACACGGCGATACACTTGCCCAGACGAGGAATGGTGCACTTTCTCCTGGTGATGCTACCGCAAGTAACAGCATCTAGCTGAGAGGCTAGTGTCTTTTACCAGACGAGTCTTGATCGTTATATGAAGTCTTCGAGCCGGTTGCTTTAGCTCTAGGGACAACAGAAGCACTTTTAAAGCAGGTTCGTCATGTTTAGATACATGTCCAGCCAGCGCCA
Organism: Sepiola atlantica; assembly: GCA_963556195.1. Taxonomy (NCBI): domain Eukaryota; kingdom Metazoa; phylum Mollusca; class Cephalopoda; order Sepiida; family Sepiolidae; genus Sepiola; species Sepiola atlantica. The sequence goes on from OY744545.1 coordinate 12,047,997, forward strand.
CAAGTTGGCGTTAAACAAATGCAGAGATGCATGGAAAGAAACATGACAGCATTTCGTTTGTTACATGCTTTCACTACGATATGTTGTGGATGAAATATCATTATTGTGTATGATCCTTCAAGTTTCTTTGATCGAGCAACATTTTGTGTCCAAGAGTCTGATCCGTAGAGTTAGATGCATATGACGAACAATAATTTATTACTGAAACAGACGAGATGAATTCTTGTCTCGGCCTTTTGGCCAAGATCAAAGTGTGGTATCTGTTCCGATGGATACTAAACCCCATAGACTGGTATTGTCTTGGCCTTTGGGGCTTGATTCACGCCGTCTATGGGTCTGTCCTGTGCAGTTCTAGGAGGTCAACCCTCCTAGGCTTTGCCCCCCCACCTCTTTAGCGAGGAGTAAGTTTATTGCTTACTCCCTGATGCCGACGGGGCTGCCCAGGCATTTTTTGTAAGCTAGAGTTCTCACCTTCTCGGGCGCTGGCTTTTCAAATCCCACTTTCCGACCTTGTGTCACATATTCCTATTGTGGGTAGGAGTTGCATTTTTGGAATCGGCCATTGATCTGGCACATACCTATAAACATATACATACGTATATATATATATATATATATATATATATATATATATATATATATATATATATATATATATATATATATATACCCATTTGTAAACACATTTCAATTATAGCTGTGAATCAGCTAAGCCAATTTTCTTAGTATGAAAGCGCAGATTGAAACAAAAGAAAATTCATTCTGTGACGTTACAGGTAGTAAAGATCACATGACATGGATTTTTTTTTTAAGTTACAGAAAACATTTTAAAATTTTATACTTTATTTATTTTTTGTTGTTCTTTTTTTCTTTTTGTGTTTTTAAAGTTTTAATCAATTCAGGAGCACGTGGTTACAGGTTAACGTTTATTTCAGTTCATCCGGCCTTCTGATTGGGCAAGGGGCTACACATCTTAACAAGCCGATAATCAGGTCAGATTTTGAGACGCAACCTTTTTTCATATCCTCCCCACAACCCCTCCTAAGACTAGACACATTATGACACACAACACTCAACATTTAACATTCGCACACATCCAGACACCTGGGTCGCTTACCATATACACGTATACACGCACATCTTCCGCAATTAAACCACACACACGCACACACACTGTCCAAAAAAGAAATATATGACGCACTCCCATCAGTGAACGTTCTATGTTGGATTGCTTCATATATATATATATATATATATATATATATATATATATATATATATATATTCATGTAAACATTGTTAAAACAACAGAATTCGTCTCTGTACTTATACCATTTTTATTTTTAAAATGTTTCTGATGGTTCTTTTTTTAAAACAAAAATAATAATAGATGTGCCATAGGTTTCACGAACGCTTTTGATTCTTCGTCGAATCATCTTTAGGTGTCAAAAGAAAATGAACAAAAAAGCTGGAGAAAGAAGAGAATTTTTAAAAGACGGTGGAGAAACGCGCAGAGAACGTTTTTCGCATTGTTCTAGTAAGTCGTTGACGATTTAAATTGAACAACGTTGGATGGCATCACAGAACAAAATCGCATTACGTTAAGGATTTTAAAATGTAACCACTGATTTAATATAAGAGGTTATTTATTTTAGGTCGTTGTGTTTTTAAGTAGATAGCGTCCAGTATTTTCAATATTTTAAAATTGGTTTCGGAATGTGTTATTTTATTATTATTAACGAAAATTTGTCTTAAATCAGGGGGGGGGCAGTTATGTTTTTATAGATATTGATGAATTGAGCTAGAGTTTCATATATGATGTTGTTAATTTTAGGTGGTTGTGTCTTTATCATATATATATATATATATATATATATACCCATTCAGTTTAATGTTACACACCCAAATAGGTTGTTTATTTCTCCACCTCGTCAACAGACACTATGTACTAATTAGTACACTACATACACTATTTAATAGAAACACATTAAAATTAAGTGATTGCTTCACCGATAACCTAGAAATAATTCTAAAGAAACATAACAGCACAATTCTTAAAAGTAATTACACAAACATTGATATAAATAATGCTAGATCCATGAGTAACTGTAATTGCTGAAGACCGAATCAATGCCCCTTGCAGAACAATTGTCTTACAGCCTCAGTGATATACCGCGTAAACATATACACAGTAGATAACTCATAAGAAGAGAACGTCAATGACGTTTAAAATAGGCTTTAAAGAGATAAATTACTATTCAGACATGAAAGATATACGAAACACACTTAACTTTTCTTTTATTTCTGAAAATGTATTAGGGACAAAAACACAAGTGATGAAACTGTGTTCTTCATAAGAAACTTTAGATTATGAAACTTAAAGGCAAATACAAACATATTACTTAATGTAAACAATGAAATCACGCTTAATTGCAAGCATTTCAAAGCATATACAATGACTAGATTTTTAGAAACTAGCATTAGTTACCAATAAAGAGCAATAAGAACTTCATTTCACAAACCCCTCCCTCAATACTCCATTTGTTTTATTTTATTGTATTTTTTAAAAATATTTTTAAAAAATATTTTTTATAAATATTTTTTTTTTTTATATTTTTAAATTTTAATTTATAATATTTTAATTTTGTAATGAAACATTGGTTTTTATTGCTTATCTTTTATGTGTTTACTTTGCTTATAATTTAAACATTTGTCGCTGTAGATGATTTTTAATTACAATGATACTTCAATATTTTAAATGTAAATGTAAATTATGTCCTTTAGCATAACTGTTAATTAAAAAATATAGTGCAGCAGTATACTAGTTAAAGATCTAGGTGCAAGGTATGATGTCATTATCTGTACGTTATTTTAAATCCATCAATATTGAAAAAGAAACCTGGTACGTGCATTGCGTGGATGTGTATATGTATGTGTGCGTATGTACGGAGATTAACGGTATGTATATCGGCATATTTTTAAATGCACCAAACCGATTGATTTCGTAATGTTTATTTTATGAGTTATTTCTTGATTTATTTCTTAAATGTTCTTACATAATCTTATCTCACTTATCCGGGTTGGCTTCCAATGCCGGCTGAAGCACATTACATCAAGTATATTGATGATGTTAACGATAGAGACCATCGATCTACTTTCAAGTATATGTGTATATATATGTGTGTAGTAAATGTATCTGCTTATATGTGTTTGTACATATGTTTAGGTAAGTATGTGCGTGTTCATGAGTACATGTATACATGTGTGGGTATATATGTATATGTATGTAAGGATGTTCATGTATGAAGTAGGCGAGAGAAATATCGAAATGCTTAATTGTTTGTCTTTTTAGTTTATATTTAGTTTTGTAGATATTTTTTCATACATTTATATATATATATATATATATATATATATCACTTCTTTCGTAAGATTGTGGGAAAAAATTCCAGCAGAGTGCTCGTTTAATTGAAAATCAAAATTAAGAGCGTACTATTTTTTTTGCACAGAAAGATGTACTAATTTTCTGTGCTAAACAAATAAATTATATATATATATATATATATATATATATATATATATATATATATATATATATATGTGTGTGTGTGTGTGTATATATATATGGGTGTATGTTTGATGTTTGAGTATATATACATATATATATATATATATATATAGGTTAGGAAATGTATGCGTTTATACGTATCTGTATGCGTGGTTTGACGTATATCGATAGGCTAATAAATGTGTGGGGTCCAAAAGATTTACTTAAACATCAGAATAGAAAAAAACGTTTTAAAAACTCACTGGGATAAAAAGGGGCCATAAAGGTAACTGAAAAGATAAGAACTGTATAACCGGGAAGGCATAGGTAAGAGAATGGGAAGGTGTGAATATCTATGTATATACACACACGTGTAGAGGTGTGTGGGTATATGAATAAGTAACTGGGTCTGATCGGTTACATACCTTGCCCCACTCTACTATTTGCATATGCTCTTCTGCAATCAAAATGATATGCAAGAACGTCATTTTATCTATTCGTTTTTTTTTCAGTTTTTTTTGAATGACCCGATAAAGCTGGATTTGAATGAAATCGCAGCTGAGACTCGCAGACAGATAACAGCAATTCGGGAAGGGGAAATAAAATACCATGAATATAATATGCTTCTATCTTATTTCAGTTGAATTATGATTATTTCATACTTTTATTTATTGATTTTTTTAATTACAGTTTGGAAAATTCAAATAATTAATATACACATCCCAATGTTAGATAGACATTAATGACTGCCCATATATCTTTTTGTTTTAGTTCAGAACGTTATATTATAATATTTCTACAATTTATAAGCCATAAATGAAATAACAATTGCGAAAAGTAAAATTTGTGAAACAAACCCAGATTGAACAAAAAATTAAAACAACCAATTTGATTCTACGTAAACTTTTAGTTCAAAAAACGTCTGTTTGACCTTAGTATACAGCTTTGTTTTTAGTTGTACCCCTGAACAGAGACACTCTAACCCTAACCTTTACCCTAAAACCTGGACAGAAAGACACACTGACCCTGACCCGAACCGTACCCCCTGAACAAAGAGACACACTAGTCCTGGCCCTAACCCTTACGCCTGAACAAAGAGACACACTAACCCTGACCCGAAGCCTAACCCCTTAACAAAGAGACACACTAACCCTGACCCGAAGCCTTACCCCTGAACAGAGAGACATACTAATTCTGACCCGAAGCCTAACCCCTGAACAGAGAGACACACTAACCCTGACCCTAACCCCTGAACAGAGAGACACACTCACCCTGACCCTAACCCTAACCCCTGAACAAAGAGACACGCTAACCCTGACCCTAACCCTAACCCCTGAACAAAGAGACAAACTAACCCTGACCCTTACCCTAACCCCTAAACAGAGAGACACACTAACCCTGACCCGAAGCCTTACCCTTGAACAGAGAGACACACTAACCCTGACCGGAACTCTAACCCTTGAACAGAGAGACACACTAACTCTGACCCGAACCCTAACCCCTGAACAGAGAGACTGACTAACCCTGACCCTAACCCTTACCCCTGAACAGAGAGACACACTAACCCTGACCCTAACCTTTACCCCTGAACAAAGAGACACACTAATCCTGACCCTAACCCTAACCCCTGAACAAAGAGACACACTAACCCTGACCCTAACCCCTGAACAAAGAGACACACTAACCCTGACCCGAAGCCTAACCCCTGAACAGAGAGACACACTAACCCTGACCCGAAGCCGAACCCCTGAACAGAGAGACACACTAACCCTGACCCGAAGCCTTACCCTTGAACAGAGAGACACACTAACCCTGACCCGAACCCTAACCCCTGAACAGAGAGACACACTAACCCTGACCGTAACCCTTACCCCTGAACAAAGAGACACACTAACCCTGACCCTAACCCTAACCCCTGAACGAAGAGACAATCTAACCCTGACCCTTACCCTAACCCCTAAACAGAGAGACACACTAACCCTGACCCTAACCCTTACCCCTGAACAAAGAGACACACTAACCCTGACCCTAACCCTAACCCCTGAACAAAGAGACAAACTAACCCTGACCCTTACCCTAACCCCTAAACAGAAGGACACACTAACCCTGACCTGAAGCCTAACCCCTGAACAGAGAGACACACTAACCCTGACCGGAAGCTTAACCCCTGAATAGAGAGACACACTAACCCTGACCCGAAGCCTTACCCTTGAACAGAGAGACACACTAACCCTGACCGGAACCCTAACCCTTGAACAGAGAGACACACTAACTCTGACCCGAACCCTAACCCCTGAACAGAGAGACTGACTAACCCTGACCCTAACCCTTACCCCTGAACAAAGAGACACACTAATCCTGACCCTAACCCTAACCCCTGAACAAAGAGACACACTAATCCTGACCCTAACCCTAACCCCTGAACAAAGAGACACACTAACTCTGACCCGAACCCTAACCCCTGAACAGAGAGACTGACTAACCCTGACCCTAACCCTTACCCCTGAACAAAGAGACACACTAATCCTGACCCTAACCCTAACCCCTGAACAAAGAGACACACTAACTCTGACCCGAACCCTAACCCCTGAACAGAGAGACTGACTAACCCTGACCCTAACCCTTACCCCTGAACAAAGAGACACACTAATCCTGACCCTAACCCTAACCCCTGAACAAAGAGACACACTAATCCTGACCCTAACCCTAACCCCTGAACAAAGAGACACACTAACTCTGACCCGAAGCCTAACCCCTGAACAGAGAGACACACTAACCCTGACCCGAACCCTAACCCCTAAACAGAGAGACACACTAACCCTGACCCGAAGCCTTACCCTTGAACAGAGAGACACACTAACCCTGACCCGAACCATAACCCCTGAACAGAGAGACTGACTAACCCTGACCCTAACCCTTACCCCTGAACAAAGAGACACACTAATCCTGACCCTAACCCTAACCCCTGAACAAAGAGACACACTAATCCTGACCCTAACCCTAACCCCTGAACAAAGAGACACACTAACTCTGACCCGAAGCCTAACCCCTGAACAGAGAGACACACTAACCCTGACCCGAACCCTAACCCCTAAACAGAGAGACACACTAACCCTGACCCGAAGCCTTACCCTTGAACAGAGAGACACACTAACCCTGACCCGAACCATAACCCCTGAACAGAGAGACACACTAACCCTGACCGTAACCCTTACCCCTGAACAAAGAGACACACTAATCCTGACCCTAACCCTAACCCCTGAACAAAGAGACACACTAATCCTGACCCTAACCCTAACCCCTGAACAAAGAGACACACTAACTCTGACCCGAACCCTAACCCCTGAACAGAGAGACTGACTAACCCTGACCCTAACCCTTACCCCTGAACAAAGAGACACACTAATCCTGACCCTAACCCTAACCCCTGAACAAAGAGACACACTAATCCTGACCCTAACCCTAACCCCTGAACAAAGAGACACACTAACTCTGACCCGAAGCCTAACCCCTGAACAGAGAGACACACTAACCCTGACCCGAACCCTAACCCCTAAACAGAGAGACACACTAACCCTGACCCGAAGCCTTACCCTTGAACAGAGAGACACACTAACCCTGACCCGAACCATAACCCCTGAACAGAGAGACACACTAACCCTGACCGTAACCCTTACCCCTGAACAAAGAGACACACTAACCCTGACCTTAACCCTTACCCCTTAACAAAGAGACACACTAACCCTGACCATAACCCTAACCCATGAACGAAGAGACACACTAACCCTGACCCTAACACTTACCCCTGAACAAAGAGACACACTAACCCTGACCATAACCCTTACCCCTGAACAAAGAGACACACTAACCCTGACCATAACCCTAACCCCTGAACGAAGAGACACACTAACCCTGACCCTAACCCTTACCCCTGAACAAAGAGACACACTAACCCTGACCCTAACCCTTACCCCTGAACAAAGAGACACACTAACCCTGACCTTAACCTTAACCCCTGAACAGAGAGACACACTTCTTTATTGATGCGTAATAACATTTCTGTACTCTACGTTAAAATTATTTACATATTTTTTTTGTGTTTTTAAACGATGTACGCGCCTTTCTGATTTTCATTTTTCTTTTTCGTGTCTTATTTTTAAAAGCGATAATTCATACGTGTTCCTAAAAAGCGCCATTTTCCGATAAGAAACCGAATCGGTGTAGATATCTATCGTTTGGTTTTCAGTTTAAATGTAAAGCTCGTCAAATAAAACCGAAAACTTCTCGGTGACCTCGGTCAATTTTAAAGTTCAGAAGCACTAAAATTAACGATTATTCAAGTTTAAAGAATCCATAAAATTCGCAGATAATAACTAAAATTTGACAGTTTTATTCTGACTCACTTGTTTAAAGAATAACGCATAGAAAACGCGTAATCTACGTGTGATGAGCAATGGATTTCTTCATTCCAGCACTGATATCAATCGTTGTCTTAGTCAACGCATTTCTATGGAACTAGCAAGTAGATCCAACGTTGCTCGGGATTGGATGAGGATCATTGCTATGGACTTTTGTACTATGCCAACAACATTATATTACTTTCCTTGTTTTTACTGCTCCCTTGTCTCGGTACAATCGCGTTGACATCGGTTCTCGTTATATCACCGAAGTTAAGCGACGTTGAGCCTGGGCAGTACTAAATGGGGGACCATTTAGGAATACCAGGTGTTGTATGTGGTGTCTGCTTCTCTCGGCATTGTTTCCAGTCGTCTTGAATTGCTTGCCACTGGAATCAAGCAGTGCCGACTCAGGAGAGGTGATGTTAGTAATTGCGCAACCCTTGCTTCACAATTACATGCGCGGCCAGCCCCTTACAAGGATGTCCATAGTCTCTCTAGACTGAACGGGGGGGGGCTTTGATTTTGTCTCGCTTCTACCCCTAATATAGTTGGAAGAAGTTGAATTATTGTATTATACATATGGCTTAAATTTCATTAACATTGGATATACGTATTTCAAGTTTAAGGGGGTTTCTGCTCCAATGACTCACTTAAAAGCGGGGCTAGTAGATATTCGGAAAATTCAGAACGATCCATTGTCTTCCCGGAGAATTTGATACGCATGATATGAATTTTATCAAAATAGGATATATTTGAAGTTTTAAAGGTGTTCGGTTCTCATAACTCACTCAGGTTGGGGGGGGGGGAACTTTCATATTGTGAACTACTTTCATTGTCTTTTCGAGAAAATTTTATACATATGATTTCAATTTAATAAAATAGTATATATTTGATGTTTTACATGGGTTATTCTCTCGTAGCTTCCTTACGGGTTCACTTAGAGATTTAGGAATACTTCCATTGTCTTCTCCATTAAAATTACCATGAACACGCAAACATACACACAGACAATGAGTTTTATATCTATATAGATAGATAGATTACCGCAATCATTCAACTTGTGTAGATATAATATGATCATTTTTGGTGGCATCTGTAATTCCAGTAGAGTTTGAGAGAGACGTGAGCGGTAGAGAGTGCATGGACGGTGACAAAAGTTGATTTCTCGAATTCCCTAGCCAGCCGCATTATCTTGACAGTTTATGATTAAAAAAAAAATCGCTTGTCAATTTACAAAATAAACATTTATGTTTTGTTGCATATATAACTATTTGTGATAGGACGATATTATATTTTCCCAATTCTGATACAAACAACGATTCCGATTCTAACATCGCCTAAAAATGTAGAATTTTCTTTTTCTTTTGAGGTAAAACTTTTAAATGTAGAGAGAAGTTTCTTTAAAATTTGACTAATTTTCCCTGCATGAATTTAATTTTAAATTTTTCATCTATATTTTTCGATCGTGCAATTTTTCATACTCATTAACTCGCGACATTTTTACCTGTGTTCTTTTTACCTGCGCTCTTCATACCTGTGCTCATTTTTACCTGTGCCATGTTTTACCTAAATGTGTTATCATTATCGACAAATGTTAAGTTTTACAGGTAGTTTAAAATAAATGTTTATCATTTCATCATTAGCACAGGCAATAGAAAATTCACTTAAAAAATAAAAAGGATTATTTTTGGAATCGAAAACTAGGCTAAATGTTTTCTCAATACAATTCCCGATTCCGATTAATGATCCCAAAACAAAAAAAAATGTAGACAAATTTTGTATAAATACGGTGAACTATCGGAAAACGGCGGAGAGTAAACTTGATTCCGAGAAGCGAGAACGCGCTGTGCTTTGATCCACTAATGCACTCGCTGTACTTAGAGAAATAATTGTTTGCCAGTTAAATTTTGACTCACTTGTATAAAAAACACACGCATACAAAAACTGGTAAATTATGTGTTCGCAGAAGTAAACAGTTTTATGATGAAAATCGAATAAAATTAGCGTGTATGCGATAATATGTATATACATATATGTACCTGTATATATATATATATATATTTGTATACATACATATATATATATACACATATATATATATACATATATATATATATATATACATATATATATGCTTATATTATTATTTATACATATATATATAAATATATAAACGCATACATATATACATATATATGTACATATATATATACATATATATAAACATATATATATATAAACATATATATATATATATACATGTATAAACATATATATACATATATAAATATATATATACATATATATACATATATAAATATATATATATATATAAACATATATATATATACATGTATATTCATATATATACATATATAAATATATATATACATATATATACATATATAAATATATATATATACATATATAAA
>OY744545.1:12065875-12075875 GCA_963556195.1 Sepiola atlantica
TTACTCCCACAAGTAAGATGTGACCCAAGGTCGGGTCGGGAAAGTGGGGTTTAAAAATTGCCTGGGCAGCCCCGTCGGCATTCCCCGGTAGGGGCGCCTCAGGAAGTAAGCAATAAACTTACTCCTCCCCAAAGAGGGGAGGCATGAGAGGATGATATCATAAGAAAACAGATCGCAAAAGGTGAGACAATGCCTGGGAGGATTGTATCGTGAAAACAGCAAAGAGACAAAACCCCTCCCACAGAAATGAGCACTGAATGATAGTACATTAGTCAGAAATAGTATAGTAAACCTAATGGAGCATTAAAAGGTAGTAATAGTATATTTTCGGTTTTTGACAAACAGATACTAAATCTCCATTACACATGTGATTTACATTATGTGTTTTTCAATACTGAATGAAGCATTAAAAGATAGTGTAATAGTACCATTAATAAAAGTAATAGTATAGTTACGGCTTCAGACAAACACATACAACATCTCCATTATCAATGTGATTTACATCATGTGTCTTTCAAAAACGCTACTGAAAACGCTAAATAGACACTTTACTTGTATGTCTGGCGATTTCTTTACATTTAAAACGACGAAAATCTTTGGACAAAGAATTACTTAAATCATTTTACTCAGACGCAGCAGACCAAAATTGGAATCATGTTAGTCAGTTTCGTCTTTTAAATCATGGCGGTTTCTACAAGAGTTTAACATTGTAACCGTCTACAAAAAACAAATGTGGTTCCTATAATTAATTTAACTGAGAGATTTGGACGATTTGTTTTCAAGTATTATGGTGGAAGGCATTTTGGGTTGTTTAATGGTGAACACACACTAGCTATTGTACATGCGTCTGTAGAAGCAGTCAGAGAGAAGGGGTCGGATGCGATTTCTTTTATCAAGGCAAGTGGATGGAATAGTAATGGCTGGATTGACACCATTATTTCCCGATTCTGTAGTCCGCATCTAAAAATTGAGGAATTAACAATGCTTTGAAATCATGTTAAATACCCAGTGTGTACTTAACGAAGGAGAAAAAAAAGCTTCATATTAAACGAAAATAGAAGAATACTCGTCCCAGGACGGGTAAAATTAATCCCTACGAACAGAACAGTTTTGGGTACTATATTGAACATAAAATAAAACACAGATAACCATCAGTCAAGTCTTGTATCAACCAACTGTTACCGCAACAAAATACGATGCATATATCAAATAAGCACTACTTAAACAACTCGTGGGAGATACATATACACACAGGATTGTTCACATCTATACAGAGACTAAACATATGCCAAAAATATTTCAGCCGAAATATTTTTGGACCCACTGTAACATAGTGTGGATTGTTTTGGGATCAATACGGTTTTTTCCGCAGTCCACTTGATAGACAAAACAGCTAGTCGTCTATCTGAAGTCGCAGCGGTAATGTGGCAGCCGAAAAGTTTTGTCTTCCTACCTGGTGCTCAATGACTTTTGATGTTTTATTCGCTTAAGGCAGTGCAGTTTTACACGTCAGCTTTAAAAGTACCACTTTTCCGTAACATATCAAATCAGCTCACACACCAAAGAGCGACACCATTGTCTGTTCCTCACTACGTGTCGCTTAAGACTTCCTACCATGATGCAACTTCCTGTACACGTAACCCTAGTTTTACTCTAAACTTCTGATGGAATTTATTATTCTCTTACTAATTTTTAACTTATTGGAACATTTCCGATTCGATGTTTGTTTTTAACACTCTACTCTAAATATAAAGAGGTGTATGCCTTCATAGCCCCTTAAAGATGCTCTTAGAGATCCGGGAACACTTCAATTTCTTACGCTGTAAATTTTACATAAGAATACACTAAGATTTTATGTTTTCTTTCTATAAGGAACACAGAAGCATCATACAAACACGCACACATGTACAGAGACACATTGAGATTTGTATTTAGAAAATTTATATGAATTACGTGGTTAATTTATTTAATTTGCATTAATTTCTCTACAGAGACCGACAAAAGCGTGACAGAGAGACAAGTTGGCCAACAGACATAGCCTCTTAAATGTTGCTTCGACGCATCTGAAATAACGCTATTTAAAACAGAAGCGTGACAGACCGACAAACGGATCTTCTTACAGTGTTTTATGGACGCACCTAAAACGCTTTTACCGAGTTTTTGTGTTTGTGTGTGGGGGTATGATTTTAATAACTGAAAATTCTTTTGAAATTGATTAAAAGCAAGGTTCCTATAGTTGAGTTGTGTAAACAACCTCTGCCTCCAATATATATATATATATTTGTTCAACGCCAAATTTATTATGGAATAACAAAACTTGCATAATATAAATATCAGACTATTTTTTTATAAATGTTATATCAATACTAGGTGTAAAAATCATTTAAGTTTAGTTTTATGAGCGGCCTTTAAACTAATATTTATTTTTCATAGATTTCTTACATATTATTGACATTTTATATTTCCTTCGTATACAGCAGACGCAATGCTGCTTCTGCTGCTGTTTCTAAAATCGCCGATCAATTCAATGAGAATAATACGGGTCTCAGGACGAATGAAATTAATTTAGAACAGTTTTGCTCCAGTTTTATGTGTCCTTACGAAAACTAAAATCAAGATACAGTCCCACTTAACCAATTTTCATCAAAAACAATTACATGATATTGATTCTGAAAATATTTGAGGCTTAAGATTAAGGGGTCTTAAGAAGAAATTGAAATTTAGGGAATCTTGCTCAATTGGTGTCAAATGACTGTGAAACAACTTTTATGCAAATCCGAACGATTTGAATTTTTAAATGGGAGGTAATACCTATATTATGGCTCCCAAAACCCTTTAGAATACTCTAAAAAAACTGAATTCTTTTGGAATAAATTGGAGATATCTGATATATATGTTATATTATCTTTTAATTACTCGTATCTTTTCTTCTTCGTCGTAGAGGGGTGTCCTCTCGATGTCGTCAAGCGGTTGAGTTCTCTCCTTGTTTCGGGACTGCTGTGGAACATCGCCGCCATCATCCAGTATCATCATCGTTGTATTGGGCTGTAACAAAGATTCTCATACACAGCGATAAATAAGGCATACTCTCTCTTCTAATGTGATTACTTTTATTAGGCGTCAAGTTTCTGAATTCCTAAGTATCTATGGTCCATACAATCCTTAGCCATTCGAGGAGGGGGGGGGGAATCTCATCACGCCTGTATTCGTTTAGGGAAATAAATTCCCCTTTTCATTTGCGGAATACATGGATGAATTACGTCTGTTCAGTTTGCTTCCAAAAACCAGACTGTCAAAACTCCGTTTCCCACACAAGAGCCCGTGACGTCACACAACCCCTATGCGCAGGTGCACGTTTACCCTTGACCTGAGGTCTCGTCAACGTGGGGGCCCTGTCAACGCTTGTGAGCTCCGACTGTGAGAACAGCCTTATTTTGCGCTCGGTTGTACGGGTTCACCCGCACTATATCGCGCAAGCCAAACCAAACGATCCACCACACATACGTCCACTCAACATGCGTCCGGACCCACAGAGCCATTATCCAACATTTCATAAAAGGATTCTACCCCTACTTTCAACATTTGTATTAACTTAATTTAAACTTAATACAACCCACATAACCGATCGTTACGCCGAGCATCACCCCGATTTCATGAAACTAAATTAAACTAAAGAAACCCCACATCACAGCCCCTTGCGCATAGCAGTTCTGTTCAAAAATAATAATGATTCGTTAAATAGTTTGGGAGTGAATCTTGCATCTTGAAAAATATAAACATATACGCATAAAAAAAGCGGAAAGATCTGTGGAAAAAGCGGAAGATCTGTGAACTCAACGTTTCGCTCAACTGTTAAGTGGGCTTTATCAAGAGCGAACGAAAAATGCTAAAAATGACAAAAGACCCATTGTCATTTTAAAGATTTTTCGTTCTCTCTTGATAAAGCCCACATAACAGTTGGGAGAAACGTTGAGCTTACAGATCTACCGCTTTGTCCATTTTTAATCTCATATATATATATATATATATATATATATATATATATATATATATATATATATATATATATATATATATATATAGCAATAGATGAAGTGAAAGAATAAAATAAGGTGCGAATCAAATTTTATTACAAAGTACATCTATTGCTATTAATGCTCTATCCAGTATATTGAGCTTCAGTTTTATCCGGCAGTTCTAGGAGGTGCACCCTCCCAGGCTTTGCCTCCGCTCTTTGAGGAGGAGTAATTTTATTGCTTACTGTCTGAGGCGCCTCTACCGGGGAATGCCGACGGGGCTGTCCAGGCAATTTTTAAATGGCCAGAGTGCTCACCTCTCGAGCGCTGGCTTATCTAATCCCACTTTGCCGACCTTGTGTCACATCTTATCTTGTGGGAGGTAGATAAATAACTTAGATACGAAGTTATCTATCACGCAATCATCACTGTTGCTATGCTCATACTGTTTTGCATGAACATTTTTCTGGAGACTGAACGTAAAACCTTAAAATATAATCAGGAATATAATGAAAAAAATATGTCAAATTAATAAAAGACAGTCTTCTTGACACGAGTCGGCTGTACATTACTCGAAAAGGGTTGATATGTCGTAATACAAAACAGTCAAAGAGTGATTGTTAAAAAAAAAAGATTGGAAGAAATATTCAGCAAATAACTTTTACCAATATACTTACCTGCCAATTCTTTTTTGGTTTCAACATATTTTAAAGCGCTTTTGTTTACAATTTTATCGTTGTCTTCCGATTCTTATAAACCCAACGAATTCAACTTAGCGCCGGATTCGACTCGAACTGAATCCCCAATGTCGTATGTTTAACAGCTCAAAATCAAAAATGAAACAAAGAATACAGCTAACAATTGTTACCAATCGGTCTAAAATTTTATTTTCAACCTATTTTTATTAGCTCTGTTAATTTTCGATTTTTGAGCGATCATTGAGGCTTCACATCGATCATATCTATGTTGAATTCGTTGCTTTACAAGACTCGGAAGGCAACGATTAATATTTAAAGAAACACGCTTTAAAATACTTTAAAACAAACAAATAAATTAAGCAGTTAAGTAGAAAACTAACTTTTATTGCCTTTGGCAACATTTATTTGTTGACTATTTGTTTCTTTCACCCTTATTTTCTGTTAAGTATTCTTAAAAATCGCCACGAAACCGAATTCTATAATAAAACCATAGCAGCTCGTTCGTTATGGAATCTGAAACTGCTGAGACGTCCTTCGTGTTTGGTTGTTGATCGAGAGGTTAATGGCGCGGTTTTCGGCTATCATGTTGCTAGACAGATACTCTCCTTGAGAATTGCAATTCTATCAAAGTTATTAACGCCCGTCCGCCTCTGCAGAAAACGGAGAAGAACTAATCTGCCGGTGTCGAATGACTCATTCATCTTGTTGAAAGCGGTAGATTAACCGACCAATCAGAAGGCCAATTGTCCGCAAAAATATTTGGAAACTAAAAGAATTCATCAACGTCATTTCTTTCAAAAATATTATAGTTCATTAAAGTTACAAAAGAATCAGATTCAGCGAAGCAAAACTCGTGTCTGTTTTGTTAGTGAGAGAGTGTACGCACTAATTTACTCTTAAAGTGCCAAGTGTGCTTAGTGTATATTCCAATTTGTTTTTCAAGATATTCTTTCCTCCATCCACCATTCTACAAACTACCCTAGCCTCACCCTAATATCCCTCTTTACTTAGGCTATCTCGCTTTCTTGGTCTCTTTACCTACTTTTCCTCATCTCTTCACAACACACCCTTGATACCACATATCTAAATGGTCTACTAAAATATTGCTACTAATTAATCATCTCTAAACATACACTCTTCGCCTAGTAGTTTCCCTACTAAACCCACTATCTGCTGCATCACCGTTTCTTTCTTTTTGCGGATAACTACCTGTTCAAACAACAACTGACGTCATGTACATTTAATGACTGTTAAATTTACATGATTTACTTGATAAAGTTTCTTCAATAAAACAAATATATTGAAACGAGCATATATAACTGTGTAAATATTTTGTTTGATTTATATACAATAATAATAATAATAATAATAATAATAATAATAACAATAATTATAATAATAATAATAAAATTATAATAATTATAATAATAATAATAATAATAATAATAATAATAATAATAATAATAATAATAATAATAATAATAATAATAATAATAATAATAATAATAATAGTAAAAAAAACAGAGAAGAGATAACACTTATCAGACCTCCACTGGGAACTTGAGGGACTTATTTCCACCCAAATCTCAGAGAAAACCAATGGTCGCCCCCCCCCCCCAAATCAATGATAAGCGTTTTTTGCGATAACGCAAGTTAATTTGCAATGGTTATTGACAGAGGTAGAAAGTAGGAGTGATTCGCGGAGACTTGCTGACACCCAGACTCTAGGGAACACCACCGGTTATTATTAAGGAGCAATCACTGATCATGGCCCGTGCCAAAACTGTTACTGAGTAAATACTACTACTACTACTACTCCTCCTCCTCCTCCTACTACTACTACTACTACTACTACTACTACTACTACTAAAAATAATAATAATAATACACATCTTAAGAACAACTTTAGACGATAAATGTTCTAGCGATCATGTAGAAGAGTTTAACTGTGAATAGATCTACCACTCCCTAAACTTAGCGAAGAGATATACCACTCCATGAATAGCCAGTACGCCTCTCGATGAACTAATGTTCAGAAAGACGAGAAACAGCGAAGAAATTACTTATATGTTTAAACCTCTTTCAATTTTTGTTTGCTTTCCTATTTGTTTTCCTTTCCTTTTTTCTTTTTTTAAGCAACGCGTACATACAAGTGGAAAGAGGATATACATATGACAAGTGCTCACCACTACGTCCGCGAAAATGAGGAGGGCACAATAAGGACGGAAAAATACTGAGTCTGCGCGATATATGAACCGCTATTGCTGGATCTGTTTACCTAAACCAAATTGTAGGTTCTCTCGAGTTAAATAAAAGACTCTGGATAATATCTAGCCGACATAAGTGACTGCAGAAAGGAAGTTTAAATGACAAAGTGACGAAACTGTAAACTACATCATAAGTGAGTGCAACAAGTAAGTTAAAAAGAAAAAGAGACGAAACTCTACACTACACCATATGTGACTGCATCAAGCTAGTACAGAAGGAAATAGACGAAATTGTAAACTACATCATTAGTGATTTAAACAATCAATTTCAAAAAGACAAAGAGACGAAACTGTAAACTACATCATAAGTGAGTGCAACAAGTTAAAAAAACGAAACGAAACTGTACACTACACCATATGTGACTTTATCAAGCTAGTACAGAAGGAAATAGACGAAATTGTAAACTACAGCATTAGTAACTTAAGCAATCAAGTTCAAAATGACAAAGAGACGAAACTGTAAACTACATCATAAGTGAGTGCAGCAAGTTCAAAAGACAGAAAGACGAAACCATACACTACATCATAAGTAACTACATCAATCTAGTACAAAAGGAAATAGACAGAACTGTAAACTACGTCATAAGTAACTACAGAAAGACAGTTCAACAGAATATAAAAACAGACATGCCCGAGTTCTTAAGATATTCGACTAACAACTAAGTGCACGAGTGCAGTTTAAACATGCAGATAAATGGTGCAGTTTAAACATGCAGATAAATCGAGCAGTATTGGAAAAAAATCCAGTTGACAGCCTTAAACTTGACTCAACAAACGGGACATGAAAAACAGCCAAATAGTTAATTTCGCCGTCCTATCAAATTACATTGTGAATGAGACAGAAAAACTAAGCAAATACATCAAGCTTGTCAGAGAGCTACAGGAAATATTAAGATAAAGGCAACTGTCGTAGTATCAATAATTGAAGGAGCACTAGGAACGATTCCGAAAATTGTGAAGAAACAGGAAAAATTGCAATGAAATATAGAATTGACATCCCACAACCTACAAAACGGCTGAAAAGCTTAACTATTAAAATTCGAGAAATCAACTCATATAGTCAGACCAACCACAAGTGAATGTAAATTGAATAAAAATACCTAAACACAATTCTAAAAATAGATAGAATATATAATGAGACAGAACCAAAGGAACTGAAACTGCTAAATATGTAGAAAAAATCATAATCTTGCACAATTTTCTGATCCCTCAAACCCCAAAGATCGCAGTGGCACTAAATGGCTGTGAAAGATCTGAGAGAAAACAAAGACCGAAAAAAGAGAGCACCATCCAGACCTTCACTCAGACGGAACATAGTTTACTGGAATGCGGAGAAGGTTTTTTTTCACTCAAATTCCAGAAAAAAACATTGGCTGTTATCTCGATTTAAATGGTAAACGGCTATTGTAATAAGGCAACATTATTTTCAATGGTGATCGAAAAGAGTACGAAACATTTGTGGAGATTTGTTGTCACTCAGACTCCAAGGAAAACCACCTGTTTAAGTCAATGAGCGATCACTTGTAATTACTCGCGTGAGAACTCCAAGTGAGTTTGTAATAATAAGTAATTATTATAGACTATGCGAATCGTAGTTTGCGTTAAGATGAAACTTACGAAAGAAATGCAGCGAATATCAATTCAAATCGACTGGTAATTAATGCTTAGGATATGACTAAGATGCCTGCTAAATCAACGGTGATTGTATCCTGTAATATCATATATTTCTTGATATAAAGAAATTGAATGAGTAATGATATCACACGCACTTACTTTCATGAACTGTCGAACTTATCAGGATTCTGTTTATGCGAATACGCCCTGTAGATCACGTTGTCTGATGCACAAATAATGAGACGAAGCGCATATCACAATACGCTGGATTACGTAAAGAAAATGCGTCTCTCTGGTTTTGAATATAGCTACCATGCACTCATGGCAGAAACGCGGAGTGCGCGACAACGCCGGTGTAAGCGTTTCCTCCACTGAACTAACATATTACCATTTCTACTCTTGCGTTTTTGTTTCTACATTTGTCAAGTTATAAATGAGAATAAAATGAAGCAAAATGCCTTATTTACTGTTTATAGATATCTTGCGCGAACGCAGACCCCATTACTATGAACAACTCCAATATAAATGAAGACTAATGTTGGAATCTGCATTAGAATTTATTCGAGAAATGTTGTCTGCTCTTGGTGTAAGGCTTTATTTGCCAACTGTATCATCGGACTGAGAGCCAAAAAAACACACTCTCATATATATATATATATATATATATATATATATATATATATATATATATAAGCACTTTCTCCACACTGCTCCCACGAGTTTTTTTCACGTTCTACAATTCATCGGACTTCTTTTCAACGGAAATTTATTTATTTATAGATTTATAGATTCATCAGGACTTGTTGGGGTGGGGTTGGGTGGTAAATTTGGGTGGGTGGGTAGGGGGTTATAATGTGTTTTGAGGTAGTGTATAATGGGGGGGGGCAATGTAATCATTCATTTTTGTAAAAAAAAATTTTTTTTTAATTTTTAAAATTATGTGGGGAGTTGGTGTGGGGTTAATGTGGGGTATGTGGGTTGCTAAGGAGGTAGAGTCTACTATGTTTACTAGGGGATTTGAGAGTGGGAGGTATGGAAGGGTGAGAGTAAGAGAGAAGTGGTTGAGAGGGGGAATGGGTGAGGGGGACAGGGGAGATTTGTTGTGATTAGGTGTGAAAATATTTTAAATATTTTTAAAAGTGAGAAAGTTTCACCGGCTTGCTGTGTTAAAAATGTGCGGGAAAGAGTGAGTTAGAAAAAGTTAAGATTCGTGGAGAATGAAGATGTGCGTGTGTGGTGTGTGTGTGGGTGTATATGCGGATATATATATATACACATATAGCATAAATTCTTTTATTTATCCAAAAATTATTGGCTACATATGTGCATACATCCTCCTCCTGTTTTGATATTATCTACCGCCACAACCCTACGTTTTTTTTTAAATTGAATATCTATTGTATTT
>OY744545.1:12080875-12083901 GCA_963556195.1 Sepiola atlantica
TAGCAATAAACTAACCCCTTTTCAAAGGGTGAGAAGGCAAAGCCTGGGAGGGTGCAACTCCTAGAACTGCATAGGACAGATCAGACCGATAGACCGGCGTAAATCAAGACCCGAAGACCCAGACAATACCGGTCTATGGGGTACAGTATCCATCGAAACAGATTCATATTCTCCAGAGCTGGCCCCCGACAACAACAATTTGCAGACCTAAATAGAATGCTCAAGGGAGCGAGATTTATCTCAAATGAAAAAGTGATATCGGAAACTGAGGCGTATTTTTTGTTCAAAGACAAATCGTTCTACAAAAAAAAATGCATCGAATTGTTAGAGAAGCGTTGAAATCAATGTATCATTATGAAACGATATTATGTTGATGAATAGAGCCGTTTTTTTTTCTTAAAAGGTGTTGTTTTATAAGTTCGGTTCTGGACCCATTGCGTGATGTGTGATAACTTTTGGCGATTTTTAAAAAACAATTAATCAATAAAGGGTCATCTTACAGACCCCAACTCTATCCGTCCATACACGATCACTAATTCCAGCCTCTTTTTCCTTACAATTCAGTTTTATATACGACTGTTTTCGCCCAGCATCTTCACATCGGTTTAACTCTCCGCCTCTTTCAAACCACACTCTGACTATGACTCCACCTACACTCCTCCAAGAAATATATCTTCTGTTTAAAATGATCCAAAATATTTGTTACTTTGATAAAGTTCTTTAAATAAAAGGAAATAAATATTAGTAAACCAAGTCTGTTTTTGATTGGTTTGTCTTTTGTATCTACCTTTCAATTCAGTTTTCTTAACATTCTGTCGAATATAATTCGTATGGTTTTTTACATAAATTGTTAACTAATGCATACGAGTTCTGGTATTATTGGACGAGTACTGAATGTTTGAGCTACAATACTTCGCAACGTTACCGTAACAATGTAACAACATCCGAGAAAATTACTCAGTTGTAACCATGAAAATAAGCGATTATAACGTTACCGAAACGTTCTATATCGCCGCATATCCCACAACCCCGCCACACATTAATTCGGCTAAACGTGAAGTTTAGCTGATAGATATTTTTTCTAAAAGGCGATACGCAGTAGCTTAATAAATCGTATTTTTTTTAAAGATTATGACAGGCTGAAGTTATTGGAGTTATTGGAGTTAAATGGAAGTCACAAAAAACGAGAATCTGTACTAGGTTCACTAAAAAGAAGGAAATTATTTTAGTGACTTCTATAAAAATAATGTTTGAAACAATAAAAATATTTGCTTCAAAACATAATTCGTTGTATTTTCTCTTATAACTCACTAAAATACTTTACTATTTTTTCGTTGTTTCTTTCGTGGCACTTTGTTTCCATTCCCCTTTTTATCGACCATGACGCCATATTGGAAATAAGACGATGTACTAATTTAAGAATGTTTTTAATTCCTAGTTATTCGTAATAATTGATTTTAGCGCCAATACTTTAAGTATGTAGAATTTGGTATATTCGGACTACTGTTCTCGTTTTTTTTATCACAAGGTTTCGACCGATGTAACCTCCGACCTTCTTCAGGTGAACCTTGTCGAACTCGCGAATCTTTCAGTCGGACTCGGGAATCTGGACGGAATTTTGAACGGAACCATTTATTAAATCCACGGGTGTAGCATGCTCTCGTTCCATCTGCCAGTAATTCGCAATTCTTCATTCATTTTGGGAGCCTTAAACCTATTCTTGTTTTTGATCTAACTACTTATCACTATAGATCACTACTTATCTATTATTTATAATTATAGGTTCCCATATTATATTGAATTCTGTACTAGGTCTGCTTAGTAAGTCATTGTCGCGTCTTCTTTGAGTCTGCTTACTCTCCACCGTTCAGAGAGGGGGAGGGGAGGGAGAAGATAGTGAGAGGGGAAATGAAAGTAGAGATTCGAAGTGACGGAGAAGAAAGAGTGAGAGAAAAGTGTAATAGTGAGTAATATAGAGAGGGGAAGAGAGAGGAAACATGGCAAGAGAGTTTCATAAACATGTGTGAATATTTGTTTAAAAAACAGCAGCAGCAGCAATAGTAACTGCTGTTTGCTGCTGATCTCTATATGATGATAACAGTCTGTTTGCGTGTACGGTTTGTTTGACAGCAACAGATACGCAAAAATATATTTGAAAATATTGCTATATTTCCAAATATTTAATAATATATATAACAAATACGTGTTTATATTGAGTTACTAATAATTAAATTGTTTAGTATGGAGTACTACTCAATTAGTGCTATTTAATGTGATGGTCAATTGAATAAAGATTATTGCTATATCACATTTTAATATCGGTTTTTGCCGGATTACCGAACATAAGCAACCGTGGATCTAGTCAGCAATATGATAGCTGACTATTTGGGAATATCAGGTGCAGAAAATTTGGAAAAGGTGAGTTTGCAAAGCCAGTTAGATATAGAAATATGCTTAATATGAATACAAAAGTAGCTTCGTTTTGCCTTCTCTCTCTCTCTCTCTCCTTCTATCTCTCTATTTTTCTCTCTCTCTCTCTTACTTACATTATATATATATATATATATATATATATATATATATATATATATATATACTTCTTTGTAATATAGTAGGAAAAATCCCAGCAGAGTGCTCGATTAATTAAGAATTAAAGTTAAACATTAAGAGCATAATATTTATTTATTTTGGTACAGAAAAATTAGTACAACATTCGTACCGTCGGTTTGAAGCACGGAAAGTCTTAGCCATTCGGCTCTCTTCAGCTTATGTTGTCATCTCTATATTAATATATATATATATATATATATATATATATATATAATATAGATGAAAGAAGAGGGATAAACATGTATGAATGACAAATTTATTACAACTTCGACTGTTCAATGCAAGGTATACTCCATAATAAAATTATGTTTATTATTCTTTCCTTAAGCCAAGGCTTTTCAAAGATCAAAATCTTATAATCAGACGAATTTCATAGATAGATAAGTTGGCGGTAGGAGAGCCAAAATTCAAAATTT
>OY744545.1:12084101-12099101 GCA_963556195.1 Sepiola atlantica
TGATGAAGCTCATTTTCATATCTATGGCATGGTGAATCAACAGAACTGCCGTTACTTCTGAAAATCCAAGGCAATTGCACAGAAAGACCGCTGAACAGCCCCAACGTGACTGTTTGGTTCGCTATAGTCAAAATTGGCGTCATTGGTCCTTACTTTTTCGCAGAGGATAATGGGAATTGTGTTACCGTGAACTCGGATCGCTATATCGAGTTGATAAACAACTTCTTTTTACCGGAGTTACGACGAAAACGTATTCCCATTCGACGTGTGTGGTTTCAACAGGATGGGGCGACAGCTCATACAGCTAGAGCATCAATGGACGTTATTCGCCCTCTCTTCTCTGGTCGCCTCATTTCCAGGTTTGGCGACATTCACTGGCCTCCTCGGTCCCCTAAATTTTTCTCATGGGGTCACCACAAGGCACGTGTATACGAGCATAAGCCCCGTACATTGAAAGAACTTAAAGAAGCTATTCGCGAGAAAGTCACACAAATTGACAGAGCGATGATTGAAAATGTTTATGAACACTCCCAAGAACGCTTTCAAAAATGTATCACTGATATCACATGAGTGATGTTTTCCACACTTGATTTTATAAAATGCTATTTAAATACGAACTACAATCTGTGAATTAATTTATTTTCAATAAAAAATAAACGACTTTGTGATTATTTAAAAAACGTCCGCCCTCTCTGCCAAACCGTGTATATTATATCATATATATTATATATACTATATATATATTTATTATCTATATATATAATATATATATATATATATATATATATATATATATATATATATATATTGGAGAGCCATGCATATAACTGTCCTGTTTTTAAATCTCCGAAACAGTTACATGGTAAACAGCTGAAGATCCCCGTGTTAATATTAGATGCTTACGTTAAGGTCTGCTTTTGTTTCACTGTTAGATACTTAATCCCCCTTTTTATTTTATTTACTTACTATTATATATTATTTATTTATGAATTTTCCAACAAATGTTAAGTCTACACTATTTTGGATTTAGTTAGTTTCTCTGGGAATTTAAACTGCATTTTCCTTTTTTTTTTCTTTGTCTTTTTGTTTAAAATAACTCAAAGCTTCTTTAGACTATATATATATATATTATATATATATTATATATTTATATTATATATATAATATATATATATTATATGTATATATTTATTATTAATATATATTATATACATATATATATATTATATATATTATATACATATATATATTATATATATATTATGTACATATATATATATATATATATTACATATATTATATATATTATATACATATATATATTACATATATTATATACAGATATATATATATATATTACATATATTATATATTATATATATATTACATATATTATATATTATATATATATATTATATACATATATATATTACATATATATATTATATATATTATATATATTACATATATATATTATATGTATTATATATATTACATATATTATATACATATATGTATTATATTATATATATATTATATATATTACATATATTATATACATATATATATATTATATATATATTACTTATATTATATATATGTATATATTATATTATATATATTATATATATTAGATATATTATATATATATTATATATTATATATTATATATATTATATATTATATATATTATATACATATATATATATATTATATTATATATTATATACATATTTTATTATATATTATATACATATATATTATATTATATATTATATATATATATATATATAGATGAAACTTATGTGTATTTTGATAAGAATAAAAAATATTCATCATAATATTGTTTAAGTATTGCTTTAATTATTTATATTTATTAATTTATTAAATTATCAAGTGTTTAAGCAACGAATATGATAAACTAAGCTTTAATCCATAGAATTAAAAAAAATATGTATTTCTCTACAGAAGAGAAAATTAATAAAATTATAAATCATTAGTAAGCATTTAAATGGGAATTGTCAACAAAAACATATTTTTATATGCATGAAACAGAAAGTGCTCAAGGAAGGTTGCAAAAATGGGTAGAAACTTATTGTAACAATGTAGATCCCAAACATCCAATTCGAAGGATTTATTGTCAGGTGAAATGATTGAAGCGTGACATTAGTGAATCTAATATTATCTAGAGCCAGATATCCGTGAAAAGTCTGTAATTTAAATGAAACATGATGCGTTTAAAAACAGTTCCAAGTTTGTTCCATTCGGACCGCGCACGTTGTTTCTTTTCTCACTTTTTTCTTTCCGTGGTTGCCCCGGTTCGAACGCCTCCATATAGGAGGGGGGACACTGATCACGGTCACCAGAAAGAGATATGTTACATTACATCGTTCGAACTGACGAAACCTCGAGGCCAAGGCTTCCCGCATCACCATGACTACGAAATCGTACGAAAATCTCTCGGAAGCGCCGACCAAAGCTCGTCCCACAAAATCGATATAAAGTTCTCAATATCTTTTCTTTTGAAAACATTTTCTTTTTAGCACTTCACGTTTTAAACATATCTCTTTTTAGCACTTCACGTTTTTAAACATATCTCTTTTTAGCACTTCACGTTTTTAAACATATCTCTTTTTAACACTTCACGTTTTTAAACATATCTCTTTTTAGCACTTCACGTTTTTAAACATATCTCTTTTTAGCACTTCACTTTTTAAACATATCTCTTTTTAAACTATGTTTCTCATTAAGCATCTTTTCCTGTTAGCATTGTTCTCTGTTTAACATCGTACATTTTTCTTTCTCTTTTTAACACGTAACAGACTTTCTTTTCACCTTCAAATTAAAGTTTACATTCCTCCAGATTTATACTCTGTGCGATCATGCCAATCATTTGTCTCCTAATATTTCCTAGGCCAGCAAACTTTCATATAATTTAAAACATTCATGCTTCTGCAATAGTTTATCCAGAAGCTGGGCAGAATTTGATTATTTAAGAGGACGGCTCAACACAGATTTGTCGACATTGGATTTGAAAACGAGCATGTTTTAGTCAGCTTGGAAGCAGCCCCGTGGCGTTGTGTTCCACAGACGTGTAGTTATTGGAAACAAACTTTGCTCATGGAAGTTCCGTCTAGTTTTACGTAAAGAGAAGGAAAAAGGAAAACAATTTATAGTGGTTGTTGCTAGACGAGTTTTTGTTGTGAATGTTTTATAAAGGATGAACCATAGATGAGAGCCCAGTCGAGCACCTACCATGAACATACGATAGAAAGACTAGTTAACTCTCTTCGGTGAGAAATAAGCTGCAGGGAAGAGATATGCTAGAATACGGGAAACGTTTCAAACAGAAGTCACGAAAACGGCCTAAGCTATCGACCCTGCTGAAGTCGTAAGAACGGAGCTGATGAGGCAACCAAACATGACATCACGTGTACTGGATCTGATAAACATTTGAAAGAAAATCATCCTAGTAAAAACATGAATTAGAAACTACGTCTTAATTAGGCTGCTAGCATGGCGATATTATTTAAGCGATGTGTCTAAAACATAATTGACTCTCTCTCTCTCTTTCATGCTTTCTTTCTGTCTTCTTCACGACTTTTTAATCGTTTCCCTAGCAGACGATCACCGTCGTAAGGAAATGTATTCTTCTACAAAGTATGTGTTGTTGAATTAATTAAACAATTATATTGAGAAGCATGTCGAGCTTTAATTTTAAGCTATCGGCGCTGTCCTCGGTCCGTGGGGAAATATGACAATAGACACACATACAAGACGCCAGATAGCAACAAGATATAATTTCAAGTTTATTAACATATTAATATTTAAATGAGTTTTGGAAGTAAATGACATATAGGGTCATCTCTATGATATGTTACTCAGATCTTCTCTGTTTATCTCATCGTTCCTTCCAGCTAACTTGGGGTTCTACTTGCAACTGGACTTAGCCACATCAATGGTGCGTGATATTATAACGCGACGCTTGTTCATCTATAAAGTCATAATCGGATAAACACCCTTTAATAATATATCTATTGTTTCTAGATGTAACATGCGCAAGTCCAATTTTTCCAACAGTTGTTGCGTTCAAGATCTCTTTTGACCGTTGCTACTTTTAATGCATCTTTCAATGTAAAGCCTGTCTTTATCGCAGTTAGCGTAGCCATTACATAAACACAGACGATTTTATTTCACTGATAATCAGGGTATTGGCTCTGTCCATTACACTAGAGATAAAAGAAATCCAACATACAATGTAAATGTGAACGATGTTTTGAATTAATTTGATTTCAACTTTGAGAATTTGAAGTTAAGCTTTGTCAAGTTTTAGTTGAGCTTTGCTAATTTGAAGTTGAGCTTTGTAAATTTCAAGTTGAGTTTTGTAAATTTGAAGTTGAGCTTTGTAAATTTGAAGTTGAGTTTTGTAAATTTGAAGTTGAGTTTTGTAAATTTCAAGTTCAGTTTTGTAAATTTTAAGTTTAGCTTTATTAATTTTAAGTTTAACTTTATTGATTTAAAGTTGAGTTTTTTTTAATTTAAGGTCGAGCTTTGTTAATTTGAAGTTCGGCTTTATTCATTGAGGTTAAACTTTGTCCATTTGAAGTTCAGCTTTGCAAATTTGAGGCTTAGATTTCGTTTATCTAAGTTCGAACTTTATTTATTTGAAGTTGAGCTTTATTACTTTTCATGTTGAGCTTTGTTTAAAGTTTAATTTTAAATTGAGCTTCATCAATTAAAGTTGAGCTTTCTTAATTTTGAGTTGAGCTTTATCACTTTAAGCTTTGGCTTTGTGAATTTTGAATCGAGTTTTGTTCAAATGAAGTTGGGCCGTTTTATTTCAAATTGAGCTTCATTAATTTTAAATTGAGCTTTTTTAATTTGAAGCTTTACTTTGTTAATTTAATTTTGTTAATTTCAATTTGAGCTTTATTCATTTTAAGTAGTTTTTTATGAATTTTAAGTTTAGCTTTACTTATCTTAAGTTAAGCTTTACTTCAAGTTAAAGTTTGTTCATTTCAATTTGAGCTTTATTTTTCATTTTTAATTCAGTTTTATTAATTTAAAGTTGATCTTCATGAATTTTAAGTAGAACTTTATGAATTTTCAATTCAGATTTGCGAATTTGACATTCATCTTTGTTTACTTTTGATTGAGATTAATTTATTTTAAGTAAAGATTTATTAATATTATGTTCAGCGTTGTTAATTTTCAGTTAAGATTTATTCATTTTAAGTGGAGCTTTATTAAACTGTACTTGAGCTTTGTTAATTTTAATCCCTCACATTGTTAATTTTAATTTGAGTCTTGTTAATTTTAATTTGAGTCTTGTTAATTTTGATTTGAGCTTTATTAATTTCACGTTTAGTTTTGTTGATTTTAAAATTTAACTTTATTGATTTTTAAATTAAACTTAGTTAATGTTAAATCGAGCTTTATAAATTTGAAGTTGAGTTTTATTAATTTGAAGTTTAGCTTTATTAATTTGAGGTGTAGCGGGTGCAATAGCGAATCTGTAGGCGGAACAAGGCAGCCACTCCATTAAACCACCTCCATTACGCTTAGAAATTTAAGACAAACGGAAAACTGGCATTTTTCCCGTGTTTTCTTTTGTACACGTGAGCGATTTGCACCGACACAAATAAGTGTAGTCTTAAACACAACATTAAGCAATTCATTCGGTCAATTGTTTTTACTAATTTATTTTATTATGTGTCTCGTTTTATCCGCTTTATCTTCATTGTTTGCATTTCTACGTCTCCGCTCGGGTTTATCGTTTCGTGCCAACTTGTGAAAGCGCCCAATGTTCGTCTTCCTTGAATAAATAATGAAATTCTTACTTTTCTTTTTTCGTGTTGGCGTCGTAACATTTTTACGGAAATTGCTCTTCATAAAACATCCCAGAGCATTACAAACAAACGAGATACTTATTCGCTCTATGACACACTCACACACACAATATTTATATATACACACGATATATATATATATATATATATATATATATATATATATGAATATAAATATATATATATATATATATATATATGAATATAAATATATATATATAAAAATATAAATATATATATATGAATATAAATATATATATATATATATACAATAATATTTTTTTAAATAAATATTAAATATTTAAATACCTAGAGACATCGATGTTTCATGCTAACGCAATCTTCAGTCTAGGAACTAATTTTCAATGGTCGGTGGGCGCGAACCCCGAACACAAATCGCCACTGATTCGCAGTCGGTGATCTTAACCAAAGGGCCATCGTCAATTAATTAGTAAATGCAGAATAACTTTAACTGTAAATATCGACACGTGGCCGTTATTTACCAGGCAGCTCAGAGTGACCTTCGAACCGGTGTTCGGATCTCGCATATAGCTATTAGTACTGCTTGTTATTAAAGCTACTCGAAAGTGCCCAGCTCTTGTGGGAAGGGGGGCTGATAAACAATAATATTTTTTTAAATAAATATTAAATATTTAAATACCTAGAGACATCGATGTTTCATGCTAACGCAATCTTCAGTCTAGGAACTAATTTTCAATGGTCGGTGGGCGCGAACCCCGAACACAAATCGCCACTGATTCGCAGTCGGTGATCTTAACCAAAGGGCCATCGTCAATTAATTAGTAAATGCAGAATAACTTTAACTGTAAATATCGACACGTGGCCGTTATTTACCAGGCAGCTCAGAGTGACCTTCGAACCGGTGTTCGATATATATATATATATATATATATATATATATATATATATATATATATATATAAATATGTGTATCTTGGCAGCATCTTTTCTTTTATACAAGTATCATTAAAAATAACGGACATCTTGTGTCTGGATATTTTTTCTATGATCCTTTCCGTTTTTCTGATTAGGTTCTTAGTTTCAGACGGAAACTGGCTGATGAAATTGCCAAAGCTTCCCAAAGCCCTTTCGGACCCTTCCAGGTCCATCGTCAGTGGAGTAATGTTAACCAGGCATAGACCTAGGAGTGAATATATATTCTATTTAGGCGGGAAAAATAAAGGACTGTGTTTAATTTAAATTTATATTTATAGGCATTTGAGTATATTAGTACTAATAGTATAATTAATCTTGTTAATAGCTGGTTTTTCTGTTTTAATGTATAGGGCTTCGAGTATGTGGAGATTAAGTGTATGAGTACTTTGTGCGATGCAAGGTATATTCTGTAATAAAAATATGTTTATTGTTCTTTCCTTAAGCCAAGGCTTTTCAAAGATCGAGATCTTATCATCAGATGAATTATACAGATAGATAAGTTGGCAATAGAAAAACCAAAATATCAAGTTCAACATTTAAAAAAATATTAAGAAAAAGGTGGGTGAAAAAAAGTTCGAGTAAAAAGATATTGGGTTTGTCCGGGTGGTAATTGTCCGCCGATAAGGTGTCCAATGGAAGAAGGTTTCAATGGAGAAGAAAAAGATTCGTAGATGCATCACAGGAAGGCGTTCAAAAAGAAGTAAATCCAATGGTGAAAATTGAGTTCAATTTTCACCATTGGATTTACTTCTTTTTGTTTACCACGAGCATATAAGTATCATGGCACAAATAGATTTATTGATGATCTATGTGCCGTGAATGATGGTTTAAAAAAAATTATCATCACATCCAGAACTATACCCAAACAACTAGAACTGAAAGTAAAAAATCATGGTGATCATTCTACTTTCCTGGACTTTGTTATCCCAATCACGAGAATCAATGGTCATTGCTGGTCAGTTAATACAATGTTACTTACATCCTGTAAATACTTCATGTATATATTTGAAAGATTCCAAAGTATGGGCGGTAGAACTTGGCTAGTTCTTCTTGGAGAGCCAGAGCATTTTGAGTGTATTGTCTTCAAATCCCCGAAACAGTCACTCTGGTAGTCAATTGACGAGCCCTCACTACTCTAACTAATTAATACTATCAAAACTCTAAAAATATTGTTGTATAATGTCATATTTTTTTGCTTGATATTTTGCATTGTAAGTCACTTGTTAGGTGCTAGGTGTTTAGCGGTGTTAATCACTTGTTAGGTGCTTGATGTTTAGCATTGTAAGTCACTTGTTAGCTGCTTGATATTTTGCATTGTAAGTCCCTTGTTAGGGGCTTGTTGTTTTGCGGTGTTAATCACTTGTTAGGTTCTTGATGTTTAGCATTTTAAGTCACTTGTTAGGTGCTTGATATTTTGCATTGTAAGTCACTTGTTATGTGCTTGATGTTTTGCATTTTAAGTCACTTGTAAAGTGCTTGATATTTTGCATTGTAAGTCACTTGTTAGGTGCTTGATATTTTGCATTGCAAGTTACTTGTTAGGTGCTTGATATTTTGCATTGTAAGTTACTTGTTAGGTGCTTGATGTTTAGCATTGTAAGTCACTTGTAAGGTGCTTGATGTTTTGCATTGTATGTCACCTGTTAGGTGCTTGATGTTTTGCATTGTAAGTTACTTGTTAGGTGCTTGATGTTTTGCATTTTAAGTCACTTGTTTGGTGCTTGATGTTTTGCATTGTAAGTCACTTGTTAGCTGCTTGATGTTTAGCATTTTAAGTAACTTGTTAGGTGCTTGTTGTTTAGCGGTGTTAATCACTTGTTAGGTGCTTGATGTTTAGCATTTTAAGTCACTTGTTAGGTGCATGATATTTAGCATTTTAAGTCACTTGTTAGGTGCATGATATTTAGCATTTTAAGTCACTTGTTTGCTGCTTGATGTTTAGCATTTTAAGTCACTTGTTAGGTGCTCGATATTTTGCATTGTAAGTCACTTGTGAGGTGCTTTATATTTAGCATTGTAAGTTACTTGTTAGGTGCTTGATATTTTGCATTGTAAGTTACTTGTTAGGTGCTTGATGTTTAGCATTTTAAGTTACTTGTTAGGTGCTTGATGTTTAGCATTTTAAGTCACTTTTAAGGTGCTTGATATTTAGCATTTTAAGTTACTTGTAAGGGGCTTGATATTTAGCATTGTAAGTCACTTGTTAGCCGCTTGATGTTTAGCATTTTAAGTCACTTGTTAGGTGCTTGATATTTAGCATTGTAAGTCACTTGTTAGGTGCTTGATATTTTGCATTGTAAGTCACTTGTTAGGTGCTTGATATTTAGCATTGTAAGTCACTTGTTAGCTGCTTGATGTTTTTTCGTCTCACTACTAAGAAACATCGCTGATTAATTAACCTGATGTATCAGTTGTATAATTACACAGAACAGTGACTTAATCGATTGAGGCTTTGTTAATAGGATGCTTGCTTATAATATATCAAATACTATTAATAGAGTCGTGCACAAAAGTCTTCTTCTCAAGCTTTGTAAAGATAAGAATGTACTGTCAACTATTAAATCTCTTCTATATGTTATGTCTAGTAAAGCAGGTTTTGATGGGCTGGAGGATATGCAATTAATGCTGGTATGCTTCAAAGATCTATTTTATGATGGACTGTCTTCTTTTCTTCATCAATGATCTACATCAATGATTTTCATTAATGATCTTCAAAAATCATATTCTGAAATCATTTGTGTACATCTATGTTGACTACAAAACTGTCTAAGGCAGCCTTACAACGAGCACTGATGGTAAAACCTTTAACTATTATCTCTCTTCGGTCTAGAGCAAGGGATGCACTAATTAAAAAGTGCCATTGTGCGGTTAACACTTCCAAAACGAAACTTATGTTCTTTTATTACAACATGATTCATTCAACCCAAAACGATGAAAAAACGGAAAACATGAACAGAACTCTGATTACTACTACTACTACAACCACTACAGTTTGACCCACTATCAATTGAGTTATTTATTTTACACGAGACCATCTGCTTTCTACTTGCAAGAAAACGGTCAGAAATCAAGTAAGGTAGAATGGAAAATTATATTAGAAGTAACGAGACTTGAGTGTAGGGATTCTTGTCAGGATATGATGTCAAGAACAGGAAGTCTGTGGTGTGTCATAGTGGAAACGATAGATAAAGTATTGCTTTTTGTCCGTTTAGCTGACTAGGTTCGGAAGCCTTTTTGAAGATTGATCCTCACGCCCCACGGGAATAATGAAAGCGTTACGTAATATTTAATTCAATTGACAGTGATGAAAACTACTCTCACCACTACAGTTAGGCATCACTACCCATTGTGCTACCTACTTTAAACGAGTTAAAAAGAGCCCCACTGATTTCTGCTGGCAAGAAAACGATAGGCAATCATGTGGTATTGATACTTGTTTTGTTATACGCCATATCAATCTTTTTCATGTCATTTAATGCCGAATCAGCTTAGATTTATATATCTTTAGATCTGTTTATTTGTGTATAATCAGTAAATATATATTTACTGATTTTAAAATTTCTATTAGAGTCTCTAATTTTTATTTTTTAACAATTCTTTCATTGTACCTGCTCTGTAAAAAAATTCTATTAAACGTTTCTTTTAGATATCAGAATAAATGCTGTTGGATAACCAGAATGCATTGCTGTTGGATAACAAGAGTACATAGTGATCTATTAAAACATTCATCCTTGAAAACATTATTCTTTGATAATATCCACACGAAGGACAAGACAGACTGCGACAATCACCAGACCACAGACCAATAGCATTTGTTTTCTGTGATTAGGTTTGTTTTACAAAATATCAACTATCCATGAATGAGTCAATATCGAATATAGTTGTAAAAAGAAATTCTATATGTAGGATACTTATTTATATTCAAAGAATATATTCGTATTTGCTAACAATAATGTCTTGCTCTTAGATAACCAAAATAATTGGCTCTTAGATAACCACTATACATTGATCTTAGCTTACCAAGATACGTTTATCTTATCTAACCAAAATAAATTAATGTTAGCTATCTAGCATACATTGCTGTTAGCTAGCCTAGATCAATTGCTCTTAGCTAACCAGAATTCATTGATCATAGCTAACCAAGATTAATTGCTCTTAGCAAAGCAGTATTCATTGATCTTAGCTAACTAAGATATATTTTTCTTAACTAACGATAATACATTGATCTTGGTTGAGCTAACAAAGATACATTGCCTTTAGCTAACAAGAATTCATTGATCTTAACTAACCAAGATAAATTGCTCTTAGCTAACCAATATAAATTTCTCTTAGCTAACCAATATAAATTTCTCTAAACTAGCCAGAATAAATTTATCTAAGCAAACAACATAAATTGCTCTTAGCAAACCAGAATTCATTGATCTTAGCAACACAAGATGCATTGCTCTTAGCTAACCAGAATACATTGATCTTAGCAAAACAAGATAAATTTCTCTTAGCTAACCAGAATTCATTTATCTTAGCAACACAAGATAAATTGCTCTAAGCTAACCAGAATTCTTTGATCTTAGTTAACCAAGATTCATTGCCTTTAGCTAACAAGAATACATTGGTCTTAGCTAACCAAGTTAAATTGGTCTTAGCTAATCAGAATACATTGATCTAAGCTAATCAGAATACATTGATCTTAGCTAATCAGAATACATTGATCTTAGCTAATCAGAATACATCGATCTTAGCTAATCAGAATACATTGATCTTTGCTAATCAGAATACATTGATCTTTGCTAATCAGAATACATTGATCTTTGCTAATCAGCATACATTGATCTTAGCTAATCAGAATAAATTGATCTCAGCAAACAAAAATAAATTGCTCTTAACTAACCATAATACATTTATCTTATCTGACCAAGATAAATTACTTTTAGCTGACTAGAATACATTGCTCTTAGCTAACCAAGATAGATTGCTCTTAGCTTACTATAATACATTGCTCTTAGCTAACCAAAATACATTTCTCTTATCTAACTAGAATACATTGATCTTAGCCAACTAAGATAAAGTGCTCTTAGCTTACGAAAATACATTGATTTTTAGCTTACCAAGATTCATTGAACATAAAGGTGGAGTTAAAAGAATTCCCCTATTGAACGTTACACAGGGCTCATTAGTACTACATAACGTTAAAATGTGTCTGTTTTACGCTATATCAACCCTTTTTTGAGATTTATTCTAGAACATGATTCATAGTAATAGCATATAGTTATTTCCCCAAGAATATATACGCTTCTTGTTATAAATATTGATATAGTTGGCCTGATAAATTTTACAACTTTTCTTTTGTACAAAAAAATAAACAGAAAAATCTCAGGCCATTCGACAACGTCTTAAACCACGAAAGTTCGACATTTTCTGTATTAATTCCCCTTTTATTTCTTTTATTACACCATTTTGTTGCTGCATGAACGCAAAGTAGGCTCTTACCGTTATTTGGTGATAAAAATGGACATTTTTAAATAAAAAGTATGGAAGAAAATCTCATCATAATATTTGAATCGCTAATCTCGACAATTCAGAGCGTAAACTACAACATAGGATGGACAAACAACTATGATGGTGTGCTAAAAAATGAAACAAAAATTTAAACAATGTTTTGCTATGATTATAAATGTGTATAGATTATCGAGTTTAACTTACTATTATGGTGTGGTGGGGTGGGGATTAGAATTGAATTCGAGAGGAAACGGCGAAACAGGAAGTTATTAATTTTATTCGTAGACGAACTTTGGCACTGTCTACATTCGAAGAAATCGAATATTTTTGTTTAAGCAAGAAAACTAAATATATTATTTGGACTAGTTTATATCTGTTCCTTGAGCGACATTGGTACAGTACCTGGGTATGTCAATTTCCATCTTTACCTAACTTCTACCGCTCTCATACGAAATAGTTGTGAAATTTCGTGCAATAAAATATGCTACATTGTATTTCCTAGAGAGAGAATAAGTAAATACAATAAATGTATTTACCTATTGTTTTTATTGGGGAAAATGTAAGAAATTACGGGAAAAGAGAGTTGATCAAACCTTTCAAAATTGTTTCGTTAGGGATAAGTTTTTTTTTCTTTACAGATATTAGAAACCGCTAACAATGAATTTTATTTAATGAATAATTTTTTTTTATAAGCTTAGACTTTCGGCAAAGCAAATTGCCTTCAACAGAGCTAGAGTTTTTTTTTTTTTTTTTTTGCTGGTATAAGCCCTAGGAGGAGTGACCCTCTTGTGATAACAAAAAAAATATATGTCCGATCGTGCTGACACAAGGATCAAAATCAAGTCTGTTTTAGATGTGCACGCACGTGTGGTAGCGCTAGTATGAACAAAGAGAATTGATCACATCTGTAAAAATTGTTTCAAAGATGTGATCAACTCAATCTTATTAGAAATTATGTTTTTAAGCAAAAATAATTCGCTTTGAACTAATGCCGAATCCATTTTATGTCTACCTTCTTTGCGGATTATCAAAAGTAAAAGGTCACTTAGTTTATTATGCTATGTTATTTTGCTTGAAATTTATAAAACACTTGTCTAGTTAAACAAATTCTTTAGACTTATGTGAGATTCGAACTCGGGTATTGACCTTGTAAAAACTACTGCCTTCGTATCGTGTACTTTTGTCAAAAAATAACGTTTCTATTTGCGTGCGAATAGACAAAATCTCAAAACACCGTGACTTTTTTAATATTATATTATTCGGACTGCTATTTTCAGTATTCGTGCTAATTTTTGATTTTGACCTTTTTCTCTCTCAAATTATCGCTTCCTGATTCTTGATTCAAACTATCTTATTATGTATGTGGTAATCCTAAAGTAAAGTTTATTCTATAAAAGTTTTGAGGCGTTTATTTATTTTAAGCTACTCGTTTAAACGTAATCTACACGGGTTGTCTACATGTTGTTAGTTAGACAACCCGTGTAGATTACGTTTAAACGAGTAGCTTGAAATAAATAAAAATACCAAAACTTGTATAGAATAAACTTTACTTTAGGATAACCACATACATAACAAGTAAATCAATAAATAAAATGAAAGAAATAAAAAACTAAATCAACATCTAAAGTAGAAATACATAACAAAATAAATAGAAAATAAATTATTCAATCACGCACGTGCTAAGGTAAGATCAATTCTAAACACAC
The DNA here is from genome assembly GCA_963556195.1 of Sepiola atlantica. Lineage (NCBI taxonomy): Eukaryota > Metazoa > Mollusca > Cephalopoda > Sepiida > Sepiolidae > Sepiola > Sepiola atlantica. Next base: position 12,098,110 of record OY744545.1, read on the forward strand.
TCACAAGAAGGAATGCACCGCACCTAAACAAAACAAAGGGACACAGATGTCAAGTAAAAGTAAGCCGGACCTTTGTTTGAGAGAGGGTCAATCATTTACCAATGAAAGCATAAACCTGTGGGTGAGAAATTACAACGAATCTGATTGTTTAGTTCGCGAGACTTAACACCACATGAGTATATAGATAGAAACAGTAACAATATATATGTGCATTTAGCCTGACAATTCCCATCAGGCATGAAACACGGATTCCTCTGTGTAGCTAAATTGGCATAGATCATTTTCATACATTATTAAGCTCTACTCACGTATTAATAACTGTTGATGTAAATCCTGAAACTGTATACACAGCATATTATATCACCTTATACTATTGTACGTGTGTATGGAATGATAATTATCCGCGCGGTTATCGACGTTGGATTTAAGTTAAAAATACTTGTAATTCAGGGTTTCGAATCGTACGACCGGTAGTGAATAGTCATATCTCTATGCTGATGAGTCTCGATTGAAAAGGGACGAAACGTATACGTACATTGATAATAAACAATAATACATATTTTATATTTGTCGCTCCTCGTAAAATCAGTAGATCACTCTAATGGTAGTACAAACACAGCATGACGTTACTTGCTTTATAATTCATCATTCCCTTTTTAATAGAAGTTGAATGCCTGGACATCAAGCCGCTTTTAAATGTGTTAAATTATCATTGTTTATCGGCTATTCAAATATTGGCCGCGCGGTTAGTTACGTTGGATTTAAGTTGAAAAATACTTGTAATCCAGGGTTTCGAATCGTACGACCGGTAGTGAATAGTCATATCTCTATGCTGATGAGTCTCAATTGAAAAGGGACCAAACGTATACGTACATAGATAATAAACAATAACAAATATTTTATATATATATATATATATATATATATTTATTTATCTATTTATTTATTTGTTTGTTAAAAGAAATCCATGTAAACATGAGTTTTACGATTTA
>OY744545.1:12106601-12146601 GCA_963556195.1 Sepiola atlantica
CACGCATTGTTAAAAAGGGCTTCTTACGTCATTTTATTACATTTTATTCAATGCTTAAAAAAAAAAAAAAGAACGAACAATATCTTTATAACTCCCGGCTTGCCCCTGGCATAATCGTTCTTAATATTTTCACTTCCGCCCTATTCCATCTTGGCGGAGAGCGTCACACCATCTCGATGCTACTTATAAACAAAAGTTTGTTTATTTTATAAAAAAAAAAAAAATACATCCCTGAAGATGAAGTTTGTAGACTTCGAAATTGATTGGAAAAAGAAAAAAAAAGAAATAAATTCTTTCACGCATTGTTAAAAAGGGCTTCTTACGTCATTTTATTACATTTTATTCAATGCTTAAAAAAAAAAAAAAAGAACGAACAATATCTTTATATATATATATATATATATATATATTGACCTCTCAAGTATTATTCATTCTATAAACACACACACTTGCAAACAACATTTTCCTACAGGGGAGGATGAGCGTGTACGGTGTGAGGATAGCTTACCTTTCCTTATCAGCAATCTTTCTTTTCCAATGTTTACATTTTTTGTGACGCATATCTCTCAATGCACCGAGGAAGGTCGAATGAACTGTCGAAAATGTTGTTCTTTAAAAAAAAGATTTGATTTAAAAGACATTTTGTATTTCTATACGTCGACAAATCGAAATGAATAGAGAAAAGATATAAACATTTATATAATTTTCTATATTATTTTGATACACACATACATTTATACATACGTACATATATATATATATATATATATGTATATATATATGTGTGTGTGTGTGTGCGTGTGGGAGTGTATCTGTGTATATGTCTGGCTGTGCATGTGTGTTCCTACTGTAGATGAAGAAAAGGTGGGTGTGCTACGCAGCATGTGGGGCGACATCAAAAGGCCAATGAAACCGAACCAAAAACAAACGCTGTTTTTATTGGAAAATCGAATTCCCAAGTTTAAATTTACTGTCTGTCTATTACATAATCAACGTGATTTTGTCATTGAAAAAGTTTAACGCTGACCAGCCAAGAGGAATCCAGCCGATTTGCATCAGGTCCGTCGTAGATGTGTATCGTGCATAGAAATGACAATACAGACACGAACATTTACGCGGACCCAGACACCCGTTTTGAATTATGCATACCATTTTGTCCAACGACAATGATATGCACGTTTCCTGATATAATAAATGGGACAATGCACTGTAAAAGTGTAACTTCTATGCATGCATAAGTACGTGCCATAATCGTTTTATCTTATTACCTGACATCAATCAGGCGCCCGACTTCATACGATTATTTAAAACAGTTATTTGTTTCATATTTCTCCTTCGTTACGTAGACCACGGTGGCTGCGTGTGTCTGTCTATTTATTGTAGGAATAAAGCGCCAAAAATCGAACGTTGGCAGACATACTTTTCCGGTAATTTCTTCGATTAACATCAGGTCGAGAAAAACGATAGGTTTACTGAGTCGCACATCCCTTAGTAATAACATACTTGTGTAATGGCGTCAAACACTTATTGTCTCATAGTGATGATAATATCATAGACACTAAAGCATGGTTTCCCAACCAGGGGTGCTCGCACCTCTTGGAGTACGAAGCAGAATTCCAGCGGGGTGCGAGATTACTTTTTAATGTTTTGTCTTGTATTAAGAACACTACTATTCTCAATTGATTCATTGTCAATTTTTTAGTGCATTCTATGCTCGTGCAATGATCATTTAAATTCTATTTTGTCTCTTATTATTAATAATTAATAGTATTTTACATCGTTATTTTTGTTTTAATTAACGTTCTCTATATTTTTTCAAATTATAATTTTAAAATTGGTAATTAATCCTGAATTATGTCAAAGAAAAGGAAATGCAATGATAATTATGTGCAGTTTGGTTTTACTTGCAATGAAACAACGGAAGGTCTGCAAAACCCGCAATACATATTTTGTAATGTCTTTTCAAACGCAAATTGGAAGCCATCTAAGTTGCAAGAACACTTCAACAACCGGCATGGTGAAGCAGATGTTGCAGGTCATGATGTTGAATCATTGAAAGCAAAAAGGATCCACTTTGAATCACGAGGAACCCTTCTAAAATTGGGTTTTATATCTGCTGACAAACCACTGTTAATAGCTTCATACCACGTGGCGTATAAAGTAGCCAAATCCAAGAAGCCCCATACAATTGCTGAAGAGGTGATAAAGCCATGTGCATTAAAAATGGCAAAAATTGTTCTGGGCAAAGAAGCCTCAAACAAGCTTGAATTAGTGTCGTTATCAAATAATTTCATTCAGAGTCGAATTAGTGATTTAAGTTCGGACATTTCGGACCAAGTTATCGCAGATGTTCTGTGAAGATCTGAAGAGAACCACCAAAGGAAAAGATATCTGCCAATGTATGAAGAATTATTTTGCGAAACATGACCTGGATATCCAAATTATTGGTTCTGTGTGTTCTGCTATGTTGGGAAATAATTCGGGATTTTTTGCTTTGTTAAAACAAGAAATTCCGCACTTGCAAAGTACCCACTGTTTTCTTCATCGACATGCTTTAGCATCAAAAACATTGCCTCCAAAGTTGAAAAATGTCCTTGATATTACTGTGAAGACCATCAATTGGATTAGGGGTCGTGCTCTGAACAACCGTCTTTTTAAAGTCGCTTTGTCAAGATTTTGGAAGTAAACATTCAGTTTTGCTTTTCCACACGGAAGTTTGTTGGCTATCACATGGAAGAGCTTTAACACGCTTTTTTGAATTGCGAGAAGTCAAAACTTTGCTTAAGGAACGTGACTATGATCTTCCCAAGGAAATGGAATCAAAAGAATTCAACCAATTTGAGTGACATTTTCAGCCGTAGGAATGACCTGAGTGTTTCTACACAAAGGAAAAATATAAACATATCAAAATGTTCTCAAAAACTAAATGCTTTCAAAAAAACGTTACATCTCTGGTGTCAACGAGTTAAAAGAGGTAATCTTTCGAATTTTCCATCATTCAAAGAAGTGACTGATGAAGATGAGTCCCTAATTCTAAGTGTGTGTGAAGAAATTGTGAATCCTTTGGAAATACTATCTAAGTCATTTGATGGATATTTTTGAGGAGGAGAACTTAAAACTTCTGAAGAATGGATGATTAATCCATACTTCTTTTAATTTGGTTATAAAATATAGGATGATGAAAAGTTGAAAGACGATCTTATTGAATGCGCACAAACTGTGTTCTTGAAATGCAATTTGAAAGCAAAACTCTGGAGGGATATTGGTGCTTGGCAAGAGACATGTTTCCAAGACTTTGTAAAAAAGCACTAAGTATACTCATCCCATTCGCGACGATTTACTTGTGCGAGTCTTGATTGAGTACTCTTTTGTCAATCAAGACCAAATCTAGAAATCGCTTGAGTGCACAGGCAGACATGCGAATTGCTATCAGTAACAAAATGCCACGTTTTGAAAAACTCTTATGCAATAAACAGAAACAAAAAAGTCATTAAATTTTAAGTGGATTTTAAATTGAATTCTAAAGCTTTAAAAAAAAATCATGCATAAATGAACATTTAATTTTTCGTAAAATACAAATTGTTTGGATGCAGTTTTTTGTATTTTTCGTTTCCATATTTTTCATTTTTGTTTATACAGTACATTAGTAAAAATTGATTATACGAATTTTCGTCCGTCTCTTTTAACTTTAATCTTAAATAAATCATTACATGTACTGTAAGGGGTGCGAGATCATATCAAAATATTTTAGGGGTGCGAGGCATCAAAAAGGTTGGGAACCACTGCACTAAAGTAAGAATATAGAGACTATTAAACGTTAAGAGTTTGAGATTATACTTTTGTTACCTTATCAACTCGTCTACTTGCGGTAGCTTTTTATTTTTGGTCCCCCCGATTTATAAAATCATGGGGTTTATGTTTTAAGTCATGTCCGTCCGTCCGGAATTTTCTCCGCAACCATTCATCAAATTTCTCTGAAATTTTGCATGTAGTTGTAATTTTGGTCAGGTTAGAAAGTGACATTCTCCGATTTAAAAAAAAATTTGGTTAGCCGCCCAAGAGGTCAAAAGGCCCCGAAATGGCAAAAAATGACATTTTTTGCCCCATAATCCATCCATTTTTTGCCCCATAATCCATCCATTTTTTGCCCCATAATCCATCCATTCAATTTCTCTGAAACTTGGCCAAAATGTGAAGCCAATTGTTCCTAATAGAGAATAAGTATCGCTGACCTTGGAAAAAATCTGGTTCGCGCCCCCAGGGGGGTCAAAACCCCCCAAAATGGCAAAAAAATGACCCTTTTCTCTCATAACGTTTGATCCATCCATTCAATTTTTCTGAAACTTGGTCAAAATGTAGAGGCAATTGTTTTGGGTATAAAATGAGCATCTTTGACCTGAGAAAAAGTTTGGTTCGCGCCCCCCCAGGGGGTCAAATATGCCCCAAATTGCCCAAATTTATTGCATTTTACACTCGCCACATCGAGTCACATACAGAGGGGGACCACGCACGCGCGGCTTGTTTTCTTAATTGTATTATAGGCTTCCGTTCTAATTATACTGGATCTCGAGTCATTTTGACCGATTTGAACATTTTCTATCCAAATCACCAACATATCTTAGTCGCCTATTCGAATGAGTATGTTGTCGGCGAAAAGGTGACGGTATCAAATTCCGCAATAGTTGATTTGAATGTATTTTCTGGCTGATCAGTGTGAAATTGAAAAGGCTGGAAACTTAATAACTGTCCGAAAATTAACCAGAAGACAACACAAAACAATTCACTTAGTTTCTTTGCTCTTCGGAAATCACTCTTTAGAAACCGTGGCCCTTTACGCAGGTGGACGGCTGCCAGCAGATTAGACACAAGACGTTAATTGACACATTTCGGTCGAAGTAAACTATGACTTTCTATCGAACTCGGGAATCTTTTTGTAAAGTTGGGGATTTGTCCGGAATTTCGTACTGAACCCTATTTTTTTATTTAATCGACGGCGAAAGCATTTTTCTCGTTTCATCAGGCATGACACGGCAGAAGATTTAAGTATTTGTAATTGCATTTTTCGTATCACCCGTACTGAGGATTGAACCTTACAACTTCAGAAGACTGTTACTAAAAACTTATTATTACTTAGAACTTTTATCCGTTGTTCTTGCGGACAATTTTAGTATACATTTTAAGAGTATTAAATATATTCTTTAATTTAAATGTTTATTTCTTATTCTTATTACTACTTATTACCATATATATATATATATATATATATATATATATACATTTAAAAAGTACACGCGGAAATCTCTCAAATGCCCTGTCGACTATCATCTCGTCAGGAGAAAATCGATTTTCTCATAACGAGATAAGAGTCGAAAGGGCCTTTGAGAGATTTCCGCGTGTTCTTTTTAAATGGATTTATAAGTTTTGTACCTCTAAATATATATATATATATATATATATATATATATATATATATATATATATATATAATAAAGTAAAGTAGATTTTTTCGTCTGCATTAAAACATAATATAATAGTAACCAACACCTTCATATGCTAATCTCTTCCTTCATGCGTGTTTCCAGAAATTATTCATTCATTTCGTCTTCTTTCAATATTTATTATAGTTTCACTGGATTACTCAACTATCTCAAATAAATCTTCCAAAAAGAAGGTAGCATTTATTTTTAATTGCTACTATTTATCTACTCTCAGCGCCACCAGATAAACCGTGTGCAAAGTTTTCATGGAATAAAAATTAAACAAAAAACAGTTATTCCAGAATGCTTAACGCTTCACAATCGCATTCTTGACAAACAACAAATGCTCGCTAAACGTTTAGACGTCTACGTCGGTAAACTATTCCGATAACGTTTTAATTACAATTAGTTTTTTTAAATATATTTTTCATGTAAGACAAAGGACATTCACTATTTTTTCAGAATTACACATTACATTTTGTTCGCCGTTCCGTCAGCGTCGAATTACAGAATGTAAACATTTTCACATTCCTAAATAAAGTGGAATATACCAATTAACGAACAGCTTCTCAGAATGACGGTTTATGCTATCAGATTTCGAGTAAGTAAATTGTTACGAATTTAGACTTTTATTCAGAAGAGAAATAACACTTTGGTGCTTTTTCAAAAATCAGTTTGATCGTACGAAAAACACTTCTATACAAGCGCTAGAAAATAGGCCAAACGTTGGTAGTTTCTGCAACTTATTCCGAGTTCAGTCTCCACAACAAATCTGATTTGTGGCCGATTATATGCAAATCGTTAATTCAACCTTCACGAATTCCTTTTTAAAGTTACGTCTGATTTTTATGTTTTGTGCAGTTGTTTTTATTATTACGAATTGTATTCGAATACAGTCTTGTGCTATTCGAGAGCAGGACTTATCTCACTGTAAGTAATTCAGTGATTGAAATAGGATTTATTGAAGTTAGCCTCTGCTTAAAACTATAGACGAGCAAAACGTAGGGACATCTATGTTTTTTTGATTTACAATTATACTTATTCGACAAATCCTATTTTAATCACTTAAATTACTTACAGTTAAATGGTTTTTTTTTTCTGATTTTCATTCCAGTCTAAATTAATACTCAAAGCGAAAAGAAGTTGATTTCTAATAATTATTTTGTTCTTGTCAAATATATTTGTTTCTAATAATACATATCTTATATACTTTTGTGTTTACATTAATAGACAATAAAAACGTCGTTATAAAATTACCAAAGAGCAGAAACAAGTTTGTCTCTAAGAATTATTTTAATATTTTACAAATATAAAATATTTTTTTAATATTCCCCCGCCAACGCTAAACATTAGATTCTACTTAGGCCGATCACCTGTAAACAGCCTGAAAATTTGTAATGATAGGGTGGGATCACTTTCCTATGTACATTTAACGTAAAATGATCACCCACTTTAGCGGATAACTTATTTCATAATTTTGTTTGATTTAAATCAATACACACTTATTTAACAAATCCTATTTTAATCATCTAAATTAACAATGAAATAAGTTAATTTTTTTTTGGGGGGGGGGCGCTGAACTGAAAACTATGGAGCAATAACATTTATTATGGGGCAGTTTTTAACAAGTATCTGTAAACATTGGACTTGAAGACAACCAAGTTGAAGTCATCAGGAAGCAATACCGCAGCAACGTGTTCCTTGCTAAGAAGCTCTGTCTATGAACATTCTGCTTGACACTAATCACATAGAGGGAAAAGGGAAACTCTTTTTTTCGATGTGGAAGAAAACGAGTTCGTGCTGTGAATGTCTTACAAACAAGAATCAAAGATTTGAGCTGTGTGGAGCACCTTTCATGGTAATAACGATAGAGCTGACAGGCAGAGTGTGAGGAAGAGAGATTAATAACGTATCTATGTGCTTCAGAGCTCTGCCCATCAACAACCACTTTTATAAACCTGTCTGAGAGAATGGATTTGATGGTTGTGAAGACATTGTCAGATGGTCCATAGTTGGCAAGTTTGTGAAGTAACCCTTGATGCTACACACCGTCGAAAATCTTTGATATATCAAGGGCCATTGCTCTAGAAGCAGCGTAAGTAATTAAAAAATGCTTAAATTTGAAAATAAATTTAAATCGCTTTTCAATCATTAACAAAATGGGCATTAATAGATTAAGAACAAACCGTACAATAAGTAAAACAGTTACCCTTATTAACCCAACCATTAAATCTAAGTTTGAGTTGACGTATTCGACAACAGACTTAGGCTAAGTTGTTAAATTAATGAAGCCTATTTGTTGGTACTAATCCAGCTTTTAAACGAGACAAAACCGACGTTTTTCGGCTTTTTCCGACTAATTACGTGACTCGTGTGCCTACAAGCAGAAGCAAACCATCAGTTCTACTAATATATATTTAGTATGCAGTTATTATACTTATAATACGCTTTTTTAAAGTAAGGCCACTAACTATAACAGAGACATAATTTCGTAGACCACATTCCAAATGTAGGCCACATATAACTAATAGAAGATTTCGTTGGCAAGATTCAAAATATAGTCAACATACTATAACAGAGACATAATTTCGTAGACCACATTCCAAATGTACGCCACATATAACTAATAGGAGATTTCGTTGGCAAGATTCAAAATATAGTAAACTAACTATAACAGAGACATAATTTCGTAGACCACATTCCAAATGTAGGCCACATATAACTAATAGAAGATTTCGTTGGCAAGATTCAAAATATAGTAAACTAACTATAACAGAGACATAATTTCGTAGACCACATTCCAAATGTAGGCCACATATAACTAATAGAAGATTTCGTTGGCAAAATTCAAAATATAGTCAACATACTATAACAGAGACATAATTTCGTAGACCACATTCCAAATGTAGGCCACATATAACTAATAGAAGATTTCGTTGGCAAGATTCAAAATATAGTAAACTAACTATAACAGAGACATAATTTCGTAGACCACATTCCAAATGTAGGCCACATATAACTAATTGAAGATTTCGTTGGCAAGATTAAAAATATAGTAAACATACTATAACAGAGACATAATTTTGTAGACCACATTCCAAATGTAGGCCACATATAACTAATAGAAGATTTCGTTGGCAAGATTCAATTTATAGTCAACATACTATAACAGAGACATAATTTTGTAGACCACATTCCAAATGTAGGCCACATATAACTAATAGAAGATTTCGTTGGCAAGATTCAAAATATAGTAAACATACTATAACAGAGACATAATTTCGTAGACCACATTCCAAATGTAGGCCACATATAACTAATAGAAGATTTCGTTGGCAAGATTCAAAATATAGTCAACATACTATAACAGAGACATAATTTCGTAGACCACATTCAAAATGTAGGCCACATATAACTAATAGAAGATTTCGTTGGCAAGATTCAAAATATAGTAAACTAACTATAACAGAGACATAATTTCGTAGACCACATTCCAAATGTAGGCCACATATAACTAATAGAAGATTTCGTTGGCAAGATTCAAAATATAGTCAACATACTATAACAGAGACATAATTTCGTAGACCACATTCCAAATGTAGGCCACATATAACTAATAGAAGATTTCGTTGGCAAGATTCAAAATATAGTAAACTAACTATAACAGAGACATAATTTCGTAGACCACATTCCAAATGTAGGCCACATATAACTAATAGAAGATTTCGTTGGCAAGATTCAAAATATAATCAACATACTATAACAGAGACATAATTTCGTAGACCACATTCCAAATGTAGGCCACATATAACTAATAGAAGATTTCGTTGGCAAGATTCAAAATATAGTAAACTAACTATAACAGAGACATAATTTCGTAGACCACATTCCAAATGTAGGCCACATATAACTAATAGAAGATTTCGTTGGCAAGATTCAAAATATAGTCAACATACTATAACAGAGACATAATTTCGTAGACCACATTCCAAATGTAGGCCACATATAACTAATAGAAGATTTCGTTGGCAAGATTCAAAATATAGTCAACATACTATAACAGAGACATAATTTCGTAGACCACATTCAAAATGTAGGCCACATATAACTAATAGAAGATTTCGTTGGCAAGATTCAAAATATAGTAAACTAACTATAACAGAGACATAATTTCGTAGACCACATTCCAAATGTAGGCCACATATAACTAATAGAAGATTTCGTTGGCAAGATTCAAAATATAGTCAACATACTATAACAGAGACATAATTTCGTAGACCACATTCCAAATGTAGGCCACATATAACTAATAGAAGATTTCGTTGGCAAGATTCAAAATATAGTCAACATACTATAACAGAGACATAATTTCGTAGACCACATTCAAAATGTAGGCCACATATAACTAATAGAAGATTTCGTTGGCAAGATTCAAAATATAGTAAACTAACTATAACAGAGACATAATTTCGTAGACCACATTCCAAATGTAGGCCACATATAACTAATAGAAGATTTCGTTGGCAAGATTCAAAATATAGTCAACATACTATAACAGAGACATAATTTCGTAGACCACATTCCAAATGTAGGCCACATATAACTAATAGAAGATTTCGTTGGCAAGATTCAAAATATAGTCAACATACTATAACAGAGACATAATTTCGTAGACCACATTCAAAATGTAGGCCACATATAACTAATAGAAGATTTCGTTGGCAAGATTCAAAATATAGTAAACTAACTATAACAGAGACATAATTTCGTAGACCACATTCCAAATGTAGGCCACATATAACTAATAGAAGATTTCGTTGGCAAGATTCAAAATATAGTCAACATACTATAACAGAGACATAATTTCGTAGACCACATTCCAAATGTAGGCCACATATAACTAATAGAAGATTTCGTTGGCAAGATTCAAAATATAGTAAACTAACTATAACAGAGACATAATTTCGTAGACCACATTCCAAATGTAGGCCACATATAACTAATAGAAGATTTCGTTGGCAAGATTCAAAATATAATCAACATACTATAACAGAGACATAATTTCGTAGACCACATTCCAAATGTAGGCCACATATAACTAATAGAAGATTTCGTTGGCAAGATTCAAAATATAGTAAACTAACTATAACAGAGACATAATTTCGTAGACCACATTCCAAATGTAGGCCACATATAACTAATAGAAGATTTCGTTGGCAAGATTAAAAATATAGTCAACATACTATAACAGAGACATAATTTCGTAGACCACATTCCAAATGTAGGCCACATATAACTAATAGAAGATTTCGTTGGCAAGATTCAAAATATAGTCAACATACTATAACAGAGACATAATTTCGTAGACCACATTCAAAATGTAGGCCACATATAACTAATAGAAGATTTCGTTGGCAAGATTCAAAATATAGTCAACATACTATAACAGAGACATAATTTCGTAGACCACATTCCAAATGTAGGCCACATATAACTAATAGAAGATTTCGTTGGCAAGATTCAAAATATAGTAAACTAACTATAACAGAGACATAATTTCGTAGACCACATTCCAAATGTAGGCCACATATAACTAATAGAAGATTTCGTTGGCAAGATTCAAAATATAGTCAACATACTATAACAGAGACATAATTTCGTAGACCACATTCAAAATGTAGGCCACATATAACTAATAGAAGATTTCGTTGGCAAGATTCAAAATATAGTCAACATACTATAACAGAGACATAATTTCGTAGACCACATTCCAAATGTAGGCCACATATAACTAATAGAAGATTTCGTTGGCAAGATTCAAAATATAGTAAACTAACTATAACAGAGACATAATTTCGTAGACCACATTCCAAATGTAGGCCACATATAACTAATAGAAGATTTCGTTGGAAAGATTCAAAATATAGTCAACATACTATAACAGAGACATAATTTCGTAGACCACATTCCAAATGTAGGCCACATATAACTAATAGAAGATTTCGTTGGCAAGATTCAAAATATAGTCAACATACTATAACAGAGACATAATTTCGTAGACCACATTCCAAATGTAGACCACATATAACTAATAGAAGATTTCGTTGGCAAGATTAAAAATATAGTAAACATACTATAACAGAGACATAATTTCGTAGACCACATTCCAAATGTAGGCCACATATAACTAATAGAAGATTTCGTTGGCAAGATTCAAAATATAGTCAACATACTATAACAGAGACATAATTTCGTAGACCACATTCAAAATGTAGGCCACATATAACTAATAGAACATTTCGTTGGCAAGATTCAAAATATAGTCAACATACTATAACAGAGACATAATTTCGTAGACCACATTCCAAATGTAGGCCACATATAACTAATAGAAGATTTCGTTGGCAAGATTCAAAATATAGTAAACTAACTATAACAGAGACATAATTTCGTAGACCACATTCCAAATGTAGGCCACATATAACTAATAGAAGATTTCGTTGGCAAGATTCAAAATATAGTCAACATACTATAACAGAGACATAATTTCGTAGACCACATTCCAAATGTAGGCCACATATAACTAATAGAAGATTTCGTTGGCAAGATTGAAAATATAGTCAACATACTATAACAGAGACATAATTTCGTAGACCACATTCCAAATGTAGGCCACATATAACTAATAGAAGATTTCGTTGGCAAGATTCAAAATATAGTAAACTAACTATAACAGAGACATAATTTCGTAGACCACATTCCAAATGTAGGCCACATATAACTAATAGAAGATTTCGTTGGCAAGATTCAAAATATAGTCAACATACTATAACAGAGACATAATTTCGTAGACCACATTCCAAATGTAGGCCACATATAACTAATAGAAGATTTCGTTGGCAAGATTCAAAATATAGTCAACATACTATAACAGAGACATAATTTCGTAGACCACATTCAAAATGTAGGCCACATATAACTAATAGAAGATTTCGTTGGCAAGATTCAAAATATAGTAAACTAACTATAACAGAGACATAATTTCGTAGACCACATTCCAAATGTAGGCCACATATAACTAATAGAAGATTTCGTTGGCAAGATTCAAAATATAGTCAACATACTATAACAGAGACATAATTTCGTAGACCACATTCCAAATGTAGGCCACATATAACTAATAGAAGATTTCGTTGGCAAGATTCAAAATATAGTAAACTAACTATAACAGAGACATAATTTCGTGGACCACATTCCAAATGTAGGCCACATATAACTAATAGAAGATTTCGTTGGCAAGATTCAAAATATAATCAACATACTATAACAGAGACATAATTTCGTAGACCACATTCCAAATGTAGGCCACATATAACTAATAGAAGATTTCGTTGGCAAGATTCAAAATATAGTAAACTAACTATAACAGAGACATAATTTCGTAGACCACATTCCAAATGTAGGCCACATATAACTAATAGAAGATTTCGTTGGCAAGATTAAAAATATAGTCAACATACTATAACAGAGACATAATTTCGTAGACCACATTCCAAATGTAGGCCACATATAACTAATAGAAGATTTCGTTGGCAAGATTCAAAATATAGTCAACATACTATAACAGAGACATAATTTCGTAGACCACATTCAAAATGTAGGCCACATATAACTAATAGAAGATTTCGTTGGCAAGATTCAAAATATAGTCAACATACTATAACAGAGACATAATTTCGTAGACCACATTCCAAATGTAGGCCACATATAACTAATAGAAGATTTCGTTGGCAAGATTCAAAATATAGTAAACTAACTATAACAGAGACATAATTTCGTAGACCACATTCCAAATGTAGGCCACATATAACTAATAGAAGATTTCGTTGGCAAGATTCAAAATATAGTCAACATACTATAACAGAGACATAATTTCGTAGACCACATTCAAAATGTAGGCCACATATAACTAATAGAAGATTTCGTTGGCAAGATTCAAAATATAGTCAACATACTATAACAGAGACATAATTTCGTAGACCACATTCCAAATGTAGGCCACATATAACTAATAGAAGATTTCGTTGGCAAGATTCAAAATATAGTAAACTAACTATAACAGAGACATAATTTCGTAGACCACATTCCAAATGTAGGCCACATATAACTAATAGAAGATTTCGTTGGCAAGATTCAAAATATAGTCAACATACTATAACAGAGACATAATTTCGTAGACCACATTCCAAATGTAGGCCACATATAACTAATAGAAGATTTCGTTGGCAAGATTCAAAATATAGTCAACATACTATAACAGAGACATAATTTCGTAGACCACATTCCAAATGTAGGCCACATATAACTAATAGAAGATTTCGTTGGCAAGATTAAAAATATAGTAAACATACTATAACAGAGACATAATTTCGTAGACCACATTCCAAATGTAGGCCACATATAACTAATAGAAGATTTCGTTGGCAAGATTCAAAATATAGTCAACATACTATAACAGAGACATAATTTCGTAGACCACATTCAAAATGTAGGCCACATATAACTAATAGAAGATTTCGTTGGCAAGATTCAAAATATAGTCAACATACTATAACAGAGACATAATTTCGTAGACCACATTCCAAATGTAGGCCACATATAACTAATAGAAGATTTCGTTGGCAAGATTCAAAATATAGTAAACTAACTATAACAGAGACATAATTTCGTAGACCACATTCCAAATGTAGGCCACATATAACTAATAGAAGATTTCGTTGGCAAGATTCAAAATATAGTCAACATACTATAACAGAGACATAATTTCGTAGACCACATTCCAAATGTAGGCCACATATAACTAATAGAAGATTTCGTTGGCAAGATTCAAAATATAGTCAACATACTATAACAGAGACATAATTTCGTAGACCACATTCCAAATGTAGGCCACATATAACTAATAGAAGATTTCGTTGGCAAGATTCAAAATATAGTAAACTAACTATAACAGAGACATAATTTCGTAGACCACATTCCAAATGTAGGCCACATATAACTAATAGAAGATTTCGTTGGCAAGATTCAAAATATAGTCAACATACTATAACAGAGACATAATTTCGTAGACCACATTCAAAATGTAGGCCACATATAACTAATAGAAGATTTCGTTGGCAAGATTCAAAATATAGTCAACATACTATAACAGAGACATAATTTCGTAGACCACATTCCAAATGTAGGCCACATATAACTAATAGAAGATTTCGTTGGCAAGATTCAAAATATAGTAAACTAACTATAACAGAGACATAATTTCGTAGACCACATTCCAAATGTAGGCCACATATAACTAATAGAAGATTTCGTTGGCAAGATTCAAAATATAGTCAACATACTATAACAGAGACATAATTTCGTAGACCACATTCCAAATGTAGGCCACATATAACTAATAGAAGATTTCGTTGGCAAGATTCAAAATATAGTCAACATACTATAACAGAGACATAATTTCGTAGACCACATTCCAAATGTAGGCCACATATAACTAATAGAAGATTTCGTTGGCAAGATTCAAAATATAGTCAACATACTATAACAGAGACATAATTTCGTAAACCACATTCAAAATGTAGGCCACATATAACTAATAGAAGATTTCGTTGGCAAGATTCAAAATATAGTCAACATACTATAACAGAGACATAATTTCGTAAACCACATTCAAAATGTATGCCACATACGATAACAGTATACCAAATTTTGTCGACTACATTCAAAATGTAGGCCACATACGATAACAGTATACCAAATTTTGTCGACTACATTCAAAATGTAGGCCACATACGATAACAGTATACCAAATTTTGTCGACTACATTCAAAATATAGGCCACATACGATAACAGTATACCAAATTTTGTCGACTACATTCAAAATGTATGCCACATACGATAACAGTATACCAAATTTTGTCGACTACATTCAAAATGTAGGCCACATATGATAACAGTATACCAAATTTTGTCGACTACATTCAAAATGTATGCCACATACGATAACAGTATACCAAATTTTGTCGACTACATTCAAAATGTAGGCCACATACGATAACAGTATACCAAATTATGTCGACGACATTCAAAATGTAGGCCACATACTATAACAAAGACAAATTTCGTAGGTCACATATGATGCCAAAGACAATATTTCGTAGGCCACATTCAAAGTGTAGGCCACACATTATAACATAGACAATATTACGTAAATACTATTAAACACGTAGGCAACATATAACAAAAACAAAGAGTGTATAGGCCACATTCAAATGTAGGCCGCACATTATAAAAAAGACATTTTGTAGGTCACATTTAAAATGTTGGCAACATATAACAAAGACAACATTTGTATAGGTCGCATTCAAAATGTAGGCTACACATTATAAAAAGGGCAAAATTTCGTAGGCCACATATAACAAAGACACAATTTGGTAGGCCACATTCAAATGTAGGCCGCACATTATAAAAAGGACAAAATTTCGTAGGCCACATATAACAAAGACAAAATTTGGTAGGCCACATTCAA
Organism: Sepiola atlantica; assembly: GCA_963556195.1. Classification (NCBI taxonomy): domain Eukaryota; kingdom Metazoa; phylum Mollusca; class Cephalopoda; order Sepiida; family Sepiolidae; genus Sepiola; species Sepiola atlantica. The sequence continues at coordinate 12,122,668 of OY744545.1, forward strand.
ATGTAGGCCGCACATTATAGAAAGGACAAAATTTCATAGGCCACATATAACAAACACAAAATTTGGTAGACCACATTCAAATGTAGGTCGCACATTATAAAAAAGACAACATTTCGTAGGTCACATTCAAAATGTAGGCCACATACTATAACAGAGACAGAATTTTGTAGGCCACATTCAAAACGTAAGGCACACTATAACGGTACCAGCAACACCTGCATATCAAAGAGGTTCGTAATCTCATTTATAAAAGACAATTGCTTGTTCGTGTGTGTAAACTCATCACTCAGAAACTACACACAAAACAAAACTACAAAACTGATATATTTTTGTCAACATGCCTAAGATAGAATATAGGCACATTATTTTGTAATATCTATTTTTATGCAGATGCAAAAAATAAAATGATTCAGGGTTAGGGTTCCGACATTTACTGTGAAATGGTGCTTGTGAAAGAGGGTCGAGAAAAAGAGGAAGTTGAGGGATATAGAGACGGGGATAGAGAGAGATTGAGACAAGCAGAGAGAGAGAGAGAGAGAGAGAGAGAAAGAGAGTGACAGAGAGAGAGAGAAAGAGGGGGAGGAGTTTAAAAAGTGGGATGTTAGACACAATTTTAAATTATGTTGCTTGTTTATTCTTTTGTTTCACTCGGGTCGGGTCACCAACACTAGTATAAACGAAATTACTAGTAAAATATCTGCAAACAAGATGGCGCATTTATTAAAAATATATATTTTCCGAATATAACGCATGCATACATATATGTTTAAAAGTAAATATGATTATTACTTACTTCTTATTAACGTTTTCATTATCCATAATGCAGTTTTTGTGAATATCAGCTTCATCTTTGCGTTCGTCATCTGGAAATAGATATTTGTACTTGTCTTCAAAGGAAAATATAATATAAGTAACGGACAAATAGATATTTGTACTTGTCTTCAAAGGAAAATATAATATAAGTAACGGACAAATAGATATTTGTACTTGCCTTCAAAGGAAAATATAATAACGGATAATCATATAAGTAACGGACAAATAGATATTTGTACTTGTCTTCAAAGGAAAATATAATAACAGATAATCACATAAGTAACGGACAAATAGATATTTTGACTTGTCTTCAAAGGAAAATATGATAAGGGATAATCATATAAGTAACGGACAAATAGATATTTGTACTTATCTTCAAAGGAAAATATAATAACGGATAATCACATAAGTAACGGACAAATAGATATTTCTACTTGTCTTCAAAGGAAAATATAATAACGGATAATCATATAAGTAACGGACAAATAGATATTTGTATTTGTCTTCAATGGAAAATATTATAACGGATAATCATATAAGTAACGGACAAATAGATATTTGTACTTGTCTTCAAAGGAAAATATAATAACAGATAATCACATAAGTAACGGACAAATAGATATTTTGACTTGTCTTCAAAGGAAAATATGATAAGGGATAATCATATAAGTAACGGACAAATAGATATTTGTACTTATCTTCAAAGGATAATATAATAACGGATAATCACATAAGTAACGGACAAATAGATATTTCTACTTGTCTTCAAAGGAAAAAATAATAACGGATAATCATATAAGTAACGGACAAATAGATATTTGTATTTTTCTTCAAAGGAAATATAATAACGGATAATCACATAAGTAACGGACAAATAGATATTTGTACTTGTCTTCAAAGGAAAATATAATATCGGATAATCATATATGTAACGGACAAATAGATATTTGTACTTGTCTTCAAAGGAAAATATAATAACGGATAATCACATAAGTAACGGACAAATAGATATTTGTACTTGTCTTCAAAGGAAAATATGATAAGGGATAATCACATAAGTAACGGACAAATAGATATCTGTACTTGTCTTCAAAGGAAAATATGATAAGGGATAATCATATAAGTAACGGACAAATAGATATTTGTACTTGTCTTCAATGGAAAATATAATAACGGATAATCATATAAGTAACGGACAAATAGATATGTGTACTTGTCTTCAAAGGAAAATATAATAACGGATAATCATATAAGTAACGGACAAATAGATATTTGTACTTGTCTTCAAAGGAAATATAATAAGGGATAATCACATAAGTAACGGACAAATAGATATCTGTACTTGTCTTCAAAGGAAAATATAATAAGGGATAATCACATAAGTAACGGACAAATAGATATTTGTACTTGTCTTAAAATATAATAAGGGATAATAACATACGTAACGGACAAATATATAATAACGTATAATAGAATAGGGGACCATATATTAAAATAAAAGTAAAAAGCCAAATTTTTCATACACTTTTCCATGTAGCAGTCTGTTTTCAATTGCTTATACACGGTTCCACCTTTTCTTACTAAACGGTTCCAGGCGTAGCTACATTTCTAATATAGTATTGAAAACGATATTTTCTACAAATAAGTTAGAGTAAAGACAGAAGCAGAAAATTCCATTGGAAGTCAAAAACAAGAGTTGAGGTTATATATATATATATATATATATATATAAATATATATGGGGAAAAAAAGAAACAATGTTTCAGACAACATGTAGAAATAAAAATGGAATAAAGAATAAGCAATTCAACAACTAACAAAAATAAACTCAAAAACTCATGTTATAAAGTTCCAACGAAATATTTTGGTCGTAGATACGGCTATTTTCGATTGGATAATAAACTTTATTTCAAAACGGAAAAGTTTTCAAATTTATACAGAGAATGCGATTGGAAGAAAATGTCACGTGCAGAGAACAACAAAAGGGGGGAGAAAAAGGAATGCGAGGAATGTTATGAAAAGAGAAAAAAAAAAGTATTTTCATAACATTCCTCGCATTCCTTTTTCTTCCCCCTTTTGTTGTTCTCTGCACGTGATATTTTCTTCCAATCGCATTTCATGTATAAATTTGAAAACTTTTCCGTTTTAAAATAAAGTTTATTATCCGATCGAAAATGGCCGTATCTACGACCGAAATATCTCGGTGGAACTTTACAACATGAGTTTTTGAGTTTATTTTTGTTAGTTGTTGAATTGCTTATTCTTTATTCAATTTTTATTTCTACATATGTATATATATATATACACACACACATATACACACACACAAACATATATATATATATATATATATATATATATATATATATATATATATATATATATATATATATATGAAAATAAAGTGGAATAAGTGGAAGACCTAAATAGCTCAACGTTTCGCCCAAATGTTATATGGGCTTTGTCAAGAGCGAACGAAAAAATGCAAAAAATGACAAAAGACGAGAAAGTCTATAAATTATGAGAAATATATATATAGTGGTAAGGTTCATGTAGAGAGGGAAGATATGTAAATATGTATAGAGTCAAAGATAAATACATAGAAAAAAATTAGTAACGGGAAAGAAAAGAAAGAATAAAGAGTAGAAAGGGGGTCCAAAGAAAGACTAATTGAAAACTCAGAGAATCAACCGGTGTCTAGGTATATCTTATTTTCGTGAATAATTACTTTTGATAGGTTAGGGGAGATAAAGTAGAAGCCCAATTTCTGTTTAATTTTATTAGTGGAAAGGGCAGATTCAATTAGTCGACGTGTAGATTTATTATGTATTATCTTGATTAAAATATATTTATCAAAGTCAAAACAGTGCCCCTACTCCATAATATGAGCATATAAGGCGTTAAGCGTGTTGTTTGTTTTAATCGCTTTTTTATGCTCATAAATCCGCTTGTCCAGACTACGCTGCGTCTCCCCTATGTAGATCTTATTACAACCTAGACAAGGGATGGAGTATATGCCAGCTTTGACATTAGGCGTAGTGTTAAGTTTAGATGTTTTGATTAAATTTATAATACTTGCTGAAGTGAATTGTGTTATGTTTATGCCTAGTTTATTAAGTTTTGTGTACATGGAGTTGTTATTAGAGTTAGTCGGTAGAGCTATATGTCTTCTCAGTCAATAGAAAACCAACGAATAAAAATGATCTCATAAGCTAGCGAAGTCATTCTCTTGAGATTTTGGTCTGAACCAAATCAGACGTGTTTTTGTAGCTCCTCCCCAGTTGCGCCGCAAGGAAAGAAATAAAGTCTGATACTTTTACGTTTTAAATGTGAAACTTGTGTAATACCTCTTATTCTTACGTCATCTAATATCAATATGAATATTGTATCCGTAAGTCCAGTACCGGCTCTCTTTATAGGGTGACAGTATGGCTGATTCATTACTACGAAAATCAACAAATATATTTTTATATCGTCCTTAAAACTATTTTCATTCGTCTACATCTGGGTTGAGAAAAGTGATTGGACTATTCCAATATTTTCCCGATTCCTATATTATTACCGATTCTCTTCTAAATTTCCGATTCCAATACAATTTTTTTATGGAAATCGCTCCAGACAACCACAGAATAAAATCTGGAATGATCATATGCTCGTTCCTTAGAGCTCATAGAATTTGAAGTCTCTACCTACGCAATAAAGAAACTATATTGAGAACACTTACAAATCTTTAAAATATTCTCAATTTTTCATCCAAAACACTAAACGTTAAGTCTTTAATATCCACAACCAAAAAACAGACAAACAACACAAAAATGTACTCTCATAACAACATCACTAACATAAATAACACCGACATTACTGATAAAAATAAATATTACATTGTTCTTCCCCAGTAATCCCATATCTATTTCCTTACAAAAACAGTTCAAATCTATCATAAAAATTGTAATATCAACCTCAAAAACAATTAAGGATTTACTCAACACAAAACCCCGTCCTTGCCTATCCCTTAGGACACTTCTTCCCTAGCCGGTATTTACAAAATCAAAATGTGCCTCACGTCCGATATTTTATATCGACCAAACGGACAGAAATATAAAATCCCGCATTTACGAACTCAGATAGGAGCCTAAACGATAATCCCACTAACGCACTGGTCATACACAGAAAACCTTTGATCCACAATTTAGACTTTACAAACTTCTTCTTTTTCGAGACAATATACTTTCTCCTACGCCGCAAGTGTATCGAAAACGCTGTAATAATTCTATAATCAGTATACTATTAGGTATTGGATGTGAAAAGTTCGAAAAGATGACAGACAGACAGTTTTGCATTCGCTCTATCTCATATACACACACAGCCATTATATATATATATATATATATATATATATATATATATATATATACATAAATATACAGCTGACGTGCTGACTGTTTTATTGCACACGATCTGTGAATCTACCAACGGGGCTTAGTTTCTTGTGCGATAACTCTTGATAGGGGTTGGCACAAAGGTTTGGTCAACAAGCTTGTTAGCTATGAAATATCTGGAAATGTCCCTTCGACCATCAGATCCTTTCTCTATGATGGGTGAATAAAAGAAGTTGTTGACGGGCAAAACTCTAAAGCACATAGCATCAACGTCTAAAGAACCAGAAAAGCAGTACAATTCAATATTCATTTATTTCTTTAGTTTATAATAACCGTTTTTTATCAACTCACAGGTACACTTCTTACGCCACGCCTCTCCCCGTCTCATTAAGAAAAAATTGTTGATTTATTTTTTATTTTTAACTTAGTTCACCTCAAACAAGGCAAGTTGCCACTGTAGAGGTAAGGGGCTACTTAGAATTAGGGTGAAAGTTTAAGGGCTCATCCTAAATTGCGATTTGTGCAACGAGATCCTTTTAGTCTAAAATTTCTGCATGTCGCTACTGTCGTAAAAACAGGAAGCAGAGAAATAGTTCCAAAGGCTGTTTGAGTACAAGGCTCTCTGGCGACCTTCACAGTGAATAGATGCGATTTAGCTGATGTTCAGGTTGTGCTGTGTGTATTTACGTCGAGGGGGAACCAGCGCAGCAATTTCATCGAAGCACATTTCATTCACGTACTTGTAAAACAAGCACAAGGATGCAACATTGCGGCAATGGGGCAGCCACTTTTTTAGCATTCTTTGTATATCAAGAATAGGTATGTGTTTGAGGAAGGCAGAAACAATTGTATGCCAATAAAAAGTGTTTGGGGAAATTATCGGATGAAAAATTTGACACAATTATCTGCATATTTTGATATTGAATGAATAGTGTACATGTGCAATATTGTTTTAAAGGTTGCACTGAGAAGATATTACCCACAAGAAATGTCGAACGATGCATAAACAATACCAATGCACGTCATAATCGTTAGTCAGCTCTGACTTTGATGGCAACAATCGTTTCAAAAAAGTTGTTTCAAAATTTAAAGAGGCGTCGGATTTGGTTTTTCTTATTTTAACTCATTCTTGCGTACAAATCGATGCTATGAAGCAATTATCCACACTAAAAGTGAACGTTCCACTATGAGTAAAAAGAAATCTCTAATATATCGATCGAATGATCATTTTATATATAAAAAACTAATTATAGCTCGTTTAATTCAGTTAGCGAGACGAAGGAAGAAAATCCAGATTTGAAAATCGGTAAGAAAGCCGTAACATTTTTCTGCTTAAGCTTTTCTGGTTTCTTCTTTTTTTTACACAAAAAAAAACTCATTCTTTGTCCTTTTGATTTTTATTAACGGCTGCGATTTTTGATTTTTTAATTTTTCCGAAAGCAGTGCAGTCAGTACAACAAGACGAATTCACCTCTGCTCATTTCAGACACATTTATTTATAAAAATCTTATTTGTAGAGTTACGCATAGTCCACATAATCTATATTTGTTCTCTATCTCTCCTATTACAGAGATGGGCGCTATTAAGAAGGTTATACCTAAGCCCTTACCCTTTTGAAGACGTTTCAAAATTACGGAAACTGTCTATAGCTTTTCTGCTTTCTTCTTTTTAGTAAGCCTCCTCCTCTCTCAAAACTAGTTTTGTTAGTTGTTGATAGTTCACACAAAACAAAAAGAAAACACGTACACTTATTATTTTTCTTTTGTTTTATATATTTTTATATATTTTCTTTTACTTTATTCATGATTGTAACACGATAAGAATATCTAATTTTCTCTCGAATCTCCGTGAAGACTTATCTACAGGATGTTACCGCAAAATCCCACCCTTTCATTGTACAAGCCGTTGCAGTTAATCCGACACTTGACAGAAAGTGAACGAAATGCCAATAGGTGCTGAGGGGCGTAGTTAAGCCCTGGATGGACGAGATCGCCGCCGAACACCCCTAAGTCTTCCAGCAAGATTAGGCTTCTCTACATTAGGCCAAAACGACCCAGGCGTGGACACTCAAATATGTTTATCATCATTGGTCGTTTTACTTGTGGACGCTCTTCTCATCTGACTGTAAACCCTCTTGTCTTTTTTTCTACCGAATGATAGAGGCCAAGACCAACAAGCAACTCCACAACACTGTTGACTTTTGTAAAGTTGTCATTGTGGGGACATTCTCCGCTATTAACAAGGACATTGTCGCCAAAACGTATAACTCATTTCACACCAACTTTCAGATGGCTGTCTCTGTTGGTGACAATTACATTGAAAACTAATGTACTACGTAATCAAACTGTTGGTGACAATTACATTGAACACTAATGTACTACGTGATCTAACTGTTAATGACAATTACATTGAAAACTAATGTACTACGTAATCAAACTGTTGGGGACAATTACATTGAAAACTAATGTACTACGTGATCTAACTGTTGGTGACAATTACATTGAAAACTAATGTACTACGTAATCAAACTGTTGGTGACAATTACATTGAAAACTAATGTACTACGTGATCTAACTGTTGGTGACAATTACATTGAAAACTTATGTGTTACGTAATCAAACTGTTGGTGACAATTACATTGAAAACTAATGTACTACGTAATCAAACTGTTGGTGACAATTACATTGAAAAATAATGTACTACGTAATCTAACTGTTGGTGACAATTACATTGAAAACAAATGTACTACGTAATCAAACTGTTGGTGACAATTACATTGAAAAATAATGTACTACGTAATCTAACTGTTGGTGACGATTACATTGAAAACTAATGTACTACGTAATCAAACTGTTGGTGACAATTACATTGAAAACTAATGTACTACCCGATCTAACTGTTGGTGACAATTACATAGAAAACTAATGTACTACGTGATCAAACTGTTGGTGACAATTACATTGAACACTAATGTACTACGTAATCAAACTGTTGGTGACAATTACATTGAAAACTAATGTACTACGTGATCTAACTGTTGGTGACAATTACATTGAAAACTAATGTACTACGTAATCTAACTGTTGGTGACAATTACATTGAAAACTAATGTACTACGTAATCTAACTGTTGGTGACAATTACATAGAAAACTAATGTACTACGTGATCAAACTGTTGGTGACAATTACATTGAAAACTAATGTACTACGTGATCAAACTGTTGGTGACAATTACATTAGAAACTAATGTACTACGTAATCAAACTGTTGGTGACAATTACATTGAAAACTAATGTACTACGTAATCAAACTGTTGGTGACAATTACATTGAAAACTAATGTACTACGTAATCAAACTGTTGGTGACAATTACATTGAAAACTAATGTACTACGTAATCAAACTGCCGGTGACTATTACATTGAAAACTAATGTACTACGTAATCAAACTGTTGGTGACAATTACATTGAAAACTAATGTACTACGTAATCAAACTGTTGGTGACAATTACATTGAAAACCAATGTACTACGTAATCAAACTGTTGGTGACAATTACATTGAAAACTAATGTACTACGTAATCAAACTGCCGGTGACAATTACATTGAAAACTAATGTACTACGTAATCAAACTGACGGTGACAATTACATTGAAAACTAATGTACTACGTAATCAAACTGTTGGTGACAATTACATTGAAAACTAATGTACTACGTAATCAAACTGTTGGTGACAATTACATTGAAAACTAATGTACGACGTAATCAAACTGTTGGTGACAATTACATTGAAAACTAATGTACTACGTAATCAAACTGTTGGTGACAATAACATTGAAAACTAATGTACTACGTAATCAAACTGTTGGTGACAATTACATTGAAAACTAATGTACTACGTAATCAAACTGCCGGTGACAATTACATTGAAAACTAATGTACTACGTAATACAACAGTTGGTGACAATTACATTGAAAACTAATGTACTACGTAATACAACTGTTGGTGACAATTACATTGAAAACTAATGTACTACGTAATCAAACTGCCGGTGACAATTACATTGAAAACTAATGTACTACGTGATCAAACTGTTGGTGACAATCAAATTTAAAACTAATGTACTACGTGATCAAACTGTTGGTGACAATCAAATTTAAAACTAATGTACTACGTGACTTAACTGTTGGTGACAATTACATTGAAAACTAATGTACTACGTGATCTAACTGTTGGTGACAATTACATTGAAAACTAATGTACTACGTGATCTAACTGTTGGTGACAATCAAATTTAAAACTAATGTACTACGTGACTTAAGTGTTGGTGACAATCAAATTTAAAACTAATGTACTACGTGACTTAACTGTTGGTGACAATTACATTGAACACTAATGTACTACGTGATCTAACTGTTGGTGACAATTACATTGAAAACTAATGTACTACGTAATCAAACTGCCGGTGACAATTACATTGAAAACTAATGTACTACGTAATCTAACTGTTGGTGACAATTACATTGAAAACTAATGTACTACGTAATCAAACTGTTGGTGACAATTACATTGAAAACTAATGTCCTACGTAATCAAACTGTTGGTGACAATTACATTGAAAACTAATGTACTACGTGATCAAACTGCCGGTGACAATTACATTGAAAACTAATGTACTACGTAATCTAACTGTTGGTGACAATTACATTGAAAACTAATGTACTACGTGATCAAACTGTTGGTGACAATTACATTGAAAACTAATGTACTACGTGATCAAACTGTTGGTGACAATTACATTAGAAACTAATATACTACGTAATCAAACTGTTGGTGACAATTACATTGAAAACTAATGTACTACGTAATCAAACTGTTGGTGACAATTACATTGAAAACTAATGTACTACGTAATCAAACTGTTGGTGACAATTACATTGAAAACTAATGTACTACGTAATCAAACTGCCGGTGACTATTACATTGAAAACTAATGTACTACGTAATCAAACTGTTGGTGACAATTACATTGAAAACTAATGTACTACGTAATCAAACTGTTGGTGACAATTACATTGAAAACTAATGTACGACGTAATCAAACTGTTGGTGACAATTACATTGAAAACTAATGTACTACGTAATCAAACTGTTGGTGACAATAACATTGAAAACTAATGTACTACGTAATCAAACTGTTGGTGACAATTACATTGAAAACTAATGTACTACGTAATCAAACTGCCGGTGACAATTACATTGAAAACTAATGTACTACGTAATACAACAGTTGGTGACAATTACATTGAAAACTAATGTACTACGTAATACAACTGTTGGTGACAATTACATTGAAAACTAATGTACTACGTAATCAAACTGCCGGTTACAATTACATTGAAAACTAATGTACTACGTGATCAAACTGTTGGTGACAATCAAATTTAAAACTAATGTACTACGTGATCAAACTGTTGGTGACAATCAAATTTAAAACTAATGTACTACGTGACTTAACTGTTGGTGACAATTACATTGAAAACTAATGTACTACGTGATCTAACTGTTGGTGACAATTACATTGAAAACTAATGTACTACGTGATCTAACTGTTGGTGACAATCAAATTTAAAACTAATGTACTACGTGACTTAAGTGTTGGTGACAATCAAATTTAAAACTAATGTACTACGTGACTTAACTGTTGGTGACAATTACATTGAAAACTAATGTACTACGTGATCTAACTGTTGGTGACAATTACATTGAAAACTAATGTACTACGTAATCAAACTGCCGGTGACAATTACATTGAAAACTAATGTACTACGTAATCTAACTGTTGGTGACAATTACATTGAAAACTAATGTACTACGTAATCAAACTGTTGGTGACAATTACATTGAAAACTAATGTCCTACGTAATCAAACTGTTGGTGACAATTACATTGAAAACTAATGTACTACGTGATCAAACTGCCGGTGACAATTACATTGAAAACTAATGTACTACGTAATTAAACTGTTGGTGACAATTACATTGAAAACTAATGTACTACGTGATTAAACTGTTGGTGACAATTACATTGAAAACTAATGTACTACGTAATTAAACTGTTGGTGACAATTACATTGAAAACTAATGTACTACGTGATCTAACTGTTGGTGAGAATTACATTGAAAACTAATGTACTACGTAATCAAACTGCCGGTGACAATTACATTGAAAACTAATGTACTACGTAATTAAACTGTTGGTGACAATTACATTGAAAACTAATGTACTACGTAATCAAACTGTTGGTGCGAATTACATTGAAAACTAATGTACTACGTAATCAAACTGTTGCTAAATAAACTGTCGAGTCTCAACACATACAACTTTTATTTTCATTGCATATTTCGTTTATTTTTTTGTGAAGTGTCGGATTTGGCTGCAACAGCTTGTATATGTGTACTTTAAAAAAAGAATATTTTATCTACTTGTTTTTGCTGGGGTTGGGGCATTCTTCACAGATGCTTAACATTAACCCGCAATTTCAGAGACTGCAACCGAGGGATCTTTTAAAGATTCCAACCGTCTATTTAAGCGCAATTGTTTGTATCTGTATTTCACTTTGTTCACCGGGTATATTCACCAGATAGTTTTTGAAATTCTTTTTAATGAGTCCGGTTGCTTCTATAATTACTGAAATGATTGAGATTTTTCTAAGATTCCATTTTGTTTCATGTCGTACATAAGAGATTGGTAGTTAGTTATTGTCTCCCTCTCAACTTTGTTTAAGTTAGTATCATGAGGTTAATTTACTTTAACTAGGGTTGTTACTTTCGCCAGGTTTAAAAGCTTTGTTTTCTAGGTATGTAAGTGTAGGTATTTCATAGTCATAGTGGATGGTGTATTGCCTTATTTCAAACTGTTATTTCTGGTATATGTTCCCAGAATTTGTTGCTACATCGAATATTTAACTTTTAAGAGATTGTCCAGTAGATATATTGACACACTCCAGTGAGCCGTGTTTTATAGTAACCGTACTCCAGCAGAACCTTACAACTGGATGCCAGGTGGCTCACACTCTCTACTTCTGTGTGGCAGAACCTGTACTTGTTGTCGTTACTAAGACCACTGATCTTTTTAAAAGCATTGGTCATCAAACTTTGATCTTAGGCAGCCATTACTATCCTCTCCTGATCATACTAGAACGATCCTCTTTTCAGTCAGTCTATTTACAAGTGTGTGTATATGTGTTCAAGCTAATCCCACGTACATTTATTCATGAAAAGCTTACTTAGAGTATCACATGGTTCACATAACCTATAGTTGTTCTCTGATTGTATCATAAGAAAGTAGTACCTTAGCCCCTTAATTTTCTTAGGGCGATTCAAAATCTGAGAGACTGCTTATAGTATGTTGATCCATTGTCGCTATGTAGATTTCCGATAATTCACACAAGACAGAAAAAGAAAACACGTACAATTAGCATTTTTTAATATTTACCAGGCTTTCTTCTGTTGTATTAAATGTTACTCGAATCTTTATGAAGAATAGTATAGATTTTTACAAGCGTGTATGTGTAGTTACAAGCGAACGGCAGTGAACTGCTATGTGTGTACCTAGTTTAAGGTCATTTTTTTCGCTGTACGTCCTCGCCCTTTTAATTTTACCACTTTTCTTCTTTCATTTCTGTGTGTTTGTCTACTTATCTATATCGATCACGCTATGATTTACGTCAACATAATTTCGCGCATATTTCTTTACCCTTAACCCATGAGATAGCTCTAGTCAAAATACGGACAGCTCTTCGTTGGTCCACTGTGTATTGTATTCTGTTTAGCAAATCCTATTTAACAAATCTGTCCATTGTCCACTGACTGACCTCATAGAACTTCCTAATACAAATGAAATTTTCAAAATTTTTTTGAAATAAGTTTTTAACGAAATTATTCGTCCTTTTATTTTTATAGTTTATCGTTAATAAACGTACGACTGAACGACACGTCTTTAATCACATCGTGTAACATTTAGATTAATAACTAATTCTAACAATTATTAGTTTATGAACCAACACTTTTATACTTACGGATGGGCAATGCAATCTATAGTCTGTCATCCATATCTCCTGAACACTAACCTAGCCAAATAATTACCCTAGTAGGGCCCTCCGTTCAGTCTAGATAGACTATGGATACCCCTATAAGGGGCTGACTTCGCGTGTAATTATGAAGCAAGGGTTGCGCAATCCCCAACACACCTCTCCTGAGTCGGCACTGCTTGATTCCAATGGCAAGCAGTTCAAGACGACTGGAAACAATGCCGAGATAAACAGAGAGCACATACAGCACCTGGCAGTCCCAAATGGTCACCCATTCAATACTAGCCAGGCTCGACGTTGCTTAACTGCGGTGATCTAACGGGAACCGGTGTGTCAACGTGATTGTGCCGTATATATAATTACCCTAGTAGCATCTATTTATTATACTGAAATTGAGTTAATCAAAATTTATTTCATAAATGCTTTTTATTTTATACTTTAATAACGCGAAATACAGGTTAAACTATTTCTGTTAGTTCTGGGATTGAGTTATGTTTTAAAATGAAATCAATTTTAATTGTTCAAATTAGCAACAATTGGCAATTAATTCGTCGAGTTTATTTTTATCACTCTCACCCTCTATCACTGGAAGGTGCCGATGGCTAAGTTGGTAATGCCTGGGTGTGCCAAATTCGAACCCACTTCGTTCTAGAGAAAAACATTCACACAGAACGTTGAAAAACTCCACGTGGTCCCCCTGTAAGCACCCGATGTCTTTCTAGAAAGAATTTTAACTAGAAATATATCGGGGAAACCAATGCACTACAATAGAAAAATTTGATTCATACGAAATGAACGGATGGCCCTCCATTATTATATGTTGTTTGACTCTCCATTCTTCTTTAGACAACGTCTGCCGCTTGTTTCCATTCATTTATTTCTGTTTATTAACATTCAAAGTAAAACAACTCAAGATAAGAATAGTATATTATTTACGTTAACAAAAGAAAATATCGCCACAAGTAGTAAGACTGTTTACCTTGTACCTGCAGAATAAGATTTAGTGTGTATTTTGTATTTACAAAAAAAATGGCTTTACAAACTCACATGTTCCTGATTTAAGCAATCTAACACGAGCTCAACGCGTAACATATTTCAATAGTATATATATATATATATATATATATATATATATATATATATATATATCAAGGGTACGCAAGAGCGTTCTATCCCTTAATAGACTTCACGGATGGCCTATGCTGGAAATCTCATTTCTTTGATCAATCATAACTCAAAAACCAATAAACAAATTTTTATTTTATAGGTTCTATAAGTGTGTAGAATTTCAGCATCATTAGTCAAGGCAACCCAGAGATCCAGAAAATTCAATCATGAAATCATGTTATCTGTGTGTACGTACGTACGTATGTGCCACCCTGTATCTTATCAACTATTTGATGGATTCAGCTGATTTTTAGCAGAGATAGAGGTTCTAGTGTCTAGTTGATGGCATTTTAATTTCAGTTTACCATATACCTTGATTAGCCAAACTACCAACTATATCAGTTATGAGAAGGCATTGTATTGAGGCATAGCCTTTACAAAAGTAGTGACATTCCATGATAAATGCCAGTATACTGAAATCATATACCCTTAATAGGGTTAAGATGAAAATTCATATACACTAAATGTACAAAAGCAAGGAAATTCCCAAATTTTTACACTTTTATTGTCATTAAGGGTATGCGAGCACAACAGGGCTATGTATTTTACTGGTAGGAATTTTTCTTCAGCGCACCTCACACACTTCATCCACTCATGCATAGAGGTTTATACTGTAGTGATGTGATAATGAAATAGTTTGGTTGATATGTATATATATATATATATATATATATATATATATATTCACTTTTTAGTTTCATTTTACTTGAGTTGAATTTCTCAAAAATCAAGAGGCCCCCACTTGGAGCTAACATTTAATCTCTATATGAGATACATAGATATTCGAATATTCTATTAAACTTCTTTATCTATCAAACGTTGAGTTAGTAAAGAAGTTAAGAACATTAATTTCCCTCTCCCACATTGACCAGTTAACTATGTCATGATATATTTTCATGTTGGTCTCTAGGTGTTACCGGATTCCAGGACAAGAATTGATCTAGTCTGGTGGAGTATCCATCTAAGTGCTGTTACTTAAGGTAACATCACTAGGAGTAGGTGCACTATTCCTCGTATGAGCAAGTGTATAGCGGTGCTGAGGAGATCTTATTTGGGCTTCTAATACTATTTTATTTTGAATATTTGGTGAGGATTTACTTGTACGATGTAATATCCTCATGGTAGGTTTTCATGACAAACCCTTTTACAGAGA
This sequence comes from Sepiola atlantica, assembly GCA_963556195.1. Taxonomy (NCBI): domain Eukaryota; kingdom Metazoa; phylum Mollusca; class Cephalopoda; order Sepiida; family Sepiolidae; genus Sepiola; species Sepiola atlantica. The sequence continues at coordinate 12,138,273 of OY744545.1, forward strand.
GACCGAAGACACTCGAGGATAGTGTCTAGTAGGTAATCTAAACTCTGATATATATATATATATATATATATATATATATATATATATATATATATATATATATATATATATGGTTGTGTGTTAGTAATTATTGTTTAACTTAAAACGAGTACATTGATGTTTCGCAATTATCTTACTTAAAAATTGATAAATTGTATTTTTTTAATTATTGAGACTACTATTCAAATATTAGTTGTTATTTGCACAACGTTTCGGCCGATGTAACCTCAGACCTTTTCATGTGCATTTTTTCGAACTTGTCGAACTGCGGAACTTATAGGGAAGTTCGCACAGAACCCTTTATTTAATCCATTTATGGACGCATGGCCCAACATATAAAGGCGTTGATTAACACTCAATTCTAATTGATAGTCTTCTGGGGGGTGAAGGTTGAATCCTTACTACAGGCGATAATAACAAAGGACCGTATAATAAATAATTCACATTTTTACCCGATCATGGTTGACCGAACGAGGACAATCTACCTCCGTAGATTAAATAAAGAGTTTAGTTCTAAATTCTATATAGGTTCCCGAATTCGACATAAAGATTAACGTATTTCAAAAAGGTGCACATTAAGAAGGTCAGAAGTTACATCGGCTGAAACGTTGTGAAACTAACAATCAAAAGGAGAATAGTGTTCCACATACATTCGATTTAAATAAGGGATACTGTTGAAAATAGGACATTATCAAAAAAAGAAAAGAATGACAAAGTCTATCCATGCTAAATAAATAAATTTTATTGCCAATTTTTTTAACCTTAAATGCTTTTTTGTTTCAAATATGACACATTCCAACAAAATGTCTCTTTAATATAATATTAAACAAAAATCTGTCAAATTGCAACTTGTTTCACATCTGCAACGAGCCTGTTGGCAAGTGTGAGTAGGTATTAGTATGATGTTGCATCACCATACCCGTTAAATAGGTAATCAGTGTCTTAGATATTACGGGCGACTGTCATCTGCCTAATTCAAACTAAACTTTTAAATCTGCTCATTATAATGGTAAGTAAAATTATTTTATGATTCTCTAGTGTATTATTATTATCATTCTGATGCATGTATTCTATTGTTTTTTATGCCTGTAAAATTTTATGCCATTTGTTTCACATTTGCAAAATCATTTATTTTTATTCAATAAATATTTTTCCACCCAAATAATTTATATCAAGTTGGAAAGAAAGTAATGTCGTTTTTGTCCAACACATTTATTTCATCTGACACATTCACATTAGGGCATTTTTAACTTTTATAATAATTTCCCATATTTTCTATGACTTCTGTCCCACGATCAACTAGCTTCTTGATGCCTTCTTCAAAAAAATTCTGATTTTTTAGAGAAAAACAAATAAGGTCATTTTTTAGTAGGTTGTCATTGAGATGGTAGTCGGATGGAGCAATGTCAGGTGAATAAGACGGATGAAGCAAAACTTCCCAATTGAAATTAATGACCTTTTCCTGAGTGAGTTTTGCTGTGTGAGGTTTCGCGTTATCGTGCTGAAGCACTACACTCTTCCTATTGAGTAATGCTGGTCGGGTTTTTTTTTTGATAGAACAATTCTTAAATCATCCAGCTGCGAACAATACTTTACTGCTGTAATTGTTTGATTAGGCTCTAGTAACTCATAATGAATCAGTCCTCCTATGTCCCAGCATAAAGAGAGCATAACCTTATTTGGGTGTAGTCATTGCTTTCGAACAGGCTGTGGACTTTGGTTTCGGTCTAACCATTGTCTTTTGCGTTGGGTATTCTTGCAAAGAAACCAATTTTTATCTCCAGCCAGAATTCTTTGCAAAAATGGTTCTCGATGATTCCTGGAAAGCAAAGATGTGCAAAGAGTAAATTTTTTATTTCCTTGAGCGTCAGTCAAATCGTGGGGAACCCAGAGTCCAAGTTTTACAACTTTTCCTAACTTGTAAAGGCATGCAATAATTGTGGTATGGGTTTTATTTAATTGTTGAGCTAATTCTCTGCTGGATAACTTTGGATTGGCCCCTACAGCGTCTTTAATGGCGTCTTTATCAATTGATTTTGGCCTTCCCGAACGTCGCCGATCTGACAGGTTAAAGTCTCCAGAAGAAAATTTTGCAAACCACCGCTGACATTTTCGATCATTCAAAACATTTATTCCATAGACAGTTCCAATATTCCTTGTAGCTTCTGCAGGTGAGTTTCCTTTTTTGAATTCATAGAGCATGCAATGTCTCAGATGCTCCTCACTAATGTCCATTTTTTAACGGCTGAGACCGTTAAACTTAATATTTCCCAACTAATTACGATATCTGAAAGGCAAATCAAGATATCAAGACACCAATTCACCAAGCAATCTAAAACTGTGTACAACTTAGGAGGCTGCAAAGTGATGAAGTAAAACATACGACACTATTTCTTTCCAACCTGATACTACTTTATATTACTCCTATGAAATTGTTTTCACTTTTTTCAAACAAATATACAACATAAAGAATTAAAGAGTTAAGACAACACAAGATAATGAGTTCGTAAAGAATGAGAGTTCAAAGTGGCTAGGGAACGTTACTGAATTAAAGAGTTGTTTTCGTGTAAGTAGAAATTAAGCAGTCATGTTCATTTCGGCTGGCTTCGTGTGCGTTTACGTGTGTATAAATAGAATATACATGAAAATGTGTGTGCATGTTAGCGTGCCTGTATTTTTTGGTAATAGAATTATGTACTAACTTGTGTGCGAATGAGTTCGGTTAGCAGTGCGTATATAAGCGTGCCTGTTTTGTTGGTGAGAGAGTATGTACGTACTTGTGTGCGAGTGATTTGGGTTAGCGGTGTATATATTGCTGGCGCTATGTTCCTGAAAGTATCTCGTTGCGTCTACTGCTATGCTCTCGGCAAAGAGTGCCGAGGCTATTTTGTGAGGGTCGTTCTCACATGCGGCGACTCTGGAAGTAAATCGAAAAATAATAGAAAAAGAAGCAGTATGTTTGTGTTTTTATAGTGCGCGCGAGATTTTGAAGTGAACATCTCTTGTGATCCGATCGGTAGAAAGCAGCTGCTGATTTGAACAGTTTTCACCCAATCAACAGTGGATGCGTAAAAACAACCTTTACTGCCGCTGCTACTTCGAGCAATACATAAAATTGCATAAGAAACACATTAAAATACATTAAAATACATTAAAATACATTAAAATGGCATAAGAAATACATTAAAATACATTAAAATAGATTAAAATGGCATAAGAAATACATTAAAATACATTAAAATACATTACACGCAGTCATCGATTTACGTCAGGATTATTGTTTCCGAGGAAATTTCGTTGAAAACAAAAACCGACTGACAGACAAAGCCCTCATTTAGTTGCAAATACGCATTTAAAAACCACTCAGATCGAAATTATTTTAAGTGTTTGCATGTTGATAGCATTGGAATACGGCTGTCGTTATTTTTTATTATTTACATATATTAAAAAAAGATAATTATATTAGCAAAAAGTACTTGTATCTAGAGAATCAAAACGCACAGATTTCTCTTTTGTGTCTTTGCCTTATTATATGCGTATATGGAAATAAACAACGTTTCCTGCGGGCATAACGCATTTCTTTAATACGGTTGCTCTTTACGTAACAGCATTCAGTCGGATTGTGATGGCTTATTGAAGTAAGCACATTGTCTGCAGAAAGCACTCGAAGATGCGCTCAGTTGGCCGATTCAGATAAATCAGTAAATCATCTCGAACGAAACACAAGGCAACGAGATATATCAGTTGACAAATGAAATTCAATTATGGGTTCCCGGTGCATCGACTCTTTTAGCATGCGCAAACATTGAAAAGAGAGAATAAACAACGGTGATCTACACTTATATAACCTTTGATTATAACATGGCCGATATAAACAAACGCTTTCTATTAGTGAAATGCCTCGAGAGACAATGGATACCGCCTGTAAACGTGCTTGCGCAGCGTGTCTATAGTAGTGTTGGGACGATTAATCGTAATCTGGAATCGGAAAATCAGCACTTTTTGGTGTATCGGAATCGGAATCGGAATCGGTATCGGAATCGGAATAATTTGATCGTAATCGGGAATCAGAAAAATCAGCACTTTTTGGTGTATCGGAATCGGAATCGGTATCGGAATCGGAATAATTTGATCGTGATCGGGAATCGGAAAAATCAGCATGTTTTGGTGTATCGGAATTGGAATCGGAATCGGAATCGGTATCGGAATCGGAATAATTTGATCGTAATCGGGAATCGGAAAAATCAGCACGTTTTGGTGTATCGGAATTGGAATCGGAATCGGTATCGGAATCGGAATAATTTGATCGTGATCGGGAATCGGAAAAATCAGCACGTTTTGGTGTATCGGAATCGGAATCGGAATCGGTATCGGAATCGGACTAATTTGATCGTGATCGGGAATCGGAAAAATCAGCACGTTTTGGTGTATCGGAATCGAAATCGGAATAATTTGATCGTAATCGGGAATCGGAAAAATTAGCACTAATTTGATTCTAATTTCCGATTCCAAACGCAATGTTTTTATATTTTTGTTTTGTTTTGCTTAAAACTTGATTTTTCATTGTTGTCTTAATGATAACATGATAAATATGTATTGCTTTGAAACTACAAGTAAAATTTAAATTTGCAGATCATAATAACGAACTTAGATAAAAAATAGCACCGGAAAAATTGCACGAGTGAATAAATAAGAAAATCCTCCACCCTTTCTTATTCTCTGCACCTTCTCTTCAACAGACGTGATGTTGCTAGTCTCAGTCTTTTCATAAATACTATTATGGCATGTGTTCTTTAGAATTGTCTGATCTATTTCCGCTTCTTTTGTTCCAGCTCATTTGACTCGTTGGTCTATTGGTCTTCATCAATTTGCTGTTTTGATACCTCATTGTAATACAGATTACTCTTCCAGTAGCTTTTTTCCCAAAACTGCAGGCTTGTGGAACTCTCCTCCTGTTGACTGTTTGCCTCCTACTTATAGCTTTGGTCTATTAAAGAGCAAGGCCAATATGCATCTCTTATAATTATTGCCTTGATCTTTTCAAGACTAAGGTCAATAGGAATCTACCATCTTAGCGATAACCATCTTTCGTTCTTATCAAACCATGACATAATGGAGTCATGCCTTGTCTGGAGCGATTTCCATAAAAACATTTAAAAAATGAATCTTAACCTCGGTGATCTCACGGAAGTAATTGAAACTCAGAGAATTTTGTTAAATTAGTTTCTAATAACTATACCTCAAACGCAATACAAATCTTTAATCTTTTAAGTTTTAAATAGGAGGATTTTCTATATTATACAACTTATAAATGCTTTAAAATATACCAACATTAATTTATGTCAAATACCTATTGTTAAAATTTAACTTTTTCACACTGTTTTTCCTCCGCTGTTTTACCCCCTCTTTAGATAAAACTGAATTAAATAAATATAGCCCACATCACGACCCCTTGCATCTGTGCTTCAAAAATGATCGATTAATTAGTTTTATAGTGAATCCGGTACGTACAAATGTATAAACATAGAATCATACTTAACTTAATACCAAGATTGATATGATATACCAATATTATTTAGTTGCATTAGCCATCACCACTTCGAAAGTGAATGGCTACAAGACACCATGTGTAGGCGTCTTCGGTTCCGTAGTACAAAAGTTTGTAAGGCCACCAAGACTTGATGATACTTCCCATATGAAGTAAACCGTCACGAATTATAAAAAAAAGTGGTGTGCTATCTTCTCGCGCCATTTTACACGTCCCCCCGGGTTGCGAACAGAGACACACGCTCTTATAATAGATGGCAGCTTTGAAGAACCAATATGAATCTGTGGACAATGAAGAACTGATCAGATTTGGTAGTTTTGTTTTACGGCATATCAACCCTTTTTGGGTTATTTAATGCCGAATCTGGTCATTATAGTAAAAGTTTTTATGCTTCAAGTTCTTTATATCTTCAAATGTTTAATCATCGTTTTTGGTTTGGTAGTTTTGTTTTACGGCATATCAACCCTTTTGGGGTTATTTAATGCCGAATCTGGTCATTATAGTAAAAGATTTATGCTTCAAGTTCTAAAAATAAAATAAAAAAGGGGAGGGAGAAAGGGAGAGGGGCTGTTGTTTTTGTTTTTGGTTTTGTAGAACATAATTAAGTTTTACAAAAAAACAAAAAAAAAACAAAAAACGTCAATGTAGGTGAATTTCGTCTCAGGGAGCCACAGGGCAGCCTGATCTGGTATCACCAGAGAACTGATCAACAAGATTAAAAAGACACAAGACCCAATACTGAAAAGCCGGCACTTAGGAATAAAAGGAGACCAACTCCTGTTTACACACCAGGTGGGAAGAGGTAAGTAATGGTATAAACCTTCCTGTTCTGAAAGTAACATTCCAGCCATGACATTGGCCAAGTAGAGATAGCCATCGGGCATTGATAAAAAGCGTCGGCCTCCTATTTCCACCATGTTGAACAAAAAAGAGTTCTAAAAGCCCCACTATTGTCTATTTTTATTTTATTTTATAAAAGAGTCACTGATTATCAAGGCCAAGGGGCCACTCACGGATGATGGTGGGACGTAAGATAACACCGTTATGATTGGTAACGATGGTTGAAACGTGGCAGAATTTGATTATTTAAGAGGACGGCTCAACAAAAATGTGTTTACATCGGACTTGAAAACGACAATGTTGTAGTAACCTGGGAAGCAGGCCCGCTGTATTATGTTCCACAGACGGGTAGTTCTAGGAAATAAACTCTGTTAATGGAAGTTTAGTTTAGTTTTAGGTAAACAGTTGGAGAAAAGAAAAAATATTGATAGTCGTTGTAGCTAAACGTGTTTTTGTTATGAATTTCTTTACAGGCGGATTCATGGATCAGAGCTCAGTCGAGTAAGGGCAGAGCAGAGAAAGACAATCAGCATATCTTCTGTAAGAATAAGGTGTTATTGTTTGCTATCACTCGTCTAAGTTAGCAAAATAGATCAAGTCATTGAATGAAATTCTTACCGAGAAGATACATTTCAGAGAATGAAAAAATCCGGACACAACTTATGGGATGACTGACTAAATCTTTATCAACAATCTGTCTTGAACGTTGGAATATTCAGTGGTTTCGATTCTTCCGCAGTTTTCAAATACTAAAACGTAACAATATTAACAATGTCTTTCAAACCATAGCAAGCCGCACTCTCTTGTTTCCGTTGACAATGTCATATAATTAGCGATGAAGGATTCACTTATTTTAATGAACTTAATTCGACTCTTCAATTGCTGGAATCGGATAAAATAAAATGAAATACAACACTTTACGAACTAAAGTATGGTTCATAATTAGAAAGCATCCACTAGAATGAATATATTGTCATTGTTCTCGGTCAACGACCGCAACATTTACTCTTGAAGACGTCTCTATGTAAAACACGTCTGAAGACAAACGAATAATAATTGTTCTTTACCGTATCGGATATTTTCTTCGATTTCCGAGTCGATAACGAATCTACCCTACATCAGGGATGTGGAATGTTCACATCAAGGATGTGGAATGTATACATAAGGGATGTTGAAGGTATACATCAGAGATGTGGGTAGCTAATGAGAAGAAATGCTAAAATCGAGATGAGTTTCCCAACTATAATGTGTGATTATGACTTGTATTATGTCGGGCTATATAGTGTGATTATGACTTGTTTCATGTGAGGCTATATTGTATAATTATAACTTTATTCACGTAGGACTTTATTGTGTAATTATGTCTTGTTTTATGTCAAGCTATATGGTGTGATTATGACTTGTTTTATATCGTGCTATATTGTGTGATTATGACTTGTTTTATGTCGCGCCATATTATGCGATTAAAAGTTATTATGTCGCGCTATATACTGTGATTATGACTTGTTTTATATTGGGCTATATAGTGTGAGTATTACTTGTTCTATGTAGAACTATATTGTGTAATTATCACTTTTTTATGTCGGGCTATATTGTGTAATTATGACTTGTTTCATGTAGGGCTATATTGTGTAATTTTGACTTGTCTAATGTACTATATAGCGTGATTATGACTTGTTTTATGTCGGGCTATATTATGGGATTATGATTTTTAATTTAGAGATTTATAGTGTGCTTATGACTTGTTTTCTGTTCGGCTATATGGTGTGATTATGGCTTTTTTCATGTAGGGCTATATTGTGTAATTATTATATGTTTTATGTAGGGCTATATTGTGTGATTATGACTTGTTTTATGTCGGACTATATAGTGTGATTATTACTTGTTTCATATAGGGCTATA
>OY744545.1:12151601-12154101 GCA_963556195.1 Sepiola atlantica
ACCGACAAATTTTGTCTGGCTATTTTAGTGTTGATCCCTTCAATTTTCCGGATTAAAATCTTAATCTCGGAAGGAAATTGGCTGATGAAACTGCCATAGTGTATATGTTGGTCCAGAGTACTTTCTGACCCGTCTGGGTCCATCGTCAGTGGAATAATGACAAACAGGTAAAGACCTGGAGTGAGATGTATAATTAATTATGGCGGGAAAATTTAACTATGTTTATTAGGTATTATAAGCATTTATAATATGAATATATACACATATATGAATATATACACATACATATATATGCATAAATATATATACATATATATATATACATATATATACATACATATATATATACATGTATATATGCATATATATACATATATATATATATGCATATATATACATATATATATATATGCATATATAGGCATATATATATACATAGGCATATATATACATATATATATATATGAATATATAGGCATATATATACATATATATACATATACATATATATTCATATATATACATACATATGCATATATATATACATACGCATATATGCATATATATACATACATATACATGCATATATATACATACATATGCATATATATACATACATATATATGCATATATATATACATATACATCTATATATATATCTATATACATCTATATGAATATATTTATCTATATACATCTATATGCATATATATATATCTAGATACATCTATATGCATATATATCTATATACATCTATATGCATATATATATCTATATACATATATATGCATATGTATACATACATATATATGCATATATATACATATATATGCATATATATACATACATATATATGCATATATATATACATACATATATAGGCATATATATATACATACATATATATGCATATATACATACATATATATGCATATATATACATGCATATATATGCATATATATACATACATATATATACATATATATGCATATATATACATACACATATATGCATATATATACATACACATATATGCATATATATACATACACATATATGCATATATATACATACACATATATGCATATATATAGATACACATATATGCATATATATACATACACATATATGCATATATATAGATACACATATATGCATATATATACATACATATATATGCATATATATATATATACATATATATGCATATATATACATACATATATATATATATATATATACATACATATATATGCATATATATACATACATATATATATACATACATATATATACATACATATATATACATACATACATAAATACATACATATACATGCATGTATATATACATACATATATATACATACATATATATATACATACATATATATACATACATATATATACATACATATATATGCATATATATATACATTCATATATATACATACATATATATGTATACATACATATATATATATTCACATATATACATACATATATATATGCATATACATATATATATATGCATATATAGGCATATATCTACATATATATATGCATATATAGGCATATATATATATACATATATATATATGCATATATAGGCAAATATATATACATATGTATATACATACATATATACATACATATATATATATGCATATACATACATATATATATATGCATATATAGGCATATATATACATATATATATATGCATATATACACATATATATATGCATATATAGGCATATATATACATATATGTACATATACATATATATGCATATATATACATACATATGCATATATACATACATATATATGCATATATACATACATATATATGCATATATATACATACATATACATACATATATATGCATATATATATATACATACATATATATGCACATATATATACATACATATACATGCATATATATACATATATATAAGCATATATATATACATATATATATACACATACATGTATATACATACATATATATGCATATATATACATACATATATATGCATATATATACATACATATATATGCATATATATACATACATATATATGCATTTATATACATACATATATACATACATATATATGCATATATATACATACATATATATGCATATATATACATACATATATATGCATATATATACATACATATATATGCATATACATACATACATATATATGCTTATATACATACATATATATGCATATATATACATACACATATATGCATATATATATACATATATATACACATATACATACATATATATGCATATATATTCATACATATATATACATACATATATATGCATATATATACATACATATATATGCATATATATACATACACATATATGCATATATATACATATATATACACATACATATATATACATATATATAAAGACATATATATATATATATATCAGTGAAAATAAATAGAAGGCAATTCTTTTC
>OY744545.1:12164101-12171601 GCA_963556195.1 Sepiola atlantica
GGTCTGTCCTGTGCAGTTCTAGGAGGTCCACCCTCCCAGGCTTCGCCTCCCCTCTTTGGGGAGGAGTAAGTTTGTTGCTTACTGTCTGAGGCGCCCCTACCGGGGAATGCCGACGGGCTGCCCAGGCAATTTTTAAACCCCACTTTCCCGACCCGACCTTGGGTCACATCTTACTTGTGGGGGTAAGATAAAAACTGGCCTTGTGCCTAACTCCTGGAGAGGAGTAAATCAATACTCCACACTGGATTATACGATAAATGGTGCACCTTCTCCAAGTGATGTTGCCTCTAGTAACACCACTAAGCTAGATACTCCACCAAACAAGATGAACTCTTGTCCTGGAATTCGGTGAGACCATAGGAGCACAAGAAAGATATACTATAACATAGTTAACTGGTCAATTGGGGAGAAGCACATTATGTTCTTTACTTCTTTACTAACTCAATGTTTAAGAGGTAAAGAAACATTTTAATGGAACACTCGTATATTCATGCACCTCATATAGAGACCAAGTGTTAGACAGAGGAAGGGGCCCCTTGATTTCTGAGAACTTACATTGAAGCAAAATGAAATAAAGAGCCCTTGCAGTAAGCATCATCATCATGAGCAGCTCTGGTTTAATTAATGTCGCGCGTCGTGTATGGACAAATACGACATTGCCTGCAGGCAGCCTCCGACGACCCATTTGTCAACGTAAATTACGAAACCCTCCCCCGGCTTTCAAAGAATAAATAGCTACGAAGGAACATCGGGCTAATGCACTTGGTTATACGTGATATGTAACAGAAGGATAGAAGTGCACATTAGACTTGAACGGGATACATTTTAGGAGCACAGTTGATCATTGGAACGTTATTTTGTATTTTTATTTTTTTGTATTTATCTACCTCTGACAGCGGTAAGATTTGATACAATGTCAGAAAAGTAGGATTGAAAAGCCAGCGCCCTAGAATAAGAGCATTCTGGTCTACAAACATTTCTTGGAAGCCCTGTCGGCATTCCCCGGTATAGAGTGTCTCATGCGATCAACAATAAGCTAACCCCTTTTTCAAAGGGTGCGAAGGCAAAACCTTGGAAGGTGCACCTCTTAGAACGGCACAGGGCAATACCTCAGACCGGCGAAATCAAGGCCTGAAAGCCAAGACGGTACCGGTCGGTCTACAGAGTGTTGAATCTATCGGAACAATAACTACACTCTGATCTTAGCCGAAAAGGCAAGTTATTTATATCTCCAACAGAAGTTTAGACACAATATCAAAGTATTTTTTATTAACCCCCTCTCCAGGAGGGTAGACATTAGGCCAGGTGTGGTTAGCCAGCACATTAGGATTAATGCGCTCTGGCCTAAAAAACTGCCTGGGCAGCCATGTCGGCATTGCGCGGTAGGTGCGCCTCAGGCGATTAGCAATGAACTAACCCCTTCTCAAAGAGAAGACAAAGCCTGGGAAAGTGGACCTCCTAGAACTGTACAGAACAATACTTCTACAGGGTGTAGCATCCATCGGAATAGATACACCACTCTGATGTTAGCCAAAAGGCCATGGACCGTTATTTGTTTTGGTTTCTATAAACGACTTCCCTGGTGCGATTGTGTCCGAGATGGGTATATTTTCTGGTTATACGCGCTATGTAACAGATAGAAAAGTTCATTAGATTAAAAGCGAATGTATCTTTAATGGACAGCCATGTAGTTAGTTGCATTATACGTCTATTCTCATCTTGCTTGTTATTTTCACAACGTTTCGACCGATGTAACCTCCGATCTTCTTCAAGTGCTTTAGAATCGTTAAGTTTAACTCGAGAACCTGTACGGGATTTCGAACTTAACAATTTACTTAATCCACAGGGGTAGATTGTTCTCGCTCTGTTATCCATAATCGTGTATAAGCGTTAATTATTTTTTTAAAGCTACTTCTAGTTAATTATTTTTTAAAGCTACTTCTAGTTAATTATTTTTTAAAACAGCTACTTTTAGTTAATTATGTTTTTAAAAAGCTACTTCTAGTTATTTTTAAAAATACTACTTCTAGTTAATATTTTTTTTAAACAGCTACTTCTAGTTAATTATGTTTTAAAAAACGCTACTTCTAGTTATTTAAAAAAAAGCTACTTCTAGTTAATTATTTTTTAAAGCTACTTCTAGTTAATTATTTTTTTAAAGCTACTTCTAGTTAATTATTTTTTTAAAGCTACTTCTAGTTAATTATTTTTTAAAGCTACTTCTAGTTAATTATTTTTTAAAACAGCTACTTCTAGTTAATTATTTTTTTAAAAAGCTACTTCTAGTTATTTAAAAAAAAGTTACTTCTAGTTAATGATTTTTTAAAACAGCTACTACTAGTTAATTATTTTTTTAAAACGATACTTCTAGTTAATTATTTAAAAAAAACGCTACTTCTAGTTAATATTTAAAAAAAAACGCTACTTCTAGTTAATTATTTAAAAAAACGCTACTTCTTGTTAATATTTAAAAAAAAAACGCTACTTCTAGTTAATAATTTTTTAAAAACGCTACTTCTAGTTAATTATTAAAAAAAACGCTACTTCTAGTTAATTATTTTTTAAAAACGCTACTTCTAGTTAATTATTTTTTAAAAACGCTACTTCTAGTTAATATTTTTTTAAAAACGCTACTTCTAGTTAATTATTAAAAAAAAACGCTACTTCTAGTTAATTATTTTTTAAAAACGCTACTTCTAGTTAATTATTAAAAAAAAGAAGCTCCTTCTAGTTAATACCCGTTGTAGTAAAAACTGAACCATCAACACCCAGAAGATTGTCAATTAGAATTGATTGTTAATCAACGCCTTTAACCATTCAGTCACAGATTTAGTGGTTGTTATTTTAACAAAGTTCAACCGATGTTACCTCCGACTTTCTCCAGGTGCATATTTCGAATTTGAGAATCTTTTTGTCGAACTCGAGAATCTATATGGAATTTTGAACTGAACTCTTCATTTAATCTAAGGGAGTAGATTTGTCTCGTTCCTGGGTTGAAGTATTAAGTCATATTTATTTTATTCTAAATTAGTATCGCTTGTGATAAGGTCTGACACATCAACCCCCAGACGGAATTGATTGTTAATAAACGGATTCATGTGAGTAATCTTATTATTAATGTGAGAGGTTACATCGGCCGAAACGTTGTGAAATTAACAACCAACATGTGAATAGCAATGTGAATGATCTAAATAATAACAATTATTTATTCTTATCTAAAATATTCCGAAATATAACACGTAGTTTGTTGTTTGGAATTAAATACATTCTTTTGGAAAAAATCCCACTACTTTTCAGACAAACCCATATATGTTTTTCGTTTTTATTTTGTAATCAGCTTTGTAAGATTTCCGATACTTTCACGCATGTTTGTGATAATATTTTTACCGTCTTCGTATCATAGTAAACTCCGTTAAACTATAGCCGCCAATATGGATGCCGATCCTCTTAGACAATTCAACGGAGCGAAAACAACAAGAGATTCACAAGAGATTCCAGTGTTTCCACAGAATCAATCAATTAGCAAAGAGATACGTCGACATAAAACATCCTATTATTTCTTGTCATAAGAAAGATAAGATCTGTCTGTGTGTCTTTCCGACTTAGTCGAACGACAAATAAATGGCGAATCCGAAATTCTCTTTCATTTCTCGTTCAAATCAAATCAGCGATCATCTTTTTCGTTGTCTCGCCTAAACAGTGTGAACACTAGAATGTCTATCAACAGTCGAGCTAACCGCTGCCAAGTCTTTACAATAAAATGAACGGACTTTCGAAAATAACAACAACAAAAAAAACGTTCATTCAATCTGCGCTTTTTACGAGAAAATTTCTATTTGAAACTTTTGTCCAACTTGCTTAGTCACATTCGTGTTGGAATGGAAAGCCAAACCAGAAGAGTACCCGACTCAAACTCAGCAGCAAACGATGTTCGGTCAGATTTAGTTCCTGATATCAAAGACTTCATCTTTTGGGTCGCTTACTCTTCTGGCTTGCATAGTTTTGTACTAATTTTTATTAATTAATTTATTAATTAAATTGTTAGCTGAAAGTACAGAATAATTAACAACCCCCCGCAACATGTAAAATATGGATTTCTAAATAATCTTCTGTCGTTTACGGACCGTGCTGAAATAATAAGGTTATTACTTAAAAAGCCATTTTAAACATGGAGAAAAAAATATTGCATCTAAAAACGTGGTCTTCAAAGGCATTTGCTTGTCTATTTTCAATCATCTAATTACCTAAATTTATTAAGATACTTTGAAGAACTGTCATATATATATATAATGAATATATAGGTAACAATATAATAAATATAAAGTTAACAATATAATCAAGGGAGGCGCGAGAGCGCTCTATCTCTTAATAGACCTCACGAATGGCCTATGCTGGAAATCTCATTTCTTTGATCAATCATAACTCAAAAACCAATATACCAAATTAGTTAAAACTTTGCACAACATTTTTATTTGATAGGTTCTATAAATGTGTAGAATTTCAGCATCATTAGTCAAGGCAACCCAGAGATCCAGAAAGTTCAGTCATGAAATCATGTTATCTGTGTGTTCGTATGTACGTACGTATGTGCCACCCTGTATCTCATAAACTATTTGATGGATTCAGATGATTTTTGGCATAGATAGAGTTTATATGGTCTAGTTGGTGGCATTTTAATTTCAGTTTACCATATAACTTAGTTTTCCAGAAAATTCCAAAAAACTTAAAATTACCATTGTCTTGAGGCATAGCCTTTACAAAAGTAGTGACATTCTATGATAAATGCCAGTATACTGAAATCATATGCCCTTAATAGGGTTAAGATGAAAATTCATATACATTAAATGTACAAAAGCAAGGAAATTCCCAAATGTTTACACTTTTATTGTCATTAAGGGTATGACTACATATCAACCAAACCATTTCATTATCACATCACTACAATATAAATCTCTATGCATGAGTGGATAAAGTGTGTGAGGTGCGCTGAAGAAAGATTCCTACCAGTAAAATACATAGCCCTGTCGTACTCGCATACCCTTAATGAAAAAAGTGTACAAATTTGGAAATTTCCTTGTTTTTGTACATTTAGTGTATATGAATTTTCATCTTAACCCTATTAAGAGCATATGATTTCAGTATTCTGGCATTTATCATGGAATAAATATATACGTAACAATATAAAAAATATATAGGTTATATAATAAATATATACGCAACAATATAATAAATATATAGGTAACACTATAATAAATATATAGGCAACAGCAGAATAAATATATAGGCAACAATATAATAACTATATAGGCAACAATATAATAACTATATAGGCAACAATATAATAAATATACAGGTAACAATATAATAAATATGTAGGTAACACCATAATAAATATATAGGTAACAACATAATAAATATATAGGCAACAATATAATAAATATATAGGCAACAATATAATAAATATATAGGCAACAATATAATAAATATATAGGTTACAATATAATAAATATATAGGCAACAATATAATAAATATATAGGCAACAATATAATAAATATATAGGCAACAATATAATAAATATATAGGGAACAATATAATAAATATATAGGTAACAATATAATAAATATATAGGCGACAATATAATAATTATATAGGTAACAATATAATAAATATATAGGCAACAATATAATAAATATATAGGTAACAATATAATAAATATATAGGCAACAATATAATAAATATATAGGTAACAATATAATAAATATATAGGCAACAATATAATAAATATATAGGTTACAATATAATAAATATATAGGCAACAATATAATAAATATATAGGCAACAATATAATAAATATATAGGTAACAATATAATAAATATATAGGCAACAATATAATAAATATATAGGTAACAACATAATAAATATATAGGTAACAACATAATAAATATATAGGAAACAATATAATAAATATATAGGTAACAATATAATAAATATATAAGTAACAATATAAAAGAAAATTCATAGAGTTCGGATCGATAAATAAATTTCCAAAAGAAAAAAAGAAGCCCAATATTTAAAATTTAAGATATCCAATGAAGCTATTAATAAATAAAGTATTACATTTTAGGGTACATTACTCAGTGATTTACTGATGATTTCGGAGCAAAATAACTTTTACACGTGTTTCTTAATAAGTTGGAAGTAATCCAGACTGTTATAACCAACTCTTTTTTTATTCAGAAAGAAATTTAGAAAGACGCTATTAAAAATGGCAAATGGGCGATCAGAGAATCAAATCTTAAATACAACAGTTTAACACGGCTATCAACAGGCGAATCCGGTTACAATGCATGAAATATGTTATAACATTTAAGGTATAAAAACTAGGGGATTAAAATATTCTAGAACCATACAAAAACAATGAAAGCAAGTAAATACAGGACCTTCAATTACAGGAAAACATCTTTCTGGAGAAAGAAAAAGATAGTTATAATAGTCTAGAATTACATATGATTACATTCGACTTATTCACAAAAAACGTGTAAAAGTTATTTTGGTCCGAAATAATCATCAAATCATAAGTGATGTTATCTTGAATTTAGAAATCACACATACATACATACATACATACTGTTCCGGGGTTACCATCAATATAATATCTAAAAATATTATTATTAAATAATTATTTGTAGCCCCTTTAATGCAGAAAAGGAGAAGCCGTCAGATCTAAGCTATAATGCAAGTCCTTCCTGTTGAACACTGTTATGACGGCCGACTATTGCTGTCCGCCTTCCTGACACGTAAATAGAGTGTATTTTTTATCTTGTCCGTAGCAATTCACGGTAGCCATATTAGTTAGCGCTCTCGGAATTTGAGTGAAATATGAGTTTTGCTTTGTGGTTCGAATCGTGTGACTGATTTGAATTGGTATTTCTAAACTGATGATTTCACAAAGATGAAACGTATACGTATGTAGATAATATTCAAACATTGATATTAAACTTATATATATATATTATAATTTCGAAATAAAAACATTGATAACATATGTATTTATATCATGTCCAAGAATTCGACACTGAGACGAGGGTTTTTTTATTTATACGAAATTGCCACTTCATCAACACAGATTTCAGATGAACAGAATTCTAAGTCGAGCAAAACACGACCACTTCAGTATTATACAACAAAAATACACAGTAATTAGAGAAAGCGTGGGAGGGGGGATGGATACCAGAAGTCGTATTTTCCGTAAACTGTCACACATATCACATATATAAAGGATTCATAATAAAAACAAATAAATAAAAAGTTTGAAATGATAATAATTTATAATTATAATAATAAGACTACTACTACTACTACTACTACTACTACTACTACTACTACTTATAATAATAATAATAATAATAATAATAATAATAATAATAATAATAATAATAATAATAATAATAATAACAACAACAACAACACAATCAACAATGATGAAAAATAATACGGG
>OY744545.1:12179101-12259101 GCA_963556195.1 Sepiola atlantica
TCATAAATTTAACAAATTCAGCAAATTTTACAAATACTTTTGAAGAAACCCATTCATAAATTTAACAAATTCAGCATATTTTACAAATACTTTTGAAGTAATCCATTCATAAATTTAACAAATTTAGCAAATTTTACAAATACTTTTGAAGTAACCCATTCATAAATTTAACAAATTCAGCATATTTTACAAATACTTTTGAAGTAATCCATTCATAAATTTAACAAATTCAGACTATTTTACAAATAATTTTGAAGTAACCCATTCATAAATTTAACAAATTCAGCATATTTTACAAATACTTTTGAAGTAACCCATTCATAAATTTAACAAATTCAGACTATTTTACAAATAATTTTGAAGTAACCCATTCATAAATTTAACAAATTCAGCATATTATACAAATATTTTGAAGTAACCCATTCATAAATTTAACAAATTCAGCAAATTTTACAAATACCTTTGTTGTATTTAATAGTAAAAAAAACATTTTATTCCGCAGATGCTTTACTTTATTTTCATAGCTAAACGATTTTAAATCTATTACTATAATTATAGTCCGTCGATTTTATGTTTTTATTTACGGTCAATAAATAATTAGTAGTAAGTAAGAATAAGTGTACGATCCTGACATAAAAATATGTTATCTAATGGTATCGGGCTTTAAATTAAATAACAAACATGTTATCTTTATTTATTTAATTATCTAATTTACGCACACTTTTATTAAAAAGAGTTTTACATACAATTTGTTTTTGAATTATTGTAATCTAGCATGCTAAGCCGGCTTAGCCCAGGGCCATTAAAACACACGTAAAGACTATAATGTACTTGTAAAAGTAGTTGATCTATATTGAAAAAAATAAAGATCTAAAGACACATACATCCAACTTGATGCGACAGTAAATGGCCCCCAAAAAATGTTGATATGCCATAAAACAAACAAACAAGAGTAATGTATTCTGGTTATCTAAGAACCATGTATTCTAGGAATATAAATAATTGTACTACATAGAGAATTATATTTGACAACTACATTCGGCATTAAATGACCCATGCATGGTTGATATGCCATAAAACAAACAAACAAGAGTAATGTATTCTGGTTATCTAAGAATCATGTATTCTAAGAATATAAATAATTGTACTACATAGAGAATTATATTTGACAACTACATTCGGCATTAAATGACCCATGCATGGTTGATATACCGTAAAGCAAACCACATATAACAAATGCTAGAAGTCTGTGGTTTAAAAGTCTATCAGAGTCTTATCGCACCTTGGGTGTAGGTATAATACACGAGTAATGTTTTCAAGGGGAAATGTATTTTAAGACCAATGTATTCTAGTTGTCCATGACCAATGTATTCTCGTCATCCAAAAGCAATGTGTTCTGGTTATCCAAGAACAATGTGTTCTGGTTATCCAAAAGCAACGTATTCTGGTTATTCAAGAGCAATGTATGCTGGTCATCCAAAAGCAATGTATTTTGGTTATCCAAAAGCAATGTATTTTGGTAATCCAAAAGCAATGTGTTCTGGTTATCCAAGAACAATGTGTTCTGGTTATCCAAAAACAATGTGTTCTAGTTATACAAGAACTATGTGTTCTGGTTATCCAAGAACTATGTGTTCTGGTTATCCAAAAGCAACGTGTTCTGGTTATCCAAGAACAATGTGTTCTGGTTATCCAAAAACAATGTGTTCTGGTTATCCAAGAACTATGTGTTCTGGTTATCCAAGAACTATGTGTTCTGGTTATCCAAAAGCAACGTGTTCTGGTTATTAAAAAGCAACGTATTCTGGTTATCCAAGAGCAATGTATGCTGGTTATATAAAAACAATGTATTCTGGTTATCCAAGAACAATGTGTTCTGGTTATCCAAGAACTATGTGTTCTGGTTATCCAAAAGCAACGTGTTCTGGTTATCCAAGAACAATGTGTTCTGGTTATCCAAAAGCAACGTATTCTGGTTATTCAAGAGCAATGTATGCTGGTCATCCAAAAGCAATGTATTTTGGTTATCCAAAAGCAATGTATTTTAGTAATCCAAAAGCAATGTGTTCTGGTTATCCAAGAACAATGTGTTCTGGTTATCCAAGAACTATGTGTTCTGGTTATCCAAAAGCAACGTGTTCTGGTTATTAAAAAGCAACGTATTCTGGTTATCCAAGAGCAATGTATGCTGGTTATATATAAACAATGTATTCTGGTTATCCAAGAAAAATGTGTTAACGTTATTAAAAAGCAATGTGTTCTGGTTATCCAAGAACAATGTGTTCTGATTATCCAAGAACAATGTGTTCTCGTTATCCAAGACCAATCTGTTCTGGTTATCCAAGATCAATGTATTCTGGTTATCCAAGATCAATGTATTCTGGTTATCCAAGATCAATGTATTCTGGTTATCCAAGATCAATGTATTCTGGTTATCCAAGATCAATGTGTTCTGGTTATCTAAGATCAATGTATTCTGATTATCCAAGAACAATGTGTTCTCGTTATCCAAGATCAATGTGTTCTGATTATCCAAGATCAATGTATTCTGATTATCCAAGATCAATGTATTCTGTTTATCTAAGATCAATGTATTCTGATTATCCAAGATCAATGTATTCTGGTTATCTAAATGCCGTGTATTCTGGTTATCTAGAGCAATTTCATATAAGAGGAACTTTTTTTACAGAGCAAAAACAATGAAAGGACTGTTAAAAAAATAAAGTAGAGATTATAATGTACTTTTACAATAAGTTGATCTATATAAAAATATAAAGATCTAAAGATATATAAATCTAACTTGATTCCCCATTAAATAACCTGAGGAAGGTTGATTTACCATAAAACAAACAAAAACTAAAATAAAATGGTTTTACAAACAAATTGTTTTTAGTTTATTTTTGGTATAATTGTAAATAAGCAAGGCTATCCGGCGTTACCTAGGGCTATAAAAAATAGAAAAGGTTATACAGTGTGTGTTACATCTTTCTATTGAAACTTCTATTTCTTTACCTCTATGAATCCGTGTCTCTATCTTTTCTTTTTCTCATTTTTTCAATATCGCTCCCCCCCACTCATCTTTCAGTTCTGCCCAGCACATTCCTATTTATTGAAATTGATAATAATCGAAGTCATTCATTTCTACTTTATATAATAGACTAGAAAATATATGCGACCGGAGGTGGCACATATTTGCCAGGCTGTGATGTGAGAATGATATCATGATGAAAGAATTACATACACTGAACCCCCAAAGATAGGGGTAATGCTTGGGAGGAATGTATCATGAGATGAAAATATACTATACTACTCCTCAAAGGATGGAGGTAAAGCCTGGGAGGCCCCTCTAAATAAAAGGAGGTGGCAATGCATGTTCGTAACAGAGCGGATACTACAATACTCTCGAAAAAATAGAGGAGGTAATACTTGGGACGACACCCCAATAACAGGAGAAAGTAATACTGTCTGTCAAAGTATTCTGTTGTATTATTGATTTAAATAACAGTAACTCGTTTTGATGATAATATAAGAGGGATCAATGAAAAACAACAAAAAAAACATTCGCATTTATTCATTTAGATTGAGACGCGCACCTACCACTATATACGCCATAATCGCGTGGACACACAGGTTCTCGTTAGATCACCGAATTTACGTAACGTCGAGACTGGTCACTATCAGATAGATGGCCATATTGGGAATACTAGGCGCTGTGTGTAAGATGACGTCGATACCTCGCCGCAAGAACTGCAAATATCTAACGTGGTCATCTAAAGACCGCTTACGAATTTGTTATTTCAAAGAAACTTTTTCAGAGGAAGCCGGTTTAATCCGTTTAGAGTGAACGACGCTTTGTTTAGTTTTGTTCTCCGCCCCCTTCCCCCACCACAATTAGATTTTTCTTTATTTAGGTGACAACATTTTGACCACCATGAAAAACTTAGCGGTAATAAAATAAATTTTCAAAATATAGTATTTTTCAATTTAAAGTGGGGAATCAGTTTCTCATATTAATCTATTGTAATATATATATATATATATATATATATATATATATATATATATATGAGATAATTTATTTCATTTTGACTACAAAATTGATTTTGTTTCACGAGAGCGATTTGAAGCGCTCCCGATCGTCAGGTCATCTCATACATATATATACTTATATTTCTGCTCTATATTTTTATTGAGCACTCATAAACCCGGTTCAACTCCCCTGGATTTATACCCTGTGGATATATACCATACCCGATTATATATATATATATATATATATATATATATATATATATATAGAGAGAGAGAGAGAGAGAGAGAGAGAGAGAGAGAGAGAAAAGAGGGTAGTGCAGTTCCAACGAGAGAAAAGTATATATGTAAAGGAGTAAGGCTACCAACATTTGTAAAAAGTTTTTTTTAACATTTATTGATTATTCTATTATTTTATCATTTCATAATTTTATATGACGCGTTTCAAGCGGTGGTCCGCTTTCATCAGGAGTTTACATATCTAAAAAAGTACCAAACTTCTATAGTGAATGTGGTGCTATGGAACAGCATAGATTAAAACTTAGCACATCCAGGTCTTTAATTAACGTCTGTATCCACTTTACTACAGCGACTCCCCTCTCTCCTGGTATTTAATAGTTATTCTACCTGTCTAATTTTTTTCCGTTCCATGCTTCCATAGTTTCCGTTTGCACCACACTTCATTGCGTTTTGGACTTCTACAAAATATGCGCAGATAAAATCACACTTCAAAACAAAAACAATAAAGATTCTGTTGAAGCAACGTCTCTGACATTTCGATTACTTAACCACTGATGGATGTGTTCTTTTGTGAAACGTCCTTAAAACACACAGATTGCTTAACTTTCGGACAAATATACTCTCATTTCTTTGGCAAAAATACATTTTCTTCGTACATTAATTCGACTGAGAAATAAAAATCGGACGTTCCCTACTTTTTGATGCATTCAGTCGGATATTCTCACAAGTTACTGATTACACAGACAAGTTATTGATTACACACAAGTTACTGATTACGCACACAACTTACTGATTACGAACACAAGTAACTGATTACACACACAAGTTATTGATTACACACACACAAGTACCTGATTACACACACAAGTACCTGATTACACACACAATTACTGTGACAAAGTATTCGGGGTCCCATGGGGATCGAGTACCCTGGTTACGCGCTAGTATGCATCTTGGTGGTTATGCTAGGCCATGCGTCGAGACGAAGTGGAGATATAAAACTAGTATATATTTGACGTAGAAACGAACTTATTCAAACAGGAACGAGACGTCAGTTAGTCTAGTGAAGTCGTGTTTTTCAGTGAGAAGCGATTACCATCAGAACGAGGAGACAGTTGCCAGATGGGAAGTAAAAATTATGTAAATCCATCATCTTAAATTTAATTCTAATAATATCAATAAGAGGATATTATTGTTTGAGTAAATAATATGTTTTCGATTCACCATTCTGGGAGGGCTGCTTGGACTTGGCAGATAGGTAGTTGGGCTTATCGTTAATCACGAACTCGGTCACAGATCATCGCCAGCTGTGTGAGAGAATGAGAAAGCATTTGTTTTGGCGATAACGCTAGGCCAGAAAGAAAATTCCATTCATTTTAGGGAAGGGGGGGCGAGACGCGTGTTCCCACCCTCCTTGAGAGAGGAAGACACGCAGGAAGAAAGATGACAGAAAAGGAGGTGTATGACGATAGACATCTTCAATAAAAGAATGTGCGTTTTTCACGCACGAGCAGAACCAGTAGAGACAGCGAGAGAGCCAGTGAATATCTAATCGACGAAAAGAAAATCGGACGAAATCTCCACCGTCACTTTCGCCAGTTAATTTTGACTAAACAAATACTTGTGTAAAGAATTCGCGCACACAGACAACTAACGAGATAACTTAGAGAAAACAACGTTTACGAGTACGGTAGACATAAATCTAATGTAAAATCAATTTGTTTTTATTTTATCAATAATTACTTTTCTATACAAAAAACCCAACCGAGTTGTTGAACATTGTTCTTCTTCTTTTGTTCTGCTTTGAATGATCTTTTTCTCTCCCAGAGCCAACCGGTTGCTGTTCGCCGAGTGATCGCTTGCTGATATAAACAGTTTCGCAACTACGCAACTACGGCAGTTGATTAACACACGCACGTCGGACGTCTAATCACACTGATGCAGTTGATACACACTCATTTTGATCTTCTGAACAAACTCCTTTTATTGTCCAAGCGTCCATCATCAGCCAATCGGTGGTCAGAAAAACAGTCACGTTAGGCCTGACGTCATCGCTCAATAATCGTACAAAAAACCACAGCCGCCATTAATTTAATTTCCGCCCTCCCCGCGATCATCCCAGCAGGTAAGACAACACGCGCAGACACGTGGTCGCTTTTTTCCTTCATTCTGCTCGACTTTAAACTCCCCTCTGGTCTCAAGATCACACATGCGGCATTGCGGCCGCGGTCGTTTGTTACGGGCACTCCTACGGAGGGGGATTAGCTGGACTTCTACATCTTCATCAGAGCTCTCAGGAGGGGTTACAGATCTGTCGCCATTAACGTTGTCAGCAGTCCTTCCATCAAGCTGGGCTCCATCGTCATTGGGGCTTTCAGAAGTGGCGCTGGAACTATCGCCATCTGTGCTGAGGGTCTCAGCCATGTCATCACGGCAATGGGGCATAGGTCGGATCCACATTTTATCATTGGATGATTCATCACTTTCGCTGTTCGATATTTGGTTCGTATCAAGGGCGGGCCGGACATCCTTCACATGCCGTGGAGTACCATCAAACAGCACAGCCTGCTCACTAATTATGCCGGTGATCCGTCCTCTTTTGAAACTGGTCGTACATCGGTTACTGGGAGGCCTTACCCAGACGGTGTCCCCCAACTTGTACCGTCCTTGCGTCCTCTTCTGATTAGGCAGGCAGGCGTCAAGGCTCTTAACACGCACTCGATAGCAATGTATCGCATAAGCAGGTGCACTTTCAGCAGTCGCGTCATCCTTTGGTGTCGTATTGTAACTATATACTGCCTCTGCAATCGTACATTGCTTCCTTGCTGCTATCCTCTTCACACTCCGGTGGCACCGCTCCGCTATACCGTTGCCACTCGGTACATATGCACACCTGTGTCTAAGCCGGATCCCCCACTCGTCTACGAAACGCCTGAATTCTCCGCCGCAAAAGGCTGTGTCGTTGTCAGTGAGAATCTCTTCAGGTGGCCCCCGCTCGCAAAATATGGACTCTAATTGACGGATGACACTAGCCGAGTCCTGTCTTGTTAATAATCGCCAGATCGCAAACCTCGTTGGTCCGCAATCGATCAGTGTGAGGAAGTGCTGACCACCATAATGGGTTATGTCCATGCCCAGTCGGCTCCAATTATCGTCGACTTCCAGCCGACCTTTCTGCCATTTGGCGGGAGCAGGGTCGATTGACTGGCATATTTGGCATTCCTTGACCACTGCTTCTACTTTGCTTTTGGACACTGACGGGTTGGTTAAGCGTACGAAATAATACGTCTGTCTCACTCCGGGGTGTCCACTGTCATGGTGTACCTTCTTGATTGTATCCGTCTCTTCAACAGAGGCAGCACATAAAGACCCTGGTTCGGCTTCTTTCTTCATTGCGTCAAACCATCTCTGGGGCACACGGGTAAGTCTATCGGCAAGATTGCAGGTTGAAGTGACAAGCACCGCATTCACCGATAGTTACTGATTACACACACAAGTTATTGATTACACACACAAGTTATTGATTACACACACAAGTTATTGATTACACACATCAGTTACTTAATACACACACAAGTTTTTATTGCCACTACGACGATCGGCACGAGTGGTAGTAAAAATCCGTCACCGCGACCAGAGTGGGGTTTACATTACTGATTACACACACGCAACCAATATCACACACAACTAACTAATTACACACACGAATAATTGATTACACATAAAAGTTACTGATTACACACAAGTTAGTGATTACACACAGAAAGTTCTGATTACGCACACAAGTTACTGATTACACAAGTAACTAATTACACACACAAGTTACTGATTACACACACAAGTTATTGATTACACACACAAGTTACTGATTACACACACAAGTTACTGATTACACACACAAGTTATTGATTACACACACAAGTTATTGATTACACACATCAGTTACTTAATACACACACAAGTTACTGATTACACACACAAGTTATTGATTACACACACAAGTTATTAATTACACACACAAGTTACTGATTACACAAGTAACTGATTACACACACAAGTTACTGATTACACACAAAAGTTATTGATTACACACACAAGTTACTGATTACACACATAAGTTACTGATTACACACACAAGTTATTGATTACACACACAAGTTATTGATTACACACATAAGTTACTGATTACACACACAAGTTATTGATTACACACACAAGTTACTGATTACACACACAAGTTATTGATTACACACACAAGTTATTAATTACACACACAAGTTACTGATTACACAAGTAACTGATTACACACACAAGTTACTGATTACACACAAAAGTTATTGATTACACACACAAGTTACTGATTACACACACAAGTAATTGATTACACACACAAGTTATTGATTACACACAATTTACTGATTAAAAACACAAGTTACAATTACACACACAAGTTATTGATTACACACACAAGTAACTGATTACACACACAATTTACTGATTACACCGACAAGTTATTGATAACACACATAAGTTACTGATTACACACACAAGTTACTGATTACACACACAAGTTATTGATTACACACACAAGTTATTGATTACACACACAAGTTACTGATTACACACACAAGTTACTCATTACACACACAAGATATTGATTACACACACAAGTTACTCATTACACACACAAGTTATTGATTACACACAAGTTATTGATTACACACAAGTTATTGATTACACACAAGTTATTAATTACACACACAAGTTATTGATTACACACACAAGTAACTGATTACACACACAATTTACTGATTATAAACACAAGTTACAATTACACACAAAAGTTATTGATTACACACACAAGTTACTGATTACACACACAAGTTACAATTACACACAAAAGTTATTGATTACACACACAAGTTATTGATTACACACAAGTTATTAATTACACACACAAGTTATTGATTACACACAATTTACTGATTATAAACACAAGTTACAATTACACACACAAGTTACAATTACACACACAAGTTACTGATTACACACACAAGTTATTGATTACACAAGTTACTGATTACACAAGTTATTGATTACACACACAAGTTATTGATTACACACACAAGTTATTGATTACACACACAAGTTATTGATTACACACACAAGTTATTGATTACACACAATTTACTGATTATAAACACAAGTTACAATTACACACACAAGTTTTTTATTACACACACAAGTTTATGATAACATACACAAGTAACTGATTACACACACAAGCTATTGATTACACACACAAGTTATTGATTACACACACAAGTTATTGATTACACACACAAGTTACTGATTACACACACAAGTTATTGATTACACACACAAGTTATTGATTACACACACAAGTTACTGATTACACACACAAGATACTGATTACACACACAAGTTATTGATTACACACAATTTACTGATTATAAACACAAGTTACAATTACACACACAAGTTACAATTACACACACAAGTTACTGATTACACACACAAGTTACTGATTACACAAGTTACTGATTACACCGACAAGTTATTGATAACACACATAAGTTACTGATTACACACACAAGTTACTGATTACACACACAAGTTATTGATTACACACACAAGTTATTGATTACACACACAAGTTACTGATTACACATACAAGTTACTCATTACACACACAAGATATTGATTACACACACAAGTTACTGATTACACACACAAGTTATTGATTACACACACAAGTTATTGATTACACACACAAGTTATTAATTACACACACAAGTATTTGATTACACACACAAGTAACTGATTACACACACAATTTACTGATTATAAACACAAGTTACAATTACACACACAAGTTACTGATTACACACACAAGTTACTGATTACACAAGTTACTTATTACACATACAAGTTATTGATTACACAAACAAGTTATTGATTACACACATAAGTTACTGATTACACACACAAGTTATTGATTACACACACAAGTTATTGATTACACACAATTTACTGATTATAAACACAAGTTACAATTACACACACAAGTTTTTTATTACACACACAAGTTTATGATAACATACACAAGTAACTGATTACACACACAAGCTATTGATTACACACACAAGTTACTGATTACACAGACAAGTTACTTATTACACACACAAGTTACTGATTACACACACAAGTTACTGATTACACACACAAGTTATTGATTACACACACAAGTTACTGATTACACACACAAGTTATTGATAACACACACAAGTTACTGATTACACACACAAGTTATTAATTACACAAACAAATTACTGATTACACACACAAGTTACTGATTACATACAAAAGTTACTGATTACACACACAAGTTACTGATTACACACACAAGTTATTGATTACACACACAAGTTACTGATTACACACACAACTTATTGATTACACACACAAGTTACTTATTACACACACAACTTATTGATTACACACACAAGTTATTGATTACACACACAAGTTACTGATTACACACACAAGTTATTGATTACACACACAAGTTACTGATTACACACACAAGTTATTAATTACACAAACAAATTACTGATTACACACACAAGTTACTGATTACATACAAAAGTTACTGATTACACACACAAGTTACTGATTACACACACAAGTTATTGATTACACACACAAGTTACTGATTACACACACAAGTTATTGATTACACACACAAGTTACTTATTACACACACAACTTATTGATTACACACACAAGTTACTTATTACACACACAACTTATTGATTACACACACAAGTTACTGATTACACACACAAGTTATTGATTACACACACAAGTTATTGATTACACACACAAGTAACTGATTACACACACAACTTATTGATTACACACATAAGTTACTTATTACACACACAAGTTATTGATTACACACACAAGTTACTGATTACACACACAAGTTATTGATTACACACACAAGCTATTGATTACACACACAAGTTATTGATTACACACACAAGTTACTGATTACACACACAAGTTATTGATTACA
Source organism: Sepiola atlantica (assembly GCA_963556195.1). NCBI lineage: Eukaryota > Metazoa > Mollusca > Cephalopoda > Sepiida > Sepiolidae > Sepiola > Sepiola atlantica. The sequence goes on from OY744545.1 coordinate 12,190,473, forward strand.
CACACAAGTTATTGATTACACACACAAGTTATTGATTACACACACAAGTTACTGATTACACACACAACTTATTGATTACACACACAAGTTACTGATTACACACACAAGTTATTGATTACACACACAAGCTATTGATTACACACACAAGTTATTGATTACACACATAAGTTACTTATTACACACACAACTTATTGATTACACACACAAGTTACTGATTACACACACAAGTTATTGATTACACACACAAGCTATTGATTACACACACAAGTTATTGATTACACACACAAGTTATTGATTACACACACAAGTTATTGATTACACACACAAGTTACTGATTACACACACAAGTTACTGATTACACAGACAAGTTACTGATTACACACACAAGTTACTGATTACACACACAAGTTACTGATTACACACACAAGTTATTGATTACACACACAAGTTACTGATTACACACACAAGTTACTGATTACACACACAAGTTACTGATTACACACACAAGTTATTGATTACACACACAAGTAACTGATTACACACACAACTTATTGATTACACACACAAGTTATTGATTACACACACAAGTTACTGATTACACACACAAGTTATTGATTATAAACACAAGTTCGATTGTCTTTTTTTGTACATTGGTCCGTGTCATTTCCTTGCTTTTAAGGGTCGCGTTGATTGGTCAGTGTGATTTTCGTAGTTTTTTCTTTTTAAGGGTCACATGGATTGGTAAAAAAACTTGGTTCAATCACAAATTCAGATGTACTATTTTCACCGGTGAGTGATTAGTCAATCGGCCAATCAGATGTTTTTGTGTAAGAATACAGGTGGTTGGGCTATTTCTTGCATCGACGTCACAATCTGTGTTTTTATCACTTTACCAATTACAGTTTTTAGATCGTACTAGCAGGACGTATTCTCGATGGCCTTTTTAACTCGCCATCGACATCATAAAATGTACAAAGATGCGTGGCGCCTCCTATTAAAAAGATTTAGTGTAAACTGTTTTTAATTCTTGTTCAGCAAAGCCCCGCCCCCTAATATATTTCGATTAACCATTAATGTTGTCTGTTTTTGTCTACTTATTTTATCTATAAATCAGAATCTTTAACACAAAAGTCTGACACTTATCACGGTCTTTTGTCAGTCTCTCAGCTGTCAGGAGCAGAATGCCAGTCTCAACGCTTATTTAGTCGAGCAATCCTTTTGGTAGTTGTCTTCTTAGTCATTCCTGAATTAAATTGTATAGGTATGATTTATTTACATAGCTGGAGTATGTTAGCCTGGAAACATGTCCAACCCACGTTAGTCTTTGTTTTCGATTAACATTGTTGGCTGATCTGTTAATATTAAGCCTCGTTCTGATATTGGAATTTCTTAGTCTATCCCACAAGGTTACCACAACGATAGTGATTATACATTTAATTGCAAAAATGTAGAGCCTCTACTCATGCTCTGCTAGTATAGTGCATGTTTCACTTGCACTTCCATAAATAGGAACTATCAATGCATGGCAAAGTCTGAACTTCAGAGGCGTCGATATGTCTCCCTGTCCCATATCTTTTCTTTTAGCAGAAGTTGCTATTTAACTGTTTATCAGTGAATAACAGGATGTATATGTAAATCCAACCGTTTCTACACTACAGTCCCTTTCTCTTTCTTGCAATGCACGCGTGTATTGTCCACGATAACACAACACACATAATGGCGACCTCCTGTACTAGAAAGATAACGCAAAAACGTGGTCGCTGAAAACGTAAAATCTATAATATAAAATATTTATAGGTTTAAGATGTTTCTTTTTAAGTGAAAATCGTTTTAATGTACTAACGAGTCATCGCTATTCAAGGTCACTCGAACATAAAGGTTAGGGCTTAGGGTTAGGGTTAGGGTTAGGGTTAGGGCTAGGTTAAGATTAGGGTTATGGTTTGGGTTATGGGTTTGTCAGAACGAAGACAACAACGTAAGGATAAGCAACAACATTTGAGATTGGCTCAAATTAGATTATTTTATTGGAGGGCTCAACAAGAATCTGTTAATATTGGACTTGAAAACGACCACGTTATAGTCATCTGGGAAGCAGATCAGTGGTATTGTGTTCCACAGACGGGTAGTTCTAGGAAATAAACTTTGCTCATGGAAGCTCCGTTTAGTTTTAGGTACTTTTGGAATTATTTTTAAGCGCAGTGAATTCTAAGGGCCATGTGATTGGATGAAAATCAGCCAATCACAAACCACTGTTTCAATCCTTGCAGAAAACCAAGGAGAGATCCATTTTTGAAAATATCGGTCTCTTCTCTCCAGTCTTCGCTGCCGTCAACATCGCTTCTCCTCTGCTGCGGCAGGTGCGAGCGGGAACATGCGTTTTTAGCGTATATAATACGAACGAAGCGATCTTGATGTTCTCAACACTTCTTCACAGCCTTGTCCCCAGAATGAACCCTGTTACAAGACAGCTGGCATTTTCAGTGAGTCCGCAAAGGCACTTCTTTTGCAAGCGACATTCTCTTTCTTTCTTCTCTTTTTTATCCATATAAATATCCTTTCGTTATCTACCCACGTTGTTTGTTATCTCTGTTCTTGTCTAGTCACGTTTTTATGCCACCAACTTTATTTCCAGCGGACTAGTCTTCGTCCTTCATTCTAACGGGAGAAATCCCATCAGTAAACAGAGGCAGAAAGGAAAATTATTTAGAGTTGTTGTAGCGATACAGGTTTTTGTGGTAAATGTTTTACAGAGAAAACTATAGGTTTAAACTATTCGTTTAAATGATTTCAAGTAGTAAATAAGAATTAAATTACGAAGCGATAGTCATCGGGCGAAGCGTGTCCAATAATAAATCAATATTGAACACTTTGGTGAGTTAACTGATTGTTTGTGGATATTTTTGATCCGACTTATTCATTTGTTGGTTAGATAACAAATTATTTTTAACACCGAATACGTCGTTAAAAACGAGAAATTCACTAATAAATAATTAAAAAAAAACTCGCTTATTTGAAAAGTAAAATAAAATAGCCCTAAGCTAACAAAGACAACTACTCTCCCTTCGACTCTCCATTGTTTAGAAAATTGTAAACTAACTGAACTAAAATAAACGCAGAAACGGGCGAAAAATAAATCCAATACATTTTTTAAATCAAAATGTAAAAACATTATGCGTAAACAAAAAAAGTAAAAACATTATGCGTAAACAAAAAAGTAAAAACATATTTTTAAAATATTAGTATTGGCGTTGACACATAAATTTAAAGACGAGCAATGAAGCCGAATTAAACAAAACATTAATTTGAATTTTATTTCGATATCAAATCCATTTCAGTTTCTTCCGAATAGCTCAATTGGCAACGGCCTTTATATGCACATTTGAACAAAGGCAGATTACTCATCTGACGAAGGGAAATGTCCCCGAAATATCATATTATACGGAGATTACATCAGACTATACTCACACAATTAAGATTATAATATAATGTAAACATAATTTATATATATATATATATATATATATATATATATATATATATATATATATATATGTATCTCTCTCTCTCTATATATATATATATATATAGTATTAATAAAAAAGATGAAATTACATAACTCATTCCACCGTTATATATCCTACTTTTCTTCAGTTGGTGTCTATTCATTACACCTCTGCATTGTATTGCCTTGTAAAAAGTACCTTTATATACACACTAAACAATGCTTAAATCAAACTACATTAACGTCTTAAATTATTTTTTATATTTATTGCCCGTCCATAATTTAATGGTGCCAGGTAAAACAGTCAGTTAAAATTTGTGAATAAGTTGTGAATTTGATAAGAAATTATCATTTGGTTGTCTGTTCAAAATCGCAGAACATTATGTACAAAAAAGGCTCGGCCGTAATCTTTGTTTATTTTTATCGATAGACGAGGTCTGTCTAGAAAGTTATTCCGGACGGACGACTGGAAATTAGTTGGCCGATTCAATTCTTCACGTCTTCAGGTCATACAACGCTAACACGGAAATGTTATCAGTTACAGGAAAATAAACAAGGAATACAAATGGTAAACAACGAAGGAAGTCGCGAAGATTATTAAACAAATAAAAGTATATATAAATAAATATAAATATAAGAAGGAAGCGACCACGGTGAACTGGGGGGGGGGAAGTAAGTTAAAACAAAAGAAAGAAAAAAGGAGGGAAAGAAAAGTGAAGAATAACACGAAAGAGAGAAGAAAACGAAACAAACAAGATGCTCTTCCAATATGGGATCTGTTTGCATCCAATATGTGATCTACCCATGAACCCCTAACCCTAATTAACTAACTCTAACTTTTATAATTGTGACAGATTAAAAAAATAGAGAGCGGAAGGGAGAAATTAAGACGGAATTCATAGAGGGAGAGACGTGTTCTATAGCTCATGTTTTTAAGCGTTCGCGGTCCCTAGAAGGGGGTTTGTAGCATAGCAGTCGAATCTTTGCCGCGTAAACAGATGACCCGATCGCATAGTCCGTGGATCTCAATAAATCATGTCGCTTCTATGTCGTCGTAGTCATAATAATAATAGTAGTAATAGTAGTAGTAGTAGTAGTAGTAGTAGTAGTAGTGACTGTAGAGGTTAGAGTTAGGGTTGTCTCTCTTCTTTGTAGCAGGATCTAGTGTTACTAATCCTTCTGAGTCTCACACGATCTCCTTCTATCCTCCATCACACCTGTTATGTCTACATACGTTCATTTAGAGACTTCTGCTAGTTGCTTGATGTATGCTCTACCCACTGAGCCACACCCCTGTTTTGGTATTCACAAAAAAACATCGCTGATGATTTGATCTTTAACCCTCCAGCATAGGCCAGCAAATCAGGTTCTTCTCGCTCTCTGATCAAAGATGAAATCTGAGGAAGGTGTCCGTATACTAGCTCTCTCGTGGGGTACTGTCTCTAAGAGATTTTAAAAACAGCACTTAGCTTTCTGGTGTACATACCTTCAATTTGCTCCAGGTGCTTCTTTCACCAAAAGATTGGAGAGGAGAGGTTAGGGTTATTTGGTCAGGATTACGGTTAATGTGTAGATCATATATTGAAATGTAAACAACTCGGTTGATCACATATTGAATTGGAAACCATTCAGTCTATCACATATTGAGATAGCACCGAAAGATCACCAATAATAAGAAATAGAGAGATATTTAGATTAGATTACATTTCAAAAGAATAAAAAGTGTTCAATGAATACATGTTGCTTGTTATGACATATGGTAGCAAAACATGTACACTTAATAATGCAGTGAAAGAAAAGCCAAGACTAGCACAATACAAAATGGAATGTATTATACTCGGCATCAGTTTACATGATAGAAAAAGGAAACACATGGATCAGACAGTAAACTGGGGTTCATGACATCACCACTACCATACGAATGGCAAGACATAGATGGATAGGTTACCTTTCGAAGATGTACAGACAACAGGTGGATATATAAAGCGACAGAATGGACCCAGAAGCAATAGAAAATACCTAGAGGAAGGCCAAAAACCCGGTGGAGAGACGACCTCGATAGTCAACTAGGTCCTACTTGGCCACGCCTAGATAGGGATAAAATAAGGTGGGAATAAACCAGGGAGGGACTCCCCCCACCAGGAGTAAAATAAAACAAAAACAAATAAACAAAAGCCGCTTCTGCTGATGATGATGACCGTGGAATATGACATTCACTAAATGCAGTATTCTCCATTATTTCACAATGTATTTATTACGTTTAAAATATTGTGTTGTACTCCCTATTCATCTAAATGAAATATACTTATCCAATTCTCTGTGCCCACGTGTTAAAGAATATACAGGGTGATTCATAAGTCACTTAGCTATTTATTTTTAAAATTCTAAAGTTAAAAAATACGGTAACACAAAACAGAAAGTGTATTCAACAAATTCATCTATGGGAGTTTAAAATTACAGCAAATTTTAAAAATTTCCACCTTCGTTCTGCTTGCATAGCTCCATTCTTTTTTGCAAGGAATTTACGACTCTGTGTAGCATATTTGATTGATTATGAAATAAATATATATAGAAACAAATATATAAACGAACAAATGTAAAATAACAAATTGCAGTAATTAGAGAGTAAGATAACAATCATCAAAAGTTCATAGTATGTTTGTGCTTCATATGCTAATCATTTTAAATAGCTAAGTGACTTATGAATCACTCTGTACATCGTTATGAATGTCTATCTCCCAAATTCTAAGATACGAGGCTTTTTCAATATGTTATCTACTGAGTTCTTTATATTCCATGATATGATCTAAATATAAACCACAACCCTACCCCTAACCCTTAACTAAATAAGCTTTACAACTCGGTATATCACATATTGGATTAGAAACGATTCAATGGATTACATATTGGCAGAGCACAGAAATATAGAATGGAGAGAAGGAAGAAGAAAAAGAGAGAAATGGAGAGAGAAACTGATTAATAAACAAATCAATAAATATAAATGTAAGAAGGAAGAAATGGTGAGAGGGGAAGGAAAAACAAAATAAGGAAAGAAATATAGTAAAAAAGAAAAGAGAAGTAAAGATGGGTTTGTTTTGTTTGTTCTATGGCATATCAACCATCTATGGATTATTTAATGCTGCATAAAGTATTCAAATATAATTCTACAGGTAGAATCATTATTTATATTTCTAGAATACATTGCTCTCAAACCAAATTGCTCTTAACGAAAACGTTATATGTAGAAGGAAATTGTACAGTGAAAGTGGGAAAATTACACTTTAATAACATTACTCTTTGAAAACATTACTCTTTGAAAACATTACACCTTTGTTCTCAACATCGTTGACATTCAGCTACTGCTTTCTACTATCTATTTAGAAAAGATAAAAAGGAGAAATAAGATTTTTATTAAAAAAAATCAGCTTGAATAATACAGGATGAACTTATAGATACTATAGAATGACGTGATTAACCGATTGATCGGATCAGATCTCTTCCATCACCCGTAAGGGCCGAAGTGATCGTATGGCTCAGTCACCGGGATCCTGTCCTACGAAATCAAGGCGGTCGCCAACCACGGTCTATATGTCGGCCTGTTTTGGGTGAATGGGTACCGTTCTCCGTAGGGTTGCAGTCTGCGAATTCGTGGCCCGGTCGACAGGGTGAAGAAGTGAAGAATAAGTTGCTTCTAAAATGTTCTTGCCAACTCAAGGAGGTTAAAGGAGTCCAGCGGCGAGCGTGTCAACCCACGGTTGTTGGCTGTCCGTGTAGTCATTCAGTGGATGCCAATTCAGTGGGCGTGTAGCCTCCGATAAACATTTGTTACACACTCTTGTGCTAGGTCAAGTAGTTTTAAAATAAAAATATGTTAGAATCTGTGTGCTTGCCTCACTTAATACTGAACACACGGTTCATCTTCCCAACCAGTCAAAATAACCCACTGTTAAATATTGGGCGACTAGACCCACTAGTATATAAATTGGTTAGTCGAAATCCAGATCAAATGAAAGGTCGGTCTAGGTCAACTTGCTGAACTCGAGGTTAGATTTACTACAATGTGGGAATTGACAGAAACAGATGTGAAGTTACAAAGAGATAGCACTACACGTATGAACATGTTAATGTTTACATGTCTAGATCAGATATGATGAAACTGTGACTAAGACGTGACGGTGGCTCAGTGGTTAATGACACAGACTAACGACCCGAGTGTGCCAAGTTCGTTCCACAGTAGCCTTTTCACTTAGGATGTTGGCAACCTTCCCATGGTTTCTCCCGTAAGTATTCGATGTTTTTCTTGACGTACACTTATACAGAACAACCTGCGTTTCCGTAACTTTGCGTCGTCAATATTCGGGCAGGTCTCGGAAGCGCCCGAGAGTTGACGAGGCGAAGACTGCCAGACGATACATTGAAGACTGTCAGCCGATAAATTCAAGTAAAAGTCTATATATTTAACAATCTACCCCCTGTAGTACTGGTCAGTGATTTGTAACGAAGATCAAGCAGAATAAACCTCTTCTGTTTTCTGATTAAAGAAGTAAACGATTGCGTATGGTCAACTCGATGGCCCCTCCCTCCCCTGTAATAGAAATCTGACTCAAGTTCACTTTAATATAATTTCAATAACGCTAAAACAAATCCTTTTAGAAATATAGTTCGTTCGCTTTAAAGAATTGGTGGGTCAGAATTATTAAAATTGAAAATAGAAACCTTTATCAATGCAAGTTTTTACTTTAGTCTTATTAATTTTTAAATAAAATTCCATCATAAGAATTGACCAGTATGGTGTCAATAAAGTTTGTTTAATTTTTGAAAAATGACACAATATTGGTCAAATCTAATGTTAAATTTCATTCAGAATCAAATTAAAGTAAAACATAAATTAATAGATCTTGCACTGATAAAAGCTCATATTTTAAATTTTAATAATATATTTTTTTAAATTTCAATATTTCCTTTATCTTTCTTTCTCGAAAATAAGTCAGTGTCTTAAATTCACAGACTGTTCATTTATTTGAATTTCACTTTTCTTCTTTGTGAAATACTTTTTATCTTTGCTTTATCAGCAGAAATAAACATGTTGAAAAGAACATGTTGAAAAGAAAATGTTGAAAAGAAGATGTGTAAAAGAAGATGGAGAAAAAAGATGTAGAAAAAAGATGTAGAAAAAAGATGGAGAAAAAAGATGTAGAAAAAAGATGGAGAAAAAAGATGGAGTATAAAGATAGAGAAAAAAGATAGAGAAAAAAGATGGAGAAAAAAGATGTTGAAAAGAACATGTTGAAAAGAACATGTTGAAAAGATGATGGAGAAAAAAGATGGAGAAAAAAGATGGAGAAAAGAACGTGTTCAAGAATAGATGTTGAAAAGAACATGTAGAAAAGACTAATACGGTTATGCACTATCACCAGTGTAGCTTCTTCTACTCGATAGGGTATTTATACTTCAGCAGAAGAAATGAAAACTGAGCAACATCGTCAACATTCCCCGGTCGGGCCGTCTCAGGCAGTTAACAATAAACTAACTCCACCCAAAAGAGGAAAGATTAAGGATTAATGCGTCAGACTGACAGATAAAAGGCCACCGAAATTGCTAATTGTCGAGAACGGATCTCCGACGGGTATATACAGACAAATCCATTGTATATCTAAATAGGAATGATTCCAGAACAGTATCAAAACAATAAATATGAACAATACGTGACGTCACAATATACGAACATGATAATTCAAATAATTATTGTTAAATAAAACGCTTATTCTCGTAGTGATTTCTTATTCATGTTTAAGCAAAACTATTTTTTTAAATTAATAAAAAAAGAAAAAAATCAGATTTTGATGGTGCATAAACTTTCTTAAGCCTACACAAAAAAGCTTTACTTAAATAATTTAAGTTTTTAGGGTTTTTTTAATAAAAAAATCAATTTCATTTTTATATTGAATAGTTTTGTAATTTAAAGATTAGGTACTCTTTGCGTCGGCAACATTCGGGTAGGGCTAGGAAGCGACCGAGAGTTGACGAAACTATTAACCAATCAGGTTTCAGCAGGCAGACAATCTGTTTGCAAGCAAGTATACAGTAACTTTTGGAAATAAATAGTTTCTACGATCTGCAGCGCGTTAAACACAACAACAACAACAAAATGAATTTCTACGATCTGTGTCAACGCGTTAAATCTCCTGAAAAACTAATTGAATTCTGTCAGCGACGGTCACTTCTCGCGAAAGACTAACCCTAAACCCAGAAAATGTTAAAAAGAAAAAAATATGAAATGCAAACAAACAAAAAAGTTAGTTAGCAACAGTGGTTTCGTTTTTTGTATATAACAAACAACGAAAACACTGTTTTTAATCATATTTTGAAACTTTTCGGTGCACAAAAAAAAACATTTTATTTTAAAAAACATTTGATTAACAATGTTCCCTTGACAAATAAAATAAATAAACATCTAATTAATAACAATTGTGGTTTGTTCGTTTTTTATTTTCATACATGTATTTTACTTTGATTTTTTTCGTCTGAATTTCTCGTCTGCCAGTCTTCAATTTAGCATTTGGCAGTTTTCGTCTCGTCAACTCTCGGGCGCTTTCGAGACTTACCCGAACGTTGACGACGCAAAGTCACGGAAACGCGGCGCGTTCTCTATAAGAATACCAAAGATTATTAATAATTCCAATGAGAACCAATATTTGAAGAGATCGAATGCAAAACGCGGTAAATCCAATCTCTTCACACTTAGAAATAAGACTTATCAGAGGCAAATATTCTTAATTAACGATTTGCACGCACAAACTAATTTTAATTCAACACCAGAATATTCGGCAAATATCACATTACTTCAATAAAATGATGTTTTTGGGTGTGGGGTTATGAAATGCAATACTTTTATGAGCAGTAATTTTAGAATTTTGAAAATGGCGTTTATCGCGTTAATCATTCGAACTCTTCATTTGTGAAATCAGAATTAACAATTATTTAGTCATGATTAACCTGTGACAATGAATGCTATGAGACGAATGAAAATAATATCTTCAGTTGAATTTAATTTCTGGTTTTAATCTTAAAAATCCTATAGAAAAATTAAACGTAAATATTGGGTTGCCCCAAAAGTTCGGTTGTTTTTCTTTTGCTTCTCTTTGTTAATGAGAACCCAAACATCAAGTTTAGAAACATAACCGAGTTTATGCAATTTATTTTCCACGCTCGGGTCTTCATACAGTTTGTGAGCCATGCTAAAGCAAATTTTTCGTCGACATCTGCCGGCTGTTTATATAAATAGTCAGAAGCTGACGAAGCGCTTAGCCAATCCGATTGCGAGAGAGAATGCAACACTTTTTTTATTTATGAATCGAGTAATCTATAAAATTCGACTGCAATTTAAAAAAAAATCTTGAAAATGTATGCGATTTGAATGGTTGTAAAACGGCAATCTTATTCAACTACGACTTCTACTTGGTCACTGTCAATCATCTTTGGCCGGCCAGAGCGAAAAGCATCTCTCACTGAAAAATTTCCTTTTCAGAATCGTTCAAACCATTTCTGACACATCTGTCCTGTAACAGAATTCTACCCATACACACTTTATGCATATTTCTGTAGTTTTTTACATTTTCTGTAGTAAATAAAAAGAATCAAGTGTTTGTAGTGCTCTGCTTGATCTTCCATTTCAAGGCCTGGAATACCAGCAAAACTAATAATTCCTCTTCCCTGAGGCTTACTACACACTGACGTCAACAAACTCGCTACATCAAATATAAGATTTGAAGAATAAGAATTTAAAACAATCTTTAGTCGGTCAAAAATATGACATTCAGAAAACGAACGAAATTTTATATATGAAACATTTAGTATCACATTCTTTAAAAAAACAAAAAAACTAACGATAGCAAGAACCAAAAACCATTTGTTTTATTCATGGGATTTTAAATCTCACCATTTCTTAAGACATAATAGAGATTTTATCACAAGTTTCTTTATAATATACATGCTTTAATTGAAGAATCTCTCCCAAAATGGAGATGTTTTTACAAGAAATTAATTAAGACTTTTGCAATGTCGACGTGCAGAGCTAAACGGTATAAAGAGGCGACCTGACAACTACGGATTTAGGTCGGAATTGCTATCTGAGCTGAAATGATGCGGAACCAGATATTTCCAGTGAAGTCAGTGCATCACTGAAGTCCACCGCGTATGCATCTAGAATATGTATTTTGCGAGTAAATTCAACCGTTTCTTTATACATTTCTTTTTATATTTATTGAAACAATATGACGTTGAAATGCAATTCGTTACGTTAAGATTGCGAGTTCTATGATGAATTTTGAAGAGTTCTGAATCTAATCATTTCCAGAATTTTATCGTTGAGTAAAAGTCAGTCATAAGTGAAAGTGTTCTGGAGGTTGAAGGTCAGTTCCTTTCTACAAACAATAAGAACTAAATATAGCATAAACTAATAATCATTTCTACCCGGTCATGGCTGGCGGGACGAGAAAAATAAACCACCCATCGATTAAATAAAAGGTTCCGTTTGAAATTCCGTATAGGTCCACCGTTCATCACAAATATTCCCAAATTCGAAATAATGCACCTGGAGAAGGTCGCGGGTTACACCAACCGAATCGCTGTCCATATAACAACCAAGATGAGAATAGTAGTCCAAATAATGCAAATAGATCCACTATTCGTTTATACATGGATTATTGGCACCACATCCAGGTCGGTGTTGCTTCTGAGCTGACTTGATGCTGGACCCGAAATTGGCAGTTAAGACCGTGCATCACTGAAGACAACCCTCTAAAAATGTATTTTACGATTAGGGAAGACAAAACAATGTCGATGTGTGAAACAACAATGAAAGTAAAAAGTAACCTGGGTAACGCTGTGTAGATACAGACAGTATACACTATTAGAAACATTCGGAAAAATAATAGTTATTTTACTTATTGACCGATTGAATCGACTGACCAAACGAAACCAACGGAACTTTACCCTTGATATTGTATTTCCGTATCAAATAACCGCTAAAAGTATTTATTACCCTTTACTAGAAAAGAAGAGTACTCGACTCAAAATCAGCAGCAAACGGTTTTCGGTCAAATTTAGTTCCTGATATTAAACTTCATCCATAATATAATTTCCGGTGATAGTTTTAATTTCACAAATTAATTAATTAATTAATTAAATTGTTAGGTGAAAGTACAGAATAGTGAACACAAACGGCTTTCTAAATAATAAGGTTATTATTTCAGCACAGTCCTTTAAGTGCAGAAGATTATTTAGAAAACCATTCTTAACATGGTGGGACTTTGTTAACGATTCTGAACTTTCACCTAATAATTTAATAAATAAATAAATAAAAATTAGACACAACACTTTGCAAACCAGAAGAGTAAGCGACCCAAAGCAAGAAGTATTTAATAGACAGAACTTTATAGAGGCAAGAAATGATTGGAAAGTAGTGATAGATGAAGCAAAGAGAATGTATACAGAGATAACCAACAAACGAATTGAGTCACAGAAACTAGGTACTCGTGATTTCTGGAAGATCTAAAATAGTGTGATGAATAATGGACAACCGACAATTCCCCCACTATCAAATCACAACGATGTTGTTTGCATGGCAACTGATAAGGCTGAACTACTGGCCAAGCGTTTCGCCTTAAACTCCACTTTGGACTCGGAACACCATCCCCTCCCTAAATCCTCATTGCGGACTGAAGTCACACTTGAGCACCTGGCCATCACCCCATCTCAGGTCAAAGTCATCATAAAAAAGCCTATGGGCCTGATCTTGAACTAGTAATAGTAATAAAGAAATGCTCTGCTGAGCTGGCCCCTATTCACTCTTAACTATACAACAAATGCCTTGCTGAATCTTGTTTCCCTGATAGTTGGAAAAGTGCCTATGTAGTACCAGTATTCAAGAATTCTGGAGATAGAACTGATCCTTTAAACTATCGCCCAATCAGTCTACTCCCGATCTTTGAATCATTAATCAATCTAGCTATACTCCGGCACCTAGTTAATGCTAAACTTCTTTGTGATTATTAATACAGATTTAGACAAGCGCGATCTACAGCAGATATCCTAACGGTAATCTCTTAACGCATATATCATACACTGGACAAGGCAAGTGAAGCTTGGGCGGTAGCGCTTGATATACCCCACGGCCTTTGACAAGGTATGGCATGAAGGGCTTCTCTTAGAACTGCACTCATATGGTATTACTTGACAAACATTTAATATAATTAAATTCTTCCTAAAACAAGAAAGATCCAGGTTGTCCTCGATGGCCGTTCATCTAAGCCACATGACATAAATGCTGGTGTACCGCAGGGATCAATCGTTAGACCGCTTCTGTTCCTGATTTTCATAACTGACCTCTCTGATGTCATTCAGACTGAGATAGGAATATTTGCTAACTACACCACACTCTACTCTCGTCATGTGGGCAAAACCGACGCGCATATATCTGAGGCAATGGCTGAATCCTTAGAAAATGATCTCAAGTCTGTAGTGGATTGAGGTAAAAAGGGATGGTAACTTTTAATGCCGCAAAAAAAAGCTCCATTCCTTCAATAATACAAGACACCTCTTACACCACCGATTGTCATTGCCAATAACACCTTACCTGAGAGTTTATCATTCAAACCTCTTGGCCTTACTTTCACAATTAAAATGAATTGGAATAAATACATTCAAGACATTGCCAGGGCTGCTGCAAAGAAGGTTGGCTACCTCTACCGTGCTAGTAAACTTCTCACATCTGACATTATCCTATATCTCTACAAAGTCACCAGTCTCCCATGCATGGAGTATTGTTGTCACATCTGAGCTGGTGCATCATCCACTTGTTTCTCCCTTAGACAAGGTAAAAAAAAAAAGTTGCAAACTTGATAGGTCCCTTACTATCCACCAAGCTCTAGCCCCTGTCCCATTGCCGCAATGTTGCTTCCTTGTGCCTGTTTTACAAGTACTTCAATGGATTGTGCTCTGATGAACTTGCTAATGTGGTGGCCCCACGACGCAAATTCACTAGACCAACCCGACAATGTGTCAAATCCCATCCATTCACTGTTAAGGTCCACATATGCCAAAGAGTTGTCTACTCTAAAAGCTTCTTTCCTCGTGCTGCTGTACTCTGGAACCCCCTCGCTGCTCCCTGTTTTCCCGACGGTACTGACATGCAGAAATTTAAAACTAATGTAAACAGTCATCTCGCTGCACAACTCTCAATTTAGGTTGACCCGCCCCCAAACTCCCACCTTTTTCTCAGTAGCCTCTTACGTCTACAGTTGCGGCCTGCCTTGTTTGGGGTGAACTATGTTAAAAAAAATATCAGGAACTAAATCTGACCTAACACTGTTTGCGGCTGACTTTGAGTCGTGTACTCTTTTGCTTTGCCAACTAGAGAATAAGCTGAATATAAAAGCTAATTTCCTAAAGTAAACATTTGGAAACATAATAGGTATTGTGCGTCCATATTAATTGATCGATTGAACAGATAGACGAAACGAAACCAACGGAACATTTACCCTTTCATATTGTGTTTCCGTATCAAATAACCCCTAAAATATTTATTGCCCTTAAATACAAAAACAAATTACAAAGTAAACAGACTAGAGAATAAACTAAACATAAAAGATAATTTCTTCAAATAAATAAATATGAATTTACATTTGACAATATGTTTTTTTTTAGATAAGATACTATTTTGTTTGCGACAGTTGTACGCGACCGATGCCAAATCTCAGATGTCGTCAGCAACTAGACAGTTCAACGGATTAGAGGACGACTCGTTTTCAAAATCTACAGTTCTGTGGTACGACATGCTGCTTTATACGACCCTTGATGCTGACTGTCGACGAAGGAAACAGAAATGGTAGAGACGAAGATATTGCGTTGAAATTCCGGTTAGACAAACTATTACTTTGCTCGAAATGTTAATTGTCGCTACTGCTACAACGTTACGAAAATCTGAGACCAAATGAAGAAATTTCGGGTACTGCTACAGTTTGTAACCTTTGCTAAAACCGACCTTTCGTACGCATCTTCCGGCTGTTTACGTAAAAAGCCGGAAGTTGCCGAAGCGCTTAGCCAATCAGATTGCGGTGCAGCAGGCGACACTTTTCACTTATGAAAGTAGTAAATCATAAAATTCATCTGCAATTTTGAAAAATGTAAAAAAATTTTTTTTTCTCGGAAACCCTAACTCTAACATTAACCCTAACCCTAAAAAATGTTTAAAACTTTGTTCACCCAAACCCGAAACTAACCCTAACCCAGTCGGTCTTGTTCAAAAGCTGTACCAGTAAAAAAAATTATCGAAAACAAAAAAAGAATTAAAAACAGCTTGACTTTCTTGTGAAAAAAAATTATAACAAGTTATTTCATTATATTTTCTTGGTCGAAAGAAACATTTTTTCATCGAATTTTACATATGGTGTTTTTTCTTGCTTTAAATGTAGTTTCGTTATTTCTTTCGTGTTTGATAGCGTTACCTAGTTTTATTTTTTACGCTGAGCCGTTTTCATTCGGCATCTTCTGGCTGTTTACGCGAACAGCCAGAAAGTTCCGAAGAAAAGTCGGTTTTAGCATGGGCAACAAACTTTATTAGTATCAAATGCCGTCGTCGCTGGTACAGACATATACTGCGCGCAAAGGACAATACCGTCGAAGAAACAGGATTAACGATGGAGGTCCTGGGGAAAAGGGAGAGGACGGCCGAAACAAAGGTGCTTGGATTCCTTATACAAAGATCTCAAGACAGCCAAGCCTCATCTTACCGAAGCCTTTGTATGGGGAAATCAAGTTCGGACACCGCTGGATAAACGTAAAAGTTAGTTATTTAACTGTTTCCCACGGTTATAATAATCTGGTTGGCTGTTTTGCTTTCGTCGGCTTCTTCAGTGCGTTTTATCGTAGTCTCTAAGATGCTACATGGTGGTTTTTTCGTCGGTGTAGCAAGATGGACATTTTCACTCAAAATTAAGGTTAGGAATTTAACAAATGTGTTTAGGGATGGTGAGTCACGAACAAGAATTTGAGAGTGAGACGTGGCGAAAAGAGAAGAGTGTGCTTCTCTTTTGGCGTTACACAACGCTATCGAACATATGCACTTCGTAAGTCCTACTCATTTTCTCACGTGAGACAGGTGTTGAGAAGATTAATACTGCGATATATTGTACAGTTTGAAGACAAAAGAAATTTTAGAAATAATTTTAAAAAATAAAATGAAAAGATTAAAGCCTACAACTGTCTTGTTGTTATTAACAACTATTTCAACTGCTACTAATTCAGAAAGAGAGAGCCAGACGATGTTCCCAAGAAGAAGAAACAAACATTGTTCAGAAATTATGACCACGACAGTAACGAAGAAAAAAAAGAAGAAAAAGATAGAGAGCGACGTCCTCTACACACAGTTGCAACTACTGCTGAAACCCTGTAGCACAACACAACAGCTGCATACTCGCACCGACACCATTTATTGCTGTCCGGAGACGACCAAGATTTTCAACTGCGCAATGCGAGAAATAAATGTTGTTAATGTTTTAAAAGTGTTCTTATATAAACTCTACCAAAAAGCTGTGACGTCAATCCACGTTGATAAAACTTAAGGAAACCAAATTAAAAGAGCCACACCAAATTAAAACAATTTATATTCTCTTAAATATTTCTTAAACAACACGTGTTTCCACTTGTTTACCGAAGTCTACCGAATACGAGACAAAGAAGGTCAATGAGTACAACAGCTGCCAGTGTCCTATATCTATACGAAGCCACCATTGGCCCATTCATGAAATAGTGTTGCCACATCTGGGCTGGTGCACCAACCATTAGTATCTCTCTCTCTCTTAGACATGATCCAAAAAAGAGTCTATTATCTAATAGGTCCCACACTTTATACCAAGCTCTAGCCCTTGTCGCATCGCCGCAATGTTTCATGGCTGTGCTTTAGACCTCTTCAAAATTGACCTTTTTCTTCAAACATATGGAAACTGATATTATTCCCATTCTCCAAGGTCTAAATTAGCTAAATATACCAGTTATTGTGATCTTGGAAAACGTCAACAATAAAATTACATGGCTCTTGAGGCAGGCATAGCCAAGGTCCAAGATCACAATAACTGGTATATTTAGCTGATTTAGACCTTCTAGAATGGAAATAATAGCAGTTTCTATATGTTTGAAGAAAAAGGTCAATTTTGAAGAGGTCTACTGTGCTTGTTTTACAAGTACTTAAACGGAATGTGTTCCGAAGAACTTGCTGCACGTGTGCATCTATCAACATAAATACATCGATTAATAACAAAATGACACCCTTACACTATAGAGGTCTTATTATGCCGGAAAGCTTTCTAATCTATAAATTATTTTCTTCGAACAGCTTGATTTATGAATTTCTCCCCTTACTCACAGTTCTCCCCGGCTGTACTAAGATGCATACATTTTAATGTAATGTGAACAATCATCTCACTGCTCACCTTTCCACTGAGGATGCCCTTATTAATATGGCCTCGAATTTACAGTAGCCCATTACGCCTCAATGGCAGTGTGTATTGTTTGGGCTACATTGAAATGAAAAAAAATCTGAAACATTATGAACGCAGCAACAAATAAAACGAAGATTCACAGTTTGGAACCAAAGCAGATGGATCAAATTCTTTGAAAAAAAGGAAGGGTAAAATAAAATGAAATGAAATAAATATATACGTGAAGCACCAACTTTTTTATGCACCCTGATTCTGGACCATTGCTGGATTTACTGTTTTCCTGTATCATTAGATTTCATCTTAATACTAATTCAGCGAACTCCTCCAACCCTTTTACTACTTTCATTATTTTCATGGAAACTGCTTAATTGAGCTCTAGACTTTGCCCCTCCTCCTGTAAAACATTCAAAACAAGAACTCGTAATACTACCACAAGTGAAAATATTTTACTTATACTATCAGACGAAATTTCCATGGACAAAGGTTCTTTGCAAAGGCTTCAGGTTTGTGGAAAACGTTGCCGTGGGACTGCTTCCCCCCTGCTGATTACAACTTAGTCGTCTTCAAATCCACTGTCCATATCATAGACTGAACAGCCCCCAAAGTAATTAAACGCAGTTTCATACAATTGATCAATGCCAGTGTTCCCAGCGTGCTTCTCATCTATCGGCTGGCATTCATTCATGTCTCATTAATCCTTGAGTGGCCCGTCGCCTCGATAGAAAAACATGATATCCTAATTGAATTGTTTTCAAAATTGATAATGAATAGGTATTATCAGTTTATTTATTTATTTGGCCATCACGACAGATAGATTCAATTTATACAGGCACAATTCACATTAATTCAAATATAAAAAAAACTACTAGCATGTTTCTGAAACGTCAGGATTTGCTAGAAACGTTTTTTTTTATGGGAATCAACCAGTGTTTATATTTAATACCAAGCCGTTTGCAAAACCGAGCAGCGCATTCATACCTGATTTGGGAGGGTCTTACTAACTACCACACTTAACATTTTATTTGGTTTGATTTTTTTTCTATAATTACTGGTTGTTGTCTAGTAACCCCCATCGATTAACTTGTTTATATATATTCTTTTTTAAATTAAAAAAAGTCTAAAACACGGGGATAATGTTTAGTAGGTTTGTCCTTTGAGTAAATGTTTGGTGATTGGAATTAGTTTCGAGAATACACCAAGGAGGACGACAGACGACGCCAATCCTTCCACTCACAATTTTGGCCTTGTGCCACATCTTAATATTTTTTATAAATAAATTTACTTTTTAATGTAAATTTTGAGATAAATAAAACCACGCGTTTTGGTTAGGAGCAAAGTGTATTATTTGTTCTGAATCTACACTTCACCTTTTCTGCCACTGAATGAACACTCCTTCTAGACTGAGGCAATGTTTATTTATGTTCCAATCCAGAGTGCTTCTTTTGGAGAGCTGGATTTTGCTCACATAAAAAACGACTATGCCCTTGTGGGGAGGCAAGTAAATAGGACCACCACGACTGTCACTTGAATTTAGTTGTGAAGTCATGGCCATAGTAACATTTAAAGCAAAATAGGATATAATCGGCAAAAAAGAAGACCATCACGAGTCGGTGCAATGTTATCGAACGTATTGGCATAGCCTGGACGCGCACGAGTGTCGTTGCTGACATCGCAAAGCGGCGGTGCTTTGTTAAGAATCACCGTGTCTAGGGCACAGCATATAGAAGGCGGAGCCTATCCCTCTCCTTCCGCTGCCTTAAACCTTCCCTGAGTTTTAGTCAGGTACCCATTTACAGAGGGAGTTTTCAGACGAAAATTCGCATGCCGTGAGTGGGATCGAACCCGGGTCGTCCAGCCCAAAGATAAGTGCTATAACCACTCGTCCACTAACGTATTGATGACATGCTAAACAGCTATCTATTCCCAGCGGGATTATCAAATGAGCTCTCCTGATTTTGTCCGGATGAAAAGAGGTGCCATAAATTACAGTGTTCCACCTTTTTTTTTAACAAAAGAGTCATCACTTATAAAGGCCGAAAAGCCCCCGCGGATAAATTTGTCAGGTTGACGGTAAGACAATACCGTGATTCTTGGTACGATGGGTGAAACTGGTCAGAATTAGATAATTGAAGAGGAATACTCAAAACAATCTGTTTACATTAGACTTGAAAGCAACTATATTGTAGTCACTTGTGAATCAACCGCGCGATATTGTGTGCCACCTACGAGTAGTTCTAGGAAAGAAATTGTTTATGGAAGCTTCGTTTGGTTTTATGTACACAGAGGGAGATAGGGAAATGATTGCCAGTAGTTTTAGCTAGACGAGGTTTTGTTTGTGAATTCTTTACATGGGAGACATAAATTGGAGCTCAGTCGAGCACCTACAATGAAAAAAACGATAGAGCAGAGAAAGACTAGCAACATTTCTTTTATGAGAAAGCTACTGTAGGGAAGAGAAGAGGACACACTCCACTAGATTTCAAAGTCGGTTTTGTACTCTGTCAAGGAGGAAATAAATTTTCTTTGTCATATCAGACAGACGGAAATGGCGTTCTGTATCAGTTGGTGCAACAACCGAAGCATCAATTGAAGATGGTTTAGCAAAAGTATTTTACTTGTGCCTACAAAGATTTAATCGCTTGTTTTTCTTCGCTAGTTTTAAATTCGAACTCAAAGAAAAAGAAAAAAAAACAAAAAAGACACGAGACTAAATAAATGCTAATAATGATTCTTGGCAAAGATGATTTAATTAAAAGACGAAAAGCAATTAAAACAAAATGGTTTAAAAAAAAAAACAAGATTAAAGGCAAGCGCGCAGTCCAAATGGCAAACTTCTTCAATGGTGTCGCTGTGTAAATACGTTTAAAGAGAAGCGAAACACTAACGGATAATTGATGTTTGTCCATCCTTACGAGCTGGACCATTACGCGAAGACGAAGTGTAGCAATTAGATTTTGATGCGAGACCAATTATTACGAGAGTTGGCTAAATTGTTGCAGGTGCGGACCGAGGACGCAGTAAACTAATTTAAAACTGTGAGATCTTCGTTAGAATTTGTGGCATTAGGAATTTACATTTTAATTATTTACAATTGGGCAGGTGTTCAATTACGTATGACAAACATCTGAGAGAAGCTTGTTTTACTTATATAGAGTTTAATGGTATGAAAAGAAAAGAAAGAACGAAAAAAATGAGCGACGAAAAAAATATTTCCAGGATAGTTAACACTCGACGAGTCGTAAACAAATAAATAAAAACACATAATTTTTATATAAACGCATTAAAATGAAATTCTATACCTTAGTAGCCAAGTTTTTCGTCTATAAAACTAGATTTCTCGATACAGGACTTTTAATGGCGGCCACAACATGTCTACACCTTTTAGTAGTTATTAAATGTTAAGTGTAGGAAAGATAGATTTTATATACAAAACTGATGTAGAAGAGGTTTTCAACGTTACCACTTGGCTAGTTAGGTAGATAATTTCATTCTAATGCGTTTTTGGTTTTCGAGTTATCGAGTATTAACTAATCTGTGCTTGTACTAAAATTTGAAATTATAATAAAAGAGAGATTGAAAGAAAAAAAATGAACAAAATGAAAGGAAAAAACAAAATGAAAAGAAAGAAAAAATAAAAGAATAAAATAAAATAGAATAAAAGAAATGACAAGAAAAAAGAAATGAAAATAAATAAAAAATGAAAGAAATGAAAATAAAAATAAAAGAAACGAAATGAAAATAACAAAGAAACAGAAACCAGAAATAAATGAAAAGAAAGTAAAATGAGAGAAATTATAAGAATAAATGAAAGTAATGACAAGAAAAAGATGATAGAAATCAAAATAAAATATAAAAAGAAACAAAATAAAAAAATAAAAAAGAATAGAATTTTGAAAGAAAAATGAAAGAAATAAAAATGTTAAAAAATTAAAGGGAAAAAAAGAAAAAAGAAAGGAATAGAAAAAATAGAAAAATGAAAGATGAAAAGCAAGACAATATAAAAAAATGAAAAGAAAGGAAACAACAAGAAAGGATTTACCCCTGAACGTCCAGAAGATTGTCACTCAGAAGTGATTATTTCTTCGCACTTATATCCTTGCGGCAAGCTACTCCCGGACAGACCTTTCAGTCTCAGCAAGAAATTGTCGAATTTTGTCAGAAAAGAAAACTTATTGGCCAAAAGGTAAGTTGCAGAACATGCGCGTATACATGCAAGTTAAAAAGACGAATTTCCATAACAAACAAGTGTACTGGGCGATGCACATAAACAACAACCTAACACTTTATCCTTATAAAAAAAGAAACCTACCCATTCAACCTTACCCTACAAAAAGTAACAACCATACCCTAACCTAATCCTAACATAGTTACTCGAGTTAAAAATGAGTTCCATACAATTTTTTTGCTAACATTTGTTTCATTTTCTTAGTAACAAATATTAAATATTTTTCATTAAAATTACCATACGTTGGCTGTTTTTTTCTTCTTGATTTCAATGTTATTTTCTTTCATTTTTTCAGTTTGATAGCGTCTTCGTCAAAAAATAAATATGTTTCAATTAACCCTAGCCTCGTTTTGATTTTGATACCACGAAGTTTTCATTCGGCTTTTCCCGGCTGTTTACGTCAACTGCCGTAAAATGACGACTTCAGCGCAGGTCGAAAACTCTAACAGTACCGAACGCGTAAATAGCAAATTAGACAGTCCGCCGTTTGAAATAAATTCGGAAAGAAATCAAGTGTAAGCTACTCCCGAGGATTAAACAAATGTTCCGTTTAAAATTCCGTACAGATTCCCAATTTGGACAATATATACCTGAAGAAGGTCGGAGATTACATCGGCCGAAACGTTGTGAGAATAACATTCAAGATGAGAACAGCTGTTCAAATAATCTAAATAATAGAGTGCACAGCATAGTTTTAAAAAAGCGGGGAAGTGAAACAAGAGTGAAAGTAAACCTAATGAAGACAATTAGTAAGAACAGTTCAGTTGTCGTTTGCCGAAATAGGAAAAATGCTGAAAGAAAGAGAGAATACACAGAAGACATGGATAAAATAAAAATGTGTATTAATACAGTAAAATTGAACCATAATACTCAAAAGTATTGCAAAACTAATTGTGTTTGCGGCTTTAAGAAGTCTAAAAAATAAAAGGGTTCTTTAATGTCCAAAATAGACAGCCCTGAATTGTTCAGATTATCAAGTTGTAGCATTCAAATTAACGATAAATATTCCTTACTTGTTAGCTGAACTACAAACAGATTCAAACGAGGAAGGGTAAGGGCCTTTTGTATTCAGCCCGCGAAATTATGTGTCTGTTGATTGGTCAAAGAGAATCGTCTTGGTCAATCAAATAGGACTTTTTCGGAATAGGAGGGACAAGTGGAGAATTATTTTGTGGGTGAAAGGAGGCTAACCCCCTGTTTATACTAGTGTACACACTTATCAAATTTGGTTTTACTTAAATAAATATATTTTTTTTATTTGAAGTCAATTATAACTTAACATTTATTGTTTATATGCGGATCGTAACCTTACTCTTTCTTACTACGAATAATTCGTGAAGCAAAAATAAAAAGATGAACTTCACGAAAATGAATGTGAGTGATAAATAATAGTTTAACAATGATAATATACAAATCGACACTTTTTGGAAAGTAAAACATCATATTTTGGCAAATCATTGATGAATTCTCAAAATGCATCTCTTAGTCTTAGATAATCTTTTGCCGATACAGCTCACTCGAAAATCCCGCCTGGAACCCGTGCCCGAAGCACACGGCTTTTACGGTGTCTTTCGTTTCGTTTCGTTTTCGTTTCCTTTTGTTTGATCCTGGCACTCAGCTCGTTTTTGGCGTTGCAAGCGGTACATTTGGTATATTTTTCAATAGGGTCAAATTTTGTGGATGGTGAAGTGGAAGTTCTCAGACAACCAGTGATGTGTTTTCCCGGACATGTAAAACCCGGCAACCACACGTATGGTCTTCCAGTAGCCACCCTTTCTATTCAGCGATGGACAACAGTTGACAGCAACTGAATATAGCCATCATAATTTAGTCTGAGTCCTTTTTTGAAAATGTGGGGCAACATGACATTGCATTAGCTTAGAAGACACCCACGGACCATTATAATTTCAGGGAACTTGGTTTTTATGACGCATGGTACTCCGTGCGAACTGTAAGCCAGACACGTGTTGTTTTGAGTGTTGTGCAACTAGTCCTGGAAAAACACAGTGCATCTCCGGTTAAACTGAGTGTTTGAACTTGTTGAGGAGATTCTTAGCTTTTGTAAAACGGTTCTCTTGTACATTGTCGGTGAGTATTGATTTACTCCTCTCCAGGAGTTAGGCACAAGGCCAGTTTTTATCTTACTCCCACAAGTAAGATGTGACCCAAGGTCGGGTCGGGAAAGTGGGGTTTAAAAATTGCCTGGGCAGCCTCGTCGGCATTCCCTGGTAGGGGCGCCTCAGGCAGTAAGCAATAAACTTACTCCTCCCCAAAGGGGGAGGCGAAGCCTGGGAGGGTGGACCTCCTAGAACTGCACAGGACAAACCCATAGACCAGCGTAAATCAAGCCCCTAAGGCCAAGACAATGGGGTGCAGTATCCATCGGAACAGATACTACACTTTGATCTTAGTTGGCCGTTGCAAGAATGGCATTGTATTGTTTAAAAATTGCTTTTAACTGTTTTATGTTTTGTTCTTTTTTTGGCGTCGATTGTTTTCGTCAATGTAGATTTGAAAATATATTTTAATAATGCTTCTCCACGAATACTTCTGTTGTAAGATGTTATTGTAAAAAATAAAAATAATAGAAGGAAATATATAAGAAAAAACAATTCCTTTACAAATATCTGCAACTTATCGCTTTGTTTATAAAATCCCTACCTTTGTTTAGAAGTATGATAAATAGATATTGTAAAATGTCGTTCTATTTCTTTTCCCATTGAAATATTGGATATTCTCGCCAACTCCTGTCAGCTTTTTGAATCATATATGAAATTATGAAAATCTGTTTTTTTTTTTCTTTTTTCTTTTCCTATTGCGGGAAATTCTTAGAGATTCTGATTTAGTGTGACCTCGAGCGGGTTATGGTAATTTTACTGTGTGTGTCCGGCTAAAAATCAGAAGTTATTCAAGACATACTTGCAAACATTAGATCATCAGATTCGGGGTTATCTAGTAGTTTGGTTGGTTTGGTTGTTTTGTGTTACGGCATATCAACCCATTTTCGGGTTATTTAATGCCGAATCCGGTCATTTTGGTGAAAGTTTTATGCTTCAAGTTCTTTATATGTTTAAATACTTATTCATAGTGTTTGGTTGAGTGAAAAACGGTTGAAATGAGGGGAGAGGAAAGGAGAAGGAGATGGAAAGAGGGAGGGAGAACATTGTTTTTTTTTGGGGGGGGGGGGTTACAGAACATGATTGAATTTTGCAAAGAAGATAAACAACAAAACATCAATGTTTGGTGTATTTTTAGTCAGGAAGTTAATGAGTTCAGACAGCCTGATTTGGTAGCGTCAGTATGTTGTATTTCACCCATAGATGGGGCCCTTACAGGTACTACCACTCCGGCCAGAGTGGACCTGGGTGCAATGGCAACTAAAGGGAAACTCCACATTCCCCACAGCTCCGAAATGGAGGCCTCACCACTGGATTTCTTTTAAGGTCATACCCAGGACCAAGTGGAAATATTGTAATATGCGTACGCTTGAAGTGAACAGGGACCGAATAAGTGCATGGAAGAGGTAAAATACTCTTTTCATTCTGTTTGTTTCAAAAACAACACTGACACTAGATATAAATCATTCAGTTCTCTTTTTCGTTCTGTTTTTTCTTTTTTCTATGTCAAACCAATCGTCAGATAGAAACGGGGGAGAGAGAGGGCAGGAGGTTAAAAGACGGGCAATGGAAGGGGAGAGAGCGGGAGAGAGTAAGCAGGAGGTTAAAAGACGTGCACTGGAAGGGGAAAGAGCGGGAGAGAAAGGGCAGGAGGTTAAAAACGTGCATTGGAAGGGGAGAGAGCGGGAGAGAGAGGGCAGGAGGTTAAAAGACGTGCATTGGAAGGGGAGAGAGCGAGAGAGAGAGGGCAGGAGGTTAAAAGACATACATTGGAAGGGGAGAGAGCGGGAGAGAGAGGGCAGGAGGTTAAAAGACGTGCATTGGAAGGGGGGAGAGCGGGAGAGAGAGGGCAAGAGGTTAAAAGACGTGCATTGAGAGCGGGAGAGAGAGGGCAGGAGGTTAAAAGACGTGCATTGGAAGGGGAGAGTGTGGGAGAGAGAGGAAAAGTGTAAAACAAAGATAGTACGCATTTTTTTAAACACTTCTGTTTTATTATACATGGTTTCGGGCCACACCCCACTATTACTGATTTATTTGAAGGAAAAGGGGCCCCATATATCAAATTGGTTACTGTGGAGTTTGCGGGCAATGTTTTTTTTATTCGCAAAATCAAGTGCAATAACTTTATAATTTTTGTAAAAGTTATTTTCTCTGCACAAATTAAAATTTAAAATTATAAAAAAATAAAATAAAATAATAATAATAATAATAGTAATAATAGTAATAATAATAATAATAATAATAATAATAATAATAATAATAATAATAATAGAGGGTCGAGGAGGGAAAGCGCAAACCAGACCTCCACTGGAAGAGCGCGGACAGCTCTGGGACCTTGGGGAGGCTTGTTGCCACTCGGGCCCCAGAGGGGACCAATGGCCCTAATCAGCGGGAAATCGTTAGTAGGTGGCTGTTGCGATTACCGCAAGGTCATCAGCGGTGATGAACGAAAAGAGGTGGAGCATACTGGAAGTCTGAGGAGACTTGTTGTCACTCAGACTCCAGGGAATACCACAGGTTGTCGGCAGTGGGCGATCACTGACGATGATCAGTGTGATAACTCCTAGTGAGTAAATAATAATAATAATAATAATAATAATAATAAGAGATCAAGGCTGGGAGCAAGGGTGCACGGAAGCCATTATTCAATCCCGGGCAACACTGATTCACCCTGTTGGTATAATTTAAGTCAGAGCGAAAACACGTGTAGATTCGTGCACAGTGCCTGTCGATAGAATAGGTTTACATATTTTTCGCCGTGATATATCTGAGTTTATATTAAGGGGGTGGGGGTATGGCAGACATAATGAACTATAGGAGGGGGAGGAGGGCTATGAAAAGGAAAGAGAAGATTCGAAAACCGTGAGAAAGTGCTTTGCGTGAAAATAGCCAAAGAACAGGCATTGCGAGTTAACATTTCGTTTGCATTTGTGCATCAAATAATGTATCACCTGTTTCCATTGGTTTTTCTATAAAGACGCACAGCTGGATTTTATTTCGGTGAGTTGCTTG
Organism: Sepiola atlantica; assembly: GCA_963556195.1. Classification (NCBI taxonomy): domain Eukaryota; kingdom Metazoa; phylum Mollusca; class Cephalopoda; order Sepiida; family Sepiolidae; genus Sepiola; species Sepiola atlantica. The sequence goes on from OY744545.1 coordinate 12,217,827, forward strand.
GCGCAGATTGGCAGACACGTCCACTTTTCATGTTACACGAGAAGAATAAGGTAAAATTAATTCCACGAACAGAATAATTTTGCACCACTTTTATGTCCTCTTACGAAGATTAAAATCAAGATATTTACAATATATAATCTTATGTCTAGAATCATTATTCCAATTTAAACCAAAATCCATTACATGATTTTGATTCGAAAAAATGTCTAAAATCGATGAGGCTTTAATAAAAAAAAACCTGAAACTCAGACTATACATCTAATTAATGCAAATGTGAAATATTTACATTTTGAAATGAGAGATTGTCATTTTAAGAAAATGAAAGTTGTGATATTCATTAATTAATATCTAATAGCTATTGGTAAAATTTCACAAAAAATGGAATATTTGAATTGTCACGAAGAGCTTCGGACCCCTCGTTGTCAAGTTTACATCAAACTAATTTAAATATAGCCTATGTTATCAACTTTTACGCCAGCAACTGTGTTCCAAAATTCATAATAAAGGGTCAATTAGTTTAGGAGTGAATCCTATACCAAGACCCTTGTGCTACCAGATACAGGTGTCTGAAGATATTGGATTCTTAGCCCAAAATGTACATAAGCAAGGAAATTCCCAAATTTACACTTTTATTGTCATTAATTAAGGGTATGACTACATATCAAATAAACCATTTAATTATCACATCACTACAGTATAAATCTCTATGCATGAGTGATTGAAGTGTGTGAGGTGATTTTGTCATTTTTTATGGAATGTCACTACTTTTGTAAAGGCTATGCCTCAATGCAATGGTCATTTTAAAGTTTTTTTTTTAATTTTCTGAAAAACTAAGGTATATGGTAAACTGAAATTAAAATGTAATTAATTATACCCTAGAACCTCTATTTCTGTCAAAAATCAGCTGAATCAATCAAATAGTTGATGAGATACAGGGTAGCACATACGTACGTACACACAGATAACATGATTTCATGATTGAACTTTCTGGATCTCTGGGTTGCTTTGACTGATGATGCTGAAATGCTACACACTTAAAGCACCTATCAAATAAAAATGTTGTGCAAAGTTTTAACTAATTTGGTTTATTGGTTTTTGAGTTATGATTGATCAAAGAAATGAGATTTCCAGCATAGGCCATTCGTGAGTCTATTAAGGGATAGAGCGCTCTCGCGCCTCCCTTGATTTGAAGGTAAAACTACACAAAATCTTGTTTCGACTAAAATTCAAGATGGACGGCAAACCTGTCTTCATAGGAAAATATTAAATAAAAAACAAATACTTGCTTGTTTTTCCTAAAGTGTGACATAATGTTTCAGACAATAACAAGTCTGTATAACATAAAACGTTTTTTTGTCCTGATACGAAATTCTAATTTTATGTTGAACGTATATAAAATGTCACTTTTATGTCCACCTGTCGAGACAATTTATTTTTTAGCAATTTTTTAGCAATATAATATTATCGATTAGAAATTCCGTTAAAACTTGTTTTTTTTGTATAAAAACGATGTTCAAAGTTTTTTTTTGTGCAAAAAATTCTTAATATTTAATAAAATTCTAAAAGAGTTCAAATATGGCGATAGAAAAAGACGACGATTCAAACGTTAAATTAAAGTTACATTTTGAAACAGAATTTTATTTCGGGACAAGAAATACAATTCAAACAAAGCGAAATGTTCATCTATTTAGTTCCAATAGTTTATCACTGTTATTACACTTGCAAAATTCATTATTTATTTATTCATCGTTTCATTTTTTATAATTATTTATTGTTTGTTCTTAATTTGTTTGTTTATTCGATTACTGTTTTTTGTTTTGTTCACTAACTTCATAATTAGAGTTCCTTGTAAATATAAATAGTATTTTTATATATTTTCGCAAATAAATATTTTTTTTTCGAAATCGTTCCAGAGAAACATTTGATGTAAGCAGCTAAACACTTACTATTTTCAGGTCAAAACTATTCAACGATAGAATCTGACCAAGACAACAGCAATTCTTTCCTCTTTGTCAGAAACATTGCTCATTAAATGTGAAGACTAAAGGACAAAATAAGAGAAGCGACAGTTACGAGACTGCCGAAAGTAAACCCAAGTTAGTCACTTTCTACTCTCTTATTTTTAAGTTTAGTATCTCTTTTGATACGGCACTTTATTTTTCTGTTTTTGGTCAGTGAAGAAGAAATCTTTTTAGATTGAACCAATTTAAATTTTTGTCCCAATTCAGTGACCTTTTTTTTCGAGAGCTGGATTTCCCCAAATTAAAAATAGATCTTGTGTCTTACTCTAACCTAGTGAAGAGCCAATTAAGTAGGGTCACACGTAATTACAGACATCGTAACCAGGAATATATCTACAAAACAAATATTGTAACTTTAAAAAAGTATAATCGACTTTGCTTAACTTTACATGTTTTCTATTTTGTAAAGTAAATTGTTTAAAGATTGTTCAAAATCAAAATAATAAAACAATGTTAGTCTCTAAAAGTCATGAAACAACATAATATTTATTTACTTTAATACAGCAACAAAACACAACTTAAATTTGTATTTTTAATTAATATTGAATATGTTCAGTTTCAGATCATGTTTATTCGATTTCTTTCTTATTGCAATTTTTAACGTTTTCCAATACTTTTTTTAACAGAAGCTACCATTAATTACACTGGTCTGCGTTTTAAAACTTTTTTTTAAAAAGTCAACGGTTTTCCAACTCATTTATAGACTTTTTTCATGCTGAATTAAAAAGATACGGTTTATTTTTAGGATCAGGTATGGTTTCTAAGATATAATCCATTTCCGTTCCAGCGTATTTTTTCTAAAATATCGCAATTCAAGAGTTTATGGGCTTCACTTTTGCAAAACAAGGTCGTGCGTGACAATAATAATTTGTTAATTTGTCTTTTCTGGTCTAGAAATGTTGATCAAAAGTGTAAAAACCGTCCTCATAGGTTCTGTTACTTATGCGGACATGTGGTTCTTCCAGATCGTCAAGCAACACTCATGAATTTTGTGAAGAAGGCATATCACGCTTACGTTTGAATGAAACTAGGGACCAGAATCAGCTATTCGCTCCCTATATCTGCTGCAAACATATGTAGAGAACTTACAAGATTGGAGGAACAGGAAAAGGAAGAATATGCCATATGGCGCCCCAATAGCGTGGAGAGAAGGTAAGATCACGTTACCGACTGCTACTTTTGTATGCCAAATCTAAAAGGCATCAATCGCAAGTACAATCACGATCTTCAATAACCTGATATTCCTTCTGCCATAAAGCCAGTCTCCCATGGCTCCAATCTTCATGTTCCTGAGCCTAATGTCACCATAGGATCTCGTGACATGATTAATACAGCTAAGTGTGATGAATACAGGTCAGACTGGGGCCTTAAGCCGAACTCAATGACCTGACATGAGATCTGGACTTTGTTTTGCCCTATCTGATTAGATACATTTATAAATGGACATTACGATATGGAATATCAGTTCCAGGAAAGTTCAGGATAATGAAATACACTTGGAACCTTTAATAATTACTAACGACCCGAAAAAATTTCAAACCCATGAAAAAATGCTTACAAATGTATGAAATTGAGATTACACAGCCGAAGTTATGAGATTTGGAACATAAAAGATGTCGTCAAGTCTGCTGCAAAGAAGGTAGGCTCCCTCTAAAGGTCTAGAAAACATCTCACATCTACCAATATCCTATATCTCTATAAAGCATCCATTCTCTAATGCATGGAATATTGTTACCACATCTCAACTGGTGCACCAACCACTCGTCTCTCGCCGTTGGAAAGAGTTAAAAAAAAAGAATTTATAACCTAATAGGTCCCGCACTGTTTGTCAAACTAAAACCGCTGTTGCATCACCGTAGTTTTGTATCTCCGTGTTTCTTTTACAGGTACTTCCATGAAATATGTTTCAATGATCTTACTGTAATTGCACCCCTCTCAACGTAAATACCCCTTATCCACGCGGCTTGCAGCAATATCCTACACCTTCATTGTAGAAGTTTCTAATTTAAATATAATGTTAAAGAACATCTCGCTGCTCAACTCTCCATCCAGGTTTCATCCTTTATAAATCTGGACCTTATCACAGTAGCCCTTTTACACTTCAGTGGTAACATGTCTTGTTTGGGGTAAACAAAAGTAAAAAAAATGAAAATAATAAAGTCGTGGTGTAATGCTCCAATGTAAGGAGTTGGCCCCTAATACGACACATTTATTTTAGTATAGATACCATTCGTTGTTGGTTACTTTATTGTAACTTAATCCTGTGCGTAGAAACTAAATATAGTCCAGTTTATGCCCCCTTACAACTAGCAACACTTTATAATTATTATTTAATTAATTTATGAGTTAACCCTTGACATACAAATATATGAACATATACAGATACCTAACTTTATGTAAATAGAGATATAAGGAGTTTGAATGCAAAACGCAATAAACGCCATTTGAAATGTTGTTATGCAAATCGCTACAGACAAGGTATGAAACACCTTGATGTAAGGAGCTAACAAGAGCGAAATGTGATTATCGCAAATACAGGATATGCCAATTGGCCTGAGTCTTCGAAAGACTAAGGCAACAGTCATCAGTTCCACAAGTCTGCAGTTCTCGGAAAAGCAGCTACTGAAATAGAAAGCTGTATTACAATAAGATATCTAAAAAGCAAATTAATGGAGAGCACTACCCAATGTCAAATGAGTTATCACCTAATGCTGAAGAACGTAATCCATAATAGTATTTATAGAAAAGACTGAGACTAGCAACATCACGTATGTGACAGAGAGAAAAGAGTGGGGCGAATACAATTACAGATATGTTTCTGCACCTTACTAAGCACCCTCCAAAGGGCCAGAAGTTGACCAGCCCAAATATGACAACATTACGAAGTTATATCTACAAAAAAAACGTTGTATTCCACCACCCGACCAAACCCCCAAATCAGTTCAGGAATAGTTTTAGAATTTTCTTGAGTTGATCTTTTAGATTACTCACTGATAAAAAATATGGGGTTTAAAGTGCAGTGAGTGTGAGGCCAATTCATGCTCACACCACCTACTGATGAGACGATCATCAAAATGACCCACATATAATCGAACGACGACAAAACAAAGAATGTTGGTTATTCATGACTGAAACTCGGGGGCATGTCAGGCATAGACTGAAGTGTATTTGTATCAAATATTGTTGGCTTGCAGAAAGAATTATGAATTTTATCACCAATTATATGGCTGCCATTTTTGTAGGAGTTACCATGTACATCATGCCAATCGTAGAAAAAGAAAAGAAGGAGAAGAAGAAAATAAAGAAGAGCAAAAGAAAAAGAAAAGAATAAGAAAAAGAGAAAAAGAAGAAAAAAAAGAGAAAAAAAGAAAAGAAAAAGAGAAAAAGAAGAAAAAAAAAGAAAAAGAAGAAAAAAGAAAAGAAAAAAAGAAAAAAAGAAGAAAAGAAAAAAAGAAAATTCTTTATATAAATCAGATCTCGCTGCGCAGCTTTCAATTTAGGTTGACCCCTCAAAACAAACTTTCACCCTTTTTCTCAGTAGCCCCTTACGTCTACAGTGGGGCCTGCCTTGTTTGGGATAAACGAAGAAACAGAACCTTTCATAAATAAGGAAGAGAAAAGAAAATAGAAAGAGAAAGAGACAAAGAATGATTAGGAATAAACACATAAAATAAAAAGAAAAGGAAAATGTGGAAATGAAGAAGAACGAATGAAAGAAAAAGAAAAAAATGGAACAGAGCAAAAAAAAAGAAAAAAGAAAAAGAAGAAACGAAGAAAAAGCATGAAACAAATAGAAAAAATAGAAAACAACGGAGAAGGATAAAAAAGTGGAAAGAGATCGAGAAGGACAAGAAAAAAATTAAGTGAAAATTTTGAAAGGCGAATAAAAAAAAACAAGGAGACAGAGAAAAGAAAAGAAAAAAAGAAGAAACAAAGCAGAAAGAATGAAAGTAAAAAAAACAGCGAGGGAAAAGAGAAACGATACAGAAAAAAAGAGAAAACGAAGAAGAAACAATGAAAAGAAAAAGAAGAAATACAAAGCGACGGAATAAGAGACAGAAAAAGAAATAGAAAAACAGAGGAGAAAAAAAGGAAAAGCAAAGAAGAAATAACGAAAAGAAACAGAAGAAATAAAAAAAACGAAGAACGAGAAAGGAAAGAGAACAAAAGGGAAAATCAGGAGAAACAAAAGAATTTCCTCGTTTGAAAGATTTTATGCTGAACATAAAATATTTTCTAAAGAGAAAAAATCTTTCTATTCTTCCGACTTTTTTTAATCAACATATTTTATAAATATTGATTTGCACTCAACATAAATATTTGTTTCTTTTTTTATATTTTTCTCTCGTTTTGATTTTTCACTTTTTTCCCAATAACTGTTCTCGTTTTCGTCTCGTTTCATTATTTATATGGCAATGAAAATTGCAACAAAAATCATTTTTCTCTTCATCCATTATGATAATTTTATATTTGCGTTTGTCGTCTCTTTACAAAGGCGTTTTGTTTTTATTCAATTCAATTATTTACATCTGTGTTTGTCAAATCGCTGTCATCATAAACACCTGTGTTGATTTTATTTCATTACTCGTTCAAAAGCCGCCAAAATGTTGCTTTTTAGTCCGACCTTATTGTGAATATATATATATATATATATATATATATATATATATATATATATATATATATAAAGAGTATTAGAAAGCAATCACAATAAAGTAAGACAAAAACAAGTGATTTTAATTTATATATTCTTTCAAAAAATTTGAATAATTTTTTTCCTATATAGCAAATCTTACTGGATTAGGCAAGACTTCAACACTGATGTAATCTGTGTGACCGTGTTCCGTAATATATTTCGAGGAAGACCTCTTTGTCAAATGATGGGTGTTTCAAATCTTTAAAAAAACGTGCGGAATTGCAATATTGCTTATAACGCAGTAAATACTAATATCCGCAGCAAATGTAAAAAAACTAAGACTATAACTGATTTTTTTGTTTTTATTATTTTAATTACTTATTTACTTTATATATATATATATATATATATATATATATATATATATATATATATATATGGTAAAATGAAAAAAGAAAACCAAAAACTGGATGTTTTTTATGTGTACATCAAAGTTTCGTCTTTATTTATAAGACTTCATCAGGATGATGATATAGGGAAAAGATATCATGCAAGCACAGATACATGTAGGGTAGACATGTTGGGAAGAAAAATAAAATAACATGAAAAATAATGGCAGCGTCTTGCTGGACATCCGTACTTGTTAGAGAATGAAAATGAGTGGGAGAAAAAGGGGGAAGGGTGGAGGGGGCAAGGACTACTGTGGCTGGCGATGAGAGAAAGAGGTGGGGGATGAGCAGGGGTAAAATGGATGGCAGAGAGAGATTGGAGGAAGAGGGGGAGGGGGTGTTTCACCAGATGGCTGTGGTCGAGATTGAAGGGGAAGAGTGAAGTGGAATGTTTGTGTGTGGGGGGTGTATGCAGGGAAAATGGGGATGGGTAGAGAGGGAGGGGGGCTGTGATTTTGGTGGATGGGCGAAAGTTGTGGTCTTAGAGAGCGTTTTGAGAAAATGAGGGAATTTAAGAAGAGGTATGGGAGAAAATAGATGAGAGGAGGAAGAGGGAGGATTTGTCGTGATAGGGTGTGAAATATTTGAAATATTTGGAAAATGATAGCAATGAGTGAGGGATTGGAGTGGGTGGGGGAGGGGGTGATTGAAAGGGTGGGTGAGGAATATTTGAAATATTTGGAGCATGAGAAAGTTTATTTGGACTGTAGTATTAAAAATGTGAGGGAAAAAAGTGAGGGAAAAAAAAAAAGAAAAAAAAAAAAGAAGATTCAGGGAGAAGAAGGAAGGGTGTGGGTGAATGGAAGAGTGTCATAAGGTTAGAGATGAAAATAAAAGTTAGCCATGATCAGGCAAAAGACTTTGTTCTGTGAGGATGATCTTGCTTATTAGGGGTGATAGGTTAAAGAAACCATTTCGCTGCTTGATGGTGGTGGAGGATGTGATGAGGGCAGTTTCCAATAATCTTCGCCGAGATTTGTTGTGGATGTGTTTAGTGATTTTGGCTTGTTCAAATTTGAATGCATGACCATATTCTAGAGCATGGGAGAAAAGTGCACTAAGAGGGTTGTTGTTTTTTATGTCCCTTTTATGTTCATTTAATCGTTTCTTTAATTCACGTTGTGTTTCTCCCACGTAGAATTGATGGCAATCATTGCAAGGGACAGTGTATAAGCCGGCATGGGATGTGGGTGTTTTTTGGAAATGTCTAGATGTGTTTAAAGTTTGTTTTATGGATTGAGAAGTGGTTTGGACTATTGGAATACCTAGTTTGTTGAGCGTGTTGCATATGGATGTGTTATTGGAATGCGTGGGTAGGAGAAGGGGTCTGTCTATGAGAGAGGTGTTAGGGGTTTGATTTTTTTTACCTTCATCCTTCTCTTCCCATATATATATATATATATATATATAATTAGTACACGTATTGTATTAGTTTCTGTAAATGTAAATCCGTTGAAACTCCATTTTTTATAAAGAGTGCTCAATAACAAGTAGAGCTGTTATTTAGTATAAAGAGACGAAAAGGTAGAGCAAAAAAAGAAGAGAAGAGAATAAGAAAAAACAAGAAAAAAGAAGAAAAGAAAATTCTTTTAATAAATCAGAAAAAAAACAAGTGAAAAATAAAATAGAACGAGAAAATGTAAAAGAGATTTTTTTTCCCAAATTCATCTGCCTTCCTTGTCTTGTGAAGAGTACAACCGAAACATGTATGCACATATGTAACCAATAATGTTTGTATGAATAGAAAATTATTCTATATATATATGTATATATATATATAATGTATTTTTATGTAATTGTTTTATTAGTGATGCAGTTTTGTTGCTCAAATTTTATCAATTGTTTCACTTCCTAAGTGACAGAGATGCAGAAATGTGTATTATTAGTCGCTGGCCCTTAACTTTATAGGACCTTAACATATACATTTTTATTAATTTTATACGTACATAAAAGTAATCCATAAACACGTGTTCATCATGGCTAACTTGAGCAATGATTAAACTTTCGATATAGATGTACGTCGTCTAGCGTTTTACTCCGGGACTATGATGCCTTGCCTGGAAATAAATACGATTTTTATCACATACATATTAAATATATTTTTATGTAATTGTTTTTATTGGTGATTGCAGCATTTGTGATTCTTATTTTATGAATTGTTTCACTTCCTCAGAAATATGGTGAGTAACAGAGGGTCATTAATTTTTACTTGTAAAAGCTAGCATTTAGAGGCGTATATATATATATATATAATTATTAAAAGGAAAAAAACTATACACACATCAAGGTTGTATACATTATAAGTTATTTCGACCCTTTAATTAGGTCGAAATAGCTTATAATGTATACAACCTTAATGTGTGTATAGTTTTTTTTCCTTTTAATAATTCTAGTTTGCTCTGTTTAAAGGTAAATTGAGCTCTTTTATTCGGATTCCCAACGCAATTGAAATCTACACACACACACACATATAAGCATATATTTATTTATTTATATATATATATATATATATATATATATATATATATATATATATAAAACAGTAAATTATTATTTTAAATGGATATTTATAAATTTTGGAATCTATATTCTCGGCAAACCAGTGAGTTACGTAAGCACATCATGTTTTTGAAAACTTTAGAGTTTACGTGGTGCTCCTACCCAAAAAGGCCCCCAAAACTTTTAATCTCCGAAATTAATAACTGGATTAGTATGAATTTTGTAATATATATTCTTAAAAATACAGTGATAACATAAGCGCATTTATGTTTTGTTTATATTTTTCATATATATATATATATATATATATATATATATATATATATATATATATAAACCAATCATTATGAAAATTAGATTATATATTCTCAGCACCCGGTGAGTAACATGGACACATTTTTTAAAAAACATCACCATGTACTGCATGCGCTCACCCTAAACTTTATCGCCCTAAAAATATTGAAAATAAGTAAGATATAACAAACTGAATAGAAAAAAAAGAATTGCTCTTCATTAACGTTGGAGTGAAACATCTTAAAATGATCAGTGCGTGCGAGTGCACGTCAACAATATGCATGTGCTTGGTAACATTCCAAACTACTGAACTTATTATGAATTATTGTATATACATTCTAGGCAACATGATATGTAACGGGGCGCATCATTTTTTAAGCTATACCATTCACGGGAGTGCAACATACACTGTATCATACCCCCTCAAAGAAAGAAAAAAACATTAAAATTTTAAACTAATGCTATATTTGTGCTTATGACTGTTCCGGGACAAGTATTCTACTATTATATATATATATATATATATATATATATATATACTAAACATTAGGGATAGAGTGGGGAAGATAGATATGTCATTATCAAAGACTAGAAGAAGAATTGTCAAAACAAAAAACAGTCTAGGCTAATTAACTTCATCAAATCCACACTTGGCACCGTTTCAGGAACATTATAAATGTGACGATGGAAGCTACATAAATTTAATCTTTGGAAGGATTCATACGACAACATTAAATGGTTTGAACCAACTAAAAACAAGGCGAATGCCTTATTTATCCGATTCGACATAATTAAGTTTTACCTCTCAATTTCCAAAGAGTTAGTTACTAACAGCATCAACTATGCTTGGAACTTCGTGGATGTATCCGATGAACAGGTAAGATTGATTATGGCTTGTAGTAAATTCATCTTTGTAAATAATCAGGAAACATGAATTAAACAGAACAATAGCAACTACGATGTCCCGATAGGAGCATTTGACTTAGCACAGAGTATCGATATGGTGGGTATTTTTATAATTTACACTATTATATAATTAAATTATCATAATTGTACAGCCTAACTTAGTGGGGCTATATAGGGATGATGGATTACTTGTTATCCCTTATAGTAACGGCACCCTGGTATAAAATATACGCACAAAAGTTAAAAAGAGCTTTCAAATATTTAGGACTGAAAATAGATATAATGCCAAACTGTAAGGAAGTAAATTATCTAGATATTACCCTGAATTTGAAAGAGGGTATATAGACACCCTTTAATAAAGACAACCGCACTCCATCTTATATTAACACTAGATCTAACCACCCGAAGTATATGATTAAACAAGTACCTAAAACGATTAACACTAAAATTAATAGAGTATCGGCAAATAAGGGAATTTTTGAAGCGAATCCACACATATATAATAGAGCACAAGATAGCAGTGGATACACTGAAAAACTCGAATATACCTAGAAGAAAAATCTAAATAAATCCAGGAATAGAGGCCGGTAAATAACATGGTTCAAACCACCTTGCTGTCAACTATCCAGCATCAACATCGGTAAAGCGTTCTTGAACCTAATAGAAAATCATTTTAACGCGAACAATCCACTAAGTAAGATATTCAATACAAAAACAATTAAAATTAGTTACTCTTGTACCAATACCTTGATAGGATGATTAGTACACATAATCAGAAAATATTAAAGAATTCTAATAACATTAAGGCAAAAGTAAATAAGTGTAATTGTCAGGTGAAGAATGAATGCCCACAAGACGTTAAATGCAAAGTAGAATGCGTGGTTTATAAGGCCACAATATGTCCGGAAGATAACAACAGGGACAAGAATGTCTACATCGGCATTTCCGCGGAAAACTAGAAACAGCGTTTTTATGACAACAAACACCCAGTCGTAAATCCAGAACTTAAGAACAAAACGGAGTTAGCGAAACAATGGTGGCTACTGAAAAATGAAAACCGAACACCGGTGGTTTCTTGGTCAATCTTGTATTATTCTAACATTCCTAATAGATTTAGGAAAAGGTGCAATTTGTGTTTAGAGGAAAAGATAAGAATCCTGAAATACGTACACGGTAATCTTCTAAACAGAAGATATTAACTAATGGCGAAATGCAGACATAAATGTTAATTTAAAATAAAATAACCAATAACTCATAATCCGAGATCCATAAAGATACGTAGCAGTGGATTGTTCTTATCTGTTATCTAATCTTTTAATCCTCTTCTTATTTTCTAATTTATTTATCTATGTATATCTTTATTTCATCAATACTAAATACAATTATAATTATTATCATTATTTAGATCTCTATTATATTATTTGCGTGTATGTGCATGTGTGTATATATGTATATATACATATGTATGTATGTGTATATAAATATATATATATATATATATATGTGTGTATGTATATGTGTATATATGTGTATGTGTATATATATGTATATATAATTATATATTTTTCTATATTTTTATTTTATATTTTTATAGCTATTATATATTTATATATTTTAATAGCTATTAATAATATTGTCAATATTTTCTTTATTATTATTATCATTATTATCATGTGATAAAATAATTTATTTAAAATAAACAAATAAGCTATGAATAATATTGTCAATATTTTTTAAAATTTTATTATTATAATTAATATTATCATATAATCAAAAAAAAAAGATAAAATGGTATGAGTAACGATATCTTTACTCAGGGATAATTGAACTGTTGTATTTTTAAATTGATATATATATATATATATATATTAGATTGAAATATATATATATATATATATTTATATATATATATGACATTGTCTCCAACCTTGATTGTCTGATAATTTATTTACGTATTTTTCTTTCGTCCCTTCCTCCCTACCTTATTTCCCCCTCTCTACTCCCTCCTAACTAGTTTATCAATCGCCAGACGGATAATTTTTATTTCCGGCTTTCAGAGACGATTTCAAAGAAATTGGGGTCAAGCGGAGTCCGCGCAATTTTTGAGGATGCGATTGTTCGCTGTCAGTCTAAGGTATGGTCCTGGTCAGCTCTATGAGGTCCGCCTTCCCAGGCTTTACCTTCACACACTTTGAGAGGCGTTAGTTTATTTCTAATCGGAGAATAGTGACGGGGCTGCCCAGGCAATTGTTGTTCGGTCAGAGTACGCTTCATCCAGGGTGCTGGCTTTTCAAAATCACACTCTCCGACCTGGTGTCACATCTTCACGTCACATCTTCACATCACATCTTCACGTCACATCTTCACGTCACATATTCACGTCACATCTTGTGCCAGGTGGGAAGGAATTAAATAACATCATTGTAACCGTTTAAAATAAAAAGTTGTTACTTGTTTTTAAACTTCAGTTTTGACTTTGTTTGCACGGAAAATCGCTTTCGTAAAGTATCCATATCCTACCTGGTACGACATTCACCCTGGGCGGATTGAACCGGCTTTTAGCCGAAAGAGTAAGTTTCATGGGAGTATCAAATTCACAAGCGGTCCCTAGTCGCATGTATATGCCGGTTAAGGGAGATGACTACGTTAGGTTTCTGCAGTTTTCGCATGGAGGTGTCGACGCCCTCTTAGATACAACGCCTGGTTTTCCCAAATGGTCACCCATTTGGTACTGACCAGACCCAACGTTGCTTAACGGAAAGAGGAAACTCATTGAAAGGTGCTTTCAAGAATAATTTTTCTTATTAGCTTTTGTTCCTTTATGAAATATTTTAAAACGTGAAAAAACGGATTTTATTACTCCAACGCCATTTTTGTTTTTAACACCAGTGATTTATGAGCCGTGAAGCATATTTCAAAATGGTATCTTCAATATGCACATGTTATGACGATTGTATTTGCTTTCTTGACAGTTCCGAAATAGACTGCTAGGCAGAAAAGAAACTTCCATTAATTCATCACTTGTTTTAGTGCTTGAGCTTAAAGTTTTAATCGAGTTGGCTGTCTCATTTATCGCTAGTTATAAATTATATACAAAAATACACGCGAAACGTTTTAGAAAATGATATGTTTCTTTTACATTAATTCCGTTCTTCTTTTGCAGAAATGTATCGATCCAATACTCACAGTGTAATAGTTTATGTATTGATTAGCAGCGATGATATATAGCTGTAAACGTTCGACCACGCACCGACACACACATATACATGGCTTTGTAGCAAAATCCAAGATCGACGCTGGCTTGAGCCAGCGATCTACCGAACGAGAAGGAAATTGGCATTCATGATAAGCATGTGGTGAGACTTCTGGTAGGTGAAGTACTCCTACCGGAAGTCTCACCACATGCTTATGAATGCCTCCAAGGAGTCGAGGAAAGTCAAGGCGGCGTTTTTGCTGAATAAACTCAAGCACAAGTCCGACAGGATGCTGAGGTTAGGGTTAAGGTTAGGGTTAGGGTTAGGGTTAGCACGGGTGCGATAGGATGCTGTGGTTCTTCTTTAAGGTAAGGATTTCGAACAGACCGAACGACAGGGCGATCTGCAAATACATCGAAGATGTTCCTGTTGTGAAACATACGAAGTTCCCCTCCTCCGTCATGGTCATTGACGTCATCTATAGCGACGGGGGCCGTTATGCGCCCGTTTTTCTTTCAAAAGGGTCCGAGACTCACCATATATATATATACGGAAGGGTTCTGTGGTGAAGCACTGAATAAACGAGACTTCCGCCGGATTAGCCTACGTCTTCCAGCAGGACTTCGCTTCTGCACACAAGGCCAATACAGCCTAAGCGTTATTGGCTAACAATGTTTATCACAACTGATCTCCCTCCTCACCTGACTGTAACTCCCTTGATTATTTCATTCTAGGGTGGGATCGAATCCAACAATCACGGCCAGAACACGGTCGACACAGTGAAGGCTACAATCGTAAAAGCGTTCACAGCTATAGACAAAGACATGGTCTCCAAAGCGTGTGACTACTATATTGCCGGCCTTATGATGATCGTCTCCGCCGCCTGCAATTACATTGAAACATGATGGAATATATAATTTTAAGTGTTGCTAAATAAACTATCGGCTCTCTGCATATACAACTTCTGTTTTTATCGCATATTTCGTTTTCTTTTTGTCAAGTGTCAAATTTTGCTGCGACACCCAATGTATCTCTATTTCTTTCTCTCTCTTTTCTTTTGCATTCCAATGACCGTAGCAAAAATCAATCAATGAATGATAACTTTTATCTGTTCTTTCAATTTCTTTATTTTTATAATTCTTCGAATAACCATAAGATACAATTCCAGTTTGTTTCACAAACATTTTTATATATTTAATTTCATAATTTTCATTTCTTTCCAAATTTAATAATTTTACTACATCTTACGCGCGTTTCAAAGGAAATACGTAGTCTTCATCTTAACCTTGTTGACCATCAGAGACATTTTTCATTACATAATAATAAAAAAAAAACATAATTTCGAAGACATATGAAAGGAAGATGGAAACAGTTTTAAAAGAGTTCTTGACAAATGTAACGGCATGCCAAAATATATAAAAAAACTCACATGAAAAATGGTGACAAAAATCCAGGACCACTCCAAAGAAAATTTTGTTCCCCAAACTTAAAACGACTCTTAAAAACACTTCAGTTTATATATATATATATATATATATATATATATATATATATTTACAAATATATATATATATATATATATATATATATATATATATATATATTTACAAATATATATATATATATATATATATATATATATATATATATATATATAATTACAAATATTTCTTTTTTTTTTACATACTTGTAGTTTCATCTCTACGGAAACCGTCAGTGTAGAGAAAAATTATTCACACCGGTCGCCTGACTCGAACCCCGGAGTTATATTTCAAACCCAAATTCCAACGTCTTACCCACTCGGCCGTTGTCAACAACCCGGTAAGTAAGGCAACTGTCGTAAATGTTCGACTATTGAAAAGAACCAACACACACGCGCACACATAATTATATATATATATATATATATATATATATATTAATAACATGAAAGTTCTTGAAGTATCTTTAGATAATTGAAAATAGACACATAAAGCCTTTTGAGACCACGTTTTGAGATGGAATATTTTATTAAAAATTATTTAAATATTATTTTAACTGTTTTTCTTATTTTACATTTATAATTTGAAAATGATAAAACATTCTTTTTCCAAGAAGGAGAGTCCGTATGAATTTAAAGGCACTACCATAGTGTTTTTTGTGATGACAGCTATACATATCGATGTTGCAGGAGCGATGTCCAGACTTTGCTGCAGAGTAATTAAATGTTTTTTTCTTAAATTTTGAATATGGAGCGCAAAACAGCTTATGCAGTAATAAAATGAAAGTTCTTGAAGCATCCTTACATATTTAGGAAATTGAAAATAGACAAACAAATGCCTTTTATAACCACGGTAAGCCGGCCATTGTGTTTGTAACGATCTAATACTGAGATGCCTGTTTTAGATTGCGTTGATAATTGTGAACCTCAGAACTTTCGATGTTATCACTGTCTTTATCTTCTATTGTTCAAAGTTTATAATGCACATATTAATGACAGCATCACCATGAGTGACTTGCTATTGCTATAGATTATCAAGGAGACATGTTCAGATAATTACTTTTAATTACTTCTCTACTTCAATGCCCACAGGACATAACTAACTAGTTACATTATTTAGGTGTCATTTTCGTCCGTCTCTGCTGTCTGTCACAAACAAGCCATTATGGCTGGCATGTTCACCCTTTGCCGGCGACCTCCCAAATATTCTTAACAAGTTTGAGATCTGGGAGGCAGTTGTTCCTACGATATAATTGGTATAATTCAGGAAACCTAGGGACTTACTTGATCCGTCGGACGTTTCTTTGTCGAATGAGGTATATTTTTCATTGGTCCTCGGAGGTGCAACCTCCCAATCATTATCTCCTTCGGGAGTGGAGGTTTTGTTTAACACCGATCGCATGAGGGTCACGGCTGTTTTTTGTTACTCGTCTATAGTAACCTCTCTCTCCAGGTAGGGGAGCTGGTTTTTCCCCACCTTTTCTACAGTGTGTTACATCTTGCCACAGTTGAGACTAAGTAAAAATAGAGATTTGAGTCGGCATTCGCTTAACCTTGCCGTTTACAACTTCAAGACAATCCACAAAGCCACTTGAACGAAAACAATACGAAAAAAAGAAGGAAAATATGACTATCGCAAACACAAGAGATGCCTAGTGACCTAAGTCTGTAAAATACCAAGGTTATAAGTAGGTAAGAAAACAGTCATCGGGAAGAGAGTTCCGCAAGCCTACAGTTCTTGGTAATAAGCAACTTGAATAGGAAGCTGTATAACCGCGAGATATGAAAACAGCGAATGGATGAAGACCACTAGACCAACGAGTCGACAGCTGTAACAAAGGAAGCAGGAAATAGATAAGATAATTCTAAAAACACATGCCATAATAGTATTTATAGAATAGACTGAGACTAACAACATCACCTCTGTGAGAAAAGGGGTGCAAAGAAGAAGAAAACGTGGGGTGAATTAAATTACATATACGTTTCTTTACCTTATCAAGAACCCTTAAATGAGACAGATTCACCAGCCTAAATATGACAACAGTACCCGATACATGGTCTGATTCGACGTGCGGAGATCAAGAATAGCCTGGTGTGAGAAAGTGGTTGGAGCGATGAGAGAACCGACTTTACGCGATGCAGAAAGAGCAACAGACCTGATGTATCATCTCTGAATAAGTTTTGATGAGAAAGTAAAAAGAGTCGATTTCTCCTCAAAAACAGAGAATATCACGAAAAACAGGGACACGCCCACAATTGAAAGACACGAGCTGAGTTTTAACAGTATAAAACGAAACAAGTGATTTTGTATCCCAATCCACTACTGAAACTAAGAATTGTTTGACTATTTCAGACGCATCGAAGAATCTCAATTAGATGTCATGTCTGTCAGTCGGCCACACATTTTCGTCAGTCTGTCATACCGATGATTGAATTAGCATTTTTGATACATCCATGTATATGTATTAGAGGCACTTCTTTAATGCTTAAGTACGAAATAATATTTTCGTTGGTCCGATACAGTTACCGATTCTGTTCTAAATTCCCGATTCCGATACAATTACTGATTCTGTTCTAAATTCACGATTCAGATACAATTACTGATTCTGTTCTAAATTCACGATTAAAATACAATTACCGATTCTGTTCTAAATACACGATTCAGATACAATTACCGATTTTGTCTTAAATTCACGATTCAGATACAATTACCGATTTTGTTCTAAATACACGATTCAGATACAATTACCGATTTTGTTCTAAATTCACGATTCAGATACAATTACCGATTTTGTTCTAAATTTACGATTCAGATACAATTACCGATTTTGTTGTAAATTCACGATTCAGATACAATTACCGATTTTGTTGTAAATTCACGATTCAGATACAATTACCGATTTTGTTCTAAATTCACGATTCAGATACAATTACCGATTTTGTTCTAAATTCACGATTCACATACAATTACCGATTCTGTTCTAAATTCACGATTCAGATACAATTACCGATTTTGTTCTAAATTCACGATTCAGATACAATTACCGATTTTGTTCTAAATTCACGATTCACATACAATTACCGATTTTGTTCTAAATTCACGATTCACATACAATTACCGATTTTGTTCTAAATTCACGATTCAGATACAATTACCGATTTTGTTCTAAATTCACGATTCAGATACAATTACCGATTTTGTTCTAAATTCACGATTCAGATACAATTACCGATTTTGTTCTAAATTCACGATTCACAAACAATTAACGATTCTGTTCTAAATACACGATTCAGATACAATTACCGATTTTGTTCTAAATTCACGATTCAGATACAATTACCGATTTTGTTCTAAATTCACGATTCAGATACAATTACCGATTTTGTTCTAAATTCACGATTCAGATACAATTACCGATTTTGTTCTAAATTCACGATTCAGATACAATTACCGATTCTGTTCTAAATTCACGATTCAGATACAATTACCGATTTTGTTCTAAATTCACGATTCACATACAATTACCGATTCTGTTCTAAATACACGATTCAGATACAATTACCGATTTTGTTCTAAATTCACGATTCAGATACAATTACCGATTTTGTTCTAAATTCACGATTCAGATACAATTACCGATTCTGTTCTAAATTCATGATTCAGATACAATTACCGATTTTGTTCTAAATTCACGATTCAGATACAATTACCGATTTTGTTCTAAATTCACGATTCACATACAATTACCGATTCTGTTCTAAATTCACGATTAACATACAATTACCGATTCTGTTCTAAATTCACGATTCAGATACAATTACCGATTTTGTTCTAAATTCACGATTCAGATACAATTACCGATTTTGTTCTAAATTCACGATTCAGATACAATTACCGATTTTGTTCTAAATTCACGATTCAGATACAATTACCGATTCTGTTCTAAATTCACGATTCAGATACAATTACCGATTTTGTTCTAAATTCACGATTCACATACAATTACCGATTCTGTTCTAAATACACGATTCAGATACAATTACCGATTTTGTTCTAAATTCACGATTCACATACAATTACCGATTCTGTTCTAAATTCATGATTCAGATACAATTACCGATTTTGTTCTAAATTCACGATTCAGATACAATTACCGATTTTGTTCTAAATTCACGATTCACATACAATTACCGATTCTGTTCTAAATTCACGATTAACATACAATTACCAATTCTGTTCTAAATACACGATTCAGATACAATTACCGATTTTGTTCTAAATTCACGATTCAGATACAATTACTGATTTTGTTCTAAATTCACGTTTCAAATACAATTACCGATTTTGTTCTAAATTCACGTTTCAAATACAATTACCGATTTTGTTCTAAATTTACGATTCAGATACAATCACAGATTTTGTTCTAAATTCACGTTTCAAATACAATCACCGATTCTGTTCTAAATACACGATTCACATACAATCACCGATTCTGTTCTAAATACACGATTCTGATACAATCACCGATTCTGTTCTAAATTCACGATTCCGATACAATCATCGATTCTGTTCTAAATTCCCAATTCCGCTACAATTACAGATTGTTCTAAATTTAAGATTCCAATTCTTAAATACCTTAAAAAGTAGAATTTAATTTTTAGGAGGAGAGGTATTTAGCAGAGAGTCTTCATCAAATGTCCATATAATTTTCTTTTTAATTTGACAAACGACTTAATGTTTTTCATGTATGGTATTATTCGGCATAAAATAACCTATAAATAGTTGATATGTCGTAAAAGAAATTGATACAAACGTTCTGTATTCACGATTTTGATAAATTTTGATAAATTTTGATAAATTCATCTATATTTTTCACTTGTGCTATTTTTCTCCCTATTTTATCAACTCATGCAATTTTACCTGTTCAATTTTTACCTGGCCATTTTACTTGTGTTATTTTTACCTAAATTCGTAATTATGATCTATTCATTTTAGATTTTACATTAGTTAAAACATATTTTTCATTAGTCCAGCAATGGAAAGTTAAGTTTTTAACAACAAACAGTAAAAAAAAGTGTTTTTTTGGAATTGGAGATTAGGCTTACATTTTTCCGATTCTAATACCTACAAAAGTTCCGACTTTTCAGATTCCTGATTCCGAGTAATCACCCCAACACTACTATGTAGTACTATGCTTCATTTGTGACCTAACCCCACAGATAAGCAGCATTTCTCAGAGGTAGTAACCACAATGTATTTATACTTTTCTTACGTTGATTCGCAGGTTGTGTGGAAAGTAACTCTATATTTAAGTGTTGGTCATTTATTACTTAAATCTGATGAAAAGTGTATAGCATGTTTTTTTCTTTAGACTTCAATATGAGCGCTAGCATTAGCCACCAGCTTCTCAAGCCGCCTGGGAACCGCATCAACTGATTTAACAGGAAACTATTTTGTTAGTAACTAGAAAGATAAGCAGTTCCGGCCCAAATTCTAGTATATATTAAATTATTTTTAACGCCAATACGCAGTTAAAGCAAAATAAATTGTTAGGGATTATTAAAATAATTTTCAATGCTATTAATAATGTTTACTTATTCAGTTTTATTATGGCTTATTTTTCAATTCATGATTTGAAACATAACGTAAATCACACATCTATGGCGTCACGCTAAAGCTATGATAAATTTTGTAACCTTTAAATACTTGTATCACATATGACAGATTTAAACACAATGCCTATCTAATATAATATTTAATGAAAATATGTCAAACTGCAACTTGTTTCATATCTGCAACGAACCTGTATACAAGTGTGAGTAGGTATTAATATGATATTGCATCAGCACACCCGGTAAATAGGTTATCAGTATCTTCGATGTCAAACCAATATAAAAATAAAGAATTTTAGGGTGTAGGTAATGTTTTAAGCTCTATTTATAAGACACTCCAAATTACTCAGTTGGTAAAATGTTAGACTGAAGATCCCGAGGTCTCGGTTTCGATTTCTGGCCATGACGTTTGCTTTATTTGTTGGGAATTTATTATTTATTATTAATGTAATATTTTCCATTTTAAAAAAGTTGTGATTGACAGAAAAATTGTGATTGACATACAGACGGACAACATCTCTATTTATGTAAGATAATTCACCACTTATGAAGACTAAACACCACTGGATAATGAGAATAAATAAGATTGATAGTTGAATGATTATTAATAACATAAGAGGATTTGAAAATCTCAACATACATACAACAACTGAAAACAAAAATACACCTTGGAAATAATTATTATGATATTAAATTCTTGCGATAATTATATTTCAATAATAAATAACAAGCAGTTATTAATAGGAAGTTATTTTCTAATTTCAGTGGCGTTTCAATAGTAACGTAAAACAATAAGTATGTGGCGAAAAAAGTAGGGTAGAAAATTCTCTTGAGTTTTGTCTGCAGAAGTGAGCAGGCGTTTTTCGGAGATCTCCTTCTCTTATGATATTAAATTCTTGCGAGAATTATATTTCAATAATAAATAACAAGCAGTTATTAATCGAAGTTATTTTCTAATTTAAGTGGCGTTTAAATAGTAACGTAAAAAAATAAGTATGTGGCGAAAAAAGTAGGGTAAAAAATTCTCTTGAGTTTAGTCTGCAGAAGTGAGCAGGCGTTTTTCGGAGATCTCCTTCTCTTATGATATTAAATTCTTGCGATAATTATATTTCAATAATAAATAACAAGCAGTTATTAATAGGAAGTTATTTTCTAATTTAAGTGGCGTTTCAATAGTAACGTAAAAAAATAAGTATGTGGCGAAAAAAGTAGGGTAAAAAATTCTCTTGAGTTTTGTCTGCAGAAGTGAGCAGGCGTTTTTCGGAGATCTCCTTCTCTTATGATATTAAATTCTTGCGATAATTATATTTCAATAATAAATAACAAGCAGTTATTAATAGGAAGTTATTTGCTAATTTAAGTGGCGTTTCAATAGTAACGTAAAACAATAAGTATGTGGCGAAAAAAGTAGGGTAAAAAATTCTCTTGAGTTTTGTCTGCAGAAGTGAGCAGGCGTTTTTCGGAGATCTTCTCTTATGCTATAAAATTCTTGCGATAATTATATTTCAATAATAAATAACAAGCAGTTATAAATAGGAAGTTATTTTCTAATTTAAGTGGCGTTTCAATAGTAACGTAAAACAATAAGTATGTGGCGAAAAAAGTAGGGTAAAAAATTCTCTTGAGTTTTGTCTGCAGAAGTGAGCAGGCGTTTTTCGGAGATCTCCTTCTCTTATGATATTAAATTCTTGCGAGAATTATATTTCAATAATAAATAACAAGCAGTTATTAATCGAAGTTATTTTCTAATTTAAGTGGCGTTTAAATAGTAACGTAAAAAAATAAGTATGTGGCGAAAAAAGTAGGGTAAAAAATTCTCTTGAGTTTAGTCTGCAGAAGTGAGCAGGCGTTTTTCGGAGATCTCCTTCTCTTATGATATTAAATTCTTGCGATAATTATATTTCAATAATAAATAACAAGCAGTTATTAATAGGAAGTTATTTTCTAATTTAAGTGGCGTTTCAATAGTAACGTAAAAAAATAAGTATGTGGCGAAAAAAGTAGGGTAAAAAATTCTCTTGAGTTTTGTCTGCAGAAGTGAGCAGGCGTTTTTCGGAGATCTCCTTCTCTTATGATATTAAATTCTTGCGATAATTATATTTCAATAATAAATAACAAGCAGTTATTAATAGGAAGTTATTTGCTAATTTAAGTGGCGTTTCAATAGTAACGTAAAACAATAAGTATGTGGCGAAAAAAGTAGGGTAAAAAATTCTCTTGAGTTTTGTCTGCAGAAGTGAGCAGGCGTTTTTCGGAGATCTCCTTCTCTTATGATATTAAATTCTTGCGAGAATTATATTTCAATAATAAATAACAAGCAGTTATTAATCGAAGTTATTTTCTAATTTAAGTGGCGTTTAAATAGTAACGTAAAAAAATAAGTATGTGGCGAAAAAAGTAGGGTAAAAAATTCTCTTGAGTTTAGTCTGCAGAAGTGAGCAGGCGTTTTTCGGAGATCTCATTCTCTTATGATATTAAATTCTTGCGATAATTATATTTCAATAATAAATAACAAGCAGTTATTAATAGGAAGTTATTTTCTAATTTAAGTGGCGTTTCAATACTAACGTAAAAAAATAAGTATGTGGCGAAAAAAGTAGGGTAAAAAATTCTCTTGAGTTTTGTCTGCAGAAGTGAGCAGGCGTTTTTCGGAGATCTCCTTCTCTTATGCTATAAAATTCTTGCGATAATTATATTTCAGAAATAAATGTCGAGCGCTTAATAATAGGGACTGACTTTGCAATCACCTTGTATATTGTAAAACGAACAATAACGAGAACAATCATCTTCATTAAAGAAGCAGAGAAGTCGAAGCAAATAGAATCCGATTAGTAATTAACTGAATTGATGGCTGTCTGTCGTGACGTTAATGCATTGCCACCCACAAAACAATATGAAATAATGCGATGATTAAAAGTCGGGCGAAAGGAAAATAATTTCCCAGTATAGACGCTTCTTGCACGCACATTTATTCTTGTGAAACTGATTGAGTGTTTCAGAATTTTTTTCAATGAGAATCTATAATTTGTAATTATTTGGATTATTCGGACTACTGCTCTGATCTTGAATGCTATTCTCACAAAGTGTCGGTCGATGCAACCACCGACCTCCTTCAGATGTGCCCTGTTTCCACGTGGCTCAACAGATGAAATTTCCACGTGATAATCACTTCTAAGTTACTGTCTTCTAGATGTTTGAGGTCAATCATCAGTACGGGCAATATTGTAATGTTGTGAACACGTTAAAACATTCCGTAAAACCCTTTAAACAGTTGTTATTCTTTCTCACCGCTGTGTAGACTGTGGCAGTTCGCCGTTTATATCTTGACATGTTGTCGAAGCCGTGGCCTTATCATCAGTGTAGCTACATAATGAAGCTTTTCCTCATATAAAAGAAGGAATCGACGATTTTTATTAAAAGTTTAAGGGTTTTTATTATTGGAGAAATAACTTAGAGAGATACCATTTATCTTAAAACTGTCTATTTTATACCTTGCAGAAGTTTTGGTTAATAACATAACTTTCTAGACGATAAATTGGTGACCCGACAAACATACATGTTGGGGGGGGGCGTTTTCGCCTTCGGACAATTTTTAACTGCTTAAGAGTTTTATTAGACCCTCATTGACTTAAAACTTTCGTTTCTTCATCATCGATTAAAAAGTGACGTCATCGTAATAACCACCCATACCCCGTTTTGTGTCTAACCCAACTTGACTTTATACTTTTAGATTTGACCTCCAGCTCACCTGTTTATTCACTCTCTGGGAATAGATTAATTCCCCAAAGTTTATGTCAGCTTAACCTGCACTAACTCATGATAAGCTCGACAACTGTCAAAATTCAAACTAGTTGAATTACTCTTATTCGACATAGAGTAGTCCATAATATAAGAATACTAGTAATATAACAATACTAACAATACTAATAATATAACAATACTAATAATATAACTATACTAACAATATAACAATACTAGCAATACTAATGATATAACAATACTAATATTATAACAATACTAACAATACTAACAATATAACAATACTAACAATACTAACAATATAACAATACTAACAATACTAACAATATAACAATACTAACAATACTAATAATATAACAATACTAACAATACTAACAATACTAACAATATAACAATACTAGCAATACTAACAATATAACAATACTAACAATACTAACAATATAACAATACTAACAATACTAATAATATAACAATACTAACAATACTAGCAATACTAACAATATAACAATACTAGCAATACTAATGATATAACAATACTAACAATATAACAATACTAACAATACTAACAATATAACAATACTAACAATATAACAATACTAACAATACTAGCAATATAACAATACTAACAATATAACAATACTAACAATATAACAATACTAACAATACTAACAATATAACAATACTAACAATATAACAATACTAATAATATAACAATACTAACAATACTAACAATATAACAATACTAACAATATAACAATACTAACAATACTAATAATATAACAATACTAACAATATAACAATACTAACAATATAACAATACTAACAATACTAATAATATAACAATACTAACAATACTAACAATACTAACAATACTAATAATATAGCAATACTAATAATACTACAGACTTCTACCCGATCATGGCTGAGAGAACAAAAACAAGCTACTTCCGTGGATTAAATAAGAGTTTCGTTTGAAAGTTCATGCAGATTTCCGAGTTCCATATAAAGATTCCAGACTTAGATGATTGCCATCTGAAAACTGTTGGAGGTTACATCGGCTGAAACGTTGTGCGCATAACATCGAAGATTAGAACAGTTGTCCGAATAATTCAAATAATACAAATGCATTCAAATGTTTTTCCTAAAACTGGTAAAGTATTCCAAAATTTCCAGAGCATTTCTGCCTACCGAGCCTTCTTCATTTATTTGTCTTACACTGACAATATTTTAGTAAATTTGTAGATTATATAAAAAATACAAATAAAACTAAAATATTTGCTTAATTTTATCATTTTAAATGTCTAAGTTGATTTGGGGAATAATCAGAGTGAAAATAATTATGTCCCAGGTGAGGTTCGAACTCACAATCTATCTCTCGCAATACGGAAAACTAACCGATTAACCCACGGTGGCAGGTACGGAATTAGGATGCTATTTCATACATAAATCAGCCTATCTATTTTCTCCCCTCTTCTTTTCTCTTTAGAGGTGAAAGTCTGTCAGCCAAAGGCAACGAAAGAAAGGAGAGAAAGAAAGAGCCTTCCTTTTCACTAGTGAATATCGAAGAAATTAGCTGCAATCAAATAAGTACCGGATTATTTGAGTAGCAGTATTAGGACTTGGATTAGCTCCCCGACTCCCTCTATGAAATTAGTAATACAAAAGAAAAACTATTGATTAGATTAAATATGAAATTCAATGAAATCGATTGGAAATGGAAGTTGTTTTTTAACAACACAGATCAATATTTTCCTTATACGACTGACGAAACAGATTTTTTAATTAGCTTGTAGTAAAGATTTAAGATTCCCGAGTTGGAAAATGCGCATCTAAAGACGGTCGGAGGTTACACCGGCTGAAACGTTGAGAAAATAATATCTTAGATGAGAACAGTAGCCCGAATAATCCAATAATACTAACTGATGCGGGGGAGTATTGTCGGACTTTTTTCCTCGTAGGACATTTTTTTTATTAATGAAGTATCAAGAAAATAAGCAAAGTGATGATAATGATTAATATTATTGACAGATTAACAATGATGAAGAATATTCCGCAATGTAGCATCTTTGTGCTTGTTTTACAAATACTTCAATGGATTATGTTCCGATAAATTAGCTACTCTGGTGCCCCCTCGACGTAAATTCACTAGACCCACTCGACAATCAACTAAATCCCATCCATTCACTGTAAAAGTCCCTAGTTGCCGGAGAGTTTTCTACTCAAATAGCTTCTTTCCTCGTGCTGCTAGCCTCTGGAACTCCCTCTCGCCCCATGTTTCCCCGACAGTATTGACATGCAGAAATTTAAAATTAATGTAAACAGACATCTCGCTGCGCAGATCCCAATTTAGGTTGACCTCCCCAACCGTTACCCTTTTTCTTTCTTCTCAGTAGCCCTTTACGTCTACAGTGGCGGCCTGCCTTGTTAAAAAAATTTAAATGATGATTGAGATGATCAAAATTGATAACTTATGACGATGGTTTATGACAAATCTTTATTGTCATTAGATTTGAAGATGACATAAGAAATCGATCATGTGGCAACGTGTTTCTTGGAAAGAAACTCTGACAATTAAAATTCCGGTAGATGTTTTATCACTCGAAAGCAAGAAATAAAAATTATTTGTAGTGGTGTTAATAAAACGAGTTCTTGCAGTGAAAGTTTTACGAAGAGGAATCAGAGATTGAAGCTATGGAAATAACGATAGAGCAGAGAAAGACTAACAACGTCTCTTCTGTGAAATAAAAACTGTAGAGAATAGAAGAAATCACTTCACTAGATTGTGAATTCGATTTTCTACTTAGAAAAGGTAAGAAAGAGTGCTCAGACGTGACCTTCGTAAGAAGGCCTGTTCGATCGAAAATGACGTCATAGACTTTGAGACAAGCAACGCATTAAACAATCAGATTGTTGATAATGAATGAAAGCTTTTGTAAAATGTTCGTGAAAACTTTAAAAATTGCATTTAAAAAAACAAAGGAAAGGAACACGATCCGATTTATACTGAAACGAAACTTTATTGAATATTAAGTTTTTTTAATTGATTAATTAAAAAAAGAATTAAAGCGAAAATGAATTCAAAATGAATAGTTAAGTTGTGTGTTGTCTTTTATGAAAAAAAACAAAAACAAACTGGAGAGAATAGAAAAGATCACCCTAACTAGTTTGTGAAGTCGATATTTAACTCAGTCATGGTAAGAAAAAGTATCTATCACATATCTATATATATATATATATGTATGTATATATATATATATGTATATGTATATATATATGTATATATAGATATATATATGTATATATATATATGTATATGTATATATATATATACATATATATGTATATATATACATGTATATATATATATATATATATATATATATATATATATATATATATATATATATATATATATATATATATATATAAAGATTGCATGAGAAGTCAATGAATTTCTGGAGCAGTAGAGTGATCCAACTATTTTTCCAGCAACTGATTAGGTATTCATCTTATTTCATTTTCCTACCAGTCGGGGTACGTTCTCGACAATCAGTCCGACAGTGCCTTCGTTTCTGTAGAGCTGATGTATTCTCATGTTCAGTCTCAGGAGGTCCACTCTCCCAGGCTTTACCTCCTCTTTGAGAAAGACTTAGTTTATCACTAATCGCCTGAAACGTCTTTACCAGGGAATGTTGACCGGGTTGCTCAGGCATTTTTTATAAGCCAGAGTGAACTAATTCTAGTGCAGTGGCTTTTCAACTTGACAGCTGACCTTGTGTCTAACCTCCTAGCGAGGTAAATAAAATAAGTTTTTCTTTCTGGAGTGACAATTAGTAAAAGGTTTTTACGCTTTCACAAAAAAACTTTATAAATTGTGTAACTTTCTCACATATTTTTATTTGTTTTCGAATTGTTTGCTTGACATTTTCAATTATTACACGTTTAAAGTCAGAAAATGTTATAATCATGGTGGAGGGAATATTTACATAAACAGAACGGAGAATTATCAAGATGAGTATATTTAACTTTGTAAAGAGCATGACTAATTCAGAATAGAACCGCGGTCAAATGTTATTTTATGTATTTTTTGTTATTATAATCAGCTCTGTAATCTATGTACATTTTGCACCGCTTCAGTCTTTTTATTATTTATCATAATTTATTGTATAAAGGGCAGTAGTCTGCGTGTCTTTGTGTATGTGTGTGTGTCTATGGCCAGCTAAAAATTAAAAGAAGCTACAAAACAAACAGCCGAAAAGTTGGTATATTCTTGATCGGCGTTTCCCTGGGTGTATGATATCTTAAATTAAAAAAAAGATATCTATTCTGTGTAGATCAACTTGGCCAGGTTTCGTAAGGGGTTCGCTTTTTCAGCCATTTTCAGTGTTATCTATTATATCACGGACAGTTGAATGGCTTGCATTATTAAGGGTTAAGAATGAGGTGAGAAGAGGTGAAAGAGGAATGGCGAGATGTGGAAAAACGGGAAAGAGGAAAGTTAGAAGGATAGAGAGACGATTGAGCGAGGTAGAGAAATATAAGTTTTTATATAAAGATGTTACACACACTTTTTAACCTATTCTATTCTGTTTTTTTATGGCCCGGGCAACGCCGGGTAGTCCTGCTCATATATATATATATATATATATATATATATATATATAATTTTATTACGGAAAGAAATAAAGACATGTTTGACATTTTGTCTTTTTGGGGAAATTGAAAAATTGAAAATACGAGAGGAAATGTAATAATTAATTAATCTCCTGAACCGCCACTCGTTCACTGTTCAGAGTAAAGATTGGAGCAAAAGTGTAATACATTTCTACTAAAACGTCCATATCTTTATCTCTCTATCCGTCTCTCGTTCGCCTTCCATCGTTTTCAACCTCACTGCCATCAACCCCCTCTTTCCCCTCCGCTCACTCTATTCCTCTCTCTGGACATACGCACACACATATACACCGACACAGAAAACTCCTTTTTATAGATTCCTCGAGGAATGAGTTGGCATAAGGGAAGTAACTCATCGATTAAAAAATCAGAGTTACCTCCCTTTACTTAGTACATGGAATGACTGAGACACCGACATCTGCTGACAATATTTGCGCCAGTTGAGGATCAAAGAATAAATAATATTTTCTAAATTTTATTTATTTGTTACCCGAGGCAACGCCGATCAAGAAAATACCAACTGTGTGTATATTAGCGTTGGCTTATTTACTTTTAGCCGGACAGACATACACACAACTGCGCTTTATATAATATATAGATTTATTACATTCTACTTTTAATACATACAGACGTAGAGTGACAGAAATGAGAGTCCTACATACCGTATAGAATAAGGACGAAAGCTGGTAAAACAGCATAAAGTGAGAGGGTGAGAGTTATAGATAGAATGTTTGTATGATATGTGTAAGTTGGTGAGTTAATTGCAAATTGCAGCTATTTAAAACAATTTAAATGGGAGTTTTTTTTTCGATCTACAACCTATGGTGTATATCTTTTATTTTGTGTGATTAAAATACATAGGGAAGAACCTAAGGGGAACAACTATTGATTAATCTAGCTTTAGTAAAACAACAGATAGATGTCTGTCCGTGGTGTGCGATGCATTCGTGGTCGATAAGACGAAATCCGCCGACAGATCGCACCAGCAATAACTAAGAATGAAGCGTCTTACTTAATCGCACTTGCTTATCAGACGGATCGGAATGCAATTTCCCATGATACTTGAATGCGAAAAACAAATGTATTGACCAGTAACTGCCGCTAATGGAAAGACGGTCCAACTAGGTTTCGGGATCGCGTTATCAGATTCATAGGCTATTTATCTTCTGTCCAACATAACTTTTCCTGCTTTCAACTGTTTCTAACTTCGATGTGACATTAAAACTACCCTGTGTTGCACTACAGCCAAACCGCATCTCTGTAGCGTGTAATTGTATTCTTTTATTTATATACTAGCAGGATACGTGCCCCGCCGTTGCCCGAGGAAAATATAAAATATTTATTTAATTAAAAAATAAATATTAAAAAGTCATTCATTTAGGCCGTTGTAATCACCGACCTTCTTTTGATGTTACCCAGGTCGTAACGTTGTTAATATAACCACTAAAATAGGACCAGTAATCAGACACGAATGATACAAATTATCAATCTTCATCTTACAAAGTCTGTACTGTGTATTTTTTGTCATTGCTTTCCTCTTTTTATGAGCAAATCTCCAAAAGTTATTATTTTGTTACTAATGGTAACCACTAAGTATTTAGTGTCTCTAAATAAAGTTTTAACTTCAAATACTTGGCAAAAGTAAACGTTTAAAACATACCCGTTAAAAAGGGTTCATCTATTTTGCAAGTTTTCATATTATTTAGAGGGTAATTACTATTTACGTCAAGTAAATTATTCCCAGGTAAATGAGTTACTGCATTAGTGTCGAATGACTTATTTGTACTTAAAAAAAATTTTAGCTTAAAAGAAATATTAAATAGACTCAGTTATAGCAAGTTTCAATTGTAAACAGGGCGTTATTAATATTTTTTACTAAAACATGTTTTAAAAGAAAATATTAAACCGGTTTTTACCAATACCCCATGAAAAATGCGTTTATTTAAATAAACATAAAATTAAGCATCTATTACGGAGCCGACAAAGAAGTTATTGTTTTCTAAATTTAATGAAAACCGTTTTCCTAATTAAATTAAAAGAAAACATACCCGGAGTGCTCAGGTAATGTTTTTGTTTTGTTGTGACATTAATCGTATGGTGCAAACTAAATACAAAACTGAAGCGTAATCTGCTATTCTCGAATAAAATCTGAGTTCTAAAAATGTAATCTGCATTAGCTTAATTTCTCTGGAGTGCCGCGTTAATGTTAGTATTTTGTTGTTACAGAAATCGTATGCGAGTTCAACGTAAAATAAACAAAGTCAATATGTATACGTATAAATAATGAAGTGATTACGTTAGAAATACACAACTGCTATTCTTATATTCCATAAAACTGGAATGCGAAAGAACGAACAGAAGTAGGTAGTTATTAGTTTGATCAGAAGGTCAGTAGGTTACAGAAGATTACGTTAGAATTACACAACTGCTATTCTTATATTCCATAAAACTGGAATGTGGAAGAACGAACATGACTAGGTAGTTATTAGTTTGATCAAAAGGTCAGTAGGTTAGAGAAAAAAAGAGTAGCGTGAAAAATTAAACGGGAACGGTGTTCCTGGCATTATTATGCAATAAAAAAATTAGCCGCCCGTTTTATTGTTGCCGGTAAAAGTAGATATTCTGATGCGGGTAACAAAAATGCTGAAACTTTCTCTGCGAAATGGTTATTTGTGAGAAAAAGCTTTCTCAGAGAAAATGTCAGAAAATGTCAAAGAAAACCAAAATGAACGCGAATTAGGTCTAGGTGACTGTTGGAACACACTAGCATATGCAACTTTTGGTTCTAAACATATAAAAGCTGATGAAGGAGGGAAAAATTCGATCTATAATTATATATATTTATGCATACACTTTTATTAAAGTAAATGCGCGATGAATGTTAACTCTAAAAAAATCGAGCCTACATACATCAATAATGGTATGCTACATTCTAAAAACTATTTTTTAAATTCATTTTCATTCATATAACCTTAATGTCCGTTTCGTACACACATGCAAAATCAAAATATTGATATACACACCTTGCAATTTTCATATTTGTAAATTATCAAAAGTGCAAAGATCAATGATATATGTGTATATATATGTATATATATGTGTATATATGTATATATATATATGTATATGTATATATATGTATATGTATATATATATGTATATATATATATGTATACGTGTGTGTATATATATGTATATGTGTGTGCATATATATGTATATATATGCATAAATATATATATATATATAAATATATATATATATATATAAATATATATATGGATACATATATATATGTATAAATATATATATATATATAAATATATATATGGATACATATATATATGTATAAGTATATATATATATATAAATATATATATGGATACATATATATATGTATAAGTATATATATATATATATATATATATATGGATACATATATGCATAAATATATATATATATATAAATATATATATGGACACATATATATATATATATGTATAAATATATATATATATAGATACATATATATATATGTATATATATATATATGGATACATATATATATGTATATATATATGTATAAATATATATATATAAATATATATATATATGTATAAATATATATATATATATATGTATGTATAAATATATATATATATATATATATATATATATATATGTGTATATATATATGTATAAATATATATATATAAATATATATATATATGTGTATATATATATATATATATGTATGTATAAATATATATATATGTGTATATATATATATATGTATATATATGTATATATATATATATGTATATGTATATTATTCAAATATGAACCAAAATAAACACTTTTAGTAGATGGAACCTATTGTGAAGAGGATTAGCTCAATATACGAGATAGAGCAATTGTAGAGATAGAGATAGATTTTTAACAAAAATTCCTTTAATAATAATTTTCATATTTTTCAAATATTTGAAGTTATGTTTTATCGAAAGCCAACTTATCCATCTGTATTTCTCCTCTGATGATAAGATTTCGATCTTTGAAAAGCCTTGGCTTAAGGAAAGAATAATAAACACTAGTTTATTACTGAATACACCTTGCATTGAACAATTGAAATTTGAAATAAATTTGGACAATCGTCGCATATTTATGACTCTTTTTTTCTTCTATCTCTATGTATATGTATATATATATATATGTATATGTATATATATGTATATGTATATATATGTATATATAGATGTATATATATGTATATATATATGTATATATACATGTATATATACATGTATATATATACATGTATATATATACATGTATATATATACATGTATATATATATATACATGTATATATATATATACATGTATATATATATACATGTATATATATACATGTATATATATATATACATGTATATATATATATATATCTTTATATATATATATATATATATATATATATATATATATATACATAGTGTGTGTGTGTTGTATCCGTAAAGGATGAAGTATTTACTGTAAGTAATCTTAAGTATGAAAGATTAAGGTAATACAGAGCAAGAATAAGAGTTTAAAGATAAAACTAAAACAACATTCCAGTCATTTTACATGATAAGATATTACATGTCGCCAATACGAGATTCATCAGATGTTGCTCAATAGCTGGTGGCTTGTTAACTGAAGAATCAGAGTGCTCACGCCGGCTTAGTGTTGCTTAGAGGGAGAGTGGAATTGGGGGGGGGGAGGGGTATACAATTCAAGTTTGCAATTTAACCATACTGTATCGAACAACACTATCGTTCAGACCATAAGAGGGAACATAACAACGTCAAAGCTCTAAACGCGTGTGGTCAGAGAGAAGTGAGGCTTGTTTGGTATATCATCCGAGTCTGAAGTGGAAATTAGTCCCACTTCCAGGGTCAGGCTGAATGGTAAACACCTCCTAAGCAACACCAAGACGGCGTGAGCACTAATATTCTTCAATAAACAAATCACTAGCCATTGAGCCATTGCTGATGCATCTCGTCTTGGCGAGATGAAATAAATGATAATGTGAAATAAGTAGAATGTTGGTTTGATTTTTTCTTTGTACATGTGTATCCCTCTTTTTTCATCTATCTTTATAATTGCTCTATCGCGTATATTGAGCCTAAACCATTTCACTATAGGTTCTATCTACTAAAAGTATACTTTTAGTTTCATATTTTATTCTAAGCTCCTACAATGTTGAGCTTTATCTTTTATTTGTGACATGTTCAACAAGGAATCCCCCCCTCTCAGCCAGAAACATGCCCATCCCTTCAAATAAAGCTTACACGCACATTTTCAACCTCCATTACTTAATATTTTTCAGATTTTTTAATTTTGGCTTTTCCACTGCCAACTTATCCATATATGTACTTCCGCTGATGATAAGATTTTAATCTTTGAAAAGCCTGGGCTTAAGGAAAGAATAATAAACATGTTTTTACCGAGTACACCTGGCATTGAACAATCAAAGTGTAAATAAATTTGTCATTCGTACATGTTTATCCCTCTTCTTTCATCTATCTTAATATATATATATATATATATATATATATATATACATATACAGTGGAGGGAAATTATTCGTACACATACAAATATTTGATTTATTGTATGCCCAACTAACGAATAAACAAACTTTGGATATAGTTAACGTGATATAATAACTAAATACGCATAAAAAGATATGCAAATGATTTGATGGAAATAAATCCCCTTTGTCACTTTTTATGTCTGAAAAAAAATATCCGTACAATGCACATTTCAGATTTTAACACTTTTAATCAGTTTAATTCTCAGGATTATTCAAGTTGAATATATTAAATCTTTAAACTTGTTTTAATTTTCTGATAATATCACCGCTTCCACTCACATCACTCCTACCGTCACCATATCGCAGCAACTCTGCCCACCCAATCAAAAACCCGACCTATCCTTCTCCAACGTTATCTTCGGTCCCACTCTTGGCTTTTCTTAATACTCTTTCCGTTCGCTGTTTCTTTAGAAATAATACTCCGCCTTACACCCTACCTTGTGAATCTTCTTTGGCGTTTTTCTGTATAAAAGCTTGGTTTTATTCTCTAGATGATACAAGTTGAATGTTCAAAATAAAGTGTTCAGTAGTAACTTTCTTGTTTAAAAATACAAACAAAACTTTATGTAATTGATATTCATGACTTGATGTAAAGAATTGAGAAATTCGCAACAAGATCTGATACAGCTCTAGAAGGAATATAAAAGTTACAGAAAATCTCTGAAAACATGAATATTGCATTCACTAACATAAGTTAATTCATTGTAAAATGTCTAAGACGAAAAACGTAGAAAAACACGTGCTCCACGGAATATTTCTTCAATATATCTGAGGGAAGTAATGCATCAGATTAAACACATGCAAATGGTTAGAGTAAGAGATAGGTTTAGGGTTAGGGATGGATTATTAAAATAATCGTAGGAGGATATAATTATATTACAGCACGTAAGATATAAATCAGAAACGGACATTAAATATTGAATATAAAAGAAAACATTGCCTATTAAAGTACAAACAACAATATATGCATATGAAAAAGTAAAACGGACAAGAAATACATGTATGTGGTTTGTGACGGTAAATCAAAACGTTTCATGGCAAAATACCGTCTTCAATTGCAAAAATAAAATAATAGTTGTATAAAAATGATTTGAACACATTTCCAAGATCACTACTACTTTTAGGGGTCGCTGCTTTGTTCCTAATCCAATATGATGAGTACGAACACGATCATATCTGATTTGATTCTAACTCGTCGTTCTCTTGCAGATGGCGATATTTAGTTGTTCTAATAAAACATTTCACGTTACTTTTCAGAAGACCAATTGTCTGAAACAGCGTTCAGCAGGTAGGCAGCTGGCTTCCCCCTTGACTGACCACCTTACCCTAAACGCACGTGTCGTAGTTTTGAACATCTTGATCGGGGCCCTGTCGCGTCTAGTGTTGTCAGTCGCCGGTTTAACAAAGCCATAGGCAACAGAAAAAAAACAGCTACATACATAATACGTACTTGCATGACATTTTTCTTAAAATTATCATCCTGAGGAAGTCTTATAAATAAAGACGAAACGTCGATGAATATATAAAACACATCCTTTTTTGTTTTTTTTTCATTTCCCATTACGTCGGATTTCCTTCATCCTGAGGAAGTCTTATAAATAAAGACGAAACGTTGATGAATATATAAAAAAAAAACATCCTTTTTTGTTTTTTCCTTTTTCATTACCCATTACGTCGGATTTACTTCATCCTTCCTTTCTCATACATAATAAAGACAGCAACACAGATACAGACATCATACACCATCGACTTGTTAGACACGGGTGTGTGCGTGTTAATAAACGGTTCGTCAGCGATTCTCGTTAAATGCCATCTGTGACTCGAGAAGGTCAATAAATACACATTTACCGAAATTAATTAAAATTAATGTGCCCTTATTTTGACTTTATCTCATCGAATTAATACAAAGTAGATCCTTGGATCACACCACAAAAAATGAAGTTCATAAAACTAGCAAAAGATACCCCCCTTCCCGGTCGCATATTTTTGCAAAGCTATGAAAGATTATATAATTGTGAAAGAACTGCATACAACACGTAGTTAAAGCAAAATAAATTGTTTTGGACTATTAAAATAATTTACAACACTATTGATAACGTTTACCCATTTAATTTTTATTTTCTGTTTGCGTTTATGTTTGAATTCATGTTTTGAAACATGACGAAAATCGTAAATCTCTGACGTCACGCCAAAGCTATAATTATTTTGTTACGGTAATGTTTTAAGCTTTATGTATAAGAAAGTCCAAATAGGTCAGTTGGTAGAAGCTCAGACTAAAGATCTCAAGGTTTCGGTTTCGATTTGCGGTTAGGAACTCCGCGTGATTTGCAGGAATTCACTATTTGTAGTGGAAAATGAAAACAACAATGTTAATTTATTAACTCTCTATCGTTAGCAGAGTTGTCCCCCTTTGCAAATTGGCTGTTTGGAGAATTTGAACGCTAGATGGCTCTGGTTAACAGTCAATTTGCATAGGTGGGGCAAAATGCAGTATAAAAACTGTACTCTTTTGTGAAGAGCGGGAATGCTCAGTGAGCAAAGTGAAGTGGAGAGCGAAAGAGGGGCAGAAGGCAGTTGGCAGTTGGCAGCAGGTGGAGAATTCACAGATTTTTATCTTTTCAAGAAACTTTCCTTTCACGGATAGACCCCACTATTTACTATTAATGCAATATTTTTCTGTTTTAAAAGTAGTTAAGATCTCTTATATTCTGAGATGAGACAAATCCCGCAATGTATTTATTACGTATAACAAATGTGACTTACGGGCAGACGGACGGCATTTCTATTTATATAAGATTTTAAAATGCGAAAAATAAGGTAAAACGGTGTTATGGGCTCGGCGTAAAAAGACAGACTTCCTCATTCAATCCCGGGCAACTTCAGGTCTCCATGCTAGAAAATAACTTAAAGTGTTGATTTAGCTTTTCTTTCTATTTCGAACAATTCGTATATGACAAGAATGACCAATTTACTTTGGAGTTTTATCGATGATTATACATTGTGGTTTTCTCTTCTTTCCCAACTAAAGTGCGTCCATAAAAATCCCTGAAAGCGACGAGTGGAGACGGTGGGAACGGAATATGATCGGTCTCATTGGAAACCAAACAATGGTGCTGACAAACGGCGAATGTCTACAGAAAGAAATTGAAATATGCGCTGTCTTTGAACGCATAGACACGAATGCCTCAATGAAAGAATGAAAAAAAAAAAAACGATACGAGAGGCAAACATACACTGATAACATCATCCGGTTAACTTCTTATATTCCACAGAATCATCAAAGTAATCCGTCTTCATAAGTGATACTTCTCAGACTGATATTCTCTTGTATTTATTTAAACTGTAATGTCGTATAGCGATACAATTATGCTACGAAACTATCATGCAAGTACATGTAGTTTTTTTTTTATTATAAATATGTTACAAAAAAGATGATTCAGAATTTGTAGGTGGAATGAGTTTTTCGGAGATGACTGTCTAGTGCGTTAATAATTTAGTTTGTACTAGCAGGAAAGCCCGAAGTTGCCCGGGATTGATTAAGGATAACCATTGTGTCTTTTTTGTCACTATGCTCATTACACCATAATTACTTTTTTTGTTTTTACTTCACCGTACCCCCGTTTCGCCCCCCCCAATATAGAAACTGAAATGTTTAGAAACTATGAATTAGTGCTTATACGTATTGTTTAAATTTGATTAAAATCGGATACACGTTTTATTTTTTATTTTTAAGGGAGTTCTGTCACAATTGACGACTTGAGGTGAGGGTACGTTGATATTTGACTCATAGGGGATAACGTAGAGATTCGGGGCCACTTCCATTGTCTTCCCCGGAGAATTTTATACATATGATATAAATTCCATCAAATAAGGATATATTTAAA
Organism: Sepiola atlantica; assembly: GCA_963556195.1. Taxonomy (NCBI): domain Eukaryota; kingdom Metazoa; phylum Mollusca; class Cephalopoda; order Sepiida; family Sepiolidae; genus Sepiola; species Sepiola atlantica. The sequence continues at coordinate 12,256,868 of OY744545.1, forward strand.
AATTTAAAGAAGGTTCAGCCACTATAGAAAACTTAAGGTAAGGAGGGTATGTACATATTTGGGATAACTTCCATTGTCTTCCCCAGAACATTTTATACATATGATTTACATTTTATAAAAATACGATGTATTTAAAGTTGTAAGGATGTTGTGGATCATAGCCCTTTAGGGATGGACATAAATATTCGAAAACGCTTCATTGTCGTCAGCAGTGAACGCTACAAAACAAACTAATATATTTTCGATTTTATGTAGATTTTCTAACCTTTCTTTCTATAGGAAACACACAAACACACACACACACATTTTATTTATAGAGATATAATCTCATATACCTAATTACTCAAGTCCTAGCAGAGAGACCCGGTGTGTCCCAGGAATTACAGTGGCCCTTAGACAAAATAATATTAAGTTTCTTCTTATTTTTTCGGACTCGTGGCGCAACGGATAAAGCGCCAAGTGTTAATCAGTTCTAGGTGACAGTCTTCTAGAGGTTGTAGGTTCAATCCTCAGTACAGCAATACTAAATATATAATTAAAAACTACTTAATAAGAATTAGCATAATAATAAATTACCCCCCCCTCCCTACTTGATCATGGCTGAGGGAATGCGAGCAATCTCCTCCAGTGGATTAAATAAACGGTTCCGTTTGAAGTTTTGTACAGATTCCCGTGTTCGATAAGACGCAGAAGAAAAAAAGTTGGAGCTTACATCGGCCGAAACGTTGTGAGAATAACATCAAATATGAGAAAAATACTCCCAACAATCCAAATAATACAAGTAGGTTTCTAATGCATTGATCATGTGTATGAGATAGTAGGGTTAACTAATTTACATATTGCTTTGCAAAAGGATATCTCATTAATTCACTATTCGTTTTTCATTACATTGTTGCTTTCATTTTAATACGTAATTCTATTTTTGAAAAGCTGCATCGAACGTGCAAAAGGGTGTTTCGGTCAATTTTATCCTGGGGTGAATTTTTTTGTTTCTTCAATTCTCCCGAGCAATGTCGGGAGAGGGTATTGGATTTAGTCATAAGTATTCAACTGTTAGACCTGTTATTCTACAAACAAATAAACTGAAAAGACCCCTAGAAAACAAGGCTGGAATATTAAGAAAGTCTATTCTTTTAGTTCTTATCAGTTGTTGAGTCCGTGGGTGAATAATGTACGTATTATATAACGGATAATTTCTCTGTTTGTCAGCGGACATTTTTCTAAACGTACATAAATAAATCAAACTTGACGCCGTCACTGGGATACGAAACCGAGGCTTGCAGTCTTAGTCGTTACTGACTGAGCTGACTGAACTTATGAAAGTCTTTCAAATTAACTCACTTAAACAATTCGCTGAACAAGTTCAGTTGACTATAGAAATCTTCAGTCACAGCAGTGTAGGATTCAGTTTAAGGTTCAGTTACATTATTTCGTATGTCTCTTCTTGTGTATTTCAGATGATTCGATGTCAGCATTCCTGTCAAATGTGCTAATATTAACAAATACCAGAAATGACACTTTCTTCAAGGAGGAAGAGACGCGGCAGCATAGCTAAAATATACGACCGGAGGGAGGATATTTTGGCTAGTCTATCTTATATAAATAGAGATTGTGTCCGTCTGTCCATCTGTCAGACATACTTTTTAAACGTAATAAATACATTCCGTAATTAGTCTCATTTCGAAATATCAAAGATTTTAACTGCTTAAAACATTAGTTTATCTAAACAATTATAGTTTTGGTGTGACGTAATAGATTTATGATTTACGTCATGTCTCAAAATATGAATTCAAACATAAGTAACAATAAAAAAAAAGACATAAATGAATGAGTAAACATTAGCAATAGCTTTGGGAATTATTTCAATAGTCCAAAACAATTTATTTTGCTTAAACTGTGTATCGGCGTTAAAAACAATTTAACATTTAATAAATACTAATATTTGGGCCGATCAGGAACATAATTCTAGTTTGTTAAAATAGGATTTTGAAAGTTAAATATAATTAATACAGTATCGTTTTGTCATTAAATATTAATCAAACTAATTTTGTTTAAAACTATCACTAATTTTGTGATGGTAATGTTTTAATCTCTATAATATTAGTGAATAAAATAGCTTTAAACAATTTCAATCCTTTAATTACATGAGGATTTGAACGACTTTAAATAACTTTTATTTGACAGTTAAAATACTTCCAAATTATTTTAAGATTTTGAAAAGTCATGTAATAATT
>OY744545.1:12264101-12339101 GCA_963556195.1 Sepiola atlantica
GGCGGACTAAGGTATGACCCATTGTTAGTTTTAGGACGTCTAACCTCCTAGACTTTACCTTCTCACTGAGAAGGGGGTAATTGATTGTTAATCGTCTTAGCCGCCCTTAGCGGAGAATGCCAACAGAGCTACTCACACATATTGCCTTTTGGCTAAGATCAAAGTGTAGTATCTGTTCCGATGGATACTGCACCTCATAGACTGGTATGTCTTGGCTTTCGGGTCTTGATTTACGCCGGTCTATGGGCCTGTCCTGTGCAGTTCTAGGAGGTCAACCCGCCCAGGCTTCGCCTCCCCTCTTTGTGGTGGAGTAAGTTTATTGCTTACTGCCTGAGGCTCCCCTACCGGGGAATGCCGACGAGGCTGCCCAGGCAATTTTTAAACTCCACTTTCCCGACCCGACCGTGGGTCACATCTTACTTGTGGGAGTAAGATAAAAACTAGCCTTGTGCCTAACTTCTGGAGAGAAGTAAATCAATACTCACGAATTTTTGTTGGCCAGAGTACGCTAATCCTCGTGCTCTAACTTCTTAAATTCTGCCCTGACCTTGTGTGTCACCCCAAAGGAGGTAAATAAAACCACTTGAAATGATTTTGTTCAAGAGCTAGCGCGACGGCGTGTTTTACTCGCTATTTTATTCATGACGGGATATATATATATATATATATATATATATATATATAAGAGGTTTATGTAGTTTGCTTGAAGCATTGTTTATTGGTGTATAGAAATGTGATATTTAGAAGGCAATACAATGCAGAGGTGTAACGGATAGACACAAGTTGGAGCAAATAAGACCTATAGTGGTGGAACAAATGAATTAGTTTCAACCTTAATACAATGTGTACATACACATATATATATTTCTTTTTTTTTGCTTTCACAACATATATATCTCTCTATCTACACAATGTTACAAGGTTATGTAATACCTGTATCAAGATGGTCTGGTGGAAATTCCGTATGATATAATTTTTTTTTTAATTAAAAAAAAAAAATATATTATATGATACGGAATTTCCACCAGACCATCTTGATACAGGTATTACATAACCTTGTAACATTGTGGGTAGACAGATATATATGTTGTGAAAGCAAAAAAAAATAAAAAATAAATAAATAAATATATATGTGTATGTAAACATTGTATTAAGGTTGAAACTAATTCATTTGTTCCACCATTATATGTCTTATTTGCTCCAACTCGTGTCTATCCGTTATACCTCTGCATTGTATTGCCTTCTAAATATCCCATTTATATATATATATATATATATATATATATATATATATATTACTGAACTTAACTATATTGAAATAATTCCTTAACTTACAGTTTCTTAATATATGAGACCTTCAAGTATGATATTTCTGGTCGTCCAAATCAAACCGGCAACTGACTTTTACTTCCAAGTATCTATCTCACCCAAAACACTTCCCAAGTCACATATCAAATATCAATCAATCGGATACAAACGATGCTTGGATCGAAGTTGGGTCACTAGTCGTCAATCATCCTTTTGTGATTTGTCGTATGAGATATTACTTTACTTGTAACTTCCAAAATATCTTGCTAACCTAATCCTGTCATTAGATGAAAACTAGAATTAAGCAATCCGTAAACATTTCTCGGACAACTGCTTTCGACGTTGACTATTCATTAAACGTAGTTTACATAAAGAAATGTTACATACAAAGGATCCGAAGAAAAACGATTTGGGCCGAAAATATGAAAAGTAAAGCATAGAAATACGTGGGCGGACAAAGTTTTGTTTCACATTGGTCGTTCCAAATTTTTCGAAATGATGGTGAACAATTCTCAGAAGAAATTGGAATTTTTCAAATGTGGTCCTGTTAATTCGAATCATTTAAGTGTGATGTTATTTCTTATGCTGGATGAAGACTCAACAGAATGTTTTTTTTTAAGAAAAATAATTCCTCGAAAGACACACACTCCCCCCTACGAGACACTGTACTCGAGTGTGTAAGGTCTCTCTGTACAGAGGTTTGTTATGGCAACGTGACAAGAGGATACTTCCTACGAGTAAACCGTGATCAAATTTTTAAAATAATATATATATATTTATATAGTATTTGAAGTCCGAATAAGATTCTCCCGGTATGACTACCGCGTACTGGCTCAAGTGATGTTGCCTATAGTAACATAACGCAACTTAATTCTCTATCAGACAAGATGAACTTTGTCCTAGAATCCGGGAAGAGATCACAAGAAATACATACTATAACATAATTAACTGGTCAATTAGTGAGAGAAAAATTAATGTTCTTCACTTCTTTATTAACTCAAAATTTGAGAGGTAAAAGCGAACTTCAATAGAATATTCGGATATAGATGTATTTCTTGGTTTCTGAGCACTTCGACTGGACTTAAATGAAATAAATGACAATTTGAGAGAATTTGAATGCCTACTAGACCCTAGTCTCTAATGTCTTAGCCCTCTCTATATAAGTGTTTCTGAAGGGATATATATATATATATATATATATATATATATATATATATATATATATACATCCCTGTGTATGTGCGTATGGTGTACCTGTATAATTATAGTTATATGTATACGCATATATATATATATATATATATATATATATATATATATATATATATATATATATATATATGAAGCAATCCAACAAAAGATATAAGCGTCAACTAATATCTTATAATTAGTGAAACATCCGGATAAAAAACTGAAGCTCAATATACTGGATAGAGCATTAATATTATAATATAAAATGAAGTAATAAAATAAGGTGTCAATCAAATTTTATTAGAATTCAAAGTTCATGCAAAGCGTCCTTAAACTCATTATCTTTGAAAACTCATGAGCTAAGGACTTAAGGATGCTTTGCATGAACTTTGAATTCTAATAAAATTTGATTGACACCTTATTTTATTACTTCATTTTATATTATAATATATATATATATATATATATATATATATATATATATATATATATATATATATGTGTGTGTGTGTGTGTGAACTGTATCAGCTCTATTATAAGTATTTTTAAAGTTATAGAATCGATCAGTATAACAGATACGGTTTAAATGAATATAGATTAATCAGTGTACATATGAAAATGTTATGCACAAAAGAAACGGAAGAAAAACTCCGGAAAGAGTTTTCTTTCAAATTAGTCGTTCAAAATTCTTCGGAATGATCGTGTCAAATTCTTCAGATAGATGATACTAAATTCTTAAAAAGAAATCGGAACTTTTGAAATGTGGTTTTGTTAATTCGAACTATTTAAGTGTGCAATTCTTCCTTTATGTCGAATGAAGACTAAGCAAGATGTGTTTTTTTTAAGGTAAAGTAATTGCTCATCTACACACCATTAATTCGTTATAGTTTCTTCTAACATAATCAACTACATCAGAAGTCGGAGGTATTTTTACTCGCACAATCAGATCTACTCCCACTACCACCCGCTTCACTAAGACTTCTTCATAGTTTATTCTTTCCGTTTTTAAACCATTTATTCGTTATTACTACTGTCTGTTAGATTATCTACATTTTCACCCTAAACACAGAATACTCCAAACAAGTACATTTTCTTCTGTCTGGGCGTTTTTATTGGCTGCTGCTAATACTTTCCTTTACATTTTAGATTGACGGAATAACGTTACATAGTGCTATGTTAAAAAAGGGTTTACTTTCGGTAGCCTCGTAACTCTCACTTTCCTTATTTTGCCCTTTAGCCATCACATTCCATGAGCGATGTTTCTCATCAAGCAGGATATTTTTTGCTGTTTTCTGGGTTAGAATCTATCAATATACAATTTATTGTTTGCTAGTTCTTGACGTTGAAGTGTTATTTTTAGATCCTTACATCAAGTGGCTTCATGACCTGTCTAAAGCAACTTCCATATAAAAAAATTGATGAAATACCAGATTGACAGAATAACGTGACATCGGACTATATTAAAAAGTTGATGACATTGAATTGAAAAACGTCTTCAGAAACATGATGACACCCACAATAAGATGAGGCAAATGGCCGTTACTCTAAAGCTCTGCTCTAACGTTTACAACATAGCATGCAACCTGTAACAATATGCTTATTTTTTTATATTGTGGATAATTTGGTTGTCGATGGTCCGGAGGAGAAGGAGCAATGTACTTACCTTGTACAGATTGATTTATAACTTATGATGTTTTAAATTATTTTTACTAACTCATTATGGTTACTAGAATAGTTCTAAAGATAGTAAATTCACCATTTCGACCCGTGCTATTTGGTTAGTCCAGTACAAGTTAACTAGAATAGTCCAAGGGGCCATCTTAGTTATCAGTCTAGGTCAAATTAGTCGTTCTTTTATCGAAGTGACTTTACGAGCTACATTACATTGTAAAATTGCACCGGCCAATATCTGATGAGCTTTCAGAATCCAACATGAAGAAATAAGAGCCAGTAAAACAAAACATTTTGAACAAGGCTTTTTTACGAATTAGACAAGAACACAAAACAAGCCTGAAACAAAAAAGAGCCGCCAGAAATACACCAAGACCTACCATTGCAGAAAACTGAAGAATGGGCCAATCAGCAACGTGCAGAATATTTTTAGGATGAACTATCCCAGGAATATACAGGGTCATACATAAGTCACTTAGCTATTTATTTTTGAAATTCTAAAGTTAAAATATACGGTAATACAAAACAAAGTTTATTCAACAAATTCATTTATGGGAGTTTAAAATTACAGCAAATTTTCAAAATTTCCACCTTCGTTCTGCATGCATAGCTTCATTCTTTTTTGCAAGGAATTTACGACTATTTGTAGCATATTTGATTGATTATGGTGTTGTACGAAGGAGGCTTTCTGTTCACATCACGTTTCCATTGCCTAACAAATAGCAGTAATTAGAGAGTAAGATAACAATTATCAAAAGTTCATAGTATGTTTGTGCTTCATATGGTAATCATTTTAAATAGCTAAGTGAAGTGACTTATGAATCACCCTATATATATATATATATATATATATATATATATATATATATATATATATATATATAAATAAGGGAAGGCTCTGTAAACCGGCTGAAAAGATGATCGCTTCACTATGATCAGCAAAGAATAATAATGACTGTCCATGGTCAAGGCTTGATGACCAATGCTTTTAAGAAGATAAGTGGTCCATGAACGACAACAATTGCAAGATAATAATAGCGAAAAGTAAGCTACTACTACTAATAAATTATATATATATATATATATATATATATATATATATGTAGAAGGATGAAAAGGAATTAGAAAAACAAAAGGCAATTTATTTAAGTTAAATTTGGCAAAGGCCAAAATTTAAAATTTGAGAAAGTAAAATAAAAATTGTAGAGAAAAAAAACAAGGCAAAACTCTGCCCGAGTGCAAGCAAATGTCCGATTGCAAAAAAGTCCGGTGTCAAAAAGTCCAACGGAGACAGTGAAATGTAGATAGGTAGGTCGTTAAAACGACCTATGGCCATTGCCAACTTATCTATCCCAGCGTCTTCTTCTGATGATAACATTTTGATCTTTGAAAAGCCTGGCTTAAGGAAAAATTTAACTTGAATAAATTGCCTTTTTGCGGAATATACCTTGCTATGAGCAACTGAATTGAAACAAGATTTGACTTTTGCTTTTCTAATTCCTTTTCATCCATCTACATATCTATCTGCTCTATCCTGGATATTCAGCTGTATACTTTTCACAATAGGCTTTACCTTTCCTAAAAGTTAGCTTTTAGTTCACCACTTATATATATATATATATATATATATATATATATATATATATATATATATAATAATGGTAATAATCCAGGTGAAAAATATCCACAGGGTGGTAATCCAGAGAATTTTAACCGGGTTTATAAAAAGTGCTCAATATCAAAATAGAGCTTTATATATGATAATTTTATTTACACAGACATGTACAAAATCTGCGACACTGGCATGTCGATGTTATCGATCAACAGTTACTATAAACTGAGATCTCATCAGGGAGAGTTAGAATCCGATCTTAACCTCAGATCAAATATGATCTGAGGTTAAGATCGGATTCTAACTCTGCCTGATGAGATCTCAGTTTATAGTAACTGTTGATCGATAACATCGACATGCCAGTGTCGCAGATTTTGTACATGTCTGTGTAAATAAAATTATCATATATATATATATATATATATATATATATATATATATATATATATATACATACATATATAACTTAAATGCCTTGAAAATACTGTGTTAGATTCAGATATTTTAAAAATTAAAATCTAAATAATTTTCTTTTTGTCTTGCCCTTTTTTCCAATAATTTCGCTCGGTACAACGAGCCTCATCAGAGCTTTAAACAAATAAAAAGGTATTAACGTTATTTTTTGGTAAAACCCCTTCCTGGTCTTGTTATAGTGGCGTCCGATGTAATGTAGACTCACGGTGAGGCTCGTTTTACCGAGCGCAATTATTAGAAAACATGTCAAGATGAAAAAAAAAGAATTGTTTTGATTTTAATGAAAAAAAATATCTGCATTGTTTTGTAAAGGCATTTTCCCTTTTTCTTTTAAGTTTCAAGTTTTAAAGATGCTTAAAAAATGAACTTTCCCAAATGTATGCCTACTAATTATCATGTACGGTTTAAGTTCAAATTTAAAAAAGACATTGCACCGTAAATCCACACAACATCGGACGCTACTTTAACAAGACTAGGAAGGAATCTTACGCAAAAAAGATTAATACCTCTTTTATTTGTTTAAAGCTCTGATGAGGCTCTTTGTACCGAGCAAAATGAAATTATCAGAAAAAAGGTCAAAATGAAAAAAAAATATTTTGATTTAAATTAAAAAAAATATCTGCATCAAATACATGTTTTTTTGCCTTTTTCTTTATATATATATATATATATATATATTAGTACTTCATGTATCCACATAAAATATTATAAGGAGATATAATTTTTTATGTGTCAGTTTTCAGTATTTACTTCAACAGTGCTCGATACGTAAGTAGAGCTAGGTAGTAAGCAATGAAAATATATATGGCAATCAAGCTACACAGAGGCTCCCGTGTTTCATCCCTAAATGCCTGACGATTCCCCCCCGGGGATGAAACACGGGAACCTCTGTGTAGCTTGATTGCCATATATATTTTCATTGCTTACTATATATATATATGTATATAGATTTAGATTTTTCACTTATAAAATAGATCATTCAGTGAAGACCGGGGTTGTTCCAATAAAAACAAGCTCGATGATACTCGATTACAGAGTACAGAGCATTTATATGTGATTTTATGAAGGCTTACCAAAGCATTCCTTTCAGGACACCAATGATCACCATTAAAGATATTTTTTCTTACAAATATTATTTATTCAAATTAAATGTTTTTTCCTACACGTGTTTCACTGCCAAGCAAGTAACTGCTTGGTAGTGAAACACGTGTAGGAAAAAACATTTAATTTGAATAAATAATATTTGTAAGAAAAAATATCTTTAATGGTGATCATTGGTGTCCTGAAAGGAATGCTTTGGTAAGCCTTCATAAAATCACACACATATATATATATATATATATATATATATATATATATATATATATATATATATATGACGAAAATATTGACATAAGATTCCAACGAGGTGGAACATGAAAAATTAAAATTATTTAGGTAATCATCGACGTTTCGTTTTTATTTTATTATCACGAGGAAATATAAATATAAAGACAAAACGTTTATGTACACATAAATAATTTTGATTTTCGTATTTAATATATATATATATATATATATATATATATATACATCTACCTTTATTATAAAGTGAAAGATTCGAGGAAATAAAAAACGAACAAATTAAAGAAATGCGAAATCTGCTAGAGATGTATTTGGTAGTTGTAAATCTTGCTTTTGTTCGAGAAACATGTGTCACATTTCTTTGGCTCCGAAATTGACAGCAAATAACAGTATTATATAACTCATCTGTTATATATGTATCTATATAATTAAATAAATTACGTGTTTTAAATCAGACATGACCACTGATTTCAAGCCGTGAGTTATTTGTCAGATGCCTTTTCTAAATGTGTGTGTGTTCTGTGTTTACTTATGGTTCTACATACCCGTTAGTCTTATGTTTTATATAAGACGAATAATTTTTTTAAAAAAATACATAAATTTAAAGCATTTTTTTTTTGTGTACATAATGTTTTTATTTTGGGAAGGGGGGTAAATTTTGTCAATGTTTTCATAAGATAAAAGAAAGAAAAAAAATATTATTCCGTCAGCGCTCGGGCGCTTCCGCGACATGCCCGATCGTTGTCGACGCGAAGTCACGGAAATCAGGCGCGTCATCTATAACAGTACCGAATTATGTCACAAAAAATTGAGTTATAAAACTATAAAGATGGATTTTTTGTTATTTTCATATAATTTGGATTATTAGAACAACTGTTCTCATCTTAACCCGTGACGTAACGGATAAAGTACAAAGTAACATCCAGTTCAAGGTGCAGTCTTCTGAGGGTTGAAGGTTCAATCCTCAGTGCGGGCGATACTAGGAATTGCGAATCACTGAAGATTTCTACTATATCATGTCTGCCGGAATGAAAGCATGCTACTCTCGTGGATTAAATAAAGGGTTCCATTCGAAATTCTGTGCAGATTCCCGAGTTCGACAGAAAAGTCTATGTTTTTAGAGCTAATCTTCTCGAACGATCAGTAATTTATAGCTTTTAGTATGAATGGATTTGGTGATGCAATGTCGAATGCGGAAAGTGATTTTGTGCAAAAATTTTAAAATATTTTTTTACAAACTAAGGGTTTGTTAATGGTAATTACTATGCTGGACATTTAACTAGTTTGTGGGCAGTTTTCTTATTAACATGATTGCTTGCGATGTGTTTATTTTTATGTAAGATGAGTCTAAAGTAAAAATGGGGGAGTGATGTTCTTTCATTTTAAATGTCTATATATATATATATATATATATATATTATATTAGAAGCTCTATATATAAAAACAAACAAAAATAATTAATAGAATTAACTTTAATATCAGTAATAATATTCTAAAATGTTTATAGCTCCAAATATAGTTTCGTACTTAGTACATAATTCCCGCCAAAAACCTTCTATAAATACTAACACATGGTCTATACCTGATTAACCTCATTCGCCCGAAGATGGACCCAGATGGGTCTGAAAGTACTTTAGAGACAAATCCAAACTATGGCAAATTAATCAGCCAATTCCCCTCCGAAACTAATATCCTAATTCGGACTATTGGAAGGATCTACCAAATGATATCTCGACATGAGTTGTCTCTTATATTCAACAATACTTGCCTGCAAGAGAAGATGCTGCCTATATATATATATATATATATATAAACAATTTTAAATTAAATACTCTTACTTATTTTCCTTGATAAGGCTTTACTAAGATAGAGTAACGCCGTTTTGCTAAGAACTTATGACTTGTAGCATCAGAATTACGGACCGCTTTTACACCTCATTTCATTCTTAGATTAGATAGATATAATTTCACATTGTTACCGAAGCGTATAAGATTGGATTTAAACTACTAATTTTTATTTAGTTTTGGTAAAAGAGTACTTTTTCAGATATTGCTGTTATTTTTTTTGAAAAATGAATTCTTATACAAGACTTATGAATAAAAATGGACAGTTTACTAAATAGCACCAGCCTAGGTATCCAAGGGAAAGTGGAGGAAAATTTAGACCATTTTATATTCAGAAAAATGAAAAATTGATTCTCATACAAGACTTATGAATACAAATGGACAGTTTACTAAATAGCACCAGCCTAGGTAACCAAGGGGAAGTGGAGGAAAATTTAGACCATTTTATATTCAGAAAAATCAAAAATTGATTCTCATACAAGATTTAGGAAGACAAACGAACAGTTAAATAATAATATGAGGATAAAAATTTTGACATCTCCAACCTCCTTTTTTTGCTCTATAAACTTTGTTGTTTAAGATTAATAATACTGAAATGTCTATGTTTTTTTCGACTTCTGTCTGATGATAAGACTTGGTATTTGTAAAGACCTTTCGTCTCAGAAACAAGCGTACAACTAAACTTTTGTCGATGTTTAATTCTTGGAACAGAATTAAATGAATATGTCATACATTTCTTTATTTCAAACCTATAATTATATATATATATATATATATATATATATATAATAGATTTTCATGGTAAACAACTGATGATCCCTTAAATAATGTTAGAAGCAAACTAATATAATAACTGTAAAAACTAAATTGACTTACATGAGTGATTTTCCACTGAACGACTTGGGACTTAAGGGTTTTTTTTTTTGTTCTTTTAAAAAAATTTTTTTCAGTTTTAATGGTTGAGAAACTTCCGAGACTATATATATTTTTCCCTTATTGTCTTCCTTTATATGTTCGATTTTATTGCTTTGCGTGTTCTGTAGAAGTTAATTGCAATTATCATATACGCACCCCCCCCCCCCTCATCGTCTTGAATTGCTGTATTATTGAGAGTTAAATATACTCGAGTCTTGATACTATGTTTTAGCTTCAAACTTTGTGTCTATACTCTGTGCTAATGAAGATACTTGGCACCAATAAAAATCCTTATCGTCTCAGAAACGATCGTACAGGTAACTGTTGGTTATGTTTGATTCTTGGAACGTATGTGAATGCTTATGTCATAAATTTGTTTACCTCTGAACTATTATATATACATATATATATATATATTGATATATATATATATATATATATATATATATTTATATATATATATATATATATATATATGAATAGTTCGAACGCAAAATCCGCTAAATCCAATTCGTTTAAATTGAGACCTTAAACAATAAAAACACGAATATATTTAATCTAGACTTCGAATTGAAGCTGATTTTAATTGACATCAAAAATACATTATTTCGGTATCATATCATGTAACACATTGTTTTGGGGTGTCGTCGAGTGTTAAAATGCAACATTTTTTGTAGGGACAGTTTCGTGATTTTGAAAAATGCATTTATCGCGTTTTGCATTCGAACTCTTCATATATAATCATTAAATAATAAATATAATTATCTACAGATGTAAACGTTTCTATCTTTGCAAAATCATCAGTGTAGAGATAACTATTAAAACCAGTCGCACGATTCGAACCCCGGAACAAAAGCTATATTTTACTCACAATCCTGACACTTTAACAAATGAGTCTAATCTGAATAGCTACATTAATTGATGAGAACGAAATCCTAGTATGCCGAACAGGCAGGCAATGAGAGTCAACCGTCATAACAGTGTTTAACGGGAGGTAACTTGCATTTATAGCTTAGATTTGATGGCCTGTATCACTTCTTATTAGAACGCCCGGCCGAAAGAGGGCTACACCTAATTACCTAACAATAAATATTTAACTATCTACATATTGATACGTTTCATCGTTACGGAATCATCAGTGTTAAGATAACTATTAAAACCAGCGGCACAATTCGAACCCCGGACCAAGAATCACCTTTTACTCCAAATCCCGACGCTATATATATGTGTGCGTGTGTGTGTGTGTGCGTGTGTGTGTGTGCAATAGCGTGTTTGTGTTGTGTGTATGTATACGTGTGTGGATGAGTGTTAGTAGGTGATACCGATTCATAAAGTCAACTGTATTTACCAACATTTTGCAACATTCAAAGGTTGTAGTCCTTCTCCAAAGTTTTATACGAGCGATAATTCCATATTTCAGAAATACTTTTCTGATACAGAAATTGACATGAAAGATAAAAAAAAAACTATTTTAATAGAAGCAATCAATTTAAAAATGGAGATACAAATATCTTTCTTTTTCTCTCCTTATTTTTCTCTGGCTTTGAGTAAAGGGCAGGTCTTTGAACTCAAATCTCATACGCCATTAATATATTCTTTTTTGAAACATTTCCAGAATATTCCTAAATAATAATTCTTTTGATATGTAGAAAAATGAAAATGAAAATAAAGATGGCTTCCTGTTTTTATTTCTTTATTTTTGCTTCAGAGTTATTATTTGAAATTCCATTTTGTAAATTGCAGATAAGTAAATGCATTTCTTATTTTACGATTCTATTGTTTTAGTATTCTTTCGTAAAATTATTTTTATTGCATATTAGTTTTTGCGCTGGTACTTTTGCCGACGCAGAAATATGTAAACATCCGAGAAAATCTCAATCATGACAAACCGGCAACAAAATCATAACGAGGCGGTGTTTCAACAGAAAAAAAATGAAAGAAAAACATTCATCGTATGTTCATTTTTATGATGTTTTTTTTTTGGACGAAGAAAATCAATGACATAAAAATGAAGTTTTAACATAAAGTTTAAAAATGATTTTTTTGACTAATTGTGTTTTTTTATAAATAAACCAAAAATTGTAAAGAACAATATTTTTTTTCGTTTTATTTGTACGACTTTTTGACCAAAGAAAAACCGACTTAGTTCTATTTAGTTTAGGTTAGTTTAGTGTTAAGGTTCAAACGTTGTAAAAAAAATTGTTTGATAAGTTTTGAAAAATGTTCAGATTTTCTTTTGTAGTTAGCACGGACGTGGGAAGGAGGGTAAAGGTTTGGTTTAAGGTTAGTTTAGTGTTACAGTTAAGGGTAAGGGTTAATTAAGTGTTAGGGTTACTTTAGTGCTTCGGTTAGGGTTAAGGTAAGAGTTAGGGTTAATTTAGGGTTAGGGTAGGTTTAGTGTTACGGTTAAATAAAAAAAAGTTAGGTTTTTGTCCGGTTCAAAAGTTGTACAATTTTTTTTTTGATAAGTTTTGGAAATATTTCAGATTTTATTTTGGAGTTAGCGCAGACGTTGAAGGAGGGTTTTCGCGCCCATGTTTGGTATTGTCACCAGGAAACACTTAATTTTTCGGGTTCATATTCTTTCAAACACCCTTGAGTTGTCTGCTTTTCTGGCCTTTTCATTGGCTAAGCACTTCGGCATCTTCCGACTGTATACGTAAACGGCTGGAAGACGCCGAACAAAAAGTCGGTTTGGGCCTGGTTCAACAGCTGTACCAGTACAATTTTTATACGTCAGTTGTTTCATTTTTTTTTGGGGGGGGGGGTAAGAACACCTTCATAGCAACTGATCTCTACCAAACAAAAAGGGATCAAATAAGACACAAGCAATGAAATGGAATAGACAAATTTATTTTCAAGAAAAAATGTAAAGTAAGGATGTTCAAAGCAAAGAGAATGTATACATAGATAACCAAAAAACGCATTCAGTCACAAAAACTAGGTACTCGCGATTTCTAGAAAAATCTACAATAGCGTGGTGAATAATGGACAATCAACAATTGCCGCGCTATCAAACCACGATGTTGTCGTTTGCACGATAACTGATGAAGCGTAACAACTTGCCCAGTGTTTCACTTCAAAATCCACTTTGGACTCAGCAAACCAGCCCCTCCTTAAAATCCCATGAAGGACTGAATTCACACTTGAAAACTAGCCATCACCCCATCTCAGGACAGGGACATCATAAAAAACCTTGACACCTCCAAAGCGTATAGGCCTGATCTTATACTAGTAATGGTAATAAAGAAATGCTCTGCTGAACTGGAACCTGTCCTTTCCAAACTCTACAACAAATGAATTGCTGAATCTAGCTTCAGTGATAGGTGGATAATTGCCTTTGTGGTACCAGTCTTCAAGGATTCTAGAGATACGACTGATTCTCATAACCCATTAACAATCAGTTTACTCCCGATCTTTGCTAACATCTTTGAATCATTAATCAATCTTGCGATAGTCCGATACCTAGTTCATGCTAAACTTTTTTTTGACCGTCAGTATAGATTTAGACAAACACAATCTACTACGAATATCCTAACGGTCATCTTTGAAGGTATATGTCATGCACTGGACAAGGCAGATAAATATAGGGCAGTTGCGTTTGATATATCCAAAGGTCTTACATAAATGGCTTCTGCTAAAAAAATCACTCATATGGTATTACTGGACAAATATTTAATGTAATTAGATCCTTCCTTACCAAAGGAAAATCCAGGTTGTCATCAATGGCCTGTCATCTAAACAACATGACATGACATAAATGCTGGTGTACCCCAGGGATCCATACTTGAACCTTTACTGTCTCTGATCTTCATAAACGATATCTGTGATGACATTGAGTATGAGATTAATATATTTGCTGAGGACACAACGCTCTACTATCGTCATGTGGACGAAAAAAACGCACGGGCACATATCCGAGGCAATGACTGCCTCCTTAGAAAATGACCTGCACGCTCTAGTAGAATGGGGTCATGGATGGATGGTAACCTTTTATGCCGTAAAGACAAAGCTCCTTTCCTTCAATAACTACAAGAAACCTCTTCAACCACCGATTACCATTGCAAATAACACCCTACCTAAGAGTTCAACATTCCAACTTCTCGGCTAGACATTCACAAGTAACATGAATTGGAATAAATACATTGAAGACATTGCCAATGCTGCGGCAAAAATGGGGGTTCTGTACCGTGCAAATAAACTTCTCACACCTGCTATTATCCTATATCTCCATAAAGCCATCTGGGCTGGTACATCATCTACTAGTCTCTCTCTCTAAGACAACATCACAAAAAAAAGTCGCCCACTTAATAGGTTTCTCACTATCAATGAAGCCCCAGCCCCTGTCCCATCGCTCCAATGTAGCATCCTTGTGCTTGTTTTGCAAGTACTTCAATGGAATGTGCTACGATGAACTTGCTGTTCTAGTGCCCCCGACGTAAATACATAAATACACTAGACCAACACGACAATCAGTTAAATCACATCAATCCACTGTGCAGGTCCCCAGATGCCAGAGAGCCTTTTACTCCAATAGATTTTCCCCGTGCTGACGGCCTTTGGAACTCATAAACTGCTCCATGTTTCCCCGACTGTACCGAGATGCAGAAATTAAAACCTGAAGTGAACAAGTATCTCGCTTCATAGCTCTTAATTCAGAATGCAAAGGGAAATTAAAAAAAACACACATTTATGTTTGGTTCATTTTGGGTCAGGAAGCCGGTATCTTACGACAGCCTGATCTGGTAGCACAATGGAGCAGAAATAGCGGAATAAACGGCAACATTCATGCTGCCACAGCTACTATTGGAAAAACTTCTTTTCCCTACGATGTAAAGCAAGACGTTTTATTGTTTCTTCGCAGTCTTAGTTTGTTAACAGAATTTACCTCGGATCTTGGAGGAAAGCAACACAGACATTACCATGCCGACTTGCGAGAAGGTATAATGGTAAGTTGATTAAAATATTAATGATAAATTACTTTTTAAACTAAATGATTATATGGTCTATATATGACACCCCTACGCCTATGCAACAGTATGATATTAGATAAAATATGTGTAATGTAGTACAATCCTATTCGTTGTTTGATGGTATAACTTTAAGTTGATTAAAAATATAAATGATTAAATGACCTTTCTGAACTAAATTATTGCATGAGGTTTATTTAATGACAGTACTGCGCCTATATAACAATATAATTTTAGCTAAAATAGGTGTGGTATAGTAGACCCCTATTCGTTGCTTGATAGTATGATTGTAAGTTGATTAAAATATTAATGATGAAATTACTTTTTGAAACAAAATGATTATATAATTTCTATATATGACGGTCATACTCCTATGTTACTGTATGGTTTTAGATAAAAATAAGTGTAATGAAGTACAAACCTATTCGTTGTTTGATAGTATGCTTTTAAACCGATGAACATATGAATGATTAGATGAGTTTTTGAAACTAAATGATTATTTAAGACGCAATGACAAAATAAAACGTTCTATACTATTTTAAAATGTGGTCTGTGCTCTATCTTTCTTGCTTTTCTTATCCTTCAAAAATATTTCCTAATATCTTTTTTTTCTTTTATTCTTTTTACCCTTTTCTTTCTCTTATTTTTCCATCCTATTTTAATCTTATGGTCCTGAGTATTCAATAGTGAGGCCCCGATTTTGGGGCTTCAAGAGTGTGGAGTTTCCATTTATTTACCATTATTCTCAGGTCTGCTCGCATCCATGAAAATAAGACTAAACCGCCTCAGACACCCTTAGGCAAGGTGCCTCTCCGTATCCCATCCCACCACGCAGAAATCTATTTTTTTCCAGATTTTTTTGCCAACCCTATTTCCAATATAAAACGGCGAATTGCGCTTAGATGGACAACCTTTCCCAAAGTAGACAACATCATTTATAGTAGAAAGTCCACTATGAACATTAAACAGAAAGTGTTTAATGAATACATCATGCCTTATGACACACGGTACCGAAACATGGGCACTTAATAATGCAGCGATCACAACCATAAGAGTAGCACAATGCAAAATGGAACGCATTATGCTCAGCATCGGTTTATGTGAAAGAAAAACAAACATCTGGAGCAGAGAGCAAACTTGAATAAATGACATCATCATCACCACCGTACGAACGGCAAAACATAGCTAAGTTTTTGAGATATTAAGAAAACAGAACGACAGAATAGAACCCCGAGGCAAAAACATAAAGGAAGGCAAAAGACTCGGTGGAGAGACGATCTCAACAGCCAATTTGGTCCTACGTAGCCACGCCTACTCAGGGATAAAACAAAATGGAAAGAAAAGCAGAGAGGGTTTTCTTCACAAGGAGTGATAAAAAGCATGATAATTATGATGATGATGCTTTCCCAACTCTAACCCTACTACTCAAGCTCCCTCTGTCCCAAACCGTCCTGCGCATGACAAAACTACATCAGTGGTGAGACCTCTATTTAGAGACGTTGGTGTGTATGATGCCATCCCTTAGTTACTACTACCATCAAGTGTTAATCTGACCAAGAGTGGCAGTACCAGTCAGAGCCATATTTATGGGTTAAATGCAACCTATCGTTTAAAGATTATGTACGTAGAAAAGATACGCCTCCAAAACAAATTAATTTAGAAACTAATCGCATACAAAAACATGGGCACGGTTTCGGCATAAAATGACCGAACCGTGGTTGACATGCCGTAAAAAACAACCATTCATATTCTCTTTCATTGACGTTTTCTAATGCAAAACGGTTCCTACTTTTTAAACATTATTTTTTTAACATATTTTCTCAGGTTTCGTATCTCCTTCGTCTCTGCTTGATTCATTTTGCAAACTTATTCTCTCTCTGCAGCATTTTTCCATTTCCTGTTATTAATCAAAATGCCAGATCAAAGCGATTATGAAATGCACATGTGCCTTTTTCGTATTCAAGCCTGAAGTGATTGTTGATATATCAGCAGAAAGGCTCGCAACGTTGCTCTATATGCTGAGACCTTCATGCTAAAACATTAATAGATTAATTATGGATTTCGAGATTTGAAATTCATCCTAGTTACTTGCTCTCGTTTTTTTTTTTAAACAGATATGTACACTCACATGATAAAAGTAAATCGACACCACCACATCACACATGTGGTTGGTCCCACGCGCTATATGAAGAGAAAAAGCTAAGAGGAAATGCCCGAATAAAAGGTGAACAATGGTAGTAGGTTAAGTAGCGGCGGCTGCTGTTATTTCTTTCAAAGTTTGATACCGGTCAACAATTCATAATTCAGTTTGTAAGCTGTCAGCGCTGACTGATGGTACTTCAGTCAATCAATATAACTTAATAAAAGAGAGAGAGAAATATATAGATAGACAGAGAGAGACAGAGAGAGAGAGAGAGAGAGACAGACAGACAGACAGACAGACAGACAGACAGAAGGAAATAGAGAGATTAAGTTTGGGGTGGTGGTCGCATATTTTTGCTAGCCTGGAAGTATGATATAATCGTTAACGAACATATACTACACTGACTCAAAAAGGATGAAGCAAAGACCGAGAGCATAGTATCATGATGAACGTCCCCTGCCCCAAAAAGGAGTTAATGCCCGGGAGAATTATATTATGAAAACAGAACAGATAGCACATTACGCTCTGCCCCCTCCAAACGAATAAGATAATCATGGAGGATGGTATTATGAGGAACGAACATATACTATACTGTCCCCTCCAAAAGAGGAAGTAATACCTGGGAGGCTAGCCCCATTAAAGAAGAAGGTAATGCCCGGGAGTATAGTATCATGGCAACAGAACATCTATTACACTACCCCCCCCCATAAAAAAGAAAAGTAACTTCCTAAGGAGATAGTCTAATGACAACAGAACATAGACTACCTTAACCCCTTCACCAAAGGAGGATGTAATACATGGGATGATTACTCCCATTCCTTAAAAAGGACGAGGCAATTCCCCATAGAAGGGTCTAATGAGAACAGAACTGATACTATACTACCCATCCCCATTAAAAGATAATACAATAATAAATTAAATCATTTTCTAATCATTTAAAAATGTCTGTGCTATAAAAATTGCTGAGCTACATTATTTGTATGGTTCCTTGGCATTTTGGCTTTTATCAACGCGTAATATTTTTATCAGCAGCACATCGACCTCAGACGTTTTACTATCGGCGAAAATATTACGTTAATGTAATATATTACTAAAATGCAAAATTACAAATGTATATTACATAATATTAATTGATTAGAAACTGTTTATAAAATAAATATGCGAATGGAGAAGACCGTAATGTTTGAAGTTTACTAACGGTTTTTAAAATAGCTTGTTGTATCATAGAATTAATTAAGCATAACCTGTATTGATTTCAATATAGTAAGGATGGATGGAAAGACCTTTGGCATTTATTCTTTTAGATAAAACAATAAAAAAATCCTTTCTTGGCTTTTTCAGAGTGTAGTATCTGTTCCGATGGACGCTACACGCTGTAGACCGGTACCGTCTTGGCCTTCGGGCCTTGATTCCTCCGGTCTGGGGTATTGTCCTGTGCAGTTCTATGAGATGCACCCTC
Organism: Sepiola atlantica; assembly: GCA_963556195.1. Lineage (NCBI taxonomy): Eukaryota > Metazoa > Mollusca > Cephalopoda > Sepiida > Sepiolidae > Sepiola > Sepiola atlantica. Next base: position 12,283,033 of record OY744545.1, read on the forward strand.
CCAGACTTTGCCTTCTCACTCTTTAAAATTGAGTTAGTTTATTGCTAATCGCCTGGGGCGCCCATACCGGGAAATGCTGACGGGGCTGTCAAAACATTTTTGTAGTTTAGAGTGCTCTTTCTGTAGGGAGCTGACTTTTCAATCGTATTTCCCGACCTTGTGGGGGAAAGATAAATACAATAAATAAATAAGTATTTGATGCGTATTACTATTTATTGTAATACTTTTATTAAATAACTAGTATAAACAAATATATCTAAGTTCATATTTAAATATATGTGTGTTATAGCTACCTTCGGATGACTACCGAGAAAAAGCGAAAACACCAAAAGTACTCGTCACGCTAACACCTTTGTAAAGCACTTTCTTTTCTTCCTGTGTTTGCCTAAAACCAAACAGAACTTCCATTAATGAAGCTTTTTTTCAAGAACATCCCATCTGTGAACACAATACCACAGAACTGCTTCTCTTCTGACCACAACATAGTCGTCTTCAAATTCACTGTGAACTAATCCTTGTTTAGTCGTCCTCTTCAGTAATCAAATCCTGACCGTTTCACCAATTGTTTGGTATTGTTCAACATCCAATTGACAATCGCATTGACCGTTATCCTCGAGTGACATTCCGGCCTTGATAAAAATCGACTTATTAGTATAGAAAAAAATTAAAGCATTTATGTAAGTTTCGCATTGAATAATGACGATCATGTTCAAATTGTGCTCAGTGAAAAAGAAAAAAAAAACCACCACCCACGCACATATATTTCAACATTGTCTGCTGAGTCGTATAGCACGATAAAACTCCCAGCTGTAGGATAAACCAATTTAGTTTTTTGCAAACGGGGGAAAAAGGGGATTGGGAAAGTTCAAATACCTCCGATTTTCGTGAAATTTTTACAATAGGTATTAGACATCGATTAATAAATATTCGAGAGAAGATAAAGTTTGTGGCCCCCTTGCTGAGTACCTGCTAACAACAGCGGAACTAATGACTTCACACCACTCACAGGTACCCTAATGTCTGAGGCAGCACGCGCCCGTTTTAAGACGGGCAGACCCGTTCGCCGAAACCTCGTTATCATACAGCTCAATTACAGTATTTAGGGTTTTTTAGGGAGCATAATATGAGCGCAACCTCCCATGTAGAAAATTCAAATATGTAAGATTTTCATTGAATTGGATCAATAGTCATTAAACACCAATTACCAAGATTCCCTGAATTTCAATTTCTTCATGACGCCCCTTAAATTTAAGCCTTAAATTCTATACGTTTTCGGGAATTAAAATAATCTAATATATATATATATATATATATATATATATATATATATATATATATATATATATATATATATATATATATTAACGAAATTGAAATAAAGATTATAGATACAAGGTTTAGTAGCATTATAACTTGAGTTAAATATTCGTAAAGTGACATATGAATGCTGTAACAATGTTCTGCTCGAAAAATTCATCTTGGTTCAAGTATGTATACATCATCCACAGACAGCTGTTTCGTATTTTCAAGACTCGTCATTGTGGTGTGTCTCAAGGAGAACATCTGCTCGGGGAATCGAACCCCGGAGATCAGTAACTTCCGATCGTGAGCGTGTGAGCTAACAAGCAAGCTGGTATTTTCATGGAAGGTATGTTCGCACTCGGATCATTCACAATAAAGCTCGGTGTTGTTAGAGAAAAGTCAACGACACGATGAAGGTTCAGTTGTAGGTACATTGTTACATTGAATACGCAGAATGTTACTACATGATAGAGATCCGGTGGCAAACACGTGTTTGCATTGAATACGGCGTCATAGAAGAAGAGTATACCTCGTAACAAAGTTCCAGTGGTGAGCACGTTATTTCCATCAACTAAGTCCATCTTTCCCTTTGTTTTTCTTTTCTTTATTCCTTCATAAATGTTATTCTATATAGAAATGGAAATGTCTTTTTGCACGTCAAACGTGCAATTTGACGTAAATCCGCTTGACATTTGGAAAACGACGGCGTCATCAAAGACAGTTGCCATAAACGTGATGCATTGTTTTAAAAATAATCAAACTTAATGAAAAATAGAAAAATTAATATCCTTAATTTTGAAGTTATACTTAAAACATTATTTTTGTTGGTTTTCTTACTTTGCTTCACCCCAAACAAGGCACTGTGCCACTGAGACGTAAGGATCTACTTTAAAGTAGGGCCATACCTACAGGGCATCCGAAGTGGAGCGTTGTCCAGCGAGATGTCTGATCACTGTAATTTGCTGTTAATAAATCCAACATTATTAGTTTTATCAATAATAAAGTTTGTATGTTTCTATATTTGTATGTAAAGATTCATTATTACACTAATTAACCGATCATTATACAGCTGAGGATATTGATTGGAAATGTGGGCTATATTTAGTTTAATTTACATTCATGCAAAGGAAAGGGTAAAAATGAGGGTGAAGCTCTTTAAAAAAATCAGATTTTTTCGATTTTTATAAAATTTTAACGATAAGTGTTAGACATAAATTAATAAATCTCATGGAAATGTCAATTTAAAAAAAAATTGTTAAAGGTGTTTAGGGGCCATAATATAGGTGAAACCTTCCATTAAAAAAACAAATGTTTCAGATTTGCATTGAATTTTTGCATAGTCATTAATAACTAATTCAGAAACATTCTCCAAATTTAAATTTCTTCTTACGAAACCTTAATCTTAAGCCTTAAATTTCATACATTTTCTCGAATCAAAATGACGTCATGGATTTTGAGCCAACTAAAAATAAAGATTCTAGACATACGGTTTAGTGTCATTATATGTTAATGTTAATCTTCGTAAGGAGATATAAAAGTGGTGGAAAACTTCTGTTCATGAGAATTAATTTCACCCGTCTTGACACGGTTATTCTTGTAGTTAATTTATAAAAAGATGTCTACTTATTTCCATACGAGATCGGTTTTTTTTCCTGACGCCCAATAAATTATAATTACCACGGCTTCCTGACTCAAAAAGTAAGAGGCGCCTTCTCTCCTTGTCAGTATGAAAACAACACCTCATCTATTAGCCTTCAATCTGTTTGAACTGTGAAGAGACTAAGGTGATCCCGTATTCACCACGAAGTGAAGATATCTACGAGAGGTGTTGCCTGTTAAGTATTCTTTTTAAATGTATAACTTACGTTACATACAGAAGTAGGTAATCAAATCCTGCCCTTTCCACTCATTGTTGAAAATCATCTCAGTGTCATTCATCAATCAAATTGACAATCTCATTAACCCTTATCCTCGAGTGGCCTTTAGGCCTTGGTAAGTAGTAACTCATTAGTATATATATATATATATATATATATATATATATATATATATATATACAGGGTGGACAAAAAGTAGGTTTACAGTTATTAAACTATTTTTTATATGGTTGAAGTTACTTGCTAATTACAAGCAATATAAAATACTCCTCAGAGTATAGATCTAACCTACATAAACAGCTATTGCCTTGCTGATTGTAATTTATTTTATCGGAATTTGTGTCGCACTGTGTGTCAGAGTGTCCTGGAGAGATTTAATAAATGTTGCAATGTTGAAGGAGGACATTTTGAGCATCTGAGAGATTAAATTATTTGCTTTTATGTTAACAGGTATAATGAATTTCCCGCTGTTCTGGTGTAGAATTTCAAATAAATATTTAACCTATTTAAAGTTTTTCGAATAACCTAGTTAAAAAAAACTTCAAATATTAAATGATAACTGTAAACCTACTTTTGGGCCACCCTGTATAATTACTATAAATCAATTGTAATATTAAAAAACTAATAGTTTACATTTAAATTACCTTCCTTGAAAATTAATAAACATAATATTTTAAGAACAGTTTTAATAATCTATTCGTTTGTAATTAAATCACTAGAATTAATTACTGTTAATATCGACAAAACTATTACATATACATAGTAAAATAGGACTATGAAATTACAAATAAATAACGAATATTATTTTTATATAAACTGTTTGGCTTAATTTTGTATACTTTTATTCACCCGAAACAAGGCCCATTGCCATTGAAACGTAAGGGGATACTGTGAATTATGGACCATACTTACTATGACATCCTAAGTATGGAGTTGAACAACGAGATGTCTGTAAACATTACATTAAATTCCTGCAAGTTAGTACAGACAGTAGAGCAGGGAAAATGAAGGGGAGTCTAAAGGCTAGCAGTTTCACACTATTAACTATTGAGTAGAGGCTTTTCGGCATCTGGGTACCTCTACAGTGACGGGGATGAGATTTTTCCGCTTGTCGGTTTGGTCGGGGGCGTATATGTCGAGGGTGCACCAGTACAGCGCTTTTGCGTCTTTGCTCTCTACTATATATACAGTATTTTAAAAGACTATGTTGTATTATTGTTTTAAATAACAGCGAGCTGTTTTGATGGTAATATAGGTATAATGAATAAGAAACAACTTCGCATTTATTTATTAAGATTATTTATACAATTATTCAGATATTTAGTGTAGTTAGACAACATTCATTCTTTTACGTATTTTTCATTGGATGCGATATGTAACATAGCTAAGAAGGTTTTTTGGATATGAGGGGTTGAGGGACACCTTAAAGGTCACATGTTACCTCAAAGCGGAGTTCAGTGAAACCACGTGACATTCGGCCGGGTTTATTTTGGCCTCTTATTGAAGTTTCGGGAGAACAATTGACCTCGCAATAAGATAGCAGGTTGGTTATTTTCGATATAATTACATGAGAGACGAAATTGTAACTGTTCCGGCAATATAAAATAAAGTGACTGCCTACCTCACTTGCCAATCAACAATACCGTGGGAAAGAAAAGAGAAAGGAAATCCCCCAAATAGCGTTGTTTGAAACAGGCGATATTACATCAGTTTCGATGCGTCCGAAAGGTGAGCCGTGGCCAGGCAAACATCACAATTACTGCATCGACACACAAGCATTTATCACCAGTCCCAACATCATCAATTCGCTACTAACCTTCCACAAGACATTAAGCCTCATCGAATCTTTGTAATTATGTTATCTTTATTAGCTGTTAATAATTCCAACATTATTTCTATATAATATTATGCATGTTTATATTTTTATATATTTGGTGTAGTTAGACAACATTCATTCGTACTTTTTGGTTGCAAACTAAGGCAAGCGGTAACTAAACGTCGCTATTGCCCGAATAATTCCAACAATGGTTTGGATCGGTTGCTTAAAAAAGTCAAGATAACAACATGAATTTTTTGCAATTTCTAATCCGTATTATTTTCTGATTTGCGACAGTTCCTTAAAGGTTTGGAAAAAGTGATCAAGTGATACAATAGACACTGCATGTATATCTGTTACGTAGGGGTATAAATTCTGTATTCACTCGCGTTTTATTGTGAACCAGGACTGTCCATAAAACTCACGCAGGCTGATCCTCTCGCCATTGTTGCCGTCACTGTGTAACTGAGGTTGCTTTTAGGAAACACCACGTTGACGCCAAATTTACCCGCTTAAATCTGCAATGATAAACACGCACGGGATACTAAACCTGACGACTAATTGATGCGAGCCTCCAATCCAATGAACAAAAAACATCACATCGACCAGCTAAGAGAGTCTTAAATGAAACAAACACATCTAACTTTGAGTTGTGATAAAATCCAGTGTATGCGGTTTTATGTAAGGAAGTGTATTTGTTTTGTAGTTGCTAATCAATGGCTAAATAGTGCGTCTATACGATTATGACTGCAACCTGTAAACCTTTAAGGCAGTTCTCGTAAAGTGCACTCACGTTCATTCGACAAAAGACGCCCTACAACCTTTCATTCTCCCAATCTTTGTGCTGGCTGAACATAGTGCACTGAATAATCTGTGGATAATCTTTGTGCTGGCTGAACATAGTGCACTGAATAATCTGTGGATAATCTTTGTGCTGGCTAAACATAGTGCACTGAATAATCTGTGGATAATCTTTGTGCTGGCTGAACATAGTGCACTGAATAATCTGTGGATAATCTTTGTGCTGGCTGAACATAGTGCACTAGATCATATGTGGATAATCTTTGTGCTGGCTGAACATAGTGCACTGAATAATCTGTGGATAATCTTTGTGCTGGCTAAACATAGTGCACTGAATAATCTGTGGATAATCTTTGTGCTGGCTGAACATAGTGCACTAGATAATCTGTGGATAATCTTTGTGCTGGCTAAACATAGTGCACTGAATAATCTGTGGATAATCTTTGTGCTGGCTGAACATAGTGCACTGAATAATCTTTGTGCTGGCTGAACATAGTGCACTGAATAATCTGTAGATAATATTTGTGCTGGATGAACATAGTGCACTGAATAATCTGTGGATAATCTTTGTGCTGGCTGAACATAGTGCACTGAATAATCTGTGGATAATCTTTGTGCTGGATGAACATAGTGCACTGAATAATCTGTAGATAATATTTGTGCTGGATGAACATAGGGCACTGAATAATCTGTGGATAATCTTTGTACTGGCTGAACATAGTGCACTGAATAATCTGTGGATAATCTTTGTGCTGGCTAAACATAGTGCACTGAATAATCTGTGGATAATCTTTGTGCTGGCTGAACATAGTGCACTGAATAATCTGTGGATAATCTTTGTGCTGGCTGAACATAGTGCACTAGATAATCTGTGGATAATCTTTGTGCTGGCTGAACATAGTGCACTGAATAATCTGTGGATAATCTTTGTGCTGGCTAAACATAGTGCACTGAATAATCTGTGGATAATCTTTGTGCTGGCTGAACATAGTGCACTAGATAATCTGTGGATAATCTTTGTGCTGGCTAAACATAGTGCACTGAATAATCTGTGGATAATCTTTGTGCTGGCTGAACATAGTGCACTGAATAATCTTTGTGCTGGCTGAACATAGTGCACTGAATAATCTGTAGATAATATTTGTGCTGGATGAACATAGTGCACTGAATAATCTGTGGATAATCTTTGTGCTGGCTGAACATAGTGCACTGAATAATCTGTGGATAATCTTTGTGCTGGATGAACATAGTGCACTGAATAATCTGTAGATAATATTTGTGCTGGATGAACATAGTGCACTGAATAATCTGTGGATAATCTTTGTGCTGGCTGAACATAGTGCACTGAATAATCTGTAGATAATATTTGTGCTGGATGAACATAGTGCACTAGATAATCTGTGGATAATCTTTGTACTGGCTGAACATAGTGCACTGAATAATCTGTGGATAATCTTTGTGCTGGCTAAACATAGTGCACTGAATAATCTGTAGATAATCTTTGTGCTGGCTGAACATAGTGCACTGAATAATCTGTGGATAATCTTTGTGCTGGCTGAACATAGTGCACTAGATAATCTGTGGATAATCTTTCTTCTGGCTGAACATAGTGCACTGAATAATCTGTGGATAATCTTGTGCTGGCTAAACATAGTGCACTGAATAATCTGTGGATAATCTTTGTGCTGGCTGAACATAGTGCACTGAATAATCTTTGTGCTGGCTGAACATAGTGCACTGAATAATCTGTAGATAATATTTGTGCTGGATGAACATAGTGCACTGAATAATCTGTGGATAATCTTTGTGCTGGCTGAACATAGTGCACTGAATAATCTGTGGATAATCTTTGTGCTGGATGAACATAGTGCACTGAATAATCTGTAGATAATAATTGTGCTGGATGAACATAGTGCACTGAATAATCTGTGAATAATCTTTGTGCTGGCTGAACATAGTGCACTGAATAATCTGTAGATACTATTTGTGCTGGATGAACATAGTGCACTAGATAATCTGTGGATAATCTTTGTACTGGCTGAACATAGTGCACTGAATAATCTGTGGATAATCTTTGTGCTGGCTACACATAGTGCACTGAATAATCTGTGGATAATCTTTGTGCTGGCTGAACATAGTGCACTGAATAATCTGTGGATAATCTTTGTGCTGGCTGAACATAGTGCACTAGATAATCTGTGGATAATCTTTGTGCTGGCTGAACATAGTGCACTGAATAATCTGTGGATAATCTTTGTGCTGGCTAAACATAGTGCACTGAATAATCTGTGGATAATCTTTGTGCTGGCTGAACATAGTGCACTAGATAATCTGTGGATAATCTTTGTGCTGGCTAAACATAGTGCACTGAATAATCTGTGGATAATCTTTGTGCTGGCTGAACATAGTGCACTGAATAATCTTTGTGCTGGCTGAACATAGTGCACTGAATAATCTGTAGATAATATTTGTGCTGGATGAACATAGTGCACTGAATAATCTGTGGATAATCTTTGTGCTGGCTGAACATAGTGCACTGAATAATCTGTGGATAATCTTTGTGCTGGATGAACATAGTGCACTGAATAATCTGTAGATAATATTTGTGCTGGATGAACATAGTGCACTGAATAATCTGTGGATAATCTTTGTGCTGGCTGAACATAGTGCACTGAATAATCTGTAGATAATATTTGTGCTGGATGAACATAGTGCACTAGATCATCTGTGGATAATCTTTGTACTGGCTGAACATAGTGCACTGAATAATCTGTGGATAATCTTTGTGCTGGCTAAACATAGTGCACTGAATAATCTGTGGATAATCTTTGTGCTGGCTGAACATAGTGAACTGAATAATCTGTGGATAATCTTTGTGCTGGCTGAACATAGTGCACTAGATAATCTGTGGATAATCTTTGTGCTGGCTGAACATACTGTACTGAATAATCTGTGGATAATCTTTGTGCTGGCTTAACATAGTGCACTGAAAAATCTTTGAATAATCTTTGTGCTGGCTTAACATAGTGCACTGAATAATCTGTGGATAATCTTTGTGCTGGCTGAACATAGTGCACCGAATAATCTGTAGATAATATTTGTGCTGGATGAACATAGTGCACTGAATAATCTGTGGATAATGTTTGGTGCTGGCTGAACATAGTGCACTGAATAATCTGTAGAGATTATTTGTGCTGGATGAACATAGTGCACTGAATAATCTGTGGATAATCTTTGTGCTGGCTGAACATAGTGCACTGAATAATCTGTAGATAATATTTGTGCTGGATGAACATAGTGCACTGAATAATCTGTGGATAATCTTTGTGCTGGCTGAACATAGTGCATTGAATAATCTGTAGATAATATTTGTGCTGGATGAACATAGTTCACTGAATAATCTGTAGATAATCTTTGTGCTGGCTGAACATAGTGCACTGAATAATCTGTGGATAATCTTTGTGCTGGCTGAACATAGTGCACTGAATAATCTGTGGATAATCTTTGTGCTGGCTAAACATAGTGCACTTAATAATCTGTGGATAATCTTTGTGCTGGCTGAACATAGTGCACTAGATAATCTGTGGATAATCTTTGTGCTGGCTGAACATAGTGCACTGAATAATCTGTAGATAATATTTGTGCTGGATTAACATAGTGCACTGAATAATCTGTAGATAATCTTTGTGCTGGCTGAACATAGTGCACTGAATAATCTGTGGATAATCTTTGTGCTGGCTAAACATAGTGCACTGAATAATCTGTGGATAATCTTTGTGCTGGATGAACATAGTGCACTAGATAATCTGTGGATAATCTTTGTGCTGGCTGAACATAGTGCACTGAATAATCTGTAGATAATATTTGTGCTGGATGAACATAGTGCACTGAATAATCTGTAGATAATCTTTGTGCTGGCTGAACATAGTGCACTGAATAATCTGTGGATAATCTTTGTGCTGGCTAAACATAGTGCACTGAATAATCTGTGGATAATCTTTGTGCTGGCTGAACATAGTGCACTAGATAATCTGTGGATAATCTTTGTGCTGGCTGAACATAGTGCACTGAATAATCTGTAGATAATATTTGTGCTGGATGAACATAGTGCACTGAATAATCTGTGGATAATCTTTGTGATGGCTGAACATAGTGCACTGAATAATCTGTGGATAATCTTTGTGCTGGATGAACATAGTGCACTGAATAATCTGTAGATAATATTTGTGCTGGATGAACATAGTGCACTGAATAATCTGTGGATAATCTTTGTGCTGGCTAAACATAGTGAACTGAATAATCTGTGGATAATCTTTGTGCTGGCTGAAAATAGTGCACTAGATAATCTGTGGTTAATCTTTGTGCTGGCTGAACATAGTGCACTGAATAATCTGTAGATAATATTTGTGCTAGCTGAACATAGTGCACTAGATAATCTGTAGATAATATTTGTGCTGGCTGAACATAGTGCACTGAATAATCTGTAGATAATCTTTGTGCTGGCTGAACATAGTGCACTGAATAATCTGTGGATAATATTTGTGCTGGCTGAACATAGTGCACCGAATAATCTGTGGATAATATTTGTGCTGGATGAACATAGTGCACTGAATAATCTGTAGATAATCTTTGTGCTGGCTGAACATAGTGCACTGAATAATCTGTAGATAATATTTGTGCTGGCTGAACATAGTGCACTGAATAATCTGTAGATAATCTTTGTGCTGGCTGAACATAGTGCACTGAATAATCTGTGGATAATCTTTGTGCTGGCTGAACATAGTGCACCGAATAATCTGTGGATAATATTTGTGCTGGATGAACATAGTGCACTGAATAATCTGTAGATAATCTTTGTGCTGGCTGAACATAGTGCACTGAATAATCTGTGGATAATCTTTGTGCTGGCTGAACATAGTGCACTGAATAATCTGTGGATAATCTTTGTGCTGGCTGAACATAGTGCACTTGATAATCTGTGGATAATCTTTGTGCTGGCTGAACATAGTGCACTGAATAATCTGTAGATAATATTTGTGCTGGCTGAACATAGTGCACTAGATAATCTGTGGATAATCTTTGTGCTGGCTGAACATAGTGCACTCAATAATCTGTAGATATTATTTGTGCTGGATGAACATAGTGCACTGAATAATCTGTAGATAATCTTTGTGCTGGCTGAACATAGTGCACTGAATAATCTGTGGATAATCTTTGTGCTGGCTAAACATAGTGCACTGAATAATCTGTGGATAATCTTTGTGCTGGCTGAACATAGTGCACTAGATAATCTGTGGATAATCTTTGTGCTGGCTGAACATAGTGCACTGAATAATCTGTAGATAATATTTGTGCTGGCTGAACATAGTGCACTAGATAATCTGCGGATAATCTTTGTGCTGGCTGAACATAGTGCACTGAATAATCTGTAGACATTATTTGTGCTGGCTGAACATAGTGCACTAGATAATCTGTGGATAATCTTTGTGCTGGCTGAACATAGTGCACTGAATAATCTGTAGATAATATTTGTCCTGGCTGAACATAGTGCACTAGATAATCTGTGGATAATCTTTGTGCTGGCTGAACATAGTGCACTGAATAATCTGTAGATAATCTTTGTGCTGGCTGAACATAGTGCACTAGATAATCTGTGGATAATCTTTGTGCTGGTTGAACATAGTGCACTGAATAATCTGTAGATAATCTTTGTGCTGGCTAAATCTAGTGCACTGAATAATCTGTAGATAATCTTTGTGCTGGCTTAACATAGTGCACTAGATAATCTGTGCATAATCTTTGTGCTGGCTAAACATAGTGCACTGAATAATCTGTGGATAATTATTGTGCTGGCTGAACATAATGCACTAGATAATCTGTGGATAATCTTTGTGCTGGCTGAACATAGTGCACTGAATAATCTGTAGATAATATTTGTGCTGGATGAACATAGTGCACTGAATAATCTGTGGATAATCTTTGTGCTGGCTGAACATAGTGCACTGAATAATCTGTGGATAATCTTTGTGCTGGATGAACATAGTGCACTGAATAATCTGTTGATAATATTTGTGCTGGATGAACATAGTGCACTGAATAATCTGTGGATAATCTTTGTGCTGGATGAACATAGTGCACTGAATAATCTGTAGATAATATTTGTGCTGGATGAACATAGTGCACTGAATAATCTGTGGACAATCTTTGTGCTGGCTGAACATAGTGCACTGAATAATCTGTAGATAATATTTGTGCTGGATGAACATAGTGCACTGAATAATCTGTGGATAATCTTTGTGCTGGCTGAACATAGTGCACTGAATAATCTGTAGATAATATTTGTGCTGGATGAACATAGTGCACTGAATAATCTGTGGATAATCTTTGTGCTGGATGAACATAGTGCACTGAATAATCTGTAGATAATATTTGTGCTGGATGAACATAGTGCACTGAATAATCTGTGGATAATCTTTGTGCTGGCTGAACATAGTGCACTGAATAATCTGTAGATAATATTTGTGCTGGATGAACATAGTGCACCGAATAATCTGTGGATAATCTTTGTACTGGCTGAACATAGTGCACTGAATAATCTGTGGATAATCTTTGTGCTGGATGAACATAGTGCACTGAATAATCTGTGGATAATCTTTGTACTAGCTGAACATAGTGCACTGAATAATCTGTGGATAATCTTTGTGCTGGCTGAACATAGTGCACTGAATAATCTTTGAATAATCTTTGTGCTGGCTGAACATAGTGCACTGAATAATCTGTGGATAATCTTTGTGCTGGCTGAACATAGTGCACTGAATAATCTGTGAATAATCTTTGTGCTGGCTTAACATAGTGCACCGAATAATCTGTGGATAATATTTGTGTTGGCTGAACGTAGTGCACCGAATAATCTGTGGACAATCTTTGTGTTGGCTGAACATAGTGCACTGAAAAATCTGTGGATAATATTTGTGTTGGCTGAACATAGTGCACCGAATAATCTGTGGATAATCTTTGTACTGGCTGAACATAGTGCACTGAATAATCTTTGTGCTGGCTGAACATAGTGCACTGAATAATCTGTGGATAATCTTTGTACTAGCTGAACATAGTGCACTGAATAATCTTTGAATAATCTTTGTGCTGGCTAAACATAGTGCACTGAATAATCTGTAGATAATATTTGTGCTGGATGAACATAGTGCACTGAATAATCTTTGAATAATCTTTGTGCTGGCTGAACATAGTGCACTGAATAATCTGTGGATAATCTGTGTGCTGGCTGAACATAGTGCACTGAATAATCTTTGAATAATCTTTGTGCTGGCTGAACATAGTGCACTGAATAATCTGTGGATAATCTTTGTGCTGGCTGAACATAGTGCACTGAATAATCTGTGGATAATCTTTGTGCTGGCTGAACATAGTGCACTGAATAATCTGTAGATAATATTTGTGCTGGATGAACATAGTGCACTGAATAATCTGTGGATAATCTTTGTCCTGGCTGAACATAGTGCACTGAATAATCTGTAGATAATATTTGTGCTGGATGAACATAGTGCACTGAATAATCTGTGGATAATCTTTGTGCTTGATGAACATAGTGCACTGAACAATCTGTAGATAATATTTGTGCTGGATGAACATAGTGCACTGAATAATCTGTGGATAATCTTTGTGCTGGATGAACATAGTGCACTGAATAATCTGTAGATAATATTTGTGCTGGATGAACATAGTGCACTGAATAATCTGTGGATAATCATTGTACTGGCTGAACATAGTGCACCGAATAATCTGTGGATAATCTTTGTGCTGGCTGAACATAGTGCACTGAATAATCTTTGAATAATCTTTGTGCTGGCTGAACATAGTGCACTGAATAATCTGTGGATAATCTTTGTGCTGGCTGAACATAGTGCACTGAATAATCTGTGAATAATCTTTGTGCTGGCTGAACATAGTGCACCGAATAATCTGTGGATAATATTTGTGTTGGCTGAACATAGTGCACCGAATAATCTGTGGACAATCTTTGTGTTGGCTGAACATAGTGCACTGAATAATCTGTGGATAATATTTGTGTTGGCTGAACATAGTGCACCGAATAATCTGTGGACAATCTTTGTGTTGGCTGAACATAGTGCACTAAATAATCTTTGTGCTGGCTGAACATAGTGCACTGAATAATCTGTGGATAATATTTGTGTTGGCTGAACATAGTGCACTAAATAATCTGTGGATAATATTTGTGTTGGCTGAACATAGTGCACCGAATAATCTGTGGACAATCTTTGTGTTGGCTGAACATAGTGCACTGAATAATCTTTGAATAATCTTTGTGCTGGCTGAACATAGTGCACCGAATAATCTGTGGATAATATTTGTGTTGGCTGAACATTATGCACCGAATAATCTGTGGACAATCTTTGTGTTGGCTGAACATAATGCACTGAATAATCTGTGGATAATATTTGTGTTGGCTGAACATAGTGCACCGAATAATCTGTGGACAATCTTTGTGTTGGCTGAACATAGTGCACTGAATAATCTTTGTGCTGGCTGAACATAGTGCACTGAATAATCTGTGAAGACTCTTTTTGCTGGCTGAACATAGTGCACTGAATAATCGGTGGATAATCTTTGTGTTCGCTGAACATAGTGCACTGAATAATCTGTGGATAATCTTTGTGCTGGCTGAACATAGTGCACTGAATAATCGGTGGATATTCTTTGTGTTGGCTGAACATAGTGCACTGAATAATCTGTGGATAATCTTTGTGCTGGCTGAACATAGTGCACTGAATAATCTGTGGATAATCTTTGTGTTGGCTGAACATAGTGCACTGAATAATCTGTGGATAATCTTTGTGTTGGCTTAACATAGTGCACCGAATAATCTGTGGATAATATTTGTGTTGGCTGAACATAGTGCACCGAATAATCTGTGGACAATCTTTGTGTTGGCTGAACATAGTGCACTGAATAATCTGTGGATAATATTTGGGTTGGCTGAACATAGTGCACCTAATAATCTGTGGACAATCTTTGTGTTGGCTGAACATAGTGCACTGAATAATCTTTGAATAATCTTTGTGCTGGCTGAACATAGTGCACCGAATAATCTGTGGATAATATTTGTGTTGGCTGAACATAGTGCACCGAATAATCTGTGGACAATCTTTGTGTTGGCTGAACATAGTGCACTGAATAATCTGTGGATAATATTTGTGTTGGCTGAACATAGTGCACCGAATAATCTGTGAACAATCTTTGTGTTGGCTGAACATAGTGCACTGAATAATCTTTGTGCTGGCTGAACATAGTGCACTGAATAATCTGTGAATAATCTTTTTGCTGGCTGAACATAGTGCATTGAATAATCTGTGGATAATCTTTGTGTTCGCTGAACATAGTGCACTGAATAATCTGTGGATAATCTTTGTGCTGGCTGAACATAGTGCACTGAATAATCTGTGGATAATCTTTTTGCTGGCTGAACATAGTGCACTGAATAATCTGTGGATAATCTTTGTGTTGGCTGAACATAGTGCACTGAATAATCTGTGGATAATCTTTGTGCTGGCTGAACATAGTGCACTGAATAATCTTTGTGCTGGCTGAACATAGTGCACTGAATAATCTGTGAATAATCTTTGTGCTGGCTGAACAATGTGCACTGAATAATTATTGTGCTGGTTGAACATAGTGCACTGAATAATATGTGAATAATCTTTGTGCTGGCTGAACATAGTGCACTGAATAATCTGTGGATAATATTTGTGTTGGCTGAACATAGTGCACCGAATAATCTGTGGATAATCTTTGTGTTGGCTGAACATAGTGCAACGAATAATCTGTGGATAATCTTTGTGTTGGCTGAACATAGGGCACTGAATAATCTGTGGATAATCTTTGTGCTGGCTGAACATAATGCACTGAATAATCTTTGTGTTGGCTGAACATAGTGCACTGAATAATCTGTGTATAATCTTTGTGCTGGCTGCACATAGTGCACTGAATAATCTGTGTATAATCTTTGTGTTGGCTGAACATAGTGCACCGAATAATTTGTGGATAATATTTGTGTTGGCTGAACATATTGCACCGAATAATCTGTGGATAATATTTGTGTTGGCTGAACATAGTGCACCGAATAATCTGTGGATAATATTTGTGCTGGCTGAACATAGTGCACCGAATAATCTGTGGATAATATTTGTGTTGGCTGAACATAGTGCACCGAATAATCTGTGGACAATCTTTGTGTTGGCTGAACATAGTGCACTGAATAATCTTTGTGCTGGCTGAACATAGTGCACTGAATAATCTGTGGATAATATTTGTGTTGGCTGAACATAGTGCACTGAATAATCTGTGGATAATATTTGTGTTGGCTGAACATAGTGCACCGAATAATCTGTGGACAATCTTTGTGTTGGCTGAACATAGTGCACTGAATAATCTTTGAATAATCTTTGTGCTGGCTGAACATAGTGCACCGAATAATCTGTGGATAATATTTGTGTTGGCTGAACATTATGCACCGAATAATCTGTGGACAATCTTTGTGTTGGCTGAACATAATGCACTGAATAATCTGTGGATAATATTTGTGTTGGCTGAACATAGTGCACCGAATAATCTGTGGACAATCTTTGTGTTGGCTGAACATAGTGCACTGAACAATCTTTGTGCTGGCTGAACATAGTGCACTGAATAATCTGTGAAGACTCTTTTTGCTGGCTGAACATAGTGCACTGAATAATCGGTGGATAATCTTTGTGTTCGCTGAACATAGTGCACTGAATAATCTGTGGATAATCTTTGTGCTGGCTAGACATAGTGCACTCAATAATCGATGGATATTCTTTGTGTTGGCTGAACATAGTGCACTGAATAATCTGTGGATAATCTTTGTGCTGGCTGAACATAGTGCACTGAATAATCTGTGGATAATCTTTGTGTTGGCTGAACATAGTGCACTGAATAATCTGTGGATAATCTTTGTGTTGGCTGAACATAGTGCACTGAATAATCTGTGGATAATCTTTGTGCTGGCTGAACATAGTGCACTGAATAATCTGTGGATAATCTTTGTGTTGGCTGAACATAGTGCACTGAATAATCTGTAGATAATCTTTGTGCTGGCTGAACATAGTGCACTGAATAATCTGTGGATAATCTTTGTGTTGGCTGAACATAGTGCACTGAATAATCTGTGGATAATCTTTGTGCTGGCTGAACATAGTGCACTGTATAATCTGTGGATAATCTTTGTGTTGGCTGAACATAGTGCACTGAATAATCTGTGGATAATCTTTGTGTTGGGTTAACATAGTGCACTGAATAATCTGTGGATAATCTTTGTGCTGGCTGAACATAGTGCACTGAATAATCTGTGGATAATCTTTGTGCTGGCTGAACATAGTGCACTGAATAATCTGTGGATAATCTTTGTGTTGGCTGAACATAGTGCACTGAATAATCTGTGGATAATCTTTGTGTTGGCTGAACATAGTGCACTGAATAATTTGTGGATGATCTTTGTGCTGGCTGAACATAGTGCACTGAATAATCTGTGGATAATCTTTGTGTTGGCTGACCATAGTGCACTGAATAATCTGTGGACAATCTTTGTGTTGGCTGAACATAGTGCACTGAATAATCTTTGAATAATCTTTGTGCTGGCTGAACATAGTGCACCGAATAATCTGTGGATAATATTTGTGTTGGCTGAACATAGTGCACCGAATAATCTGTGGACAATCTTTGTGTTGGCTGAACATAGTGCACTGAATAATCTGTGGATAATATTTGGGTTGGCTGAACATAGTGCACCGAATAATCTGTGGACAATCTTTGTGTTGGCTGAACATAGTGCACTGAATAATCTTTGAATAATCTTTGTGCTGGCTGAACATAGTGCACCGAATAATCTGTGGATAATATTTGTGTTGGCTGAACATAGTGCACCGAATAATCTGTGGACAATCTTTGTGTTGGCTGAACATAGTGCACTGAATAATCTGTGGATAATATTTGTGTTGGCTGAACATAGTGCACCGAATAATCTGTGGACAATCTTTGTGTTGGCTGAACATAGTGCACTGAATAATCTTTGTGCTGGCTGAACATAGTGCACTGAATAATCTGTAGATAATCTTTTTGCTGGCTGAACATAGTGCACTGAATAATCTGTGGATAATCTTTGTGTTCGCTGAACATAGTGCACTGAATAATCTGTGGATAATCTTTGTGCTGGCTGAACATAGTGCACTGAATAATCTGTGGATAATCTTTTTGCTGGCTGAACATAGTGCACTGAATAATCTGTGGATAATCTTTGTGTTGGCTGAACATAGTGCACTAAATAATCTGTGGATAATCTTTGTGCTGGCTGAACATAGTGCACTGAATAATCTTTGTGCTGGCTGAACATAGTGCACTGAATAATCTGTGAATAATCTTTGTGCTGGCTGAACATAGTGCACTGAATAATCTTAGTGCTGGCTGAACATAGTGCACTGAATAATCTGTGAATAATCTTTGTGCTGGCTGAACATAGTACACTGAATAATCTGTGGATAATATTTGTGTTGGCTGAACATAGTGCACCGAATAATCTGTGGATAATCTTTGTGTTGGCTGAACATAGTGCAACGAATAATCTGTGGATAATCTTTGTGTTGGCTGAACATAGTGCACTGAATAATCTGTGGATAATCTTTGTGCTGGCTGAACATAGTGCACTGAATAATCTTTGTGTTGGCTGAACATAGTGCACTGAATAATCTGTGTATAATCTTTGTGCTGGCTGAACATAGTTCACCAAATAATCTGTGGATAATATTTGTGTTGGCTGAACATATTGCACCGAATAATCTGTGGATAATATTTGTGTTGGCTGAACATAGTGCACCGAATAATCTGTTGATAATATTTGTGCTGGCTGAACATAGTGCACCGAATAATCTGTGGATAATATTTGTGTTGGCTGAACATAGTGCACCGAATAATCTGTGGATAATCTTTGTGTTGGCTGAACATAGTGCACCGAATAATCTGTGGATAATATTTGTGTGAGTTGAACATAGTGCACCGAATAATCTGTAGATAACTTTTGTGCTGGCTGAACATAGTGCACTGAATAATCTGTGGATAATATTTGTGTTGGCTGAACATAGTGCACTGAATAATCTGTGGATAATCTTTGTGTTGGCTGAACATAGTGCACTAAATAATCTGTGGATAATCTTTGTGCTGGCTGAACATAGTGCACCGAATAATCTGTGGATAATCTTTGTGTTGGCTGAACATAGTGCACTGAATAATCTGTGGATAATATTTGTGTTGGCTGAACATAGTGCACCGAATAATCTGTGGATAATCTTTGTGTTGGATGAACATAGTGCACTAAATAATTTGTGGATAATCTTTGTGCTGGCTGAACATAGTGCACTGAAGAATCTGTGGATAATCTTTGTGTTGGCTGAACATAGTGCACTGAATAATCTGTGGATAATCTTTGTGCTGGCTGAACATAGTGCACTGAATAATCTTTGTGCTGGCTGAACATAGTGCACTGAATAATCTGTGAATAATCTTTGTGCTGGCTGAACATAGTGCACTGAATAATCTTTGTGCTGGCTGAACATAGTGCACTGAATAATCTGTGAATAATCTTTGTGCTGGCTGAACATAGTGCACCGAATAATCTGTGGATAATCTTTGTGTTGGCTGAACATAGTGCAACGAATAATCTGTGGATAATCTTTGTGTTGGCTGAACATAGTGCACTGAATAATCTGTGGATAATCTTTGTGCTGGCTGAACATAGTGCACTGAATAATCTTTGTGTTGGCTGAACATAGTGCACTGAATAATCTGTGTATAATCTTTGTGCTGGCTGAACATAGTGCACTGAATAATCTGTGTATAATCTTTGTGTTGGCTGAACATAGTGCACTGAATAATCTGTGGATAATATTTGTGTTGGCTGAACATAGTGCACCGAATAATCTGTGGATAATCTTTGTGTTGGCTGAACATAGTGCACTAAATAATCTGTGGATAATCTTTGTGCTGGCTGAACATAGTGCACTGAAGAATCTGTGGATAATCTTTCTGGTGGCTGAACATAGTGCACCGAATAATCTGTGGACAATCTTTGTGTTGGCTGAACATAGTGCACCGAATAATCGGTGGACAATCTTTGTGCTGGCTGAACATAGTGCACCGAATAATCTGTGGATTATCTTAGTGCTGGCTGAATAGTGCTCCGAATAATCTGTGGATAAACTTTGTGCTGGCTGAACATAGTGCACCGAATAATCTGTGGATAATATTTGTGCTGGCTGAACATAGTGCACTGAAGAATCTGGGGATAATCTTTGTGCTGGCGGAACATCGTGCACCGAATAATCTGTAGATAATCTTTGTGCTGGCTGAACATAGTGCACCGAATAATCTGTGGATAATCTTTGTTCTGGCTGACCATAGTTCACCGAATAATCTGTGGATAATCTTTGTGCTGGCTGAACATAATGCACCGAATAATATGTGGATAATCTTTGTGCTGGCTGAACATAGTTCACCGAATAATCTGTGGATAATCTTTGTGCTGGCTGAACAAAGTGCACCGAATAATCTGTGGATAATCTTTGTGCTGGCTGAACACAGTGCACCGAATAATCTGTGGATAATATTGGTGTTGGCTGAACATAGTGCACCGAATAATCTGTGGATATACTTCGTGCTGGCTGAACATAGTGCACCGAATAATCTGTGGATAATCTTTGTGCTGGCTGAACATAGTGCACCGAATAATCTGTGGATAATCTTTGTGCTGGCTGTACATAGTGCACTGAAGAATCGGGTGATGATCTTTGTGCTGGCTGAACATAGTGCACCGAATAATCTGTAGATAATCTTTGTGCTGGCTGAACATAGTGCACTGAATAATCTGTGGATAATCTTTGTGCTGGCTGAATATAGTGCACCGAATAATCTGTGGATAATCTTTGTGCTGGCTGAACATAGTGCACCGAATAATCTGTGGATAATCTTTGTGCTGGCTGAACATAGTGCACCGAATAATCTGTAGATAATCTTTGTGCTGCCTGAATATAGTACACCGAATAATCTGTGGGTAATGTTTGTGCTGGCTGAACATAGTGCACCGAATAATCTGTGGATGATAATTGTGCTGGCTAAACATAGTGCACCGAATAATCTGTGGATAATCTTTGTGCTGGCTGAACATAGTGCACCGAGTAATCTGTAGATAATCTTTGTGCTGGCTGAACATAGTGCACTGAAGAATCTGTGGATAATCTTTGTGCTGGCTGAACATAGTGCACCGAATAATCTGTGAATAATCTTTGTGCTGGCTGAACATTATTCACCGAATAATCTGTGGATAATGTTTGTGCTGGCTGAACATAGTGCACCGAATAATCTGTAGATAATCTTTGTGCTGGCTGAACATAGTGCACTGAAGAATCGGGTGATAATCTTTGTGCTGGCTGAACATAGTGCACCGAATAATCTGTGAATAATCTTTGTGCTTGCTGAACATTATTAACCGAATAATCTGTGGATAATCTTTGTGCTGGCTTAACATAGTGCACTGAATAATCTGTAGATAATCTTTGTGCTGGCTGAACATAGTGCACTGAATAATCTGTGGATAATCTTTGTGCTGGCTGAACATAGTGCACCGAATAATCTGTGGATATACTTCGTGCTGGCTGAACATAGTGCACCGAATAATCTGTGGATAATCTTTGTGCTGGCTGAACATAGTGCACCGAATAATCTGTGGATAATCTTTGTGCTGGCTGTACATAGTGCACTGAAGAATCGGGTGATAATCTTTGTGCTGGCTGAAAATAGTGCACCGAATAATCTGTGGATAATCTTTGTGCTGGCTGAACATAGTGCACCGAATAATCTGTGGATATACTTCGTGCTGGCTGAACATAGTGCACCGAATAATCTGTGGATAATCTTTGTGCTGGCTGAACATAGTGCACTGAATAATCTGTGGATAAACCTTGTGCTGGCTGAACATAGTGCACCGAATAATCTGTAGATAATCTTTGTGCTTGCTGAACATTATTAACCGAATAATCTGTGGATAATCTTTGTGCTGGCTGAACATACTGCACTGAATAATCTGTAGATAATCTTTGTGCTGGCTGAACATAGTGCACTGAATAATCTGTGGATAATCTTTGTGCTGGCTGAACATAGTGCACCGAATAATCTGTGGATATACTTCGTGCTGGCTGAACATAGTGCACCGAATAATCTGTGGATAATCTTTGTGCTGGCTGAACATAGTGCACCGAATAATCTGTGGATAATCTTTGTGCTGGCTGTACATAGTGCACTGAAGAATCGGGTGATAATCTTTGTGCTGGCTGAAAATAGTGCACCGAATAATCTGTGGATAATCTTTGTGCTGGCTGAACATAGTGCACCGAATAATCTGTGGATATACTTCGTGCTGGCTGAACATAGTGCACCGAATAATCTGTGGATAATCTTTGTGCTGGCTGAACATAGTGCACCGAATAATCTGTGGATAATCTTTGTGCTGGCTGAACATAGTGCACCGAATAATCTGTGGATAATCTTTGTGCTGGCTGAACATAGTGCACTGAATAATCTGTGGATAATCTTTGTGCTGGCTGAATATAGTGCACCGAATAATCTGTGGATAATCTTTGTGCTGGCTGAACATAGTGCACCGAATAATCTGTGGATAATCTTTGTGCTGGCTGAACATAGTGCACCGAATAATCTGTGGATAATCTTTGTGCTGCCTGAATATAGTACACCGAATAATCTGTGGATAATGTTTGTGCTGGCTGAACATAGTGCACCGAATAATCTGTGGATAATATTTGTGCTGGCTAAACATAGTGCACCGAATAATCTGTGGATAATCTTTGTGCTGGCTGAACATAGTGCACCGAGTAATCTTTAGATAATCTTTGTGCTGGCTGAACATAGTGCACCGAATAATCTGTAGATAATCTTTGTGCTGGCTGAACATAGTGCACTGAAGAATCTGTGGATAATCTTTGTGCTGGCTGAACATAGTGCACCGAATAATCTGTGAATAATCTTTGTGCTGGCTGAACATTATTCACCGAATAATCTGTGGATAATCTTTGTGCTGGCTGAACATAGTGCACCGAATAATCTGTAGATAATCTTTGTGCTGGCTGAACATAGTGCACTGAAGAATCGGGTGATAATCTTTGTGCTGGCTGAACATAGTGCACCGAATAATCTGTGAATAATCTTTGTGCTGGCTGAACATTATTCACCGAATAATCTGTGGATAATCTTTGTGCTGGCTGAACATAGTGCACTGAATAATCTGTAGATAATCTTTGTGCTGGCTGAACATAGTGCACTGAATAATCTGTGGATAATCTTTGTGCTGGCTGAACATAGTGCATGGAATAATCTGTGGATATACTTCGTGCTGGCTGAACATAGTGAACCGAATAATCTGTGGATAATCTTTGTGCTGGCTGAACATAGTGCACCGAATAATCTGTGGATAATCTTTGTGCTGGCTGTACATAGTGCACTGAAGAATCGGGTGATAATCTTTGTGCTGGCTGAACATAGTGCACCGAATAATCTGTGGATAATCTTTGTGCTGGCTGAACATAGTGCACTGAATAATCTGTGGATAATCTTTGTGTTGGCTGAACATAGTGCACTGAATAATCTGTGGATAATCTTTGTGCTGGCTGAACATAGTGCACTGAATAATCTGTGGATAATCTTTGTGTTGGCTGAACATAGTGCACTGAATAATCTGTGGATAATCTTTGTGTTGGCTGAACATAGTGCACTGAATAATCTGTGGATAATCTTTGTGCTGGCTGAACATAGTGCACTGAATAATCTGTGGATAATCTTTGTGCTGGCTGAACATAGTGCACTGAATAATCTGTGGATAATCTTTGTGTTGCCTGAACATAGTGCACTGAATAATCTGTGGATAATCTTTGTGCTGGCTGAACATAGTGCACTGAATAATCTGTGGATAATCTTTGTGTTGGCTGAACATAGTGCACTGAATAATCTGTGGACAATCTTTGTGTTGGCTGAACATAGTGCACTGAATTATCTTTGAATAATCTTTGTGCTGGCTGAACATAGTGCACCGAATAATCTGTGGATAATATTTGTGTTGGCTGCACATAGTGCACCGATAATCTGTGGACAATCTTTGTGTTGGCTGAACATAGTGCACTGAATAATCTGTGGATAATATTTGTGTTGGCTGAACATAGTGCACCGAATAATCTGTGGACAATCTTTGTGTTGGCTGAACATAGGGCACTGAATAATCTTTGAATAATCTTTGTGCTGGCTGAACATAGTGCACCGAATAATCTGTGGATAATATTTGTGTTGGCTGAACATAGTGCACCGAATAATCTATGGACAATCTTTGTGTTGGCTGAACATAGTGCACTGAAAAATCTGTGGATAATATTTGTGTTGGCTGAACATAGTGCACCGAATAATCTGTGGACAATCTTTGTGATTGCTGAACATAGTGCACTGAATAATCTTTGTGCTGGCTGAACATAGTGCACTGAATAATCTGTGAATAATCTTTTTGCCGGCTGAACATAGTGCACTGAATAATCTGTGGATAACTTTTGTGTTCGCTGAACATAGTGCACTGAATAATCTGTGGATAATCTTTGTGCTGGCTGAACATAGTGCACTGAATAATCTGTGGATAATCTTTTTGCTGGCTGAACATAGTGCACTGAATAATCTGTGGATAATCTTTGTGTTGGCTGAACATAGTGCACTGAATAATCTGTGGATAATCTTTGTGCTGGCTGAACATAGTGCACTGAATAATCTTTGTGCTGGCTGAACATAGTGCACTAGATAATCTGTGAATAATCTTTGTGCTGGCTGAACATAGTGCACTGAACAATCTTTGTGCTGGCTGAACATAGTGCACTGAATAACCTGTGAATAATCTTTGTGCTGGCTGAACATAGTGCACTGAATAATCTGTGGATAATATTTGTGTTGGCTGAACATTGTGCACCGAATAATCTGTTGATAATCTTTGTGTTGGCTGAACATAGTGCAACGAATAATCTGTGGATAATCTTTGTGTTGGCTGAACATAGTGCACTGAATAATCTGTGGATAATCTTTGTGCTGGCTGAACATAGTGCACTGAATAATATTTGTGTTGGCTGAACATAGTGCACTGAATAATCTGTGTATAATCTTTGTGCTGGCTGAACATAGTGCACTGAATAATCTGTGTATAATCTTTGTGTTGGCTGAACATAGTCCACCGAATAATCTGTGGATAATATTTGTGTTGGCTGAACATATTGCACCGAATAATCTGTGGATAATATTTGTGTTGGCTGAACATAGTGCACCGAATAATCTGTGGATAATATTTGTGTTGGCTGAACATAGTGCACCGAATAATCTGTGGATAATATTTGTGTTGGCTGAACATAGTGCACCGAATAATCTGTGGATAATCTTTGTGTTGGCTGAACATAGTGCACCGAATAATCTGTGGATAATATTTGTGTGAGTTGAACATAGTGCACCGAATTATCTGTAGATAACATTTGTGCTGGCTGAACATAGTGCACTGAATAATCTGTGGATAATATTTGTGTTGGCTGAACATAGTGCACTAAATAATCTGTGGATAATCTTTGTGCTGGCTGAACATAGTGCACCGAATAATCTGTGGATAATCTTTGTGTTGGCTTAACATAGTGCACTGAATAATCTGTGGATAATATTTGTGTTGGCGAAACATAGTGACCCGAATAATCTGTGGATAATCTTTGTGTTGGCTGAACATAGTGCACCAAATAATCTGTGGATAATCTTTGTGCTGGCTGAACATAGTGCACTGAAGAATCTGTGGATAATCTTTGTGTTGGCTGAACATAGTGTACCGAATAATCTGTGGATAATCTTTGTGTTGGCTGAACATAGTGCACCGAATAATCTGTGGACAATCTTTGTGCTGGCTGAACATAGTGCACTAGATAATCTGTGGATAATCTTTGTGCTGGCTGAACATCGTGCACTGAATAATCTGTAGATAATATTTGTGCTGGCGGAACATTGTGCACCGAATAATCTGTGGATAATCTTTGTGCTGGCTGAACATAGTGCACCGAATAATCTGTGGATAATCTTTGTTCTGGCTGACCATAGTTCACCGAATAATCTGTGGATAATCTTTGTGCTGGCTTAACATAATGCACCGAATAATATGTGGATAATCTTTGTGCTGGCTGAACATAGTTCACCGAATAATCTGTGGATAATCTTTGTGCTGGCTGAACATAGTGCACCGAATAATCTGTGGATAATCTTTGTGCTGGCTGAACACAGTGCACCGAATAATCTGTGGATAATATTTGTGTTGGCTGAACATAGTGCACCGAATAATCTGTGGATATACTTCGTGCTGGCTGAACATAGTGCACCGAATAATCTGTGGATAATCTTTGTGCTGGCTGAACATAGTGCACCGAATCATCTGTGGATAATCTTTGTGCTGGCTGTACATAGTGCACTGAAGAATCGGGTGATGATATTTGTGCTGGCTGAACATAGTGCACCGAATAATCTGTGGATAATCTTTGTGCTGGCTGAACATAGTGCACTGAATAATCTGTGGATAATCTTTGTGCTGGCTGAATATAGTGCACCGAATAATCTGTGGATAATCTTTGTGCTGGCTGAACATAGTGCACTGAATAATCTGTGGATAAACTTTGTGCTGGCTGAACATAGTGCACCGAATAATCTGTGGATAATCATTGTGCTGCCTGAATATAGTGCACCGAATAATCTGTGGATAATTTTTGTGCTGGCTGAACATAGTGCACCGAATAATCTGTGGATAATATTTGTGCTGGCTAAACATAGTGCACCGAATAATCTGTGGATAATCTTTGTGCTGGCTGAACATAGTGCACCGAGTAATCTTTGGATAATCTTTGTGCTTGCTGAACATAGTGCACCGAATAATCTGTAGATAATCTTTGTGCTGGCTGAACATTATTCACCGAATAATCTGTGGATAATCTTTGTGCTGGCTGAACATAGTGCACCGAATAATCTGTGGATATACTTCGTGCTGGCTGAACATAGTTCACCGAATAATCTGTGGATAATGTTTGTGCTGGCTGAACATAGTGCACCGAATAATCTGTGGATAATCTTTGTGCTGGCTGTACATAGTGCACTGAAGAATAGGGTGATGATCTTTGTGCTGGCTGAACATAGTGCACTGAATAATCTGTGGATAATCTTTATGTTGGCTGAACATAGTGCACCGAATAATCTGTGGATAATATTTGTGTGAGTTGAACATAGTGCACCGAATAATCTGTAGATAACTTTTGTGCTGGCTGAACATAGTGCACTGAATAATCTGTGGATAATATTTGTGTTGGCTGAACATAGTGCACTGAATAATCTGTGGATAATCTTTGTGTTGGCTGAACATAGTGCACTAAATAATCTGTGGATAATCTTTGTGCTGGCTGAACATAGTGCACCGAATAATCTGTGGATAATCTTTGTGTTGGCTGAACATAGTGCACTGAATAATCTGTGGATAATATTTGTGTTGGCTGAACATAGTGCACCGAATAATCTGTGGATAATCTTTGTGTTGGCTGAACATAGTGCACTAAATAATCTGTGGATAATCTTTGTGCTGGCTGAACACAGTGCACTGAAGAATCTGTGGATAATCTTTGTGTTGGCTGAACATAGTGCACCGAATAATCTGTGGATAATCTTTGTGTTGGCTGAACATAGTGCACCGAATAATCGGTGGACAATCTTTGTGCTGGCTGAACATAGTGCACCGAATAATCTGTGGATTATCTTAGTGCTGGCTGAACATAGTGCACCGAATAATCTATGGATAATCTTTGTGCTGGCTGAACATAGTACACCGAATAATCTGTGGATAATCTTTGTGCTGGCTGAATAGTGCTCCGAATAATCTGTGGATAAACTTTGTGCTGGCTGAACATAGTGCACCGAATAATCTGTGGATAATATTTGTGCTGGCTGAACATAGTGCACTGAAGAATCTGGGGATAATCTTTGTGCTGGCGGAACATTGTGCACCGAATAATCTGTGGATAATCTTTGTGCTGGCTGAACATAGTGCACCGAATAATCTGTGGATAATCTTTGTTCTGGCTGACCATAGTTCACCGAATAATCTGTGGATAATCTTTGTGCTGGCTGATAATTATGCACCGAATAATATGTAAATAATCTTTGTGCTGGCTGAACATAGTTCACCGAATAATCTGTGGATAATCTTTGTGCTGGCTGAACATAGTGCACCGAATAATCTGTGGATAATCTTTGTGCTGGCTGAACACAGTGCACCGAATAATCTGTGGATAATATTTGTGTTGGCTGAACATAGTGCACCGAATAATCTGTGGATATACTTCGTGCTGGCTGAACATAGTGCACCGAATAATCTGTGGATAATCTTTGTGCTGGCTGAACATAGTGCACCGAATAATCTGTGGATAATCTTTGTGCTGGCTGTACATAGTGCACTGAAGAATCGGGTGATGATCTTTGTGCTGGCTGAACATAGTGCACCGAATAATCTGTGGATAATCTTTGTGCTGGCTGAACATAGTGCACTGAATAATCTGTGGATAATCTTTGTGCTGGCTGAATATAGTGCACCGAATAATCTGTGGATAATCTTTGTGCTGGCTGAACATAGTGCAATGAATAATCTGTGGATAATCTTTGTGCTGGCTGAACATAGTGCACCGAATAATCTGTGGATAATCTTTGTGCTGCCTGAATATAGTACACCGAATAATCTGTGGATAATGTTTGTGCTGGCTGAACATAGTGCACCGAATAATCTGTGGATAATATTTGTGCTGGCTAAACATAGTGCACCGAATAATCTGTGGATAATCTTTGTGCTGGCTGAACATAGTGCACCGAGTAATCTTTGGATAATCTTTGTGCTGGCTGAACATAGTGCACCGAATAATCTGTAGATAATCTTTGTGCTGGCTGAACATAGTGCACTGAAGAATCTGTGGATAATCTTTGTGCTGGCTGAACATAGTGCACCGAATAATCTGTGAATAATCTTTGTGCTGGCTGAACATTATTCACCGAATAATCTGTGGATAATCTTTGTGCTGGCTGAACATAGTGCACCGAATAATCTGTAGAAAATCTTTGTGCTGGCTGAACATAGTGCACTGAAGAATCGGGTGATAATCTTTGTGCTGGCTGAACATAGTGCACCGAATAATCTGTGAATAATCTTTGTGCTGGCTGAACATTATTCACCGAATAATCTGTGGATAATCTTTGTGCTGGCTGAACATAGTGCACTGAATAATCTGTAGATAATCTTTGTGCTGGCTGAACATAGTGCACTGAATAATCTGTGGATAATCTTTGTGCTGGCTGAACATAGTGCACCGAATAATCTGTGGATATACTTCGTGCTGGCTGAACATAGTGCACCGAATAATCTGTGGATAATCTTTGTGCTGGCTGAACATAGTGCACTGAATAATCTGTGGATAAACTTTGTGCTGGCTGAACATAGTGCACCGACTAATCTGTAGATAATCTTTGTGATTGCTGAACATTATTCACCGAATAATCTGTAGATAATCTTTGTGCTGGCTGAACATAGTGCACTGAATAATCTGTAGATAATCTTTGTGCTGGCTGAACATAGTGCACTGAATAATCTGTGGATAATCTTTTTACTGGCTGAACATAGTGCACCGAATAATCTGTGGATATAGTTCGTGCTGGCTGAACATAGTGCACCGAATAATCTGTGGATAATCTTTGTGCTGGCTGAACATAGTGCACCGAATAATCTGTGGATAATATTTGTGCTGGCTGTACATAGTGCACTGAAGAATCGGGTGATAATCTTTGTGCTGGCTGAACATAGTGCACCGAATAATCTGTGGATAATCTTTGTGCTGGCTGAACATAGTGCACCGAATAATCTGTGCATATACTTCGTGCTGGCTGAACATAGTGCACCGAATAATCTGTGGATAATCTTTGTGCTGGCTGAACATAGTGCACCGAATAATCTGTGGATAATCTTTGTGCTGGCTGTACATAGTGCACTGAAGAATCGGGTGATGATCTTTGTGCTGGCTGAACATAGTGCACCGAATAATCTGTGGATAATCTTTGTGCTGGCTGAACATAGTGCACTGAATAATCTGTGGATAATCTTTGTGCTGGCTGAATATAGTGCACCGAATAATCTGTGGATAATCTTTGTGCTGGCTGAACATAGTGCACCGAATAATCTGTGGATAATCTTTGTGCTGGCTGAACATAGTGCACCGAATAATCTGTGGATAATCTTTGTGCTGCCTTAATATAGTACACCGAATAATCAGTGGATAATGTTTGTGCTGGCTGAACATAGTGCACCGAATAATCTGTGGATAATATTTGTGCTTGCTAAACATAGTGCACCGAATAATCTGTGGATAATCTTTGTGCTGGCTGAACATAGTGCACCGAGTAATCTTTGGATAATCTTTGTGCTGGCTGAACATAGTGCACCGAATAATCTGTAGATAATCTTTGTGCTGGCTGAACATAGTGCACTGAAGAATCTGTGGATAATCTTTGTGCTGGCTGAACATAGTGCACCGAATAATCTGTGAATAATCTTTGTGCTGGCTGAACATTATTCACCGAATAATCTGTGGATAATCTTTGTGCTGGCTGAACATAGTGCACCGAATAATCTGTAGATAATCTTTGTGCTGGCTGAACATAGTGCACTGAAGAATCGGGTGATAATCTTTGTGCTGGCTGAACATAGTGTACCGAATAATCTGTGAATAATCTTTGTGCTGGCTGAACATTATTCACCGAATAATCTGTGGATAATCTTTGTGCTGGCTGAACATAGTGCACTGAATAATCTGTAGATAATCTTTGTGCTGGCTGAACATAGTGCACTGAATAATCTGTGGATAATCTTTGTGCTGGCTGAACATAGTGCACCGAATAATATGTGGATATACTTCGTGCTGGCTGAACATAGTGCACCGAATAATCTGTGGATAATCTTTGTGCTAGCTGAACATAGTGCACCGAATAATCTGTGGATAATCTTTGTGCTGGCTGTACATAGTGCACTGAAGAATCGGGTGATAATCTTTGTGCTGGCTGAACATAGTGCACCGAATAATCTGTGGATAATCTTTGTGCTGGCTGAACATAGTGCACCGAATAATCTGTGGATAATCTTTGTGCTGGCAGAATATAGTGCACCGAATAATCTGTGGATAATCTTTGTGCTGGCTGAACATAGTGCACCGAATAATCTGTGGATAATCTTTGTGCTGGTTGAACATAGTGCACCGAATAATCTGTGGATAATCTTTGTGCTGCCTGAATATAGTGCACCGAATAATCTGTGGATAATCTTTGTGCTGGCTGAACATACTGCACCGAATAATCTGTGGATAAACTTTGTGCTGGCTGTACATAGTGCACTGAAGAATCGGGTTATAATCTTTGTGCTGGCTGAACATAGTGCACCGAATAATCTGTGGATAATATTTGTGCTGGCTGAACATAGTGCACTGAATAATCTGTGGATAATCTTTGTGTTGGCTGAACATAGTGCACTGAATAATCTGTGGATAATCTTTGTGCTGGCTGAACATAGTGCACTGAATAATCTGTAGATAATCTTTGTGTTGGCGTAACATAGTGCACTGAATAATCTGTGGATAATCTTTGTGTTGGCTTAACATAGTGCACTGAATAATCTGTGGATAATCTTTGTGATGGCTGAACATAGTGCACTGAATAATCTGTGGATAATCTTTGTGCTGGCTGAACATAGTGCACTGAATAATCTGTGGATAATCTTTGTGTTGGCTGAACATAGTGCACTGAATAATCTGTGGATAATCTTTGTGTTGGCTGAACATAGTGCACTGAATAATCTGTGGATAATCTTTGTGCTGGCTGAACATAGTGCACTGAATAATCTGTAGATAATCTTTGTGTTGGCTGAACATAGTGCACTGAATAATCTGTGGACAATCTTTGTGCTGGCTGAACATAGTGCACCGAATAATCTGTGGATAATATTTGTGTTGGCTGAACATAGTGCACCGATAATCTGTGGACAATCTTTGTGTTGGCTGAAAATAGTGCACTGAATAATCTGTGGATAATATTTGTGTTGGCTGAACATAGTGCACCGAATAATCTGTGTACAATCTTTGTGTTGGCTGAACATAGTGCACTGAATAATCTTTGAATAATCTTTGTGCTGGCTGAACATAGTGCACCGAATAATCTGTAGATAATATTTGTGTTGGCTGAACATAGTGCACCGAATAATCTGTGGACAATCTTTGTGTTGGCTGAACATAGTGCACTGAATAATCTGTGGATAATATTTGTGTTGGCTGAACATAGTGCACCGAATAATCTGTGGACAATCTTTGTGTTGGCTGAACATAGTGCACTGAATAATCTTTGTGCTGGCTGAACATAGTGCACTGAATAATCTGTGAATAATCTTTTTGCTGGCTGAACATAGTGCACTGAATAATCTGTGGATAATCTTTGTGTTCGCTGAACATAGTGCACTGAATAATCTGTGGATAATCTTTGTGCTGGCTGAACATAGTGCACTGAATAATCTGTGGATAATCTTTTTGCTGGCTGAACATAGTGCACTGAATAATCTGTGGATAATCTTTGTGTTGGCTGAACATAGTGCACTGAATAATCTGTGGATAATCTTTGTGCTGGCTTAACATAGTGCACTGAATAATCTTTGTGCTGGCTGAACATAGTGCACTGAATAATCTGTGAATAATCTTTGTGCTGGCTTAACATAGTGCACTGAATAATCTTTGTGCTGGCTGAACATAGTCACTGAATAATCTGTGAATAATCTTTGTGCTGGCTGAACATAGTGCACTGAATAATCTGTGGATAATATTTGTGTTGGCTGAACATAGTGCACCGAATAATCTGTGGATAATCTTTGTGTTGGCTGAACATAGTGCAACGAATAATCTGTGGATAATCTTTGTGTTGGCTGAACATAGTGCACTGAATAATCTGTGGATAATCTTTGTGCTGGCTGAACATAGTGCACTGAATAATCTTTGTGTTAGCTGAACATAGTGCACTGAATAATCTGTGTATAATCTTTGTGCTGGCTGAACATAGTGCACTGAATAATCTGTGTATAATCTTTGTGTTGGCTGAACATAGTCCACCGAATAATCTGTGGATAATATTTGTGTTGGCTGAACATATTGCACCGAATAATCTGTGGATAATATTTGTGTTGGCTGAACATAGTGCACCGAATAATCTGTGGATAATATTTGTGTTGGCTGAACATAGTGCACCGAATAATCTGTGGATAATATTTGTGTTGGCTGAACATAGTGCACCGAATAATCTGTGGATAATCTTTGTGTTGGCTGAACATAGTGCACCGAATAATCTGTGGATAATATTTGTGTGAGTTGAACATAGTGCACCGAATAATCTGTAGATAACTTTTGTGCTTGCTGAACATAGTGCACTGAATAATCTGTGGATAATATTTGTGTTGGCTGAACATAGTGCACTGAATAATCTGTGGATAATCTTTGTGTTGGCTGAACATAGTGCACTAAATAATCTGTGGATAATCTTTGTGCTGGCTTAACATAGTGCACCGAATAATCTGTGGATAATCTTTGTGTTGGCTGAACATAGTGCACTGAATAATCTGTGGATAATATTTGTGTTGGCGTAACATAGTGCACTGAATAATCTGTGGATAATCTTTGTGTTGGCTGAACATAGTGCACTGAATAATCTGTGGATAATCTTTGTGATGGCTGAACATAGTGCACTGAATAATCTGTGGATAATCTTTGTGCTGGCTGAACATAGTGCACTGAATAATCTGTGGATAATCTTTGTGTTGGCTGAACATAGTGCACTGAATAATCTGTGGATAATCTTTGTGTTGGCTGAACATAGTGCACTGAATAATCTGTGGATAATCTTTGTGCTGGCTGAACATAGTGCACTGAATAATCTGTAGATAATCTTTGTGTTGGCTGAACATAGTGCACTGAATAATCTGTGGACAATCTTTGTGTTGGCTGAACATAGTGCACTGAATAATCTTTGAATAATCTTTGTGCTGGCTGAACATAGTGCACCGAATAATCTGTGGATAATATTTGTGCTGGCTGAACATAGTGCACCGATAATCTGTGGACAATCTTTGTGTTGGCTGAAAATAGTGCACTGAATAATCTGTGGATAATATTTGTGTTGGCTGAACATAGTGCACCGAATAATCTGTGGACAATCTTTGTGTTGGCTGAACTTAGTGCACTGAATAATCTTTGAATAATCTTTGTGCTGGCTGAACATAGTGCACCGAATAATCTGTGGATAATATTTGTGTTGGCTGAACATAGTGCACCGAATAATCTGTGGACAATCTTTGTGTTGGCTGAACATAGTGCACTGAATAATCTGTGGATAATATTTGTGTTGGCTGAACATAGTGCACCGAATAATCTGTGGACAATCTTTGTGTTGGCTGAACATAGTGCACTGAATAATCTTTGTGCTGGCTGAACATAGTGCACTGAATAATCTGTGAATAATCTTTTTGCTGGCTGAACATAGTGCACTGAATAATCTGTGGATAATCTTTGTGTACGCTGAACATAGTGCACTGAATAATCTGTGGATAATCTTTGTGCTGGCTGAACATAGTGCACTGAATAATCTGTGGATAATCTTTTTGCTGGCTGAACATAGTGCACTGAATAATCTGTGGATAATCTTTGTGTTGGCTGAACATAGTGCACTGAATCATCTGTGGATAATCTTTGTGCTGGCTTAACATAGTGCACTGAATAATCTTTGTGCTGGCTGAACATAGTGCACTGAATAATCTGTGAATAATCTTTGTGCTGGCTTAACATAGTGCACTGAATAATCTTTGTGCTGGCTGAACATAGTCACTGAATAATCTGTGAATAATCTTTGTGCTGGCTGAACATAGTGCACTGAATAATCTGTGGATAATATTTGTGTTGGCTGAACATAGTGCACCGAATAATCTGTGGATAATCTTTGTGTTGGCTGAACATAGTGCAACGAATAATCTGTGGATAATCTTTGTGTTGGCTGAACATAGTGCACTGAATAATCTGTGGATAATCTTTGTGCTGGCTGAACATAGTGCACTGAATAATCTTTGTGTTAGCTGAACATAGTGCACTGAATAATCTGTGTATAATCTTTGTGCTGGCTGAACATAGTGCACTGAATAATCTGTGTATAATCTTTGTGTTGGCTGAACATAGTCCACCGAATAATCTGTGGATAATATTTGTGTTGGCTGAACATATTGCACCGAATAATCTGTGGATAATATTTGTGTTGGCTGAACATAGTGCACCGAATAATCTGTGGATAATATTTGTGTTGGCTGAACATAGTGCACCGAATAATCTGTGGATAATATTTGTGTTGGCTGAAAATAGTGCACCGAATAATCTGTGGATAATATTTGTGTGAGTTGAACATAGTGCACCGAATAATCTGTAGATAACTTTTGTGCTTGCTGAACATAGTGCACTGAATAATCTGTGGATAATATTTGTGTTGGCTGAACATAGTGCACTGAATAATCTGTGGATAATCTTTGTGTTGGCTGAACATAGTGCACTAAATAATCTGTGGATAATCTTTGTGCTGGCTTAACATAGTGCACCGAATAATCTGTGGATAATCTTTGTGTTGGCTGAACATAGTGCACTGAATAATCTGTGGATAATATTTGTGTTGGCGAAACATAGTGCACCGAATAATCTGTGGATAATCTTTGTGTTGGCTGAACATAGTGCACTAAATAATCTGTGGATAATCTTTGTGCTGGCTGAACATAGTGCACTGAAGAATCTGTGGATAATCTTTGTGTTGGCTGAACATAGTGCACCGAATAATCTGTGGATAATCTTTGTGTTGGCTGAACATAGTGCACCGAATAATCTGTGGACAATCTTTGTGCTGGCTGAACATAGTGCACCGAATAATCTGTGGATTATCTTAGTGCTGGCTGAACATAGTGCACCGAATAATCTATGGATAATCTTTGTGCTGGCTGAACATAGTACACCGAATAATCTGTGGATAATCTTTGTGCTGGCTGAATAGTGCTCCGAATAATCTGTGGATAAACTTTGTGCTGGCTGAACATAGTGCACCGAATAATCTGTGGATAATATTTGTGCTGGCTGAACATAGTGCACTGAAGAATCTGGGGATAATCTTTGTGCTGGCGGAACATTGTGCACCGAATAATCTGTGGATAATCTTTGTGCTGGCTGAACATAGTGCACCGAATAATCTGTGGATAATCTTTGTTCTGGCTGACCATAGTTCACCGAATAATCTGTGGATAATCTTTGTGCTGGCTGAACATAATGCACCGAATAATATGTGGATAATCTTTGTGCTTGCTGAATATAGTTCACCGAATAATCTGTGGATAATCTTTGTGCTAGCTGAACATAGTGCACCGAATAATCTGTGGATAATCTTTGTGCTGGCTGAACACAGTGCACCGAATAATCTGTGGATAATATTTGTGTTGGCTGAACATAGTGCACCGAATAATCTGTGGATATACTTCGTGCTGGCTGAACATAGTGCACCGAATAATCTGTGGATAATCTTTGTGCTGGCTTAACATAGTGCACCGAATAATCTGTGGATAATCTTTGTGCTGGCTGTACATAGTGCACTGAAGAATCGGGTGATGATCTTTGTGCTGGCTGAACATAGTGCACCGAATAATCTGTGGATAATCTTTGTGCTGGCTGAACATAGTGCACTGAATAATCTGTGGATAATCTTTGTGCTGGCTGAATATAGTGCACCGAATAATCTGTGGATAATCTTTGTGCTGGCTGAACATAGTGCACCGAATAATCTGTGGATAATCTTTGTGCTGGCTGAACATAGTGCACCGAATAATCTGTGGATAATCTTTGTGCTGCCTGAATATAGTGCACCAGATAATCTGTTGATAATGTTTGTGCTGGCTGAACATAGTGCACCGAATAATCTGTGGATAAGATTTGTGCTGGCTAAACATAGTGCACCGAATAATCTGTGGATAATCTTTGTGCTGGCTGAACATAGTGCACCGAGTAATCTTTGGATAATCTTTGTGCTGGCTGAACATAGTGCACCGAATAATCCGTAGATAATCTTTGTGTTGGCTGAACATTATTCACCGAATAATCTGTGGATAATCTTTGTGCTGGCTGAACATAGTGCACTGAATAATCTGTAGATAATCTTTGTGCTGGCTGAACATAGTGCACTGAATAATCTGTGGATAATCTTTGTGCTGGCTGAACATAGTGCACCGAATAATCTGTGGATATACTTCGTGCTGGCTGAACATAGTGCACCGAATAATCTGTGGATAATCTTTGTGCTGGCTGAACATAGTGCACCGAATAATCTGTGGATAATCTTTGTGCTGGCTGTACATAGTGCACTGAAGAATCGGGTGATAATCTTTGTGCTGGCTGAACATAGTGCACCGAATAATCTGTGGATAATCTTTGTGCTGGCTGAACATAGTGCACCGAATAATCTGTGGATTATCTTTGTGCTGGCTGAATATAGTGCACCGAATAATCTGTGGATAATCTTTGTGCTGGCTGAACATAGTGCACCGAATAATCTGTGGATAATCTTTGTGCTGGCTGAACATAGTGCACCGAATAATCTGTGGATAATCTTTGTGCTGACTGAATATAGTGCACCGAATAATCTGTGGATAATCTTTGTGCTGGCTGAACATACTGCACCGAATAATCTGTGGATAATCTTTGTGCTGGCTGTACATAGTGCACTGAAGAATCGGGTGATAATCTTTGTGCTGGCTGAACATAGTGCACCGAATAATCTGTGGATAATCTTTGTGCTGGCTGAACATAGTGCACTGAATAATCTGTGGATAATCTTTGTGCTGTCTGAATATAGTGCACCGAATAATCTGTGGACAATCTTTGTGCTGGCTGAACATAGTGCACCGAATAATCTGTGGATAATCTTTGTGCTGGCTGAACATAGTGCACCGAATAATCTGTGGATAATCTTTGTACCGGCTGAATATAGTGCACCGAATAATCTGTGGATAATCTTTGTGCTGGCTGAACATAGTGCACCGAATAATCTGTGGATAATCTTTGTGCTGGCTGAACATAGTGCACCGAATAATCTGTGGATAATCTTTGTGCTGGCTGAACATAGTGCACCGAATAATCTGTGGATAATCTTTGTGCTGGCTGAACATAGTGATCCGAGTAATCTTTGGATAATCTTTGTGCTGGCTGAACATAGTGCACCGAATAATTTGTAGATAATCTTTGTGCTGGCTGAACATTATTCACCGAATAATCTGTGGATAATCTTTGTGCTGGCTGAACATAGTGCACTGAATAATCTGTAGATAATCTTTGTGCTGGCTGAACATAATGCACTGAAGAATCTGTGGATAATCTTTGTGCTGGCTGAACATAGTGCACCGAATAATCTGTGGATATACTTCGTGCTGGCTGAACATAGTGCACCGAATAATCTGTGGATAATCTTTGTGCTGGCTGAACATAGTGCACCGAATAATCTGTGGATAATCTTTGTGCTGGCTGTACATAGTGCACTGAAGAATCGGGTGATAATCTTTGTGCTGGCTGAACATAGTGCACCGAATAATCTGTTGATAATCTTTGTGCTGGCTGAACATAGTGCACCGAATAATCTGTGGATAATCTTTGTGCTGGCTGAATATAGTGCACCGAATAATCTGTGGATAATCTTTGTGCTGGCTGAACATAGTGCACCGAATAATCTGTGGATAATCTTTGTGCTGGCTGAACATAGTGCACCGAATAATCTGTGGATAATCTTTGTACTGGCTGAATATAGTGCACCGAATAATCTGTGGATAATCTTTGTGCTGGCTGAACATAGTGCACCGAATAATCTGTGAATAATCTTTGTGCTGGCTGAACATAGTGCACTGAAGAATCTGTGGATAATCTTTGTGCTGGCTGAACATAGTGCACTGAATAATCTGTGGATAAGTTTTGTGCTTGCTGAACATAGTGCACCGAATAATCTGTGAATAATCTTTGTGCTGGCTGAACATTATTCACCGAATAATCTGTGGATAATCTTTGTGCTGGCGTAACATAGTGCACTGAATAATCTGTAGATAATCTTTGTGCTGGCTGAACATAGTGCACTGAATAATCTGTGGATAATCTTTGTGCTGGCTGAACATAGTGCATGGAATAATCTGTGGATAATCTTTGTGCTGGCTGAACATAGTGCACTAAATAATCTGTGGATATTTTTTGTGCTGGCTGAACATAGTGCACCGAATAATCTGTGGATAATCTTTGTGCTGGCTGAACATAGTGCACTGAATTATCTGTGGATAATCTTTGTGCTGGCTGAACATAGTGCACTGAATAATCTGTGGACAATCTTTGTGCTGGCTGAACATAGTGCACTGAAGAATCTGTGCATAATCTTTGTGTTGGCTGAACATAGTGCACTGAATAATCTGTGGATAATCTTTGTGCTGGCTGAACATAGTGCTCCGAATAATCTGTGGATTCTTTGTGCTGGCTGAACATAGTGCACCGAGTAATCTGTGGATAATCTTTGTAGCTGGCTGAACATAGTGCACTGAATAATCTGTGGATAATCTTTGTGCTGGCTGAACATAGTGCACTTAATAATCTGTGGATATTTTTTGTGCTGGCTGAACATAGTGCACCGAATAATCTGTGGATAATCTTTGTGTTGGCTGAACATAGTGCACTGAATAATCTGTGGATAATCTTTGTGCTGGCTGAATATAGTGCACCGAATAATCGGTGGATAATCTTTGTGCTGGCTGAACATAGTGCACCGAATAATCTGTGGATAATCTTTGTGCTGGCTGAACATAGTGCACCGAATAATCTGTGGATAATCTTTGTGCTGGCTGAACATAGTGCACTGAAGAATCGGGTGATAATCTTTGTGCTGGCTGAACATAGTGTACCGAATAATCTGTGAATAATCTTTGTGCTGGCTGAACATTATTCACCGAATAATCTGTGGATAATCTTTGTGCTGGCTGAACATAGTGCACTGAATAATCTGTAGATAATCTTTGTGCTGGCTGAACATAGTGCACTGAATAATCTGTGGATAATCTTTGTGCTGGCTGAACATAGTGCACCGAATAATATGTGGATATACTTCGTGCTGGCTGAACATAGTGCACCGAATAATCTGTGGATAATCTTTGTGCTAGCTGAACATAGTGCACCGAATAATCTGTGGATAATCTTTGTGCTGGCTGTACATAGTGCACTGAAGAATCGGGTGATAATCTTTGTGCTGGCTGAACATAGTGCACCGAATAATCTGTGGATAATCTTTGTGCTGGCTGAACATAGTGCACCGAATAATCTGTGGATAATCTTTGTGCTGGCAGAATATAGTGCACCGAATAATCTGTGGATAATCTTTGTGCTGGCTGAACATAGTGCACCGAATAATCTGTGGATAATCTTTGTGCTGGTTGAACATAGTGCACCGAATAATCTGTGGATAATCTTTGTGCTGCCTGAATATAGTGCACCGAATAATCTGTGGATAATCTTTGTGCTGGCTGAACATACTGCACCGAATAATCTGTGGATAAACTTTGTGCTGGCTGTACATAGTGCACTGAAGAATCGGGTTATAATCTTTGTGCTGGCTGAACATAGTGCACCGAATAATCTGTGGATAATATTTGTGCTGGCTGAACATAGTGCACTGAATAATCTGTGGATAATCTTTGTGTTGGCTGAACATAGTGCACTGAATAATCTGTGGATAATCTTTGTGCTGGCTGAACATAGTGCACTGAATAATCTGTAGATAATCTTTGTGTTGGCGTAACATAGTGCACTGAATAATCTGTGGATAATCTTTGTGTTGGCTTAACATAGTGCACTGAATAATCTGTGGATAATCTTTGTGATGGCTGAACATAGTGCACTGAATAATCTGTGGATAATCTTTGTGCTGGCTGAACATAGTGCACTGAATAATCTGTGGATAATCTTTGTGTTGGCTGAACATAGTGCACTGAATAATCTGTGGATAATCTTTGTGTTGGCTGAACATAGTGCACT
Organism: Sepiola atlantica; assembly: GCA_963556195.1. NCBI lineage: Eukaryota > Metazoa > Mollusca > Cephalopoda > Sepiida > Sepiolidae > Sepiola > Sepiola atlantica. The sequence goes on from OY744545.1 coordinate 12,324,213, forward strand.
GAATAATCTGTGGATAATCTTTGTGCTGGCTGAACATAGTGCACTGAATAATCTGTAGATAATCTTTGTGTTGGCTGAACATAGTGCACTGAATAATCTGTGGACAATCTTTGTGCTGGCTGAACATAGTGCACCGAATAATCTGTGGATAATATTTGTGTTGGCTGAACATAGTGCACCGATAATCTGTGGACAATCTTTGTGTTGGCTGAAAATAGTGCACTGAATAATCTGTGGATAATATTTGTGTTGGCTGAACATAGTGCACCGAATAATCTGTGGACAATCTTTGTGTTGGCTGAACATAGTGCACTGAATAATCTTTGAATAATCTTTGTGCTGGCTGAACATAGTGCACCGAATAATCTGTAGATAATATTTGTGTTGGCTGAACATAGTGCACCGAATAATCTGTGGACAATCTTTGTGTTGGCTGAACATAGTGCACTGAATAATCTGTGGATAATATTTGTGTTGGCTGAACATAGTGCACCGAATAATCTGTGGACAATCTTTGTGTTGGCTGAACATAGTGCACTGAATAATCTTTGTGCTGGCTGAACATAGTGCACTGAATAATCTGTGAATAATCTTTTTGCTGGCTGAACATAGTGCACTGAATAATCTGTGGATAATCTTTGTGTTCGCTGAACATAGTGCACTGAATAATCTGTGGATAATCTTTGTGCTGGCTGAACATAGTGCACTGAATAATCTGTGGATAATCTTTTTGCTGGCTGAACATAGTGCACTGAATAATCTGTGGATAATCTTTGTGTTGGCTGAACATAGTGCACTGAATAATCTGTGGATAATCTTTGTGCTGGCTTAACATAGTGCACTGAATAATCTTTGTGCTGGCTGAACATAGTGCACTGAATAATCTGTGAATAATCTTTGTGCTGGCTTAACATAGTGCACTGAATAATCTTTGTGCTGGCTGAACATAGTCACTGAATAATCTGTGAATAATCTTTGTGCTGGCTGAACATAGTGCACTGAATAATCTGTGGATAATATTTGTGTTGGCTGAACATAGTGCACCGAATAATCTGTGGATAATCTTTGTGTTGGCTGAACATAGTGCAACGAATAATCTGTGGATAATCTTTGTGTTGGCTGAACATAGTGCACTGAATAATCTGTGGATAATCTTTGTGCTGGCTGAACATAGTGCACTGAATAATCTTTGTGTTAGCTGAACATAGTGCACTGAATAATCTGTGTATAATCTTTGTGCTGGCTGAACATAGTGCACTGAATAATCTGTGTATAATCTTTGTGTTGGCTGAACATAGTCCACCGAATAATCTGTGGATAATATTTGTGTTGGCTGAACATATTGCACCGAATAATCTGTGGATAATATTTGTGTTGGCTGAACATAGTGCACCGAATAATCTGTGGATAATATTTGTGTTGGCTGAACATAGTGCACCGAATAATCTGTGGATAATATTTGTGTTGGCTGAACATAGTGCACCGAATAATCTGTGGATAATCTTTGTGTTGGCTGAACATAGTGCACCGAATAATCTGTGGATAATATTTGTGTGAGTTGAACATAGTGCACCGAATAATCTGTAGATAACTTTTGTGCTTGCTGAACATAGTGCACTGAATAATCTGTGGATAATATTTGTGTTGGCTGAACATAGTGCACTGAATAATCTGTGGATAATCTTTGTGTTGGCTGAACATAGTGCACTAAATAATCTGTGGATAATCTTTGTGCTGGCTTAACATAGTGCACCGAATAATCTGTGGATAATCTTTGTGTTGGCTGAACATAGTGCACTGAATAATCTGTGGATAATATTTGTGTTGGCGTAACATAGTGCACTGAATAATCTGTGGATAATCTTTGTGTTGGCTGAACATAGTGCACTGAATAATCTGTGGATAATCTTTGTGATGGCTGAACATAGTGCACTGAATAATCTGTGGATAATCTTTGTGCTGGCTGAACATAGTGCACTGAATAATCTGTGGATAATCTTTGTGTTGGCTGAACATAGTGCACTGAATAATCTGTGGATAATCTTTGTGTTGGCTGAACATAGTGCACTGAATAATCTGTGGATAATCTTTGTGCTGGCTGAACATAGTGCACTGAATAATCTGTAGATAATCTTTGTGTTGGCTGAACATAGTGCACTGAATAATCTGTGGACAATCTTTGTGTTGGCTGAACATAGTGCACTGAATAATCTTTGAATAATCTTTGTGCTGGCTGAACATAGTGCACCGAATAATCTGTGGATAATATTTGTGCTGGCTGAACATAGTGCACCGATAATCTGTGGACAATCTTTGTGTTGGCTGAAAATAGTGCACTGAATAATCTGTGGATAATATTTGTGTTGGCTGAACATAGTGCACCGAATAATCTGTGGACAATCTTTGTGTTGGCTGAACTTAGTGCACTGAATAATCTTTGAATAATCTTTGTGCTGGCTGAACATAGTGCACCGAATAATCTGTGGATAATATTTGTGTTGGCTGAACATAGTGCACCGAATAATCTGTGGACAATCTTTGTGTTGGCTGAACATAGTGCACTGAATAATCTGTGGATAATATTTGTGTTGGCTGAACATAGTGCACCGAATAATCTGTGGACAATCTTTGTGTTGGCTGAACATAGTGCACTGAATAATCTTTGTGCTGGCTGAACATAGTGCACTGAATAATCTGTGAATAATCTTTTTGCTGGCTGAACATAGTGCACTGAATAATCTGTGGATAATCTTTGTGTACGCTGAACATAGTGCACTGAATAATCTGTGGATAATCTTTGTGCTGGCTGAACATAGTGCACTGAATAATCTGTGGATAATCTTTTTGCTGGCTGAACATAGTGCACTGAATAATCTGTGGATAATCTTTGTGTTGGCTGAACATAGTGCACTGAATCATCTGTGGATAATCTTTGTGCTGGCTTAACATAGTGCACTGAATAATCTTTGTGCTGGCTGAACATAGTGCACTGAATAATCTGTGAATAATCTTTGTGCTGGCTTAACATAGTGCACTGAATAATCTTTGTGCTGGCTGAACATAGTCACTGAATAATCTGTGAATAATCTTTGTGCTGGCTGAACATAGTGCACTGAATAATCTGTGGATAATATTTGTGTTGGCTGAACATAGTGCACCGAATAATCTGTGGATAATCTTTGTGTTGGCTGAACATAGTGCAACGAATAATCTGTGGATAATCTTTGTGTTGGCTGAACATAGTGCACTGAATAATCTGTGGATAATCTTTGTGCTGGCTGAACATAGTGCACTGAATAATCTTTGTGTTAGCTGAACATAGTGCACTGAATAATCTGTGTATAATCTTTGTGCTGGCTGAACATAGTGCACTGAATAATCTGTGTATAATCTTTGTGTTGGCTGAACATAGTCCACCGAATAATCTGTGGATAATATTTGTGTTGGCTGAACATATTGCACCGAATAATCTGTGGATAATATTTGTGTTGGCTGAACATAGTGCACCGAATAATCTGTGGATAATATTTGTGTTGGCTGAACATAGTGCACCGAATAATCTGTGGATAATATTTGTGTTGGCTGAACATAGTGCACCGAATAATCTGTGGATAATATTTGTGTGAGTTGAACATAGTGCACCGAATAATCTGTAGATAACTTTTGTGCTTGCTGAACATAGTGCACTGAATAATCTGTGGATAATATTTGTGTTGGCTGAACATAGTGCACTGAATAATCTGTGGATAATCTTTGTGTTGGCTGAACATAGTGCACTAAATAATCTGTGGATAATCTTTGTGCTGGCTTAACATAGTGCACCGAATAATCTGTGGATAATCTTTGTGTTGGCTGAACATAGTGCACTGAATAATCTGTGGATAATATTTGTGTTGGCGAAACATAGTGCACCGAATAATCTGTGGATAATCTTTGTGTTGGCTGAACATAGTGCACTAAATAATCTGTGGATAATCTTTGTGCTGGCTGAACATAGTGCACTGAAGAATCTGTGGATAATCTTTGTGTTGGCTGAACATAGTGCACCGAATAATCTGTGGATAATCTTTGTGTTGGCTGAACATAGTGCACCGAATAATCTGTGGACAATCTTTGTGCTGGCTGAACATAGTGCACCGAATAATCTGTGGATTATCTTAGTGCTGGCTGAACATAGTGCACCGAATAATCTATGGATAATCTTTGTGCTGGCTGAACATAGTACACCGAATAATCTGTGGATAATCTTTGTGCTGGCTGAATAGTGCTCCGAATAATCTGTGGATAAACTTTGTGCTGGCTGAACATAGTGCACCGAATAATCTGTGGATAATATTTGTGCTGGCTGAACATAGTGCACTGAAGAATCTGGGGATAATCTTTGTGCTGGCGGAACATTGTGCACCGAATAATCTGTGGATAATCTTTGTGCTGGCTGAACATAGTGCACCGAATAATCTGTGGATAATCTTTGTTCTGGCTGACCATAGTTCACCGAATAATCTGTGGATAATCTTTGTGCTGGCTGAACATAATGCACCGAATAATATGTGGATAATCTTTGTGCTTGCTGAACATAGTTCACCGAATAATCTGTGGATAATCTTTGTGCTAGCTGAACATAGTGCACCGAATAATCTGTGGATAATCTTTGTGCTGGCTGAACACAGTGCACCGAATAATCTGTGGATAATATTTGTGTTGGCTGAACATAGTGCACCGAATAATCTGTGGATATACTTCGTGCTGGCTGAACATAGTGCACCGAATAATCTGTGGATAATCTTTGTGCTGGCTTAACATAGTGCACCGAATAATCTGTGGATAATCTTTGTGCTGGCTGTACATAGTGCACTGAAGAATCGGGTGATGATCTTTGTGCTGGCTGAACATAGTGCACCGAATAATCTGTGGATAATCTTTGTGCTGGCTGAACATAGTGCACTGAATAATCTGTGGATAATCTTTGTGCTGGCTGAATATAGTGCACCGAATAATCTGTGGATAATCTTTGTGCTGGCTGAACATAGTGCACCGAATAATCTGTGGATAATCTTTGTGCTGGCTGAACATAGTGCACCGAATAATCTGTGGATAATCTTTGTGCTGCCTGAATATAGTGCACCAGATAATCTGTTGATAATGTTTGTGCTGGCTGAACATAGTGCACCGAATAATCTGTGGATAAGATTTGTGCTGGCTAAACATAGTGCACCGAATAATCTGTGGATAATCTTTGTGCTGGCTGAACATAGTGCACCGAGTAATCTTTGGATAATCTTTGTGCTGGCTGAACATAGTGCACCGAATAATCCGTAGATAATCTTTGTGTTGGCTGAACATTATTCACCGAATAATCTGTGGATAATCTTTGTGCTGGCTGAACATAGTGCACTGAATAATCTGTAGATAATCTTTGTGCTGGCTGAACATAGTGCACTGAATAATCTGTGGATAATCTTTGTGCTGGCTGAACATAGTGCACCGAATAATCTGTGGATATACTTCGTGCTGGCTGAACATAGTGCACCGAATAATCTGTGGATAATCTTTGTGCTGGCTGAACATAGTGCACCGAATAATCTGTGGATAATCTTTGTGCTGGCTGTACATAGTGCACTGAAGAATCGGGTGATAATCTTTGTGCTGGCTGAACATAGTGCACCGAATAATCTGTGGATAATCTTTGTGCTGGCTGAACATAGTGCACCGAATAATCTGTGGATTATCTTTGTGCTGGCTGAATATAGTGCACCGAATAATCTGTGGATAATCTTTGTGCTGGCTGAACATAGTGCACCGAATAATCTGTGGATAATCTTTGTGCTGGCTGAACATAGTGCACCGAATAATCTGTGGATAATCTTTGTGCTGACTGAATATAGTGCACCGAATAATCTGTGGATAATCTTTGTGCTTGCTGAACATACTGCACCGAATAATCTGTGGATAATCTTTGTGCTGGCTGTACATAGTGCACTGAAGAATCGGGTGATAATCTTTGTGCTGGCTGAACATAGTGCACCGAATAATCTGTGGATAATCTTTGTGCTGGCTGAACATAGTGCACTGAATAATCTGTGGATAATCTTTGTGCTGTCTGAATATAGTGCACCGAATAATCTGTGGACAATCTTTGTGCTGGCTGAACATAGTGCACCGAATAATCTGTGGATAATCTTTGTGCTGGCTGAACATAGTGCACCGAATAATCTGTGGATAATCTTTGTACCGGCTGAATATAGTGCACCGAATAATCTGTGGATAATCTTTGTGCTGGCTGAACATAGTGCACCGAATAATCTGTGGATAATCTTTGTGCTGGCTGAACATAGTGCACCGAATAATCCGTGGATAATCTTTGTGCTGGCTGAACATAGTGCACCGAATAATCTGTGGATAATCTTTGTGCTGGCTGAACATAGTGATCCGAGTAATCTTTGGATAATCTTTGTGCTGGCTGAACATAGTGCACCGAATAATTTGTAGATAATCTTTGTGCTGGCTGAACATTATTCACCGAATAATCTGTGGATAATCTTTGTGCTGGCTGAACATAGTGCACTGAATAATCTGTAGATAATCTTTGTGCTGGCTGAACATAATGCACTGAAGAATCTGTGGATAATCTTTGTGCTGGCTGAACATAGTGCACCGAATAATCTGTGGATATACTTCGTGCTGGCTGAACATAGTGCACCGAATAATCTGTGGATAATCTTTGTGCTGGCTGAACATAGTGCACCGAATAATCTGTGGATAATCTTTGTGCTGGCTGTACATAGTGCACTGAAGAATCGGGTGATAATCTTTGTGCTGGCTGAACATAGTGCACCGAATAATCTGTTGATAATCTTTGTGCTGGCTGAACATAGTGCACCGAATAATCTGTGGATAATCTTTGTGCTGGCTGAATATAGTGCACCGAATAATCTGTGGATAATCTTTGTGCTGGCTGAACATAGTGCACCGAATAATCTGTGGATAATCTTTGTGCTGGCTGAACATAGTGCACCGAATAATCTGTGGATAATCTTTGTACTGGCTGAATATAGTGCACCGAATAATCTGTGGATAATCTTTGTGCTGGCTGAACATAGTGCACCGAATAATCTGTGAATAATCTTTGTGCTGGCTGAACATAGTGCACTGAAGAATCTGTGGATAATCTTTGTGCTGGCTGAACATAGTGCACTGAATAATCTGTGGATAAGTTTTGTGCTTGCTGAACATAGTGCACCGAATAATCTGTGAATAATCTTTGTGCTGGCTGAACATTATTCACCGAATAATCTGTGGATAATCTTTGTGCTGGCGTAACATAGTGCACTGAATAATCTGTAGATAATCTTTGTGCTGGCTGAACATAGTGCACTGAATAATCTGTGGATAATCTTTGTGCTGGCTGAACATAGTGCATGGAATAATCTGTGGATAATCTTTGTGCTGGCTGAACATAGTGCACTAAATAATCTGTGGATATTTTTTGTGCTGGCTGAACATAGTGCACCGAATAATCTGTGGATAATCTTTGTGCTGGCTGAACATAGTGCACTGAATTATCTGTGGATAATCTTTGTGCTGGCTGAACATAGTGCACTGAATAATCTGTGGACAATCTTTGTGCTGGCTGAACATAGTGCACTGAAGAATCTGTGCATAATCTTTGTGTTGGCTGAACATAGTGCACTGAATAATCTGTGGATAATCTTTGTGCTGGCTGAACATAGTGCTCCGAATAATCTGTGGATTCTTTGTGCTGGCTGAACATAGTGCACCGAGTAATCTGTGGATAATCTTTGTAGCTGGCTGAACATAGTGCACTGAATAATCTGTGGATAATCTTTGTGCTGGCTGAACATAGTGCACTTAATAATCTGTGGATATTTTTTGTGCTGGCTGAACATAGTGCACCGAATAATCTGTGGATAATCTTTGTGTTGGCTGAACATAGTGCACTGAATAATCTGTGGATAATCTTTGTGCTGGCTGAATATAGTGCACCGAATAATCGGTGGATAATCTTTGTGCTGGCTGAACATAGTGCACCGAATAATCTGTGGATAATCTTTGTGCTGGCTGAACATAGTGCACTAAATAATCTGTGGATAATCTTTGTGCTGGCTGAACATAGTGCACTGAATAATCAGTGGATATTTTTTGTGCTGGCTGAACATAGTGCACTGAATAATCTGTGGATATTTTTTGTGCTGGGGGTAACATAGTGCACTGAATAATCTGTGGATATTTTTTGTGCTGGCTAAACATAGTGCACTGAATAATCTGTGGATAATCTTTGTGCTGGCTGAACATAGTGCACTGAATAATCTGTGGATAATATTTGTGCTGGCTGAACATAGTGCACTGAATAATCTGTGGATAATATTTGTGCTGGCTGAACATAGTGCACTGAATAATCTGTGGATAATATTTTTGCTGGCTGAACATAGTGCACTGAATAATCTGTGGATAATCTTTGTGCTGGCTGAACATAGTTCACTGAATAATCTGTGGATAATCCTTGTGCTGGCTGAACATAGTGCACTTAATAATCTGTGGATAATCTTTGTGCTGGCTGAACATAGTGCACTGAATAATCTGTGGATTATCTGTGTGCTGGCTTAACATAGCTCACTGAATAATCTGTGGATAATCTTTGTGCTGGCTGAACATTGATCACTGAATAATCTGTGGATAATCTTTGTGCTGGCTGAACATAGTGCACTGAATAATCTGTGGATAATCTTTGTGCTGGCTTATTATAGCGCACTGAATGATTTTTGTGGTGGCTTAACATAGCGCACTGAATAATCTTTGTGCTGGCTGAACATAGTGCACTTTATAATCTGTGGATAATCTTTGTGCTGGCTGAACATAGTGCACTGAATAATCTGCGGATAATATTTGTGCTGGCTGAACATAGTGCATGGAATAATCTGTGCATAATCTTTGTGCTGGCTGAACATAGTGCACTGAATAATCTACACAAGTAAAAGAAAAACCTGCCCGTTTTTCACAAGTAATTTTTTGTCATCAGATGAAAACTTCTTTAACGAATTAGAATCACTGTTTACCACAAATAGGTTTGGTTTGGTTTGGTTTACGACAACCATCTATTAATTTGTTTATGCCGAAAAAAAATTATCTCATATTATTATATAGCTAGGTTAATTATTTATATTCCTAGAATACATTCCTCGCAGAATACATTAGACTACTCTTGGAAAACATTATTTTTGTAAGGAAATTTTAGATCATTACTTAAAATCAGGAAAACGGAGCACCCCAAGGAAGCCCCCCCCACCAGTGACATTGCTCTTAGAAAATATTACTGTTATAAAACATTACTCTTAGAATATATTAATGTTATCAAACATTACTCTTAGAAAAAATTACTGTTAGAAAACATTACTCTTAAAAAATATTACTGTTAGAAAACATTACTCTTAGAAAATATTACTGTTATAAAACATTACTCTTCGAAAATATTAATGTTATAAAACATTTCTCTTAGAAAATATTACTGTTTGAAAACATTAATCTTAGAAAATATTACTGTTAGAAAACATTACTCTTCGAAAATATTACTGTTAGAAAACATTACTCTTCGAAAATATTACTGTTAGAAAACATCACTCTTCGAAAATATTACTGTTAGAAAACATTACTCTTAGAAAATATTACTGTTGGAAAACATTACTCTTTAAAAAACGAACTTTTCGGCATCGGTAATCTTCTTTGTTCTCAACACGATTGACCCCCACCCACTGCCTTCTAGTATCTATTTTGGAAGAAATATAAACAGGAGAGATAAGATGTTCATATTTTGAAGTATAAGATTGAATAATACCGTTATGGATGAACCTATAGATATAATGGCACGACATAACCAGCCGATTTGCCGGATCGGACATCTCTGATCTTGCTAGCTGAAGTAAGAGCCAAAGTGCAAGAATTAAAAAAAAAATAATAGAAATCTAGAAAATTACTGATGGAGCAGATAGAGAATAAAATACTACTTTTAGAAATGAAAACTATTGAATAAATAGTAAATAATACATTTCCAACAAATAAAGGTGATGCCATGACCGGAAATCGAAACCGAAACTTCGAGATCTTCAGTCTGAGGTTCTATCAACTAGCCTATTTGAACTTTCTTATAAATGGAGCTTCAAAGATTAGCTCAAGAGACTAATGAGAGCTTTGGCGTAACGTCATAGATTTATGATTTGCGTCATGTTTCAAAACCTGAATTCAAACATAAGCGATGATAAAAGAATAACCCAATAAATTAGTAAACATGATCAAGAGCGTTTAACATAATTTTAGTAGTTGAAAACAACGTATTTTGCTTTTATGTAGTTTTTCGCAATTATATAATCCTCCCAACTTAGCAAAAATATGCGACCAGAGGGGGAGCATACTTTTGCTAGTATTATCAAAATGGTAAATGTGAATAAAAATATAGAATAGAAATAGACTTTCAAATGTCTTATTAAATATGAAAAGGATGCGAAATTTTTACACAACTAAATATTTGGAATAAGAGTAGAAAATAGAAGAACAGAAAATATATTGGCTTTATCCAGACATGACTAAACGAGAAAGATAAACTTTGTTAAAAAATAGATTAGAAAAGGAAAGGTAACGAAAATATTTGAAATAAAATCTTTAAAAATCACATTTCACGAAAGAAAACTTCGTTTTAAAGATATGTTGGAAAAATATTTAGAGGCGATACCCAGATGGGAGTCTGCAGCTGCTGGGGTTGCAACAAGGGTTATTTTTAAGCGACCCACGCCAACAGGGTCTGAGATCAATCAAGCAACACATCTGGGGATAAACTTACAGTTAATCTGGTCTCTATCGAAACCAGAACTGAAATAGTCACCCAACAGGAGAATTGCATCCGTATTTATAGGTGCAATTACTCCCACTATTCCCCCACTCATTCCTGACTATAAAAGTCATTCCTTCATAGTCACTCATGTTGGGCACATATCCCCCAAACGCTGAGTACACAATCCGTAAGTACCACCTCCCCTCTGTTTTTTTCACATATATACTACTCCTGTCTTTCTCTTGGTCGTGTCTCCGTCATGGCATCAATGTAATGCTATTCTATGGACGGGGGAATATAACTTGGTGTATCCGCTCCGTGGGGACGTCTTTGGAAATGCTGTTAACATCCTGGTACAGCACCACACCAGCTGCCCGGTGATAAACGATAGGCACACTTAATGGAGAGGTTAATTCCGTACTTAGTTTTGACGGGGTTTTGGCCGGGTTTTAGGCGTCATTAATTCTCTCCAGAAAATTAATCAGTTGGGCTGAAATTTGAACGCCTGTATAAAGGAGCGGACAAACCATTTTATATAAAAGATATATAATTTATTTTTACACCCAGAAAGAAGATATAAACTCGAGACTTGATTTTTGTACGACCGCCTCGGACGAAGTCGAAATTGCAATTCCATCTGACTCTTGAGTTTATATGTTCTTTATGAATGTAAAAAGGAATTATGTATATACACTCACTGACAAGTCATTATACTACATTGGTCCCGTCTCCAGGATAATGTTACATTGGTGCTGTGACGAAGTCGCGAATAAGGGAAAATCCACGGAACAGACAGGAGACCTCCCCCGGCAAGCAATAGTGCCACAATAATATTTCTATATAGAGTATTGCACTAAAAACTAGGCAGCGATGTCTACACATGGACATATCAATGTAATCTTAATAACAGAAAGGTGCATAAAGAGGCAAATTTAGTGAAGAAAAGTAAAATACAAGAATCACAGTGAATGTTAGAAAAGAAGGATGAACTACTTTATTACAAATTCGAATAAACTTTGATTAAATTGAAACATTACAAAATAATTAATGGCATTTATAAACGTTTACATTTGGTGAACATTTAAATATTTCAAGTCGATCTAAGCGGTCATTGTGAATGCAACTATTAACAAATTGCACGTGTGTCGCGGCATTACAGTTAAACGATATATCTAAGAGCCAAACTAACCACAGATTTAAAATCAGCACATTCGACGCGAAGCTTTTATCGGTATCAGACGTTCTTAAACTTTTTATAAGACTCATTATTTAAAATCAAAAGTAATAAAATTAACATTAGAAACAAATATTCCGACATTTAAACGTTCCTTTTTTGTCGACATATGACTTTACTTTATATATTAGATACAATAACTGAAAGTCAAATTACCAATGGAAAGGCAATAAACATAAAGTAACATAGCTGACGAAACGAGGTAGGAAAATGTTTTTCACTCAGGACTGGGCTGCGATGTCTACGCATGAACATCGGAATGTAATCTGGTGATAGAAGAATACACAAAGAAGAGTGGCAACATTTAAAAAAAATAATGTTCTATGAGAAATAAAATATCTTAGCGTGTAAAGTATGTTTATAGCAAAAATAATTCAAAATACATTTTCAAGAACATGACCCAATGTTCGCTATAAATAACTGGCGAAAAAGAATTAAATATTCATTTTTTCATGTGAAAAGTTATTAAACGTTTACATATCAATACATTGGCTGACTTTACTTTATATATTAGATAAAATTAGTGGAAATCAAATTACCAATGAAAAAGCAATCAGCATAAATCAACATAACTGACAATTAAAACGAGGTAATACGATTTGAACATATTGTGTGTTAACGCTGATGAAAAAATTACAACTAAATATTTTCTCTAGAAACACATTTGTCTGTAGAAAGTGTAAAACAATCGGAAATAGCAATACAGTTTTTAATTAATATGGAAAAAAAGAAAATAGTCATTAAAAAATAGACGGAACGTTATTTATGTACATAATTCTTAATTATTATAATAACACAACATTTCTCTTTAAAAATAATTGATACACATAACTGTTGTATAATGCTCCGCTGTTTGAAAAATGAAGCCGAATTTGTACGTATGAACATTTTATAGTATATTTTTATCGTTCAGTTGTAGCGAATGATTTGTGTCCCGAGTGAAGAGATTGCAAGGGAATTGTCAGCAGTTGATCTTTCGATGTGTCTAGCCATCCGATTTCGTTTGATCCTAATTAAAGCTAGTTAATATAATACTTTTGGACACTCATTCATCTTCAACTAAAATGCCAATTCCCCATTACAGTTACATATATACTGTACTCACTCTACCTACAATACGTTGCTTCCATCGATGTACGTTATATTGATCAAACCGATGTATAGTTGTTTTTAAATTTAATTATTTGACAGAAAATGAATATTTGGCTTTACAAATTATTGATACAAATACTTATGTTTTTGTACATACTACATATATCCTAATTTAATTAAAATGATAAATGCGAATAAAAATAGACAAATATTTCAGTTTAATCTAGACATGACTAAACGAGAAATACATAATGCGTTACAAACACAAATTAGAAAAACATCAAACGAAAATATTAGAAATAAAATAATTGAATCCTATAATAAAAATAGACAAAGTTAATAAAAAGTGTTTAAAATGTCTCGTCAATCTGTTTCACCTTCTGTTTTTAATCGAATGTTTATTTTTTATACATATTTATTCGGAGGAAAGTCTCTTCCGACATCCTCCGCATACCGATAAAAAGAATATCTAAGCGGATAAAGTATATTTGCGATAAGATTTATTCGAAAAACACTTGAAGAACATGGACCGATGTTCGTTATAAGTAACTGGAGAAACATAATTAAATTGTTATGTTCAATATTCAAGCCGTATGTACGGAAACAGTTATATTGACAATAAGGGCTGCATCTGTCGATTGTCCAGATATGTCATTTTAATAAAATTTACACTTGCATGGGGAGAGGCAACATAACATGATCGATTGTCATAATATAAATGGTGGATGTATGGAAGATAATTTAGCAGGTAGACATCCAGGTGCAATTAAGTACCGAGGAAGATAAATACATCTTTGGATTGTTCTTTGATTGAAACAACCGACGCCGAATAAAACGCCCTGGGAGTGAGGGGCTACATTGACATAGAGGCGTTTGAGCTGGTCAGAAATAGTTGTATAATAAGAACCCGGGATTGATATAAACGGTTGGTTGACACTTGGGCCGAGAAAGAATCAACCGTTGAGTATCTGTGCGTGCACATCCCTCCTACCAACCCACCATCCCTCACCGGCAATAAAGATATATCGTTATATATATATATATCAATGTGTCACATTCATTTGTAGGCACAGTAGTCATACAACAGTTATCATACACGGGAAAACTTAGTCAGAGTAAAGTATGTTTTCGATAACATTGATTCGAAATAAATGTTTAAAAACATGCTCCCATGTTTGCCATCAGTAAATGGCGACACAGAATTACATAGTTATCTTTCTATAGAAAAGGATATTTTGTATTAACATATGAATCATTTGGCTTGCTTTACTTTATATATTAGATAAAATCAGTAAAAAATCACATCAACAGTAGAGAAACCATCAGAATAAATCAATATAAATGACAATTGAAACGCGTTAAGAAAATATAAAACATTTGAAAATGTTGTATGTTAATGTCGAAGAAATAATAACAGAAGTAACATTAATTGCTTATAAATATTTAATAATTTATACTGCGGAAAGATAGAAAAACAATGCATAATTTGTAGGGAACGTTATAGATGTACTAATACGTAATCATCTTCTAAATTGAATTCCTAAATATTTCTCATTAAAAATAATTGATACAAATAACTGTTTCTGCAGCTTAATGACGACGACCACTGATATATTGAAAGATAATGGCCTTCCTTTATTGTTTGGTTGCAGCGAACGAATAGTGAGAGTCGTAAGCGGTGAAATATTCAACCGGCGAAAGTTTACCTCCTGAATTCGCTAGC
>OY744545.1:12344101-12351601 GCA_963556195.1 Sepiola atlantica
AAACACATTACCACAAGGCTGCTTCCCGGCTTACTATGAAATTGCCGTTTATAATTACAGTTTAAAAAAATTCTTGTTGAGCCGTCCTCTTAAATAATCAATTTCTTACCAGTTATAAATTCCCTCGGTGTTTTACTGTCTACTTAACAAGCTAAAAACACGTTTATCCTCGAATGGCTAGTGGGCATCGATAAGCGATAACGATGATTCAAAAATGAATACCTAAATTTATATAGCGATTAAAAGGTTTCATAAATAAAAAAAAGCAAACAAAAAGATGAAAAATAATGATTTAAAATTCGTGTTTGCCAATTTCAAAAGAAATGAAAGTCGTTATATTAAATCGTCGGATCGCCAAATAATTGAAGATTATCTGATGTCGCTGTGTTATAAAAATAAAGGGTTTGCTAATTAAAAAAAAGTGTTCCTAAGTCGAAAAGACGTCATTAATATAATTATTTCGTCGTTGGCATATTAGTTTTTATTTACTTAAAGTATGTTTAGCTGAAAATACGGTGTTGCAGGCGGTACGGTTGGTGTCCTTCCTAACTGCGCCCACAAGAGTGACACAAATTTTAAAACAATTTGCATTTCATCTTCGGCGATCAGACGATCTAATTTTTTTAAAAATAGGGGACGGGGTTTAATTGCCTTAGCGTATTATTATATAGATAGCAATCAATCAACCACAGGTGTTTGAAGTAAAAGGCCACTGTGTAAGCGAACGTAGAAGTATTAGCAGAACATGGTTGGTCGGCCCCAAGATTTAGGGCTGCCAGGGTTTATATGTAAAAATAAAATATAATAATCTGATACAAAAAAAAACGCGAAAAGTCAGTTTGCAAAACATACACTTGTCCTGAAAGATCCGAAGAATGGAAAGACTAAGTCGAGAGAGCACCATCCAAACCGCCACGAGAATATTCAGGAGGCTTATTGTCATTAAAACTCTAGAGAAAGTCCTCGGCCGTTATAAGCGACACCTCAGCAGTAAAGTGCTGTTGCAAGAAGGCAAAATCATTTGTAATCGTAATGGAAAGAAGCAGAGAGCCCTGTAAACATGAGAAGACGCGTTGTTACTCAGACTCCAGGGAGCACCACTGAGCGTGCACGGGTAACCACTCCTATAATAGTTTCTCATGATTAAGTCTATAATATTAGCAAAACAACTATTTTAGCGAAATCTATTTCATAGAGAAGTGGTTACCATGTGGACATTACTAATCATAGCCAATCAAAAGCAATGGTTGAATCCTTAGGAAATGACCTCGAATCACTTGTAGAATTAGGCTCCAAATGAATGATTACATTCAATGCTACCAATTATGGGAAATCTTTCTAACAACCGATTACGTTAGCTAATAACACCATTTTCCAATAGTCCAGCGTTAAAATGTCTTGGTCTAACATTCACAGGCAACATGAATTGGAATGAATACAAAGAATATACTGCAGAGTCAGAAGATACTGCAGAGTCAGCTACAAAGAACTTTGGCGCCGCTTCTTCTACTCTTCCCGCCTGCCAGTATCTCATATCTCTATGAAGCCACCATTCGCCTATGCATGAAGTATTGTTGCCACATCTGGATTGATGCACCAAGAACAAGTCATTAGTCTCTCTCTCTCTCTCTTGGAAAAGGTGCAAAAAACAGTCTTTAACTTAATAAATCCCACAGCGTCTACTAAGCTCCATCCCCTGCCCCATTGCCGCAGTGCTCCATCCATGTCTTTGTTTTACAAATACTTCAATGTAATGTGCTTTAACGAACTTACTACACTTGTACCCCCTCCACGTAAATACATCCGACTCACCCGAATCAAACTGAGACCGGAAGAGTCTATTCCTTCTTGAGGTTGTTTGTTTTCTATCGAGCTAAAGTTTTTAATTTTTATTTTCCACTTAAGTTCACCCAAAACAAGGAACAATGCCACTTAGAAGTAGGGGGCTACTGTTAATTAAGAGAACTTTATATGGGGAGTTGTGCAGCGAGATGCTTGTTCACTAATGCGAATAAGCATCTCGCTTCATTTAAATGTGTGCATGTTAGTACGGTCAGGGAAACAATGGAATTCGAAAGGCTAGCAGTACGAGGAAAGAAGCTGTTGGAGTAGAAAGCTATCCGGCATCTGGAATCCTTAACAATGAAGGAATGGGATCTTGCTGAGTGATAGGTTAATCAGGGGTATTTACGTAGAGAGGGCACCATTGCAGCATATTCGTTGGAGCACATTTCATTAAAGTACTTGTAAAGCAATATTGCGTTGATGAGATACAGATTGAAATATGCTTGATAATGAAAGGCCTATTAGATTAGATACTCTTTTTTGACACTGTCCAAGAGAGAGATGGGCTAGTGTTAGGTGCACCAGCTCTGATATGACAACAATACTCTATGCATGGGTGAATGGTGGTTTTGTAGATATAGGATGCTGGCAGGTGTGAGATGTTTTCTAGCTCAGTAAAGGGAGCCCACCTTCTTTTCGCAATTTTCTGTTTTTGTTTCAAGACATGTTATCTGTGAATATTAGCCTAAGTAGTTTGAACTCTCATGCAGGGCGCCATCAGCCACGGCAATCGGTGGTTGAAAAGCTTTCTTATTATTGTTGAAGAACATACACTTTATCTTAGCTGCATTAAATATTACCATCCACTTATGTCCACATTTAATTTATACCAATGTGCTTTCCATGCATTGTTGTTCGGACAGAGTGCTCTTTCTCTAGGGCGCTGGCTTTTCAAGCCAACTTTTCTGACCGTGTGTCTAATCTTCCCGCCGGTGGACGGTGATAAATGACTACACCTCGGGGAGGGTAGATTCTTGGATCTTATTAGCTAGAATCTCATTGGATATTTTGTTCCACTTTTCAAACTTTTAGTAGTGGTAGCAAAACAATAGAACCTTCTTTTGTGCAACAGTACATGGTTGGGCTTTTAAGCCTCTTATGCTTCTTTTTTGTTGCTGCATTTGATGGAGATAGGGGGCCAGGACCTTTTGTCTCAAGGCCTGATAGCTGACCCTGGTTGGCCTCTGTATTGGCTGGAGCACCATTTCCAGAGGAAGGAAGGTTTACACCATTGCTTCTATCTTCCCGCCTGGTTTATGAACGGGTTAATGGGCCCTTTTTATCCTGGGTGCCGGCTTGCCAATATTTATTTTTGTTTTTATTAATATTTTTTATTATTCATATAAATATATGTGTGTGTATATGTGTGTGTATGTTTGGTGTGTGTTTCATATGTGTTTTTGTGAAGGTGTTTATTGACTCTTAACTAGGTTCAGTTTCGACCACACACTGAGTTTAGTGTCAATGCCTTATACACAACTTTGGTAAATCTACTGGATAGCCAGTTTTTTTGTACAAATGAATTAACATAACGCCCGGAAGCGGAAGAAGAGACAGAAGTTTGTGACACAAGAATATCAGGCACACAGATGATATACACATGGAGTAGGGAGATGAGATCTGATCGTCTTTTCACTAGACGCCTGAAGGGAGATGACTGAACCCGCTCATTCACGAATATCTGTCAAACGAATAAAATTCTGTGTTGGCCATTTCATTCGACTTTGACTAACTCAGACATCGCATCCATTTTGCTAACGAAACTTATATTCAGATATTTTCTTTCATCGATTTCTTTCGCGTTTTCAGTTCATAACTGAACATAATTCAAATACATTTTACAGAATTTTTAATATCTTAATGAATGAATACGAAAGTATTTTCCACGTATCATCACAATATTAAAATCAAAACAGCTCATGTTTATTAAACTCTATGATACAACATAACACATTTAAAATACCGTATATATAGTAATGTACAAACACCTACAAAGAGCTTTCGATATTGCTCATTTATATATTATATTTTTAAAACATTTTCTAATAAATTAATATTCTGCAATATACATTTGTAATTTTTATTGTCATATTTCTTATCTATACGCAATGGTTTCGTCGATAGTAAAACGTCTGACGTCATTGTTATGCTATTAACAGATAATACACTTCGATCTTAGCGAAAAGGCTAAGGAACTATAAAAATAATGTTTTTATTACTAGGCTTTTTGAAATGAATAAAAAATGATTTAATCTATTATTTTATTATATTTTAATGGTTGGGAGTAGTGTAATATCAGTTCTGTTGGCATAAAACCGCCCTCCAAGGTATAACCTCCCCCTAAAAAATGTATAATATTGATTTACAAAATCTTGTGTTGGCTGAAATATTTGATTTATTTGTAAAGGGGCAAAAAGACGGGAATAAGCCCTTTCTCAAAATTCAGATACCCCCACATTTATGAAATTTAAACAATAGCTATCAAATATTAAGTAATAAATATTCTTCAAATTTAAGTTTCTTTGGAGTATTTTATAATGGGAATAATTAATGAACAACCTAAAATTTGAAAATTTAAATATTTCAGGTTTACATTTACATTTCATCTTTAGTAATTAAGACACCGATAAAGCAAGATTCTTTTAAATTCAATTTCAGTGCTCTCTCAATATGTGATCTATCGAATGTTTTTTAACTCCAAATAACTAAACCTAACCCTAAATCTAACTCTAAAAATCGGTAGATCACATATAGAAAACAATCTTAATTTTTTCTTAAGACTTCGTTAAGCTTAAGCCTTAAATTTTAAACATACTTTAGAGTCATGTATTAAATTTTGCTAAATATTAAAATAAGGTTTCTAGACATAGGTTTTAATAACATTATATTTTAATATTAATTTTCGGAAAATAGCATAATTTTGGTGCGAACCAATTTGACTCATACTGGAACAAATTTTGTTCTAGTTTTGTTTATACATGTATAAATAAATTTATTTAAACAATATTCAACGCGACTTAGCTCAAGTAGCGCAACACAATCGGCATTTTCTGCGACGGCAAGATCAGCGACGGCAAGATCAGCGACTTCTAAAGACGAAGATTTACAAAACTGTTATGAGACCGGCAATTTTGTACACCCTCGGCTGCTTTTCTTTTTTACATATTTCATCCTAAACAAGGCTGGTTGCCACTGTACACGTAAGGGGCCACTGAGAATTATGGTGGATGTTTTGAGAGTCATCCTAAATTTGGAGCGATCCAGCAATATGTTTGTTCACATGAGATTGAAATTTCTACATGTCGGGTCAGTAGGGGAAACAGGGAAAAAGGAGAGAGTTCCAAAAGCCGACAGAACGAGAAAAGAAGCGATTGGAGTAAAAAGCTCTCCGGCATCTGGGGAACTTCACAGTGAATGGATGAGATTTAGCTAATTGTCGGGTTGGTCGAGTGTATTTACGTCGAGGTGGCACCAGAGCAGAAAGTTCATCCGAACACATTCTATTAAAGTACTTGTAAAACAAGAACAAGGATGCAACATTGCGGCGATGGGACAGGGGCTGGAACTTGGTGGATAGTAAGAGACTTATCAGATTAGCGAATTTTGTTTTTACCTTGTCTAAGAGGTACAGAATAGTGGATGGTGTACCAGCCTGTAACAATGAGGAAAGAAACTACAGGAGATCAAAACTAAAATACATCGCTAGTATGAATTTAAAGTGAGCCTACGAAGGTCGACGACCAGAGTGCAGCGCTAGTATTAATTAACAGAGAAAGACCTGGATATTTTCATTAAACGAAAAATCGATAAAGTGAGATAGCCTGCCTGTTTTTTTGTGTTTCAGCAGATGACAGCGTCGGGTGGCGTGGGTTGGTCCGCATCGATTGTCACTGTTGTGTCAAAATAACAGTCGACGCATGAAGCAGTTGTTGGCAGGAAAATGTGAATTAGTGAAATGAAACCGCATAAACTGTTTTTTAGCGTTGCACACGAGAAAGGTGTAGTCTGACAGGCGAACCCTGTCGTCGGTGCACTGGAGAAATAAACAACAAACGATATGTTTCTGAGTCAAGTTGATCTCGGTGGGTGTAAGTTAAAAGGGCATACGCTTATTAGGGAAATTACATTTTCTCTGTTTTATGTAAACGAGTGAGAGAAGGAGGACATCCCCTCTTTCTCTCACGAGGGAACTGTAAGCAGATGAAGAAGTAAAGAGGGGTGGAATGAAAATACGATTACTTATTCCCGAATTAGAAATTCGGAGTGGAAATCCCAAATATAGCAGAGAAAATAATTATGAGGAATCATTCTTTTCTTTCATTTTCTGACTAAATTCTTTTGGAAGAGAAGCGGGGACATGCTCATCTGATTCTCAATATAAGACGAAGCATAACAGGCTTTAGGGACTTGACTCTGCTGTCAACTAAAAACGTTGTCGCTCTGAGACCTCTCGGACTTGGGCTCGATCTCGCCAAAAAACAAAAATCGCCCGGAAGTATTAAGAGCGTCGGTCAAAAAACACAGAGTTATGAGTTAGAAATTATAGAGCTACCACTGATGTGTAATTGAGCACGTTTTTTAAAATGTTTTTTACTAAATAATTATTCTTCCTAAAAACACAGACCGAGTTGTTTAAGATTTTCTTTTTCTTTTAATTGTTCTGCTTGAAATGACACATCGCAGTAATATCGATCACTGAACCCTAACCCTTTCGATATCTTCGGCGTTCATCGGAGCAGCAACTTTTACCGAACAATGCCAGAACAACAACTGAACTAAGGAACGGCCAAATTGGTGACGTCACCGACACTGAGGAGTGGGTTACAATCCCATATGTGACAACAATATTCCATGCATGGGTTGATCGTGGCTTTGTAGAGATATAGGATGCTGTCAGGTGTGAGTAGTTTTCTAGCGCAGTCGAAAGAACCCACTTTCTTTTCAGCGGCCTTGGCAATGTATCCGATGTATTTGTTCCAAATCATGTTACCTGTGAATATTAGGTCGTGGAGTTTGAACGTTGGACTCTCAGGTAGGGTGCTATTTGCCATGGCAATCGATGGTTGAAGAGGTTGCTTACCGACAACCTTGAAAGCGGAACGATGATTCGTTATTATAGAAACCAAAATGCTCTGTTGAATATCTGCAATTACACTGCTCAACCACGTCTACAATAAAGAGATCCGAAGGCGCTACAGAATCGCACCGATTGAGGTCAAGATTGTTTGGACCTGTGCTAAGTGCCAACAGCGACATCATCTTGAAACTTGCCTTTGTATTAGAGGCGCCGGGAAGCGACCAATGTAAAGCCGATGATTAGATGGGCAGACATTCGGTACAATTCTCTCCGGACCAAGTTTGTACACGTGTCAAGTAGAGACAACGATCAACCATTGCGAACTTTATCGTAGCTCTTGATTAACGCATAAGAAGACGAAAATAAGAAGACGAACAAAGAAAAGAAGAAAGAAAAGAAGCAAAAATAAAAGAAAAAAGAAAAGAAACAGGAAAAGAAAATTTGATCTATAAATAAAAATAGCCTTCTTTTTGAAAATAATTTCAACCTCAACCCTCACGATAACATTTTTCTATGTAGAGATTTTAAACAATTAATCTTCTTGCATGAAATATCATTTGTTAAGCAGGAAACAAAGT